>CM053771.1:73168989-73218503 GCA_028658325.1 Potorous gilbertii | reverse complement strand
GGCATTTTCCCAGCCAGTTACTTGACTTCTGAGAGTCCTCTCCACCCTGGCCTAGATCTGCCCAGCTAGTGCTTGGGGTCTGAGATTCAAATGCTCCCAGCCAGTTACTTGACTTCTGAGAGTCCTCTCCACCTCTGGCCTAGATCTGCCCAGATGGTGCTTGGGGTTTGAGATTCAAATGCTGCTCCCCAGCCTCAGGGCTTTTGGTGGCAGGCCTGGCTGCTATTCAATGGGAGCTTATCTGCTGGTGCTCAGGTGAGGGCAGGGCCACCTCCCAGGCTCAGTTCCCTCAGGGGGTTTATGCAGAGACCTTCTGTAATGGAGTTGCTGCTGAGCTCCTGCCTGCTCTGGGAGCCTCTGGCCTCCTGCTGCCACTGCCACTGCCTCTGCCACTGCCTCCCGAGGGGGCCTGAGTCCCAGAGACACCCTGCTCCCCTCTCATCCCGTCTCTCTCACTGACCTGCGAGTCCGTGGGTGGAGGAAACTTCGTGGCCACCGGAGATTCCGTCCCTGATGCCTGTTCAGATCTGCTTGCTCCTCTCAGTGCCACGCAGCCAGGGCAGGGCAGAGGAGGGCTTCCGCTCCCGTCCAGGGTGCGATGGACCTTTGGGATTGGTTTTTCAGGGCTCTCTGGAACCGCAATCTCCTTCACTGTGTTGCTGTGCGGCTTCCACTTTTCCAGAATTTGTTGGGAGTTCTTTTTAGAGGAAATCCATGTGCTGTGGGTTCGGAGCTACCAAATATGTGTCTTTCTACTCCACCACCTTGGCTCCGCCCCCCATGACAAGGTCTTATCTAACGAGGGAATAGTGAATGCAGCCATTACACAGATTTCTTCATGCAATTGAATACTATCCATACTAGTAAAGAAGTCTTGGTGGGAGATACATATTGGGTATTTAGAATAGTCACATTAAAAATTAAGGTGGGCATTAGGATTGCTTTTGTTCTAGAACAATTCTATTGTTTATGGTTCAGAATTCATACTGAAAACAATAACCACAAAAAGCACAATGTATGTATTTGTGCTAAAAGTGTGGAAAGCACTCCGGTATACCCAATCAGCAACCACAATGGCATTGGCACAAGGGGAAGGTGACTGGAAGAAGTGGTTTAGAAGCAGTCAATTCTGAGACATGCCATTGTAAGTTCAATTCTTATCCTATCTTCTGTATTGTCTTGTTAATACTCTATGCTTAGTAATCTAATTTATTTATTAGACTAATAATTTTTTTGTGCTCTAGTAGAGTCTTCGGGCTTAGTATAAGTTATTTAACATCCCTTGGTTTCCAAGGAATCCTTCACTCTCCTGCCATTACCTATGATAAGATTGTCCACATTTAAAATCCTTAGGAATTTAAACACTTCATAAATGTTGATTACTGAATAAGAAGTCCATTACTTTTTTCCCCAAGTCATTTTTGTTCCCCTTCAGTAGTAGGAGTTCCACTTACACTGATTCACTTTCTTTGTCCTCAGCATACAAAGCTTTGTCTGTGTCTTTGCTAATAAGCTTTGGAAGCACACGAGGAAAAGAATCTGACTGACTCTTTTTGAAAAAGGCCCAGCATTGTCCTGCAGACATCTCTCAGCTCTCAGTGATGTTGGAGCTAATTGGAATGTCACTGAATGTGGCGATCATCTTGACAAATGATAGATACTGGTATGGAATAAAAGATGTCTCAGTTTCTTCTTATGTAAAATGAGAGGGAAATACTATTCAACAAACTGATCACTAAGGTTGAATTGTTTATTGGATGTAGTAGAGAAAGGATCCAAAAGGATTTGAAACCTATTCTGTATCCTATGATGCTCAACTCATGCATGTAGTAGGCCCAGCCAACAGGGGCAGGGAGTACCTATATTTTTAAGTCAAAAGTTTGAAATGTAGTAGTCCCCCAACATGTGCCTCACCTCTTCTATAATCTTACTGGAGAAGTGCCTAACTTGGAAGCATTGATGAATCCAAGCTGCAGGTTAGTCTACTTGTTACTTTAGTGACTAGTCAGTCTAAAGGATTCATAATCTTGAACTCTATATTCTATAATGACTTCAAATTAATCCTCTATGTAATATGTGCACTGATCCATAGCCAATAGAAGAAGTGGACTTCTCTTTCTTCTGGACAGCCAGATGAGCATACACATGAATCATTTGGTTGTGTTACTTACTACAACTTATCAAGTACAAACTATAGGAAAATGGAAAAAAAGAATGGAAAAAGGGAAATAACTACATAAAGTATTACTAGCAATCTAAATACAATAAAGAAAGATGGGACTGTAGTTCAGGAGGAGAAAAACATGTTGTACTCCTATTCCCACAATTACATACTTAATCATATACCTATTATATGCATAATGAGATAGGAAAATTAAATCACTTGCTACAATGGGGGAAAATAGATGTCATTCATCATCCCAATCAAGGATTCATTGAAGACTTCTTGATTTCTAATGGGAGCTAATTTGTACCTATTTGGAGTATATGTTAACTGATATTCCTCCAGAGGCAGTTTCTAAATTTCAGCAATTGCTATAGACATCACCAGAAAGGATGTGGTATTAATGTGATGATGTTGATTATGATATTGGATGGTGATATTGATGGTGATGACCATGATGGTGATGGTGATGATGTACAGCTTCTCTCCTGCTCCAGAAGGTCCATGCCTACCATTCCTGTCTTCCTTCTCTGAAGACTTGAGGCACTGATTTTTTTTGTATCATTCATTTGACATTTTCATATTCTGCCTTCTATGGTTAAGTATTAATTTATATGTATATCTTACCTCCCCTATTAGACCATAAACCCATTGAAAGGAGTCTATGTTGTATAGCTTTCTCTTTCCCTAGTTTCCTACACAGAATATACACTTAACAATTTTTGTGAATTATAAAGATGACAGTGATAGGAATGACTTTTAGCATAAAACCACAACACCTGAATCCAAGTGGGTCACTTTTTCCCTAGTCTGTGAAACATGCGAATAATACTTCGTCTGATCTCCTTTGTTTTGGCACTGTAGATAATGGGGTTAAGAACAGGAGGCACAAAGAGATAGATATTTGACATGAGCACATGCACATACCGAGGAGCATGCTTGCCAATGCGATGCACAGTGGAGACACCAATCATGGGTATGTAAAAGATGAGTACAGCACAGATGTGTGACACACATGTGTTAAGAGCCTTGAGCCTCTCCTCACGGGAAGCAATGGCCAGCACAGAGCGAAGGATCAGAACATAGGAGAGGATAATAAAGAGAAGGTCCATGCCAAAGGTAGATAAAAGCACAAACATCCCATAAATGCTGTTGACAGTAATATCAGCACAGGCTAACTTCATCATGTCTGGGTGCAGGCAATAGGAATGGGAGAGCACATTGGATCTGCAAATGGGTAGCCTCTTGATGAGTAAAGGGCAGGGAAAGAGGGTTGTGAAACTTCGGGCTATCACAGCCAGGCCCATCCCAGCAATCATCTGGTTGGTGAGGATAGAGGCATACCTCAGTGGGTTACAGATGGCTATATAACGGTCAAAACTCATGGCCAGCAGAATGCCAGACTCCATCATGGAAAATGAGTGAATGAGGAACATTTGACCAAGGCAGGCATCAAAAACAATGGCCCGGGCATTGAGGCAGAAGGTTCTGAATACAGTGGGAAGCGTAGTCAGGGAGATAGCCACATCACTGAAGGAAAGCATGGACAGGAAATAGTACATGGGTGTATGGAGGCTGGACTCCCTCCACACTGTCAATAGGATCATCATATTACCCCCAAGAGCCACCGTGTACATCACGCACAGGGGCCCAGCCAGCCACTCCTGAGTGCTCTCTAAGCCAGGGATTCCTGTCAGGAGGAATACTGTGGGATGGGAGACATTGAACAGTCCCATGGTGGGAGGCCAGGAAAATCTTCACTGTCAGATCTTCAGTCACAGAGACATTAGAAAAACCCTTTTAGAGGAGAATCAAGAGATAGGGAAATTAAAGGTTTATATTCAGAATTACAGAGTTCTGAATAAATTATATAGCTCCCTAGCTACTTACTCACCAGCAAAACCTCATAGGAGCTTATTTTACTTCATTTAGTGGTCACAAGTCCCCTGTCCTTCAGTACCCCTCTCACAATCCAAGGGTTACAGAATCACTTGGATTTACGTCTTGTAGAAAAAGAAATATGCAATCAAAAGATAAAGAATCATGATATTGAGAAACTAATGTGACAAAGAGCATAAAACATCCTCTCAACAGAATCTCTTAAAAATATTCCTTATTGCCAGACAACTAGGACTGAGTTCAAATCTCCCCAGAACCACCTTATTATATAGTGCTGTGGGATAGGGAATTGACAGAATGTTGGATACACTCATCAACTGTACATGAATGGTATTTGTCCCTGACTGCTTGGGGTAGCAGTATCTCTAGTCACTAGATGGGTACATTGCACAAAGAACTGCAATCATAGAATGTATCAGCAAAGATGAGGGGCTCCCATGCTTTATAGCTATATCAACCCCCCAGGCTTAGATGAGACATGACTGATGGGGCACCACTCAGCAGTGGCCAGTTCTTTCTGTCAATTTTCATCTCTTTTTTCCTTCTTCTCCCCTGTTTTAAAAACTCCCATGACTAGAGACATTCCTCATGTACAGCCCTAGAAAAAGTCTTCTTTCTCAGTGATCATGTCCTTTAGCCCAAAGCATTCTGGGAAGTGTAGTCCAAAGAGAGTCCTTGTCTACTTAGACACAAATCTGCATGGAAGCCCCATGGAGCTCCTCACAGAAGTAGAGGATATGAAAAGGAGTGTGGTCTTAAGGTCAAAGAGACATAGATTTTTAATTAGAAGAAATCTCAGAGTCCTAATTAGAAGAAATCTCCTAGTCCAGCCTTTTTGTTTTACAGATAAGATGACCGATACCTCTGAAGAACAGAGGTAGTTGCTTCAGAGGCACGTTTGGAACCCAGGTCTCATCTTATTAGACCTTCCAGTATAAACCACAGCTAAATAAACTGAGTCTGAGAGAAAAAAAAAAGAACTTGCCTAATGTTTGTGACAGAAGCAAAATGAGAACCCAGGAGTCTTGATTCCATTGCAATGAACTTACTTCGCTAAGCATCTAACTGGAAAAAGACATTTAATCAATAACCTAAATGCATGGAATGCTTTGTAGAATAAATGCCTTTAATCAAGAATTTATCCCCAAATCCAAGCAAATAGACACCCACTGATAAATCATGATAAATTCTTCTCTGTGAGCTTTATTGCTGACCAATAATCTCATTTACATATGCCACACACACACACGGACACACACACACACACACACACACACACACACACACACACACCTCTATGTCCTTCGGCACTGGACACTCTATCACTGGAAACAAGAAAAGGCTTCTGCCCCACATCTCTCCTACTTCTTATGACTGCCAGAGTCAATTCTCAGGAGATATAATCATTCCTTCTCCAGGAGACCTTAAGCTCAAAATGTAGGGACCCTGGGAGCATTAGCCCAGTTACAGTCAGGATATCTCAAGAGTTGGTTAACGATTTAGAGACTTTTCTGAAAGCAAAGTTAGATTGTGGAGAGACTTTGAGAAAGGAGTGCCCTGGGAGTAGTATGAGGGTCAAAGAGTAATGAGAATTTTCCAGTCTTCTTTAGCATTCTCCGTTAGGTAAACTCTACCATCTGCATGGTCCTACTTGCTGTTCCTTGCCCTCAGTACTCCAGTACTCTTCCACTCTGTGCCTTTTTACTAACTGTTGCCTGTGCCTAGACTACTCTCCCACATCATCTTAGTCTCCAGGTTTCCCCAGACTCCTTCAAAACTCAACCTAAATCTCGTATTTTAGAAAAGTCCTATCCTAGTCTCATCCCCAACACAATAAATCCCACTGCCAGCCTTCTTCCTTTTGAAAGTACCTTCCACTGAAACTGTAGATATCTTGTGTGTATATGTTTACTTGCATTCCATCATCCCCATTGGAACATGAGCTTCTTGAGGACAGGGACAATATTTTTGTCTTTATATTCCCATGAGCGACTAGGTGATACAGTGGACACAATGCCAAAACTTGAGTCAGGAAGATCTGAGTTCAAATTTGACCTCAGATACTTACTAATCAAGTGACTCTGGCCAAATTACATAACCCTGTATGTCTCAGCTTCCTCATGTGGAAAAGGAAGTGACAAATCACTCCAGTATCTTTGCCAAGAAAACCCCAAACAGGGTCACAAGGAGTCAAACATGACTGAAATGACTGTAACAACATATTCCCAGTGCTCACTACAAGGAGTTAAGTGCGGTATTAATGCCTGCCTGAACAAAGATTAGAGGCTTGAAGAAGATATCTTTACCAGAGTCAAAATGTGGCAGCCCACATGCCTGTCCCTCAACTATGGGTTGAGTGAATTACTATTTATGGTTAGGGAAGGACTTGTGACTTGATAGCCAAGGATCCTAAAGGTGCTAGGAAATGGTTTCCCTAGAAAATCTATTTATGCTGGAGGGTCCTTAATACCTAGAAGAGAAGGGGGGATTTGCCAGTGGAATAGAGAGTAGTGGCCACAACAGGAGAAAAATAAAAGATGCACATTGTATCAGAGCTGGAAGGCACCTTAGAACTATCTAGAGCAGGGGTTCTCAAAGTAGAAACTCCTGAGAAGCTCAAGTCCCTTTCAAAATGTCCAAAAGGTGAGAACAATGTTTTAATTTCTTACACAGTCACTATCAATAGATACAGCATACACAAACACAAGATTTTTTGAGGGGAACTCAATAATTTTTAAGAGTGTGAAGTGGTCCTGACACCAAAAGATTTGAAAACTCCTTATCTAGATCAATCTGCTTATTTCTCAGAAGAGTAACATCATGCCCCCAAATCATGCAGCTAATTTATAGCAGATTCAAGATTTGAATCCTGGACTTCTGATCCTCCATATGCCATGCTCTTTGTGCCACATCAAACTGCCATCTTTGAGATATCATCCTACTAACCCATCCTGGCTCTATTCCTGACCCCTCTTGCCTTTCAATGGAAGTTATCTTAGGAGTCTTGAAAGGGACCAGACCAGAGGGAAAACCAGGACTTAGAAAGAATCAGAATGAATGAAAGATCAGTTAACCAATCAACAAGGGAATTACAAGGTATTATTTGGTACTTGAAATGCAAGATAGTATAAAGTAGTCCCTGTCTTCAAGAAATTTATGTACATGTGTCTTTCAAAAGATTAGAAATATATCCAAAATATTTACAAAATAAAAACAAGGTAATTTCAAGGTGAAGTCACTAGCACCTGGGAGTGGGACATTGAGGCAAGAGAAAACACAAAACAGCAGTTACTTTAGTGACTTACCTTGTTAAGTTTTATAAGGAAAGTGCTTTGCAAACCTTCAATCTTTATGGAAATAGGAGTTGCTTGGTTAAAAATCTCATCTAGCTCTGATTGTGGATAACTGGAGAACAGCATTGAGTTGCTGTCCCAGATTAGACTCATTTGGTCTGCAGTGTCTGATGCCCACATTGGCAGAGAGCCTGCATTTGTAGCATATTCCTGGAGTTCCCACTGAGGGCAAAAAGCCTGCTTCCATAAGTTGTTATGATGGCAGCAAGGAAATAGAAATGCATTTCCTTCCGCACACAACTAATTTTTTTAACTGACATCTTCTCTAAGCCTTCGGGGGATAAATAACTTTTAAGCAGAGGATCTTAACTTGAAGTCAGTTCTCTATAGTTCTAGCTTTTTAGAAGTATTGCTCCCTATTCCCAGGTCTGTGTCTTCTATTCCTTCTCCAGGCTACAGAGCCCTATTCTTGTCCATTCCACTGCCTCTATGCTGAACACCTGACGTGAACTCTGTTATAAAAGAAATTCCACAGACCAGCTACGTGGTCCTAAGAGCCAACTGTGTTATCACATGTGGTATAATGGCAAACGTTCCTGAATGTTGAGTCAAGAACACATGGCTTTAAATCCTGAATCTGACATTAACTAGCTGTTTAACTACAGACAAGGTACTCAACCTTGCAAACTCAGGTCAGTTATAAAATGTGAGTAATAGTATCTCTGCTGCTTACTTTACAGGAGTGATATGGTGAAAGTATTTTGTTTTAGGGGAATGCAAATGTATTTCATTAAGGATTCTGGGAGGATGGGTTTCATACCTAGTCTCATCTCCATTTCCAATTCCTTCCCTCTGGGAAACTGATGCCTTTAGAACCTGAATTATCCTCTGGACGTTCAGCCCTCCCTGCCTATTTGCCTCCTCAGGCTCTTTCAATTATATCTTAGCTGGAAGGAATAGTAGAGATCCTCTAATCAAATCTCTTTCTGTCTCTGTCTCTGTCTCTCTCAACACACACACACACACACACACACACACACACACACACACACACGGAAACAAAAAGTCCAGAAACGGAAAGGGATTTACCAAAAGTCACAAAATTAATTCATGACAAAATTGGAGTTTTGCCAGGTTTCCCAACTTCCAATCCATTGTTCCATATCTTCTTTGAGATCCTACTATGTTCGTCTGTCTCTGGGACTTACCCTATAGTCATAGGATCAGAATCAAATAGAAGAGATCAAGGAGCTCACTAGCCCAGGAGGATTCCAGAACTCAATATGCCCATCCAGAAAAGTGAAATGACAGAAACACAGCCTTATACGCAGAACTGTGTGTGTATTCTTCTTCCTGCCTGTCACAATGGGAACAGTTCTATAGTCAGTATATTTATAGCCTGATCTGAGACTCCAGGGAAGGGACACAGTGGGAACAGGTGAAAGTCAGTGATGAGATGAGGCTCAAAACCCTCTTGGGGATTCATTCCCTCCTTCCTCAGTGAAGAAGTATCCTCTAGACTAAAAATTCTAAGTGAAAGAGAAGAATGAGATCGAGATATTTATGGGCCATTCCTTTCCTGGCTGAATCTGGTTGGGTCATGATCTCCATTTCAATTTGTAGGAGAATGTAGAATTAATTCTTTCCAACTTTGATTTTAAGCACATGGCTTCAGTTCCCTTTCACATGAAATACTGAGGCAGAAAGAAGAATAAAGTACAACACTTATTTCTGTGAAAATCACTTAGAGGTATAGGTATAATTTTTTCCCTTCAGTTCATGAAAAGTATTTTTCTAAAACCATCAGCAATTATTATTTGGAATAGAGATAAACTAACTTTTTCCCAGTAAGATGTGGGGTGAAATAGGGTGCCTAATGTCACAGATATTATTCAATATTATATTGGAAATCCTAGCAATAAGAGAAGAGAAAGAAATAGATGGAATTAGAATAGGCAATGAGATGATAAAAGTATCCCTTTTTTGCAGATAATATGATGAGATACTTGGAAAATTCCAAAGACTCACCTAAGAAGTTAGCTGAAATAATTAACAATTTTATCAAAGTAGCAAGACATAAAGTACATTCACATAAATCACTGGTATTCCTATATCACAAACAAAATCCTTCAAGAAGAAATAACAAAAGATACTCCATTTAAAATAACTCTAGAGAGTATAAAATACCTGGCAGTATACTTGCCAAAACAAACCCAGGAACAACAGAAGCAAAGCTATAAAGAAAACAAAACTTGCATGCAAATAAAATAAGATTTAATTAATTCAAAACATATTAATTTCTCAAGGGTAAAGGAGGATCAATATAATAAAAACGTCAATTTTACTAAACTAATTTATATATCCAAGACCATCCCAATTAAATTACCATTTTTTTATTTAATTAGAAAAGAATAATAACAAAATTCATTTGGAAAAACAAAATATCAAGAATGTGAAAGGAACTAATAAGAATGTAAAGGAAGAAGATTTAGCAGTACCAGATCTTAAACTATATTATAAGGCAGTAATTCTCAAAACTATCTGATACTGACTAAGAAAGGTAGATCAATGGAGCAGGATAGACATCCAAATTACAGCAGTCAATAAATATAGTAAACTTTTAACTGGAAAGTGTAAAGATTTGAGATAGTGGGGTAAGAATTGATTATTTGATAAAAATTGTTTGGAAAAATGGAAAACAGTATGGCAGAACTTGGGCAAAGATCAGTATATTACACCATTTATAATGATAAGTTCAAAATGGATAAATTACTTAAATATAAAGAGAAATATGACAAGATTTGAAAAACATGGAGCGTATTGCTTATCCTACCTATGGATAGCTGAACAATTTGTGAATAAAAAAGAAACAGAGAGCAGAGTGAAGTATTGTAATGCTGATGTGATAACCAAATCAATCACTATGTATATACATGTGTATTTCCAGGGTAATTCACAAAATACAAACTCTCTTCCTCAAAGATGAAACTAAAATATTTATTCAGATACCAGAAAACCAATTCCACCATGGTAACAACAAAGTTTGTACACATTACTGAGAAATGGAGCAAACTATCCACAAACCTTCCCTGTGTCAGGTCTCCCCACAAACAAGCTCCCTCAGGCAAAATCACTCCCTCTCTCACCTATGCTAGCTGCTCTGCTCTCTCTCTCTCTCTCTCTCTCTCTCTCTCTCTCTCTCTCCTGCACCCTTCCTACTTCACCCTTTCATCAAGCTCTTTCCATCATCCTCTCCATGTGACTCAGGCTGTGAACTGGGCCACAGCTCAAAAAAGGTCACATGGGCCTATTAAGGGGCAGGGAAGATCTTCAAATTCTCTTACCATTACAAGTATGAAATGGATTATTTTGATTACCTTAAATTAAAAGGTTTTTGTACAAGTAAAACAAATGCAGTCAAGATCAGAAGGAAAGCAGAAAATTGGGGGGAAAATTTTACAGATAGTTTCTTAGCTAAAGGTCTCATATTTCAAATATATAAAGAATTTTGTCAAATCTATAAGAATATGAGCTATTACCCAATTGATAAATGGTCAAAACATATAAATAGGCAGTTTTCCAATGAAGAAATCAAAACATTCTATAGCCATATGAAAAAATGCTCCAAATATTTATTGATTAGAGAAATGCAAACTAAAACAACCTTAAGATACCATTTTATACCTATCAGATTGGCTTAAATGATTAAAGGGGAAAGCAATAAATGTTGGAGAGGATATAGAAAATTTGGGACATTAATTCATTGTTGGTAGAATTGTGAACTGATCCAACCATTTTGGAAAACAATCTGGAATTATGCCCAAAGAATTGTAAAACTACTAATGCTCTTTGATTCAGTAATACCATTGCTAGGTCTACTTCAAAAGATGATGAGGGAAAAAGGAAATGAATATATATGCTCTAAAATATTTATAGTGTCTCTCTTTGTAGAAATTGTGGGGATGCCCCTCTACTGGAGAATGACTGAACAAGTTGTGCTATATGAGTGTGATGGAATATTACTGTGCTGTAAGAAATGATGAGCTTAATGATCTTAGGAAAACATGCATAGATTTTCATGAAATAATGAAAAATAAAATGACAAGAGCTAAGAAAACATTGTATACAGTAAAAGCAATATTGTTTTAAGAAAAACTTTGAACTAATAAGTCACTTTGACTCCCAAATTAACTGCAAATTTCATATGAAGGAAGATGTTATCTGCATCCAGAGAAAGAATTGGTCAATAGAATATATATGTACATATGTGTATGTATATATATATATATATATATATATATATGTATACATATATACACACACATATTTGTGTCTAATGTTAGCCATCTCTAGGATGGAAAAAAGGCAAAAAAAAGAAATTTACATGATAATTTTATTACATATTTGAAAGGAATACCAAGTTGCACATAACTGATTTGCAGTTTCGTGTACAATCATTTTTATTAAACTACATTATGGCAATGCTTGTTTTATTCCATAAATTCAAAATAAATAAATGAATTTTTTGAAAGAGTCTCTATTTTTCTCTCCTCTTTGTCCTAACAATCGCATCTCCTTATGAAGGCACTGTCATTGAAATATCCAAGATTAACCTCAGCGTGGCAGGTAGGATGTGGCCTGGATTCATACTGTATACTGTGGTACCAAAGCAGTGATTCTAAGCCTCAGAAGTTTTCTAGTTTTCTTTGACCTTTATTTTACATACTTGAGGTTTCAAGATTGTCTTACAATTGGATTGATTTCTTGTCCTTTGAATCCCAGAGTAGGAAGGGTCCTCCAACATGGTGACATAGATAAGCCTCCTACCTAACATTCATTCTCCTGATTCACAAAGTGCTGAACTCTGCATCCTCGTAAGTAGTACCTGTACTCCCAGGTCTTTGCTTTAGGGCCAACCAGAACAAATCTAATTTCTTTTCTACTTGAAAACCCTTCAGATGTTTGAAGTAAAGGATCATATCATCTCAAATCTTCTCTTCTGAGAGCTAAGCATCCCCAATCCTTTCCATAAATAACATTAATAAGAGCTCACATTTCTTTAGCATTTCATGGTTTGCAAAATACTTTGTGTACATCACAGCGTTCTTCCCAATAAGCTAGAGAAATAATTACTCCAGCTATTTTCATTCCATTTTATAGATGAAGAAACTGAGGCTTAGATAGCTTAAAGGGCTTGCTGAAGGTCAGAGAACTAGTAAATATCTGAGTCAAGATTTGAACTCAGGCCTTCTGGGAGCTAAAGTCAGTGTTCTGCTATGCTATATTATCTCTTATATCATCCCTCATATGGCATCTCTCACCATCCTGGTTACCTTCCTCAGGATATGCTCCAGATTGTCAATGTCCTTAAAATGCAACTCTTGTATCCGAATATAATACTCCAGACTTGATTTGACCAGGCAGAGTACAGAGAGATTATCATCCTCTTTGTTTTTGATACTGCCCATCTATTAATTCAGCCTAAGAAGGTTTTTTTTTTGGGGGGGGGGGATGAAGTAGGGTGGGGGAAGGGCTGCCATAGCACAGAGCTATGTTAAACAATAGTTTATCTCATGTTAAACCTACAATTTATGAATCCATCACATTCCATAGATGCATCTAGCTTTTTCTTATAGAGTTCTGTTGTCTCACCTTTCTAATTCTGTACTTTTTGATTAATGTGTACCCTTTCATAGCCATAATCTAGTTTTAAGCCATATTCCATTAAGACTCTGTGATGCCAGTGAGATAAATTTATCTCCTTGAATTAAGCTCTGTAGATGTTCACTTTCTTTATTGACTACATCATTTACGGATGGACATCTTAAGCTGTGAGTCTTATCATTTCCTCTTTTCTTGGCTATTGTTACTTGTGAATTACTTTAGTAATTTTATTTTATTTTTAACCTACCACATATAATTTATTAAGTAGTTACCATGTGCCAAGCTAAGATCTGGAGTGTTCCAGTTGATTTAGCAATATATCATAGTTCCCGAAGTAGAGTGGGGCATGAAAATGAAATAGGAAAGGATATAACCACATGAAAAAATACTCTTTATTACTATCAATTAGAGAAATGCGAATTAAAACAACTCTGAAATACAACCTCACACCTATCAGACTGGCTAACATGACAGAAAAGGAAAATGACAAATGTTGGAAGGGATGTGGAAAAATTGGGGTACTAATGCACTGTTGGTGGAGTTGCAAACTGCCCAAACCATTCTGGAGAACACTTTGGAATTATGCCTAAAGGTCTATAAAGGCTATACATAGCCTTTGACCAAGCAATACCACTACTCAGTCTCTACCTCAAAGAGATCTAAGGAAAAAGGAAAGGACCTGTATGTACAAAAATATTTATAGCTGCTCTTTTTGTGGTGGTAAAGAATTAGAAATCAAGGGGATGCCCATCAATTAGGGAACAGTTGAACAAGTTATGGTATATTCCTTTTTTTAAAAAATTTTATTTATTTTCACTGTTCTACTACCATATAGCTTAGATTTCTTTCCCCCTCCCTCCCCCTATTTTCTGGTATATTATTGTAATGGAATACTATTGTATTATAAGAAATAACAACCAGGATGCTCTCAGAAAAACCTGAGAAAACTCATTTGAACTGATGCCAAGTGAATTGAGCAGAACCAGTAAAATAGTATGTACATACAGCAGCTATATTGGATGATGATTAACTGTGAATGATTTAGCTATTTTGATCAATACAATGATCTACAACAATTCTGAAGGACTTATGGTGAAGAATTCTATCCACTTCCAGCGAATAGTATAGAGTCTGAATGAGAGTGAAGCATAATTTTTTTCACTTTTTTATTTCTCTTGGGTTTCTATTTTTGGCAACATTGTTACTATGGAAATATGCTTTGCATAATTGCACATGTATAATTGATATTTCTTGCCTTCATTTCACATTGCACATTTCTTGCCTTAACAATTGATGGGCGAGAGGTGGGAAGGAGAGAAGTCAGAATTCATGTTTAAAATAAATTAATTTATTTTTAGTTTTCAACATTCACTTTCATAAGTTTCAAATCTTCTCTGCCTTCATCCTTTCCCCCCTCAAGATGGCATGCAATGTAATATAGGCTGTACATACACATTTTTATTAGATATATTTTCACATTGGTCACATCTCATAGAAGAATTAGAATGAATGGAAGGAACCATGAGAAAGAAAAAATAAAACAAAAGAATGAGAGTAAATGGTATGCTTCTATCTGTATTCAGACTTCATATTTATTTCTTTACATGTGGACAGTATTTTCTACCATGAGTCTTTGGAATTGTTTTAGGTCCTTGCATTGCTGAGAAGAGCTAAGTCTATGAAAGTCAATCATCACACAATGTGACTGTTACAGAGCTCAAAACTTTTTAAAAAATGAATGTTAAAAATAAATACTTTTGAAAAGAAGTTAAAGGGCAAATAAGCTATAAACGTTTTTATTTAAAAAATCTATTCATACTTTCATAGGACCTCAAATTTACATATTTTATTTACTATACAGACTCCAATGACACAAATACCAATAACACAAACTCTACATTTGGATTTTAAGTCTGTGATGTATAAAAAGTTGAGGAGTTATAGTTTCTGGGTAATTAGCCATTTTATTAATTATGCTAGAAAGTAATTAATAAAAGGATGGTCATTTGGCCAGGCCTCCTAGACCACAGATAATGGCAGCGCCTTAATGCATATATACCCTTGGAAGAGTGAGTGTTCCTGAGAGACAGAAATCATCTCTGATTCGTTAAAACATTACTAAAGAGATTGAATATTATAATGAGAGGTTCACCTATTCTAAAGAGGGACTGGGGGCATGAATAATTATATCACTCTGACTCACAGACCACCCCTGGCAATCAAGACAGAGAATCTTACCACCACCACTAAACCCTCCCCCAACCCCCAAGCCTGAGTAGAACACAATGGATTGAAATTTACCCAGAATAGATTTTCTTTGTAAGGTTTTTCTAGTTGGGTGGGGCAACAGCTCCACCTAAATAAGATGTCCTAGGTAGCGTAAATTTTTGGGCAAGGTCATAGATGCCTTTGGAAGACTGGACTTTGAATGAGGAAATAGGACAAAGAAAAAAACCCTGAGTCTTCCTACTAATTGGTTATTTAATAATCATTTCTTTCAAGGAATGACTCCTAGGTTTCAGTTCTAATTCTGCCTTTTATAGTTTAACTTTATATGTCATTTTACTCATCTAAATTTACTATTTTGTCAACTTATATATATTTAACACATATATATGCATCTGCTTTTATGTATATGCACATACAATTCATTTGAATATATGAGAATTTCTTTATATACTTGTGCGACCATGTTTATGTGTATGTTTTAATATATAACAAATGGTGCATCTAAGCATATGAATTAGATACCATGTAGCTTAGGAGCCATGTACTTGTCTGTAAATACTTTAGGGTTAGGACTAGGTGTGTAAATATCAAGAGTATCTCTGTGTGTGTATTTAAAACTGTGTCTGTATACTGATGCTGGCACCACATTTCAGACTGCTCAAGGGAGTTGATCCCTGATGAACTCTTCCTCTATCCCAACATCCTATGCCCAAGGTACATTCTGTAAATATTATGGTCCCAAGTAAGGAGGGGCCACTCTGCCTGCTCTGCCCATGCAAGAGAGGGAAGTTCCTCTCACAATCCAGCATCTGCCTTCTGCACTCCTGAGGATCCCTTCCAAACCTTGAACCTAAACCGACTCAGAGCCTGACCCTGGGCCTTTGACTCAATCTCCACTCTGACTCACACCTTAATTCTAACCCCAGTTCCAACCCAGACTTTGTTCCTAAATCTTGGAATTTTTTCCTAATAGCAATTTTAAACTTTCCTGACCCGTACCTACCAAAAGAATAAAAAACAAGGAAACAAAATCCCCCACAAATGAAGCTAGCTGTCAGAATGTGAAACACCAGAATCTTTATTTGATTCTCCCTAAACTTCAGAACAGTACCACACCTGCGGGGCCAGGGGAGGAGCGGTGAGTGAATGTGTGTCTATGTTCCTGTTTCCTTTTGGTAGAAACACAGGGGCTTCTTAGGGATTTGGAGTGGGTTGGGAATATTATGTACGCTCTTAAACTCAGTCTCCATGTTATTGGGGATCCAACAGGGGTTAGATATGGAGTTGTACATTAAGGAAATTATTACACTATGAGAACAACAGGTAAGAATAAAACTATAAAATAAATAATAAAAATGTGTATATGAATGTTCACATATGAGAGCTTGGAGGTAGTCGTCTGTGAGTATGTGTTTGCATGCCAGTGAATTTGACTTTGTGTTGTGTATCTATGTTCATGAATTTTTTCCTGCCTGTGGATGTGTTTGCATGAGGATATATGTGTGTATATGTAAATATAATATATATGTAGATATATATGTATATTAATGTATAAATGAATACAACTGATATTCTTTTGGGTTTGAGTATATGTGAGGTTTCTGTTGTTTTTTATGTATGTGCCTATGTTAAAGATCAGAAGAACATAGAACTTCAGAATAGAATGAGACCATAAGCTTTCATTTCAACCCCTCTTATTTTACTGAGTCAATTACCTTAGATTCAAGACAGAGGTCCCGATAGTCTTTTATGTGTGAGTTCTAGGACTAGGTCTTGGGGGATGTGAAGATAAATTGAAAATAAGATAAATAAGTTGAAGATAAATAAGACTGCTGACCTCATAGAGCTGACAGTGCAATAAGACATATCCCATGGACACGATTAACCACGTGTGATACAGGACATAATGTTGTGAGTGCACAAGGATGGTGCTGGGAGATAGTGGAAAGAGCACTGAATTTGGCATTGGATCACCTGGGTTTGAGTATTAGCTTCACCATTTGTTATCCATGTTACCTTGGCTAAGGTTCAGCCCAAGACTTGGTGTCCTCTTCTGTAAAATGAAACTCTTAATATTAGCATCGTTGTTATATGTGTATAGGATTTTATTATCAAATTCCTAGACTATTGTAATAACTTCATTATGCATCTTCAAAACTCCATTATCTACTACTACCTTTATGAATGGTTCAAAAAAAAGGTCCTTAAGCCTAGATTTAGTCCTTGCACTCCTCTGATATCAAATTTCCAGTGGTTTCCTACTGTATACAAAAATCAAATTATTTTGCCTGACATTCAACTTAGTGCTACCCTTTATATCTACACTCATTCCCTATTTCATTACAGACTCCATATGCTAGGTAAACTAAACAATTCTTCATACCCAAACATGTGGTTTACCTTCAGCCATGCTCTTTGTTTGCTCAAGCAATCAATGTAGGTCTTGAATACCTTGCCTACCTCCTCTCCTCATCTCAATCTTTCTTCCCTCCTAGATATACCCTTTTATTTGTAGCTTTTAAGATTTTTATCTTAAATGTCTGTCGTAAAATTTAAGCCTAAATATGAACTACTCTTGAACACCTGAAGTGATTATGAGATGGCAGCTGCATCTGCCCCCCTCAGGAAGTTAGGGATGCAGCCCCAGAGCTCAGGAGACAGGTTAAGAGATAAAGACTTGGGAAATATTTACAGGTAGTGGGACCAGGAGAGTAGAAAGCTAGAGGTTGAAGATATATGACACAGAAGTGATGGTTAATGGAACAAGGCTCTGGAGAAGGGAGGGAAGTGAAGACATAAGAACTCAGACATGAAGAAAAGGAGCCAAAGGAACTTTGGTTAGATGGTGAAAAATTTTCTCAGTAAAGAAATACTATTCTTTAGGTAGGGGAGGATTTAGGGAAAAGATTTGGGAGATAAGACAAGGGAGTATATATGAGAAAAACAAAAAGATTGTGCTCAACCGAGGGTAAAGAACATGAATTTTTAAGTGACTCTGTGATGGGGAGAAGGATTAGTCAATTTTTAACTTTGAATAGCATGAAAGAATCTAAGGACTGCCTTAATTAAGTTCTGAAGTATAGCAGAAACTGAAAAAAACAATTCTTTGAGGGTTCTTGTATTAAAGTGTGCCTTTGAACCATCCCCTCCTCCTTTGTCTCTAGAATCTCAAAGGAAGCATCAAAAGAATACTACAATAGTCTCTCAACAGGAAAAACACATTATCCTTCCAATCATGACAAGTGTCTTCCCACAGACATTCTGAATACATGTTGTGGGGCGGGAGGCAGGGGGTGGATACAACAGCCAGATTAAAGTTAGGCCTGAGAGTTCTATTATTTCTGTACCCTATCCAGGGTCCCCAATCATGGAGTTAATTAACTGTGTGACTATAATAGCAATAGGAATAATATCGCTAATAAATAGCCGATATTAATACATAGGCATGTTGTTATTATGTCCAATCATTTCAATGATGTTCAACACTCTGTGATCCCATTTTGGAGTTTTCTTGGCAAAGATACTGGAGTGCTTGCCATTTCTTCTCCAGCTCATTTTACAGATGAACCTCATGAGGCAAACAAAATTAAGTGACTTGCCCAGGGTCACACAATTAGTAAGTGTCTGAGGCCAGATTTGAACTCATGAAAATGAGTATACCTGATTCCAAACCCACTGCTCTATCCACTGTGCCACCTGACTGCCCTCATATACAGACATGCCATGTTTTATTACTTTATTGCACTTCCAAAAAAAAATGCACTTTTTTTTTTAACAAATTTAAAGTTTGTAGCAACCTTGCTTTAAGCAAGTCAATTGATGGCCGTTTTTCCAACAGTATGTGCTCACATTATGTCTCTGTGTCATATTTTGGTAATTCTTGCAATATTTTAAACTTTTTCATTATTATTATATACATTTCTTGATCTGTGATCAATGATCTTTGATGTTACTATGGCAATTGTTTTGGGGTGTCACAAACTTCACCCATATAAGATGGTGCACTTAATCAATAAAGATGGTGTGTGTGCTCTGACGGCTCCACTGAGTGGCTATCCCCCACCATGTTCAAGTGAAAGGAAGACTCAATCCATGTGGCAAACTTCATTGTTTTATTTTAAGAAATTGCCATAGCCACTTCAACCTTCAACAGCCACCACCCTGACCATTCAGCAGCCATCAACATCAAGGAAAAGCCCTCCACCAGCAAAAAAAGATTATGATCCCCTACAGTCTCAGATGATGGTTAGCATTTTTTCATCAATAAAATATTCTTAATTAAATTATGTACATGTTTTAGACAAAATCCTAATACACACTTAACAGATAACAGTATTATATAAATACAACTTTTGTGTGCACTGGGGAATTTTAAAAAATCACATGGGTAATTTTATTGTGATATTTGCTTTTTTTGCTGTAGTCTAGAATCAAATCCGCAATATCTCGAAGTACGCCTGTGGTGCTTTAAGGGTTACAAACTATAAATATTGTCTCATTTTATCCCCAAAAAAATGCTGGGAAATAGGTGCTGTTGTTGTTCTCATTTTACAGATGAGGAAAGCGAGATAGAATTTAAGTGATTTGTCTAGGGTTGCACAACTAGTAAGTAACTGAGGCTGAATTTGAATTTGTATTTATCTGATTCCAAGACCAATGTTTTGTATATTGTGTCAACTTGCCACTTAATAACCTGTGTTCCTTTTGTATCTGGAAATAGGAGCTGGAAGAGAGTAAGGCTGAGGACAGGCCCCCAAACGTGTTTACCAGCCCCACTCTGAGTGGTCTATACCTTCTCCCTACTATGTGGGATTTCAATGACTCACAATTCCAACCAGACAAATTGCAGCTAACAGGTATCCCAGGTCTAGAGACTGGAGAAGGGTGGGTAGCACTCATTTTCTGCTTGCTCTACTTGATCTCCATTGGGGGCAACCTTGCCATCCTGGGCCTTGTGGTGAGAGAGACTGCCCTGCACCAGCCAATGTACTACTTCTTGTCCATGCTCTCCCTCAATGACTTAGGCGTTTCCCTGTCTACACTGCCCACTGTACTGGGTACTTTTTGCTTTAACTACCACGAGGTTGACTTTGATGCTTGTCTGGTTCAAATGTTCTTTATTCATACTTTCTCTTTCATGGAATCTGGGATCTTGCTGGCTATGAGTTTTGACCGTTTTGTGGCCATCTGCAGCCCTTTACGTTATGCCACCATCCTCACTAACACCCGCATTGTGTTCATGGGCTTGACCATTCTTGCAAAGAGCTTTGTCACACTTTTCCCTTTCCCTTTCCTAGTGAAGCGGTTGCCTTTCTGCAAGGGCAATGTCCTACACCATTCCTACTGCCTCCATCCTGACCTCATGAAGGTTGCATGTGGAGACATCCATGTCAACAACATCTATGGGCTCTTTGTAGTTATCTTTACCTATGGTGTTGACTCAACCTTCATTCTCCTATCCTATACCCTTATCCTGAAGGCTGTACTAGCCATTGCCTCCAAGGAACAGAGACTCAAGGCACTCAACACCTGCATTTCTCACATCTCTGCAGTTCTTGCCTTTTATGTGCCCATCATTGCTGTCTCTATGATCCACCGCTTCTGGAAGAAGGCCCCACCTGTTGTCCACGTCATGATGTCCAATGTATACCTCTTTGTGCCTCCCATGCTCAATCCCATCATCTACAGTGTGAAGACAAAGGAGATACGCCGGGGATTTCTCAAAATCTTTCAAAAATCCTAAATCCAGCAGTTATGAAGTTGAGACCTGGGTGGAAAAGGAAGATACAAATTCATTCTCCATAATCCTAGATACTATATCAAGAGGAGGGTAGGCACACTGTATCTATAAGGATGTCAGTTTGAGATAAATAAAAGGCATGTCACAACCTATACTACAACCACAAAGGGAAGGTCAGTGAACTTAAAGAGTCATTGAATTTATACCTGGAAGAAACTTTAAGGGCCCATATCTAACTACTTCATTTCACAAACGAGGAAATTTTGAACTTGTTCTCTCAAGATGTGACAATATTAGACTTTGTTTTAGTTAACAGATCTCTACTAATTTATGAATGGGATACATTGTTGTTGGAAATATACTGTTCAGACTCATCCTTGGCATGTAAAGATGAAATCAGGAACGTGTACTGGTATGATCTCTGTGCTATTCAGTCACAGGAGGGAAATCTCAAGGTCTAGAGACATTCTAGAGAAGACCAATATGAGTGGAGAGACATGAGGGTGGGTTTACAAATTGAGCTTCTATGAAGTAAGGAGGGGAGGAGAAACAAAGACACAAGCTTTAAAGAAGTATAATCCTGATGAGCATGGCAGAAGATGAAAAGTAGACTTATTTTTAATCTTTCAAGCAATTAATAAATATTTATTAATTTTTCCCATCATGTGCTAGGTACATTACTAGGTACTGGGGTTACAAATAAAAAAGTGAAACTTTATTTGTCCCCAAGGAGCTTACAGTCTAACAAAGGGAGAAAACACGTACATTAGAAAAGGTCACTTTGGCAGCTATGTGAAAGATAGAGTGGAATCAGGAGAGACTTGAAGCAAGTAAGTTAGAATGCCTAGACAAGAGATGATCAGGATTTGAATTAGAGTGGCATCCATGTGAATGTGAATGAAGATGATTGCAAAAGATGCCATGCATGTCATAATGACAAGATTTGTCATCGAATGGATGTGTAAGGTATCTGAGAGTGAGTTGTTGAGGATGATATCTTGGTTACAAACCTAGGTGACTTGAAAGATGGAGGTGTCCTAGAAAGAAATGGAGAAGTTAAGAAGAAGAATGAATTTGGGGAAGGAAGAGATAATGAGCTCTTTGAATTCATGATGCCTATTGGACATCCACTTCAAAATGTCCATTATAGCATTGGTGATTTAGAACTGAAACTCAAGAGAGCTGCAAATTTAGACTTAAAGTTATCATTACAGAAAAGATCAAGACAGAGAGAGACAGACAGACAGAAAGAGAGACAGACAGATGGAGAAACAGAGAGAGACAGAGACAGACAGAAAAAGAGGCAAAGACTAAGAGAGAGAGAGAGACTCCAGGATGAAATTCTGGGATAATCCCACAATTGGGAAGGGCTGATATAGATTATGGTCCCACAAGGAAAGTAAGAAGTAATCTCACAGGTAAGAAGAGAATAAGGAAAGAATAGTATTATAACAACCCAGAGAGGAGAGAGCATCCAGGAGAAGATGGTAGTCAACAATGTGAAACGACTTAGAGAAGTTAAATTAAAAAACAAGCAAACAAACAGAAAAAGACTCCATCAGATTTAGCAATTAAGATTGATTAGACATTTTCACTAGCAGTTTCAGTTGACTGAAGAGGTTGGAAGCCAGACTGCAAAAGGTCGAAAAATGAGTGAATGGAGAGGAGAGGAAGTGGATGCAATACCATTTTTTTTCAGAGCCTGAAGACCAGTAGCAGGCCCTCTTGGAGCTGGAAGGAGGTAGTTTAAGGTCTATTTAACTCACTCCATGGGGAATCCCCATGGTGAACTTCTTTTCCTGGTATAGTTCATAAGCTAATAATAAGAACCTGCTCAAGACAGTTCAGAGAAAGTCTAGATATGTCACAGACAGAGGCCTTGAAGGAAGGAACAAAATTAACTCAAGACAAAGGACCAATTGTAACAAGGAATTTTTAAATTTAGATTTTTTTTATAATTCACTGTAGTTTCTCCTGTCCATGCAAAGTATGTAAAATATAAATTTTTATAAGCTGATATTATAATTTTACTTTGAAATAAAAATGTTCATCTTAATATCTCTTATATATGCAAATGCATTATGTCGTTTGATCCTACTTGGTCCTTGGTATTTTAAATTCCAGACATTCTTCAAGAACCCATCCCTGGCCTGTGAAGAGAGCATGAAGAAAGGGGACCCTGACTTTCTCCATTTACTAAGGCCTCTGTTCCAGGGTCTAGAGGATCTTGAGAAAAGTTGCAATTCTTTAGGAGAGATCAAATCCTGACAAAAATCCCTGTATGTACTGTTAATGTATTTTAATGGAATTAATATATTTCTAATGGAATGGGAAGATCTTTCCCATCCATTAATAGGCCCATGTGCTTGAGTCATATGGAAACTTGAGTCACATCAGACTGTGGTAGGAAGAGCTTGCTGAATGGGTGGAACAGGAAGGGGTGGAGCAGGAAGGATGAAACAGAAAGAAGCAGAGCTGGAACAGAACTGAGAGGAAGCTGGTCAGAATAGTCAGATCTGGGAGAGAGAGAGAAAGCAGGCAGCTGGCTATGAATGAGAGAAGGACATTTGGCTTGAGATATTCATTTGTGGGAAGGCCTGATAATGTGTTTAGACTTTTTGGTTACTATGATGGATTTCTTTGTTACTATGATGAATTTGACTTTCTGGTGTTTGAATAAATGTTTTGTTTCTGTTTTCCCTGTGGGGATTCTGTTATATTTTGCTATTCAGAACTGAACTGGCATACTCATAGCCATCATAGGCACTGTGAATATTGCATTGGTGCTGCACTGTATAACAAAAATATTTCTGGTTCTGCATGGCAACTCATTCATTGAAACAATTCATAGAATCACTGGCCTTTTAAAGGCAACAAGATATATTGGAGAGAGGAAAGGGACATAAAATCAGGAGACTTTGGTGCAAATCCTAGTTTTTCTGCTTACTACTGGTAAGACCACTGGCAAACCCCCAAACCTCTTTGAACTCCAGGTTTCTTCATTTGTAAACTAGAAGTAGTAATAACTTCACTACTTTGTAAATATGAATTATAAGTATTTATTTTTACCATAGATTAGAGATTTTAAAAGACTTCATGGTACAATGGAAAAGATTAATGAATTTGAAGTCTTGAGAAATCTGTGGTCAAATCCCACCTTTGTTCTCTGACACTAATTGCATGACTGTGGGTTATTCATTTAACTGGTCTGAGCCTTAGTTTCCTAATCTATAAAATGAGATTGTACAAGGTTGTCATGAGAATCAAATGAGAAAATTTTGGAAAGCACTTTGCAATCCTTAAAAAGGTCAAGAAATCATGAGATATAGTAGACAGAGAGTCAACCTTGAAGCCAAGGGATGTGGATTGAAATAGCACCTCTGATTCATGCTTGCTATGTGAGACCGAGGGCAAGTCACTTAACCTCTTGGTACTCTGGGAAACTCCCTAAGAGCATCAATTGCAGAAAAAAAAATGACAAATTGTATTGGTAAATAGAGTTCCCTATACAAATGAAATCACAGGTCTAGTACTTAACCCTAAAGTGCTACATAGCAACTGTCAATTCTTACTGTAGATTGGACCTTAAAGATCCTGTAATCCAACCCCACATTTTAGGGATAACAATTGGAACTAATATTTTATGTAACTTTATGTATTTTGTACTTGTATGTATTATGTAAATTTTATGTAACTTTAAAATTTGCAAAGTTCTTTACACCTATATTACCTCATTTGAGACTTACGATAATCCTGGGTGGTTGGTGCTATTATTAATCCCCATTTTGTAGATGAAGAAACAGGCACACAGAAGTTAAGTGACTTGTCCAGGATCACATCTCTAGTATCTGATACTGTATTTACACTGAGGTCTTCTTCCCTCCAAGTCCAGCAGCACTCTATTCATTGTACCACTTAGCTGTCCTTTGTGGGAAAACTGAAGTGGAGAAACTAAGGTTAATAAAGGGGAAAAATAAATATTAAAAATAATAAAAAGAAGAAGAGAAACATTTTAAAATCTTGTTTTGTTCAACCTTAGCTGGGCTATCATTATTGCATGGCAACTTTTTTCATTTCTGTTTGACTCCAACTCCTCACCTTGACTATGTCAAATTTCTCTCTTCCAGACCCTAATTCCTCTCTTTCTCAACAGATGACCTTTGCCTTCTATTCTACTTAGAAGACTGATATCATCAGTTATTTCCTTTTTCCCCATACCCTAAAATACCCTGTCTTCACCTTGCTTTTTCTTTTGTTGTTCCTATCTCAGAGGATAGGAACTGACTCAGGATAAAAACTGACTCTTCCATTTATACTCTTAATATCACTCCCTTGAAAGTCCACAGGAAACTTACTCACTGACAAGCCTCTGGTGATTCATAGGGCTTTAAACTAGAAGGGACCTAAGAGCTTATTTTTTCCAGCCCCCTAAGTCAGTCAGTCAGTCAATCAATAAACAACGATTAGGGCCTACTATGTGCTAGAACTGTGCGAAGTGTTGGGAATACAAAGAAATACAAAACAGTCCCTGTCCTCAAGAAGCTTATAATCTAATGGAAAAGATATTACAAAAACGTTTGTTTTTTTTTTTAATTTTAACTTAGCTGAAAAGTGGGAAGGGGAGATATGAGGGAGGGTAATTGGCTCAGTCTGAAGAAGTCCTATAGCCAGGTGGGAAATGAGGAGATGTATGCCCCTGAGTGCCCTTCTTAAATGGCGGAAGATGTCTACGGTGTCTACCCTCCACCTTTTCCAATCAGAGGTGCCTCAGGGACAGAGGGTACTGAGAAAGCATAAGTTTCAGGGTTGGTAAGTTTCCAGAGACAATGATGAAACCTGAAGAACAGCCATTCTACATTCTCATTCTATAGATGAGAAAACTAAAACCCAGGAGATGAAATAATTTGACTAATGTCACTCATAGACGGGGGACTAGAGCTGAGACTTGAACTAAATTTTGGGTTCTTTACCTTACTCCACCGTTACTCCATCAGTATTTTGTTCCATTTCATCTTCAATCTAGCTCTATTCAATCCTTTCCCCTTCATCTATAAATATAAGCAGGTCTACTATTCTTAAAACATAACAAACAAAATTTCTTCTCCCTCTAACCCCATCCTTCAAAGCCATAACAGCTTCAAGGTTGGGCCTTGAAGGAAGGGAACTGTTGTTCAGTCATTTTTCAGTCATATCAGATGCTTTGTGACCTCTCTTGGAGTTACCTTGGTAAAGATAGTAGTGTAGTTTGCCAGTTCCTTCTTCAACTCATTTTGCACATGAAGAAATGATGCAAACAGGGTTAAGTGAATTGCCTAGGGACACAACTAGTGTCTGAGGCCAGATTTGAACTCAGAAAGACAAGTCTTTCTGACTTCAGACCTCTATCCAATCTATCCACCTAGATGACGAGAGAGACTTCACAAATATAGTCTATACCGAACATGAAGGACAGTGTAAACAAAAACCCAGTGACAGTAAAGGGAAGAACAATGTAAGCCATGCTGTTGAAATGCTCTCTAGGGGATGATCCTGTTGTACCACCTTACCCCACCCTTGCCTGCTAGATGCTGAGAATGGCTCTAGAGATGAGTTGATTGGCAAGACAAAGGAAAGACTGTAAGCAATACTGCCTTAAAATCACCTTTACACTAACCAAAGCTTGTAGAAGTACATTTTGATCTGCCCAACTATCTTTGGAGGGCATCTAAAGTTGCAAACATAGCTGATGCTTATGCTACTGAGTTCTTCGCGGTCTGGAAACTCTTCTGTGGAATTCCATCCCTGATCATTTGAACAATTACTTTTTTTGCTGCTCTGTCGAGGCTGTCCAACTTGGATCAAATCATGCAGGGTATTAGAGCAGAAGAGCTCTGATCCTGATTATCCCATATTCCCTGCTATCCGGGGGCCTGTGTTACCCTTCCCTTTCCCCAATCTAATTCTCTCCCATTCACAGCCTTCATCCATTGCGCTTCCCTCTTCTATTTTCCAGCTTATTATCTTGTATGCCTGCCCTTCACCTACACATGTCCCTACATACACACTCAGGAGCAAATAAGGATTGAGACCCTAGTGAGAAAACATCCTTTCACCAACATCTCCAAGTGAATGGAAAAGGAGAAATGGAAAATAGATGTATTTTTACCTGCAACACACAGAAAATCCTCCTGGACACAATTACCAAAAAACAAAACAAAAAAGAATAACAATTGATAAATGGGGGAAAGGAGCAGAGAGCTGGTTTCCCTGGAGGATTAACAGAGAAAGAGGGACATTTGGAGAGAACAGAGGGAAAGAATGGAGGGAGGGTGAAAGTTCCCTCAGGTAGTGGTGACTACAGCATCCTTTTCTAGTTTGTAAATTTCCTAGGCCTGGGTCCATAGGTCTGACACTTGTGAAACAGGGATGTTGCTTTACCCATGCTGTTTTCTATTTTTCTTTCTCTATCTTTTCCCCTGAGATTAAGTTCTAACTCTGATCCTACGTTAGAGAAGATGACAGTGAGGAAGTGGGGTAGACAAATGCATTCTTGCACATCTATATGTGTGTTTAATGATGGATAAATATACTTAAAGGATATTATTTATATATGTAGTATACAAGTGTATCTGTATGAATGTGTGGATGTGACTGTGATGTCTTTGGGGACATCATCTCTGGCTTCATTTCTCTGACGGGCCCAAGCTTCACATCAGTGCTTGTTGAGTTAAACACTTCCCTAGAGACACACAGGAGTCTATAACCCTAGAGACTTATCCTTGGGGAGAGATCTTTCAGAATACTATATCAGTTTATTGCCCCCAGTTTCCCAGCCAAGGGTAGGTAGCCACTTTAGACCCTGACCCATAACTTGTCCATCTATCAATCTGCTCTTCTGAAGGAGGTGAGTGTCTGTATACCTGTCAGTATTGTAGTAGAAATGTCAGTGTGTCATAAGACTGTGTGCTTATTTATGTATTTGCATGTATCCAAAAAGTTTATTTATATATATATTACACGCATGTCTCTTTGTAAGCACATGTGAAGTGGATTTAGTGACAGTGTGTTTGTCTGTGAAGTAAAGGCCAAAAATTTCATTTATTAGAAGGATATGTGTCAGTGGGCATCTACTAGACTTTCCAAGATGGAAGCGCAGCATTTTGAGATTCAACCAGGGGCATGGTAGCAGAGAGTGGAGGTAATTGTAGTGTGATGGAAAAATCTCTGCTCCAGGAATTTAAGAGAACAGTGTTCTAGAATTTTGTAAATGTGGAACTAAAAGGAGACATTGGGGGTATCTAGTTTTATCTAATCAAAACTCTTTAGTCCTGGTTCTGCAGATGTAATTACACATGCACGCGCACACACACACACACACACACACACACACACACACACACACACAGAGCCTACTAGTAGGAAGAAAAGAGATCATTGTATGGGGAAGAGTATGTATTGGGCAAGAGTCAACTGAGATGCTTTCTGTAGTCATTGACAAGATTATGTGTTCTTGGAAAAGAGGAAACAGATTTCCAACTGTAAAGGAACTTGATCTAATCCAACTTCTCATATTGTAAATAAGGAAATTGAGGCCTATAAAAATTAAGTACTTTGTCTAAGTTCATTTAGTAAATCATGAAGGTGGAATTTGAGTCCAGGACTTTGGGAGTCATATCCAGCACAGATCTCTTTGCAGTACAAGCATCTCTAAAGTTAACATGTTTATTTTGGAAATTCCTATGTTTAGTGCTATTTTTTCCTATCCCTTTCTGTAACAAACTTAGTCCACATTCTCTAGAAATGCATATCCTCTTAAACAGTGAGCTTTCCCTACTTTGAACTTAGTAGATCAATTACTGAGAGGTTCCCAGATAAGACAGTGGGGCAAGTGCTAGACAGTAAGAGCATCTTAAGGGGATGGCTAGTAGAGATAAGGCTGGGGAGAGATAGCAAGAACAATGAATAGAAAGTGAGCCAGAGATGGTGCTCTTCAAACCTTGGTCCTGTAGGGGTGTGTGTGTGTGTGTGTGTGTGTGTGTGTGTGTGTATGTGTATGCATGTGTATGAGCATATGTGTGTATGTGCATTTGAATGTATATATGTACCTATGTATGTGTGTGTTGGAGTATATTTGCGATTACATAAGACATAGCTTTCCAATCAGAAAGCTCACATCCTGTTCTAATTGTATCTGCAACTTTCTCCTGGGCAGCCCAGGAGTGCCTCCAATCCACAATACCTCTAGATCCAAAGCCCTGCTTCTTGCATGTGTCCTATAACATATGTTGTTTACTATGCCAATTCCAGGGCAAGTCATACATTCACATGATTTCACCAAAAGGTCCAGGAAACTTCTTGTACAAATTGTACTTAGGGCTTGATGTCTTATGGTTCGCTCCTGTTCCCATTCTTGGTTTCCTCTCATTTGTATCTCCAGTCCAAAACTGAGTTATTCTCTTGGGCATGAAAGATAAAGCCAATACCCTTTCTCTGGAGCGTCAGATTTATCCTTTCATGCTAGAAACATTTCCCTTTCCTTTGGACACTCAATATTCAAGTCAGCTTGGCTGAGCAGCAACTACCTTGGTAAAAGTGCCTCTACTGCTGCATAGAGTTCTACAACCTATACTCATCATTATATTTCCTTTTTCTTTCTGAACATCTCTACAACTCCTAAGGTTCTTTACAATTATCACTCATCTCCAACAAGCCTCAGCATTACCATGTAGGAATCAGTCAAGCTCACCTAAATACCGATGAGTCTCCTGGTATTCTCAGATAAACATTATTAATTACATTTGGGCTGCTTAGGTCTTGACCAGACTGGGATTTATTCCTAAAGCCTGATATTGCAAGAGAGATAAAAGAAAAAAATCTGTTACAGTAAATCTCAGAGAAAACAAATCTCAATTCCACATCTGGTTCTGGCCCTGATTTCTGCTGTAACACTGGGTAAGTTCACTTGCTCTCTGTGGGCCCGATTTTCTATTTATTTATTTTTAAAAAAGAATGTTAAATTATAACAATTTTATTTCATTTTAATTTTTGAACTTCAATTTTTTTCAATTTTATTATTTGATTTGTTTTCAGTGTTGTATAATCACTTCCATATCCCTCCCCCTCCTTCCCACCTCCCTCCCTACTCCCTCCCTGAGATGGCACACAGTCTTATACAGGTTCTAAATATACATTCCTATTAAATATATTTTCACCTTAGCCATGTTGCAGAGAAGAATTAAAATGAATGGGAGAAATCATAAAACAAAACAAACAAAACAAAACAGCATAAGAGAAAATGGCCCACTTCATTCTGGAATCCAATTCCATAGTTCTTTCTCTGGATGTGGAAGGCATTTTGCCTCATTGACAATTGGCAAAAACTGGGAATTTTTTAGGTCTTTGCATTGCTGTGAAGGACAAAAAAATTGCTCACAAATTGGAGCTGTGTACAAAGTTCTCCTGGTTCTGCTCCTTTCACTCAGCATCAGTTCATATAAGACTTTCCAGGCCTCTCTGAAGTCTTTCTGTTCACCATTTCTTATAGCACAATAGTATTCCATTATATTCATATGCCACAACTTGTTCAGCCATTCCCCAGTTGATGGGCCTCTCCTTGATTTCCACTTTTTGGCTACCACAAAGAGAGCTGCTGTAAATATATTTGTACATGTGGGACCCTTCCCATTTTTTTTTAACTCTTTGGGATACAGTCCTAAAAATCACATTGCTGGGTCAAAGGGTATGTACATTTTTGTAACCCTTTGGGCATAGTTCCAAATTGCTCTCCAGAATGGTTGGATCAGCTCACAGCTCCACCAACAATGAGTTAGTGTTCCAGGTCTCTCACATCCTCTCCAACATTTATCAACTTCCTGTTTGTCATGTTGGCCAATCTGATAGGTGTGATATGATACCTCAGAGTTGCCTCTTATCAGTAGTGATTTAGAGCATTTTTTTTATAAATTTATTTATTTAACTCTTTACATTCATTTTCACAAGATTTTGGGTTCCAAAACTTTCTCCCTATTTGTCCCCTCCCCTCTCCCCAATAGAACACTTTTTTTGTATGACTATAGATGCCTTTAATTTTTTCCTCTGAAAACTCCCTGTTCATATCCTTTGACCATTTATCAATTGGGGAATGACTTGTATTCTTGTACATTTGACTCAGTTCTCTATATATTTTAGAAATGAGGTTTTTATCATGGACAGTAGTTGTAAAAATTCTTTCCCAGTTTTCTGCTTCCCTCCTAATCTTGGTTGCATTAGACTTGTTTGTGCAAAAACTTTTCAATTTACTGTAATCAAAATGATACATTTTGCACTTCATCTGACACCCTATTTACTAAATAGAGGAGTTAGGTACAATTATTTCTAAATTCCCTTCCAACTCTAAACATTCATGTTCTATTTTAAGTCCCCTTTAACTCTGTCATTCCATATTTTGGGGTGAATGATTATTTCCAACCTAAATATCCTATGGTTGTGTGATCTGGGGACAATGAGAGCATTTGTTGTAAAATGAACTGCTAAAGATCTCCCAAGGGGAGAGGCAGCATGGCACAATGAACAGGGGGCCTGTCCTAGAGTCTGAAAGACCTAGTCCCATCTCTGATCCCATTGCCTGCGTGGCCCTGGACAAATGATTTGACCTCTCTGTGCTCCCAGACAACTCCCTAAGACTGAAAAGTCTCAGGACAGTTGTGGATCTGCATTAATAGAAGGAATTTTGAACTTAGCACAGTGCCTAGCACATAGTAGGAGCTTAATAAATTCTGGTTGACAGGTTGTCCTAATGAAATCCAAGGTCTAAGACAAAAACAAATAAAATTCTTCCAAGTCACTGAAACAACAACAAGAACCAATAATAAAAATAATAAATAATATTGTAGCTGCTTACATTTATATAATGTCTTAAGATTTACAACATGATTTATTATGTTATTTCATTTCAATTGCTTCAATCTCACAATAACCCTAGTATGTATGTATTATAGATGTGATCCTCATTTTACAAATTAAGAAAGTGTAGTTTAGTAAGGCTAAATAATTTACCCATGATAACCCTTAGGCTAGTGAGTGTCAGGGGCAGGATTTAAACTTAGCTCTTCCTGACCCCAGGATTCCTTCCACTATGGCGTCATGTAGGATGGATTGATATGTGACTGAACTGAGAATGGTCCTTATTGGAAGTTAAGCTTGGCATATTCTTTCCAATGACAGGGGCAGAGTTAACCTATGGGAGTCCTGGCTAACGTCACCCTTTCCACATCACCCTTTTTCCTGACGGGCATCCCGGGTCTAGAAGCACAGCATGGCTGGCTTTCCATCCCCTTCTTTGCCATGTACATGGTGGCGATTGTGGGCAACACCCTGATCCTGGCAGCAGTGCGAGTGGACTCCTCTCTACATGAGCCCATGTACCTATTCCTGTCCATGCTGGCTATCACTGAAGTGGGTGTTTCTGTCTCCACATTGCCCACTGTAATGGGCATCCTCTGGTTTGGTGCCCGTGAGATAAGCTTGGGAGGCTGTCTAGCTCAGATGTTCTTTATCCACACTTTCTCCTGCATGGAGTCTGGTGTCCTGCTGGCTATGAGTTATGATCGCTATGTGGCCATCTACAACCCACTGCGTTATACAAGCATTCTGACTCTGCCCCGAATTGTCATCATGGGTTTGGGCATCACATTGAAGAGTGTGGCATTCATGGCACCGCTGCCATTCCTACTGCAACGCTTGCCCTTCTGCCATGCCAATGTCCTCTCCCACTCCTACTGTCTCCACTCAGATCTGATCCAGTTACCCTGTGCTGACACCACTCTGAACAGCATCCTGGGCTTGTCTGTTGTCTTGGCTTCCTTTGGACTAGACTCCCTGCTCATTGTGTTCTCCTATGCCTTAATCCTTCGCACTGTACTGGGTATTGCCTCGAACGAGGGGAGACTGAAGGCTCTCAACACCTGTGCCTCACACATCTGTGCTGTACTCCTATACTATGTGCCTATGATAGGAGTGTCTGTGATGCACAGAGCTGCCAAGCATGCCTCGCCTATCGCCCACACTCTTATGTCCAGTGCCTATCTCTTTGTGCCCCCTGTGCTAAATCCCATCATTTATAGTGTAAAGACCAAACCCATCCGCAAAGGAATACTTTCCCTCTTCTCTTGCAAGAGGGTCCTGCCCTAAGGACTTTTCTTGGCTAAAAACAGAGGCATTCAATCAGTGAGGTGGCATGGGTATAGCTCAGGAGTGGGGAACCTATGACCTTGGAAATTTGTCCCATGAAGTTTAGATTCAGTCAAAGGGCTACACTTGAGAACCTAGAGGGCCACATGTGACCTCAAGGACACAGGTTCCCCACTCTGATAGAGTTCTTTGCTCAGTCCTGAAGGAAGACAATAGGAAAAAACAAATAGAAGTGTGCTACTACTACAGAATGTATCATTTGATTACAAATTGCACCTTGTACAGATTGCTGCTATTTGTTTCATGGGCCTGTCTTAATTCTTAAATCAGATTGTGAGCTCCCTAAATTGGAGGAGAGGGAAAAATGGGGCCAGGGTCAAAGTTTCTGTCTCCATCCTTTTTAACCCAGGTTTTTTACACCTATAAAAACTTCTAATTCATTGAAATGCAACAGAGTCCCATTTGTTTGGAATTAAGTTGAGGGGTAAAAGGGAGGAGGGAAAAAACTGCTTTAAAAATCATAGTTTCCAACCTGAATGGGTTCTAGTTACCTGTGGATTGGAGTGAGGAGAGGAATCAAGAGGACTTAATTCTTCCTTCAGAAATGAAGATGAGGATACTTAAGAGACCCAACTTGGGTCTGACTTTTGGGATTGCCTGGGCCTAAGAGTCTCTAACTTGTAGGAAGTAGGGGAAGGAAAAAGGACCCCTGTGCAGAATTTATTTTTATTTGATTTTCATTTTTTGTTATTCTGCACTTGACAAACTTGGCAAATAGGACCATTTCCCTCTGCAGAGATTGGAAAAACAGGATTGCATATGAAACCAGGAATTTCTCCTCTACTAACTTTAAAAGAGAGGGAAAGGGAAAAGGAAAAGTAACATTGAAAGAAAGCTCCCAGTTACTCTGTGACTCCAATTCACAGCTCTGTGCACTTTGTTCCCTTTGTGTATTTGATTTGTGCTTATCTTTTATTTAGGAAAGACTTTAAAAAAAATTAAACACCTTATCTCCAGCAATTACAGCAGGAGGGGGATAAAGGATCATTCATGAAGAGTCCTGCTAGTCATCAGAGAGGCCCTACTGGAGTCCAAGCTGCATTTTAGGGGTCCCTGACCTCTAGAACCCAGATTTTAAGATCTTAACAAATAAATATTAAGTCACAGATAGGACAAGTCCATTTATGTCGTTGCGGTTAGGAGCAAATAAAAAATTTGGGTCTAGGCTGCGAATAGGATACTGATACCACGGTCAGGAAATTATTGTTCAGTCATTTCTGCCTTTTCTGATTCTTTGTGACCCATTTGGAGTTTCCTTGTCAAAAATCACTAGAATGATTTGCCATTTCCTTCACCGGATCGTTTTACAAATGAGAAACTGAGACCAACAGGATTAAGTAACTTGTTCAGGTCACACAGCTGATAAGTGTCTGAGCCTGGATTTGAACTCATGAAGATAAGTCTCCCTGGCACTGGAAAGACATGAGTTCAAATTTAATCCCAGGCACCCATTAGTTGTGTGACCTGGGAGATCACTTCACCTCAATCTGCCTCAGTTTCTCCTTCTATAAAATGAGTATAATAACAGTACCATCCTCTAGGGTTGTGATAAACAAGTGTGATAATATGTGTGAATCACTTAGTATAATGCCTATCACTATCTATTGGATGCTCTCAACAGCTTTTCAACATCTCTGTGAAAATGTGGTGTCCAGAACTGAATGTAATTCTCCCAATGTGGCCAAGATAGGACACAGTAGAGAGGACTGTTACTTCTCTTATTCTGAGTGTTGGACCCTCAACACAGTCTAGAAGAACTTTAGTGCTGGTCTGTTTTTTGTTTTTGCCAGAGTTAGGATATGTCACTCCACTGATGCATTTTGAACTTGAAATCCCTTAAAAAACCAACATCTTTTTCACAAAGGTCTATCTGACCCAACAGGACTCACATAGTATTTTCCTTACACTACTCTGGTACCAACACATTTAACCATGAAATATTGATGATGAGGACACATCCAGTAGATTGCATGCTTTTTATGGGAAGGGATAGTAGCTATAATGACTTATTTAAACTTTGTATCTTCTCCAGCACCAAGCATAATATTTTGTACACAGTTGGTGCTTAATAAACAAGTTAAAGATATGAAAAAAATCAACCTCTTAAGTACAAGACGGAGAAAGTTTGAGTAGACAGGAGTTCTGAAAACTATCTGGGGGTTTCATTGGAACACAGTTTAAGATGAGCAATATGGTGGCCAAGTAAAGGAATACACTTTTATTTGTCCAGAGGTATTTTGCCCTCATGGTACCTCTTCTAGACCGTTATTTTCAGTTCTGGTCACCACATGTAAGGAATGGCATTAATAAGTGAGGGAAACAGAGGTGGGCAATCAGAAGGGTGAAAGGCTTTAATTCACGTCATATAAGGGTTGGTTGAAAGAACTAGGCATGTTTAGTTTAGGTAAGAGAAGATTTGGGGAAAGGGAGGTGATTGTAGAAGTCTTCAAATATTAATTTGTTCAGCTGGGCCCCGAAGGATGATCTAGGAGCAGGGTATAAAAGTTATAAAGAGGCTAATTTGACCTTAATGGAAGGAAAGCTGATCAACTATTAGGATTATATAAAAGTAGAATAAACATATCTGGAAGCCATTGGGGCTCCCCTCACTGCAGAATGTCTAGGTGATCACCTACTGGATCTGATGCAGAAGAACTTCTTGTTTAGACTAGTATCAGGAGTGAGGAGCCTGCGGGCTCTAGACCACACGGACCCTTTATGTCCTCAAGTGTGCCCCTTCACATGTTTGGATTTGGTCAAAGGACTGCACTTGAGGACCTAGAGAGCCACATGTGGCCTTGAGGCCACAGTTTCTCCACCTTGGACTAGTTGAACTAGGTGCCCAGGTGCTCAGAGGCCCCTTTCAACTCTGTGATTCTGCTGTTGATTAATGAGCAGCCTGCTCCAAGAGTGCTGCACTTTCTGGTCTCTTCATCTTTGTCCACACATTTCTCTATTTCTAGAATGACATTCCCTACTACCCTTTCCTATTGAGGGTCATCCATCTTTCAAGGGACTTTTCCCTGCAAATCAGAGTTGTGTTGATCATCATCCCTTTCCCCATTAAGAATGGATTTTTCCTTTCTTGGAATTTAAGCAACACTTTGTAAAGAGGCACGGTATGCCATAGTTCAGGAATTCTTAATCTTTTGGTATGTCATGGATCCCTTCTCAGAATGTTTTAAAATTCATAAAATAAATAATTGAATAGCAAATGAAATCAATCATATAGAAAGGGAGATTTTTTTTCCATCATCCACATTCATGGATCATCTGGAATATAATAACCACAGACCCCTAAGAGTCAAGAATCGATGGGTAGTGCAAGCTGCACTAGACAAGCACTGGGTGAAAATTCTTCCACTGGAGGGCAATTCCTGGCTGTGGGACCATATGCAGATGTCTTCATTTTTTTCGGAGCCTCATCTATGAAGTGGAATTACTAGTACAACTGTGGCACCTAATTTGAAGGTTTGTTGTAATTGTTGCTAACCATCTTGGAAACTTCAAAGTCCTATGCCAAATTAATGATTATTTAGCCTTTCCAATAGGCTTATCCTCATTTTCCCCTATATTTTAAGTTATTCATGTCTTTAACCTATACTCCTTACCGGGAACTCCTTGGGATCACTGACCTTTTGTCATCTAAACTTTATATTTCTTCCTTCTCTCTGCCATATCCCACATTTACCTCTTCCACCTACCATAGTACTTTCCATTCAGTGAGTACCTAATAAAAATTGACTAAATTATAATAATAAATAACAGATAGCCTTTATATGGTACATGAAGGCTTGCAGAGCCCTTTATCTAGGTTATTTCATTTGATCACAGCAATCCTGTGAGGTAAGGACTATTCCCCATTTTAAAAACGAAGACTGAGAGACATTAAATGATTTGTCCAGAGCTCCCAACAATCTAAGATAGAATTCAGCTTCAAGTTTTCCTGACCCAAGTCCTGCACTCTAGTCACTGTGCCACCTAGGAGTCAAATTCTTTAGGGGGCAGGGGGGATGAGATTTTTCTGAAAAAATCAGAAATGATCAATTTAAGAAAGTCCTATAAATTTTTCATAATGCACAGAATGACTACAAACAAAGTGGGGGGGTGTTGTTGTCATTGCTACATTTATCAAGGGGGAGAAGGAACAAAATTGATCAAATACAACAATCCATAGTACCATAAAATCAAAATTAAGTGACATTGTTCCTGTCTGTTAACAGTTCATGATCTAAATGTTTGTGGAGGAATGTACTTTTAAAAGGATCTGTGTTGAGGATTTTTTAGAAAATCTGTTGCTTTGAAACAAAATACAGAAATACTTTTTTTTTTTACATAAAAAAGTTTTTCAGGAGTTTAAATTTCCAGTAGAGGATGAATTCTGATCTGTAAGAGACAGAAAAAGCATGTTGCAGACAGGAGAGTGACCTGGAGATGAGAAATTACAAGGATAGCATTATTTTCCCTGCTGAATTATCTCCTTCCATCACACACACAACAAAATAAATTGAAATAGAAAGCATGAAGCTTACTTTTTGATTGTTGACTTCAGATAAGGACAAGAGAGCAGTGCCTATAGAGTAGGAAATATTCAAAATAATGGCTGAATTTAAATAGAATACTAAAACAGGAAACTTGACTGGCCTATCACCTAAACCTGTTAGTTTGGAGGATGATTCTGTCAGCTAAAAATGTCCCCAGGGAGCCCAGAGCTATGGCTGCTGCAGCTTGGGGAGCTCTCAATCCAGGGTTCCTTTTACTGGTTGACACAGCAGCTGTTCTCTCCCAGAGCCACTGCTGTGAATGGAGGGCAAACCACTATGGTTATTTTCATGTTTTCCTCTTTGACTTTGCATACATAAGGAGCTTATTAAATGTTTGGTGAAATGTTTGTTCTTAAGTTAAAAAAAAAGATCAAATACATTTTGAGGCATTGATAGATAATGGCTCCCGTGAAAACACTAAACGCTTTCACAGAAGCACAATATTCAGATGTTCTCTAACACTACAGAGCCTTTAATTTGGAAGAAACCTCAGAAATCATTTAGTTGAACTCACTTAAGTAGGAATAACCTCTACAGCAGGGATTCTTCTTTTGGCAGTATGGTGAAGCTTATGGACCCTTTCTTAGAATACACACACACACACACCTCATAAAATAAAATACACGGAAATAAAAAGAAAACCAGTTTTTATTTAGATGGTTATTAATTTTTTCCAAAACAAGTTCACAGATTTCAGATTTAGAATCCCTCTTCCAGAGTATTATTTACCCTCCCCCAAATGGTTCTTCCATCTTTCTTTATCTGAGGTAATCTGGAAAGGGTGCATCATTCAACAGCTCAGTGGCACAATGAAGTGGAGTTCCTGTGATTTATACCCTGTCCTGACTGCCACTCCCCTGTATGTGTCATTTGCCCCTAATAGGAGGCAAGCTGATGACATCAGGTATTGTCTTTCTTTTGTATTTCTATCCCCAACCCATAGTATGTCATGTGCCTGGAACATGCTAAGTACTCAATAAATGCTTTTTAGAAAATGTGCTCATTCATTCATTCATTCACACTATGTCCTTCAGTGAAAGGAAACCCTCCTCATTCAACATCTTCGCTTCTGTGCCTAACATTAGAAAGTTTCTCTTACACTGAATTATAGTCTTTCTTTCTGCAACTTCCCTTCATTGCTCTTTCTGGGGTTTTAAAAATTTGCTTTTCCTCATGATATTCAATTTCTTGAAAAAAACCTGTTCTCTCTGAGTCCAAGGTAAATATCCTCTGGGTATGGCACGGACCTTCACCATCTCAGGCATCCTCCTAGAGAATTGAGGCAATTTATCTTTGTCCTTCCTTAAATGTAGTAGCCAGGCCTGAACGTACTATTCTAAATGTATTCTGACCAAGGCAGAGTACAGCTGGACTATGTAACTTCTTTACTTCTGGATATTTACTCTTCATTCCTCTTCAGGCTCTGCTCTTGACCGATAATAACAGCTTCCTAATACGATGATCCAAGACAATCCCAAAGGATTAATGATGAAGCATACTATTGGCTCCAGAGAAAGAAGTGATATTGTTTGAATACAGAGTGAAGCATGCTACTTTTCACTTTCTTTTACTTGAATCTTCTTGTATAAAATGACTAATATGGAAATGTTTTACATGATTGAACATCTATAACCTATATCTGATTGCTTACTGTATCAGGGAAAGGGAACGAGGAGGAGAGAATAGAATTTGGAACTTGAAATTTTAAAAAATATATTTTAAAATTGTTTTAACATGTAATTTGGGAAAAACAAAATATGTATAAAAATAATAATAGTTCACACTTATGTAGCAGTTCACGGCTTGAAGATCGTATCACTTCACTTTGTCCTCACAATAACACTGGGAAGGAGGGGCTATTATTGCCCCTGTTTTATAGGCAAGGAAATTGAGGCAAACAGAGGTTAAGTGACTTGTCCAGGGTCATCACAATGCTAGTATCTGAGGCAGGATTTAAGCTCAGGTATTCCTGACTCTAGGTCCAGTGCCCTATCCATCATACCTACTAGCTGTCGTACTTTCTCTACCATGCCACAGCAACTTCCTCATCCTAGAAACCCATTCTACCTCATGGACCTTTCCTCGGATTGATTGATCGTTCCCAGAATCATCATTTTAAGGAATGTGTTCATTTCTTCATTCCTCTCAGGGCTTCATTCTTGATTCTTTGGGCTTTCTTCACCATACTACTACACAGAGTACTTCTCTCAACTCCCTCTGCCCCCATTTCAGCTTTCTTTTAAATGTCATATTTCCCCATTAGAATGTAAACTTCCTTGGGACAGAGATTGTCTTTATTTCTGCTTTTATGTGTAGTCCAGGGGCAACCAGATGGCACAATGGGTAGAGTGCCAGGCCTAGAGTCAGGAAAACTCCTCTTCTGGTGTTCAAATCCATCCTCAGATACTTTCTACCTGTGTGATCTTGTTTGCCTCAGTTTTTTCATCTGTAAAATTATCTGGAGGACATTTTAGTATCTTTGCAAGAAAATTCCAAATGGGGTAATGAAGAGGCAGACATGAATGAAAATGACTGAACAACAACATATGTATTCCCAGCATGTACAGTGCCTACCACATAGTAAATGCTTAATAAGTTCTTGCTAACTGATTTTTTTTAACTGTCACATGTATTTAACTAGCATTTCAACAAAGGGCTTTGGTGTTTGTGGTTGTTTTGTTCAATCTTTGTAATTGTTAGTAATATTTTCTATATGGTTTTGTCACTTTGTTTTGCAAAATTTTAATTAGGGTGAGACAACAAGAACATTGTCTCAGGTTGATGAATTTAAAGGGTACTGACCATATATCTTTTACCAGGAAGAATCTGTACTTAGAACCTAATTACCAAGAATATTTAATTTTGTTGTATGTCTTTCTTCCTCCCAATATCCCAGCCCTATTATCTAGGCTCTAGGTGACTTCCTCCTCATATCCATCACCATCCCTAGTATGTCCTTTCAGGGTCTCTACTTCACCCCCTCCAAATGAACCTAAGTACTTCCATCCTACCTCCTCTCCAGATCTCTTTCTATCATCCTAGTCTCTCATGTATTAACATATTTTACTTTAACTTATTAATGAATATATGTGAATTGACTGGCTGACTCTAGTTTAGAATGATCAAGGAAGGAAAGGGACTACCCCTAGTGTGAAAGGAAGAGATAGGCCCCTCATCCATCTCTAAGTGTTTTAAAGTCTGGTGCCTTCTTTTTCCTGGGCCAACATCTCCTGGTATCAACCAAAGTTCTTGAACATGGTCTGAGAAGTATTGTCATTTTTCACTAAGTCCCTGCTTCAGTCTCTGTGACTTTAAGGGATCAGAGATCCAGGGAATATGATAGATCTCCAGGATTTGGTCTAAAAGGAACCTTTAGATTCACATCCATTAAATGTGCCCATTAACATGTGAAAAGAGTGAGATGGCTGACTTCTACCATCATTTTTCTCAAGCTGACTAGTGGTGATTTTTTCCTTCCCTAAAGCCTTCCTATTCCTAATTTTGTTGAATAAAAGGGGAAAGAGGATGAGCTAGAGATGTTTCTCTTCTGGCATTTACAACTAACACCTACCTGAAGTTGTCAATGGATTTCATATGAAGGCCTCTGAATAACAAGGAGAAATTTGTGTCAGGAAAATAGAGGTCTCTAGTTTGAACTTTCTCAGTGTTTTCCTAGAGAGTTGAGCTATTTAAAAGTAGCCCACTATTCAGACCTCCACTTCTTATGAAATCTAATAATACAGAAAAATTTATTATGTAAATGTTTAATTAAAATGCTTTGAAGCAAATGATCCATTTCTCATATTAGTCAATCTATCAATCAATAAGGTATTTTTTTTAAAAAAAATCTACTTTATGCCAGGCACTCCTCTAGGTCTTGGGAATACAGAGACGAAAAATAAGTAGTCTCTTACCCTTAAGGAGCTTAAATTTCATCAGAGAAAAAAATAAAACATGCAGACATAAATATATGCAACTTACAGGTATTTGTGCTAGATCCATGCTGTCAGTGATATAGGGAAATTGCGGATGAGGAATCTCCCTTTACCAAGGTGGGTCACAGAATCATAGAATTTGGGAATTAGAGGGGATTTCATTGCCCCACAAGTAAAAATCATAAAAAAAATCTTCATACCAATCAAATAATCATGTATCTTTTGATAATATCCTCTCTGAGATGCCTAGTCTTACAAATGTGTCTAGAGCACTGAGACTTGCCCAGGGAGTTACAAGGCTTATGCCACAGAGAAGATACAGATTTTCTGGGCTCCAAGATCTGTTTTCTATCCACTGTACTACAGGGCCTCTTATAAACAAATACATGGCAAGAAATACAAACAAATTTATGACAGATTTGGAATGTACTTTTTTCCCCTTATAGCAACTTTAGTAGCACACTGGCATGCCAATGTTCATTTCATAAGCCTGGTTTATAGTTCTTGTATAATTGCTTTTATGATAATAGTTGCTCACATCCAAAATTGATTTGAATTCAGTCTTTGGTCAAATCCCCATTTTCTCACAATGTTTCTGCAAGACAGTGTGTAATTCACCAGCGATTCACTTTATGGCACAATTTTCAGGATATCATTCCTTTCGAAAGCAGATCATACTTAAGAAGAGTAGTACCTTTAGAAAAATAAACATATAAATGACTAGAATTATGTGCTGTAGCCTGTGACTGAGTGAGCTGCACTACAGTATTTGTGCAAACAGATTATAGACACATTATCTAGGTTCCCTTGTGCATCTAGTGGCACCCCTATGTAAATAGTAGACATAGAAAATAGCCTCAAGGATTTAGTCTTCCTATGCTTCTTTACTAAACCTAGAACCACAGTGCATAGAGAAAAGAAGTAATGTTTCATCCTAGCTCCCTCTGAACAGAATTTGTTGCTGAGAAAATTCTAACAAGTCTCCAGCGAATCTCTTTGGTCTTGATGGAGTAGATGACAGGATTGAGCATGGGAGGGACAAAGAGGTAGATGAAGGACATGATTGTGTTTAGAAATGGAGGGGCATGCTTCCCAAAGCGATGAGCCATGGACACACCCACCATGGGCACATAAAAGATGAGAACAGCACAAATATGGGAAACACATGTGTTGAGTGTCTTAAGTCGCTCTTCTCGAGAGGCAATCGCCAGCACGGAGTGGAGGATGAGTATGTAAGAGAGGAGAATGAGGGCAGAGTCCAAGCCAAAAGCAGAAACTACAATACAGAGGCCATAGATGCTGTTTGGAGTGCTGTCCCCACAGGGTAGGTGGATCAGATCTGGGTGGAGACAGTAAGCATGGGACAGGGTATTGTCTTTGCAGAAAGGCAGATGCTTCAGGAGGAAGGCAAGTGGGAAAACCATGAAGAAGCTTCGGAGTACAACTGCCAAATTCATTTGGGTAACATGGGCACCAGTGAGGATGGTAGAATACCGTAGTGGATTACAGATGGCTATGTAGCGGTCAAAGCTCATTGCCAGAAGGATTCCTGACTCTGTCCAAGAGAAGAAATGGATAAAGAACATCTGGGCCATACAAGCCTCAAAGGCAATCTCTTTGGCATGGAAGCAGAAGGTGGCCATCACAGTGGGCAGTGTGGACAATGACACGCCCAGGTCATTGACTGATAACACAGCAAGAAAGTAGTACATAGGCTGGTGAAGACTTTCCTCCTCCTTAACAATGAAGAGGATCAGGCAATTACCCACAATAGAGACAGAATAGAGGGTACCAAACAGCAGAAATAACCACTGCTGGGAGGCCTCAAGTCCTGTAAAGCCAGTTAGGATGAAAGGGGGTAAACCAGAGTCGTTGGCGAGGAAACCTTCCATGTTGGGACTTTTGGTCAGACTATGCAGCTACATTTCAAAGATAGGAAAGGGAGGGACATATTATCATCAAGTACTTCAATGTAACCATTACGGTCATATATCAAAGTTTATCTTCCCCTACACCCCAATATACACACTATACTTCATTTATGTGGATCAATTATGGTTCCTTATCCTTACTCCCTTTCATTTATGTACCGTATCTAGAATATCCACCCTTCCCTCTTACCCCCTATATAAAGCTTCCTTTTAGACCTCACTCAAAGTTCATCTCTTCTAAGAAGTCATTCTCTGACAGCTCTAAAACAAGAGGACTTCCTCCCTTTCTGACTATTATCAGGATTAATAGTAGTAATACTATTTATCAGCATTACTCTTTTATTAGAATCCATTGTACATGTGTTCATATGTATGAGCGTATGTATACATACGTAAGTGCATGTTTAGAAAGAGCAAGTCATTTACAGATGTCTCTTACCCAAGAATAGATAACAGTAAGAACAAGCATACCTTCTGATGTTCATATAAAACTCATCAAATGTCAGTAATAAAACACGGTGAAATAGAGATGTTAATGGAAGGTGTTGAGTGTTTGCTCAATAGGTAAAAATGAGGCTATCTGAAGTGGTGTTCATGGCAATAAAATGACTATACTTTATCAGAGAATTACAAAGCACTTTGCTAAATGCTACTTTTTTGCATGCTGCTTGTCTTATTCCCTCCCTTCTTCCCATTTTCTAATTGCTATTCCACTTACACTGAGACCTACTTCGACGTCATTCAGATAGATAGATAGACATGCATATATATGGTGTATATGTGTGTACATTCATATGTTTTATCTTTATTCTATCTGTATCTTTACTCTCTAATGGCCAGCAACTCAAAACCTCTAGAAGAAGAGGAGAATCTCCATCATGCTACCATCATTGTGTATATAGCCCCTGACTAAGATGGAATCCAGGGTACCTTTAAGCATAAGGCCTTTGAAAGGAACTAACTCATAATCATGTTTACGGAAAATACATAGGAAAATTAACCCATGAAAAATAAGGTATGAAAACTTAAATATACATTTGCTTGGAGGCATCTAAATTTGATTAGGAGGAGTTTAACAGAAAATGGGTGGAATGGGAAAGGAAAAAAGGTGCCTACATGTGTACTATTCATACAACGTCATATTAATATACATATGGATATACATAGCATGTGTGTATGTATGTATGCATATGTGTATTGTGTGAATATGTAGAAATAATTCATAGAATTATTGATATCACAGGATTATTGATATATTAATATCATAGGATTGATATCATAGAATTATTAATTTATTGATATCATAGAATTATTAATATCATAGAATTACATAGAAGTAATTCATAAGTGTCTCCTGGGAATATTCAAGGATAGATATTGTAATAAGAAATATTTCCTCTGATGTTCATACAAAAATTCAGAATATGTCAGTAATAAAACAAGGTGAAATAGAGATTCTGATATTAGATGGTGATTTTTAACTTGATAGAAATAATATTTTTGACTGCAAAATGACCATACTTCATTAATAAGAAACAGTTTAAACTAGTTTGACTCCAATTTCTAGCTGTATCCCTGAATATATTATTAAAGGGAAGGTTAGTGAAAGGAAGTTATTATTACAGAGAGTCAATAGGGCTTCTTCATGAGCAGAACTTGTCAGACTATCTTCATTTTGTTTGGAGGCAGACAAGGTTAGTGCCTAGAGAGAATGATAGGGATATAATATACCTAGATTTTAATAACCATTTAACAAAGTTTATCACGGGATTCTGAGACAAGAATGAGCCAAAGTTTAAAATACGAAATTAATAGAGATAAAAATAAATGTTTATGCTTTAGTTAAAAAATCAACTTCACAATCTTGGATAGGCAACAGTTTGTTAAAAACACCACCACCAACCAAAGGATTAGCATATTCCAACTTGAAAATGAATCAACACTGTGAAAAGAGGCAGTGAGATTTTAGTCTCTATCAAGAAAGACAATATGTGAAAACAAGGGAGTAATAGTTCTCTGTTCTCATCATCATATCTGGTCAATTATGGGGATGCAGAATAACTCAGTGAAAATAGATTGTTCTATATTTCATCCCAAAGGACATAAATGAGAGCAATGACAGGGTTGAAGGTGAAGGGGTAAATTGCAACTAAATAGATATAAATTTAATTCAAGAAAATATTTTTTTGGCAATTAAAAAGTCATAAGTAGCAGCACCTTCCTTATTTGGACCTATGAATCAAATGACAAAAGGAACTCCCTCTTCCAAGGCAGACCAGCTACTGAAGTTCAGAATTTTAGTGAGTTGTCTGGGAGCATTGAGAGATTAGAAGACCTGCCCAGGCTCAGTTAGCCAAAATATATCAGCGGCGTTTATTAAGGACCTGCTCTGAGCTTGGCACCTCGCTGGGCCAAAGAATACAACACCATAGTGAATGTTCCAGTCTCTTCACAAGAAGTTTCCATTCTAATAGGGAGACAACAAGGGCATACAGGGTATCTTAGAAGTCTTCTTATACTTCTAAACTATTTGGGTTTGTTAAACTTATTTTAAACTACTAAAACTTAAAACTGAACGCAGATGTTGAGGACCTCTGTATATAAGTATATACAGATCAAACATGAATAGAAAAAGAGCAAACACATTAGGGAAATTATTTTGATTGTTGTGTGAATGATGGATTGGAGACAGGCAGGGTAAACAGCTGGGAAGTTGAAATAATAGAGATGAGATAAAGACCTGAACTAGGTTAGTGACAATGGGAGTGACAAAGTGCTCTGTGTGGGCAGATATTGCAGAGAAAGGTTCAACATAAGTTGGCAACTGATTGGCCAGTGGAGTCAGTAGGACAAAGATAAGTTTCCAATTTGGAGCCTGAGTGACTGAGAGGAATGTTTTGATCAGCAGAGGCAGTGGAGTCAGGTTGGAGGAGAACTCAGAGATACTTTAGAACCTTTAGTGTGAGTGATTAGGATGAAATGATAGAAGGTAGTGTGGCTGAAAGACTCTTATAGGGTCTTGTTAACATGGACTTTGTAATGACTACACCAGTGTGTCAGAGATATAATAATAAGTAGCCAATCAGAAAGGCTTCTGAAGCCCAAAACTGCTTGACATAGAGTGAACTCTAGATTAATTTGGAGATGCCAGTAGCTGCCAGAAACCAAACAACTCAAGGGCAACTTTGAACAGCAGCTGCAGACTCAAGACCTTGCTCTGGACTTTCTAAATATCCTGACATTTTATGTCTACAGATGTATTATCTCATTCTTTTCCCACTCCCCTTTGAGCAGGGAAGAGTCTCTCTCCCTCTCTCTCTCTCTCTCTCTCTCTCTCTCTCTCTCTCTCTCTCTCTGTCTCTCCCTCTCTCTCTGTCTCTCTCTGTCTCTCTGTCTCTCTCTGTCTGTCTCTCTGTCTCTCTCTGTCTCTCTGTCTCTCTCTCTCTCTCCTACCTTATAACCATTCCTCTCCCTTATAGGTTCTCAAACACCACCAGTAAGTGGTGTTTAATTGATGTATGGGTCACTATTTCATTTCAAGTCCCTTTATGGGCCTGAGGGTTTTTTGTTAATGGTCTCAAATAACTCTGCAAAAGTGGTCTCTGAATCCTGATGTTAGGGAAAGTCTTCTTGGGATGAGATTATTTCATAGGAAGGAAGTGGCCAATGCTCATCAGACCCATTCACCTAGCAGATTCTAAGTGCCAGTGCTCTGAGACCAGGCATAGCCCTGAGCAGGTATTACAGGGGAGAGGAGCATAGACTACTTACCTTCCTTGCCTAGAGCGCAAAGAAAGGGTCTTGGATAGAAGCAGCACTGAAGTCAATCGCTGCTAACCCTGTACACAGATGGTGCAGTCTCTCAGTACTGAGAGCTTTATAAAGGAAACACAGGGGAGTCTCCAGCGATTTAGGGAATCAGAGGCCCTGAGGTCTATTCACCCTACCAGAAATGAGTAGAAAGCTGAAAGGAGAGAGGAAGGTAGAGAGGGGTGAGTAGTTTCTTGGAGTCTAGTTTGATAAGGTCAATTTGACCAAGATTCCTATCTGTACAGCTTAACTACTACTGTCAGCTATCTTTGACCACATTAACAATGTACAATATTGATCATTAGTACAGTTGACATTTGTCTCTGAGCTCTTTCTTTTTTGGAGGTTATATACACCACACTAGGCCAAATTTTGTCCTGATTGAAACAAGCGGACAAGACTTCATGAAGGATGACTTTGTGACTTGTCTCAATGTAAGACCAACGTTGGGGCCCAGGGAATGGTGAGCCTGGGAGGACAATCAGAAAAGTATTGCTATACTTTGGACAGGTGACAGGTGATGAAGCGTTAAATTATGGAGGTAACTGATAGAGAGAGAAATGGACGATGGGAAAGATTTGGAGGAGAGAGAAAGTAGAAGATTTGACATCTGATCAGATTTAAGAGAAAATTAATATTATACTATTATACCAAGAACCAGTTATTAATTTGTGGTCCATTTTTTTCCTCCTATTTTAACAAGATTCCACTCCTGAAAAGGCCAGTCAGTCTGTGAAGGTCATGACTAACCCAGTACTGTGATCACTCCTAGCTCCCAAGGCATCTGCTTTTCAACTAGTTTAGGCTGGGCCCTACAAAAATGGGATCCTGGCTTTCGTTGGCTCTGTCAGGAGAAGACAAACTGAGAAAGCTTCACTGAGAAGTTCTTGTGTCCTTGGTCCTTTCATTAGAGTTTGGGGGACCTGGCTTATGAAAGAGAAACCAAGCCAGAGAGATGTTGATGGGGTCACCAGATTTAGAGAGGACTGCAGCCTCATGACCAGGTCTTGTCTCAACTGACCTCACCTCTTTAATGATGAAGAAAATGAGAGGGGCTAAGCTCTCCACCTCATTATGTGTTACCAAGCAGGCTTCAATGTTTTTCTCGCTAGGGGCAGTTCCAATAATGTGCAATGATATTCAATAATACCAAGTAATAATAAAAGAAGATGACCTGAGACTGTCTTTGGTTACTAAGAGAAACTGTTTTATTGATAAATTTATTGGCTATTGGCTAGTTTAAATAATAAATTGATTTCTAATATATGGAAACACTGACTCTCAGAATTTTGTTATTGACAGATTGGGAAACCTGTGTACCTAGAAAGATGATGGGAATTCTAGGGTAATAAGGAAATTCTGAAGATAGATGAGCATGTGGAGGGAAAAAAATATTTTAATGAATTTTCTAAGAAAGTGAAACTCACTCTGTCCCCCAAAAAATTAAAAGTGGGAAAATAAGAACTTCTCATTATTACAATCCTAGAATATACAGCCCACATCCATGTGGTGATCTGAGGGTTAAAAGGTTGGTATAACGGGGTTTGGAGAGGATTTGGCCAATGGCACTTATGCAGCTATTGCCATTGCTGCCCAGGTAGAGGTTTGGTTATAACTGCCTCACCAAATAGCTATTTCCCTAGTTCAGAAATGAGGAACATGGATAGCAGACAGAAGGAATAAAGTAGAAAAGTTTTGAAGGATAAAGGTAGGTATGGTTGTGTGAGAGATGAACCCATAATTGGCTATCATGTGGCAGAGACAAAGTGACTCACCTTCCTACCCAACAATTAGATTATCACAACTAGGACTCTCTTGACTGTCAAGCTATGGCTTCTAACTTGGAGGTCAATGGCCTAGAGTACTGGGTTGAATCTGATTAGATGAAATTTAATTGTAAAGTCAAATGTTTTTTTCAGCTCTGATCTTTTCATCAAGAATGCTTGAAAGTCCTCTATTTCACTGAAAGACTAGTTTTTCCCCTGAAGTATTATACTCAGTTTTGCTGGGTAGGTGATTCTTGGATTTAGTCCTAGTTCCTTTGACTTCTGGAATATCTTATTCCATGCCCTTCGAT
>CM053771.1:73137088-73168489 GCA_028658325.1 Potorous gilbertii | reverse complement strand
GAAAGCATTCTTCTCCTCATTGGCTTTTTGACCCTGTTTTGCCAATTGAGTTAGCCTATTTTTCAAGGTGTTATTTTCTTCAGCATTTTTTTGGGTCTCCTTTATCAAGGTATTGACCTGTTTTTCATGCTTTTCTTGCATCTCTCTCATTTCTCTTCCCAGTTTTTCCTCCACCTGTCTAACTTGATTTTCAAAATCCTTTTTGAGCTCTTCTATGGCCTGAGCCCATTGGATATCTATTTCAGATGTTTGGGATACAGAGGCCTTGACTCATGTCTTTCCCTGATGGTAAGCATTGTCCTTCCTCTTCAGAAAAGAAGGGAGGAAACATCTGTTCACCAATAAAATATCCTTCTATGGTCTTATTTTTTTTCCCTTTTCTGGGCATTTTCCCAGCCAGTTACTTGACTTTTGGGAGTCCTCTCCACCCCCACCCAGATCCGCCCAGCTAGTACTTGGGGTCTGAGATTCAAATGCTGCTCCCCAGCCTCAGGGCTTTCAGTGGGTTGGCCTGGCTGCTGTTCAATGTGAGCTTAAATTCTGGTGCTCAGGTGGGGACAGGGCCGCCTCCCAGGCTCAGTTCCTTCAGGGGGTTCATGCAGAGATCTTCCGTAATGGACCTGAGGTCCTGTCTGCTCCGGGAGCCTCTGGTCACCACTGCCTCTGCCACTGTCTCCCGAGGGGGCCTGAGTTATGGAGACCCCCGCTCCCCTCTTGGCCAGCCCAGAAGTCTCTCTCACTGACCTGTAGTGCCTGTGGGTGGAGGGACCTTTGCAGCTGCTGGAGATTCCGTCCCTGAAGCCTGCTTGGATCTGCTCCTCTCAGTGCCATGTGACCAGGGAAGGGCTAGGCTCCACTCCTGTCCAGTGTGTGAGAGACCTTTGGGATTGGTTTTTCAGGGCTCTCTGGAATGGAAATCTCCTTCCCCCCTGTTGCTGCGTGGCTTCCACTGCTCTAGAATTTGTTGGGAGTTCTTTTTACAGGAAATCCATGGGCTGTGGGTTCAGAGCTAGCATATGTGAATCTTTCTACTCCACCATCATGGCTCCTCCCCTGAAATTTAATTTTAAATGGTTAAACATAAAGTCTTATAGTGAGGAGCAAAAAATTTGGTTGGGAGGTTAAGATTAAGATAGCAGATATTCTGAAAAAGATCTGAGCAGAAGAAGGAAATAGTTTGTGTCTTTAATGAACACCTTTTGTATAAAAAGGACCAATCCATGTATCACATTGAAGAGTTAGCATTCCTTATGCCTGTAGAATGTAGACCATATGGGGCTTTGGAGCCATGTGTGAGTCAGGAATCTAGTGCTTGTATTTTGAGATACCAAGAGCCAGAAGAGCTAATTGCTCAACAAAAGTTTAAAAAATATTCACAATACCCTCAATTTTTCTTATGTTTAAACTGCAACTCGTATTACAATTTTTTAAGTCACTTACTAGTGTGAGTGGAGGGGAGGAACAGCTTGCCCTGTCTCTCTTTCTGACTTTCAAATGACTTTTGAGCACATGTCTTCTAAATGCTTTACTTCAGTAAACATAAAGGTAGATTTCAGCTCCCTTTGTGTTTGGTCAAGCACAATATGTTCTGGCTTGGAGCTGATCTCCTGAGTTTAAGAGATCTGCAGGTCTTTGGTTCTATTGGGTAAGAGCTGGATAGTGGTAGGGAAGGGGTTCCCAACAACTATTCCAGAGTTACTTGAGAGGATGGCCACCAAAAAGAAGAGAAATGGAACAAGATTGTCTACTCTACCAGCAAACCTTTACCTGGAATTGTTTGGGCAGTGTAGAACAGAAGTTTCCAACCAAGAATCTCTGATTTAGAGTCATGATGAAATGTGAAATGATTAATTAGCAGTGCTGCAAAAAAAAATCTGCTTTGTGTTCTGGTGAGATTTAAATAGCCTCCCAACAGATTGTAGCAGTAGTCATACCTTAAGTTATTGAACCTTATTTGAAATTGTTCTGTTAAGGTACCCTGTGTATCTTTTATCATTAGCATTTATTTTATGAGTAGGAATAAAATATGTGACCCATACTTGAGTCATATTGTATACTGGGTATCATTTTAATTCTCTTCCCCTTCTGGGGGAAACACTAGATGTGAGCCAAGATCTAAGCTAAGTAAAATTGACCATAGGGAACCACTGTAATTGCTTAATGAGTTTAAGAGAATGAGAAAAGGGAGTCTAGTCCCACTCTGATTAGAAAGCAGGCTCCCTTAAACTAGACCCAGGCTAAATTATTTTCCCAGATCCAGAGTAGAGGGATTCATAAATGGTGAAGGGAGTGTGATTCCAAACCACAGACCTTATGGGCCCAATGTTAACTAGGAACACTTTGCTTCTTCCAAGGCCTCCTTTTCATTTTTTTGACATGTTTATTAGAAAGTTCTTAGTTCTGCTGAGCTACAGCTTTCCTTCTAGTATGTACTTTTTACCTTTTGTATTTAATTTCCCTTGAAATCACACAGAATAAGTCTATTAACTATAATCAGGGTCAGATCTTTGCCTATGGGAAAATATCCTGCAGTTTTGTTTCTCATATTGCACTAAAGCAATAAAGATGACATGCAGACAAGGGGATATGAGTCAAATAAATACTTGTTGAATGATCAGTAGATATTAGGACTAGCAGAAATAGAGGGAGAGGTTATAGAAATACTTGCCCAGGTACCCACCTTACCACATCCACTTAAGGAGCCAGGTTGTCTTGCATGGTGCTTCCCAGTGTCTTCAGTAGTGCCTCAAGTCAATCAGGACAGGACAGTCTTAATTAAAGCTTTCTTAATATAAGAAAATTTTAGCATTTGGAGAGACCAAAGACATCATCAAGTCCATCTATAATCAATGACACACAGTGTTTTAAAATTTACAAAGTACTTTACACTTTACAAAGGCTCTATTGAGCTTAGAACAATCTTACAAAGTAGGTAATACAGGTATTATTATACCCATTTTACAGATAAGGAAACTGAGGTTCAAAATAGTAAGTGATTTGTCCGTGGCCACACAGCTAGGAAGTATCTGAGGTGGGCTTTGAACCCAAGTCCTTGAATTTGGAATGCCAACAAGAAGACTTCCAGAAAGGGAGGATTTCATTATTTCTTTGGATCGCCCATTCCATTTTTGGATAGCTCTAAAGTTTTAAAAAGTTCTCCATTACATTGAACTGAAATTTGCATCTCTGCAAATCTCATCGACACAACCAAATTAGTCTTAGTTCTTTTCTCTGGGCTAAACTAGTTAATTTCCCAGTTTCTCTTTCACCAGATCTCCTTTCAAATTTTCAAAGACAGTGCTCATATCCCCTCTAAGTCTTCTCTTTCTCTGGGCAAAGATCTCTAACTCCTTCAGCCTATCTTCTTATGGCATAGATGTCTCATTATCTTGACGACTCTCCTATAGATAAAGTAAGTTTGCATTGGTTCCCATCAGAACTTGATCCTGAAAAGCATCTTCAGTAGCCTGCGGCGTATTTCCTTTGTCTTGATTGAGTAGATAATGGGATTGAGCATTGGTGGTACAAAGAGGTAGAGGATGGACATAAGGATATGGACAACATGAGGAAGGCTGCCTCCAAAGCGGTGCACTATGGACACACTCACCATGGGCACATAGAAGATGAGCACCGCACAGATGTGGGACACACAGGTGTTGAGTGTCTTGAGTCGCTCCTCATGGGAAGCAATGGCCAATACAGAGTGGAGGATCATAACATAGGAGAGGAAGATGAGTGCAGAGTCCAGGCCAAAAGTGAGGAGTACAATGGATAGGCCATAATGGCTGTTGAGGGTCACATCAGCACATGCCAGCTTGATCATGTCCACATGCAGGCAGTAGGCATGAGAGAGGACATTCCGTGTGTGGCAGAAGGGCAGCCTCTGAAGGAGAAGGGGGAAGACTAGAATGAGCAGGAAGCTGCGGAGCAAGGTGGCCAGCCCCATGGCTGCAATGCGGGCATTGGTGAGGATTGTGGAATAGCGAAGTGGGTTACAGATGGCTACATAACGGTCTAGGCTCATGGCTAATAGGATTCCAGATTCTGTCCAAGAGAAGAGGTGGATAAAGAACATCTGGGTCAGGCATCCCTCATATGTAACCTCACGAGCATGGAAGCAGAAGGTAGCAAGGACAGTGGGCAATGTGGACAGTGAAACACCCAGGTCATTAACTGACAGCAAAGAAAGAAAATAGTACATAGGCTGGTGCAGGCTCTGTTCTTCTTTGACAATGACTAGAATCAGGGCATTTCCCACAATGGAGATGGCATAGAGCAAGAGGAGTGGGATGGCCAGCCAGGGCTCCGTTGCTTCCAGTCCTGGGAATCCTGTTAGGACGAAGATAGGGGAGCCAGAAATATTGGTTCTGAGACTATCCATGAGAGAAAGCATGGAGTCTTTGTCAGCAATCAAAATAACTTTCTGGAGACACAGAAAGAGAAGAAAAGGATTTCAGACAACTTGCAGTTCAAGAAAGATAGGTTATCACTAAAGATAAGCCAGAATGTGTGGACAGTATGTTGGCGAAAGGGATGTGAGGTAGCATATGTATTCAGGAAGCACAATCCAGGTGTGGAGAACCTGCAGCCTCGAGGCCACATGTGACCCTGTAGGTCCTCAAGTGTGACCCTTTGATTGTTTCAGTCCAACTTGACCTCAAATGTCCTGAGCAGAGTATGTGCTATTCTTCTAAAGGTTTCATCTTTTTTGATCTATTGGTCTGTTTCAGTCAAAGGGCTGAACTTGAGGACCTAGAGGGTCACATGTGGCCTCGAGCTTGCAGGTTTCCCAACCCTGTGGGCAAGACAGTCATTAAAGTTCTTTTAATTTTTATTTAGTCCTATTCTCAACACTCACAACAGTGTGGAAAAGAGTATGAAACCCTCTAATGAGAACTAAAGAGAAATTTTCCATGTGATGCAGTAGAACAAATACCAAATTTGGGGTAAATAAATCTGTGTTCAAATCCTGGCTGTGCCCCTAATACATATATATATATATATGTGTATATATATATATATATATATATACACATATATATATATATATTATTTTGAACAAATGCTGCCTGTGCTCTAGGTCTCAGATAAAAGTTGAGTAAGGCAACCTCTCTTATGTATCTATATTTCCAGAGTTCACTGTCTATTATGGCTTTCTTTTTGGATCAAAGTTTCCCCATTATCTCTCTACTTTATATTTGCCTAACTCTTCATCTGTGACCTTATTCTCTTCTCACAAAAGAATTATTATTATGCCAAGTAGATAAAGGAGAAAACTAAAGACAGGGAAAGATGTGTCACATTACTTTGGGAGTCTCACATGGTTTTAGTGAGAAAACCAGGTCTAAAACCAAGCCTCTCACTTCCTTATCTAGGGCTGTTTAGATGATTATCTACACATGTGTTTGCATTTCCTAAGTCCCATGTTTCTTGGGAAGAGGAACAAATGCAATGTCATGGACTGTTTAGCAATTCCCTATGACTTCCAGGATCACATATAAAATCTATTCTCAACCCTCACGACAATATGGAAAAGAGTATGAAACCCTCTAATGAGGAATAAAGAGAAATTTTCCATGTGATGGAAATGTTTGTCATTCAAAGTCCTCCATAACCTGCTCCTCTCACCTTTGTAGTCTTCTCATCCCCTATACATATATATTTCCCACATCTGCCCCCCATATTCTGAGATCCAATGATATTGACTTCCTTGCTGTTCCTTGTTGAACAAGAAATTCCATCTCCCCTTGCTGGGTATTTTTTATTGGCTCTTCCCCCTGCCTGGAAGTCTCCTTTCTCATGTCTGCCTCCTGCCTCTTCTTATTTTCTTCAATTTTCAGCTAAAATCCAACCTTTTGTAAGAATCCTTTCTTGATCCTTCATAATTCTAGTGCCTTCTCTCTATTGGCTATTTCCAATTTATCGTGTATGTAGCCTGCCTGTATATAGTTGTCTATATCGTTGTCTCTTCCATTAGACAGTGAGTTCCTTGAAATTAGAGACTTTTTTTCCTTTCTATCTCCAGCTCTTAGCACAATGCCTGGCACATAGTAAGTAGATTCTTAATTAATGTTTATTGACTGCATATCAATTAAGTCTGAATGTCCTGGGTAATGTGCAATAATAAGGTGATAGGCTTAAATGGTCTTATTCTCAAAGAAGAAGCAGGTAGGCTGTGAACTCAAAAAAGCAGGTTGTGATAGAGGGCCATAGTACTTAAAGCAGGAAAGGAATTTAAGGGTCACTGCCACCCTCTTCCCCTTCCTGAATCATTTTACAAAGGAGGAAGCTGAGGCCCAGAGAGGGAAAAGTACTTCCACAGGTCTTTTAGTTAGTAACACTCTGCTATTCTGACTCAATGAAGTTTTGGATCCAGGAAATCTGAGGATGGGAAGTCCTGGGGAAAGTTAGGATGAAAGATTCAGATCTGGAAATGAACTAAGATCAGAGGAGTATAGATTTAGAACAAAAAGGCACCACAGAAGAAGTTCATGTGGTTCACCTCCTTAGTCGTAGAGATGAAGAAGTTAATGCCTAGAAAGATTAAGATGTGGCCAGCGTTACATAGATAATATATGTTAGAGCCAAACTTCCAGTCCACATTCTCTGACTTCAAATCAAGCATTTGTTTTCACTGGACCACAACAAGGAGGCTGAGGACCCTCCTCTCTAAGGTACTGCCTTGAGTCCACCCAGGTAGGACTTAAAATTAGGCAAAACTAGTAGAGAACTAGTCATCACTCTATAGATGGTAGAAGTGATTCTAGATGGGCAGCTAGGGGGCACAGTGGATGGTGTTGGAGTTAGGAAAACTGGAATTTAAGCATTTATTAGCTGCGAGAACAATGTAACAAAATTTTAAAGTATTTTGCAAACCTTAAAGCTCTATACAAATGCTATTTGTTAATATCAGTATTGTTAGCAACAAAAGCCTAAGCCAGAAGAATTTAGAAAAGCTGACATAATCATGTAGGATGAAGGAGCGTTGGTTTTGGAACCAGAAGAACCAGATTCAAATATTTACTCACCTGTGTGTCCTCATAAATGTACCTTTGTTACGTTTCTCTTTATTTTTCCAGTTATGTGTAATTAGGTAGGAATAATAAAATAGATTTTTTAAAATTAAATTTTAGAAAGCCCCTTTTTTGTTGAGGTTCTCATTGTCCTTTTTTGTAAAATAAAAATGTCTATTTTCAGCCATAAATCCTAAGAACATAATGAATTGAGTAAAAGGACTTAAGAAATGAGATGATTTGCGCCCCGCCCCCCACTTCTAATTAAACAAGTCAAAGGGGTTGTATTTCTTTCCCAAATCCATGAAGGTCTGGTCATGAAAGGTGCTTGGAGAACATGTTAAACTGTTACTTGCAAAGAAAATTAAAAAAGACTCTGGGAAAAACAAAAGCAGGAAAAATAAACACAAATAAACACACACACAATATAAAGAAGATGACCTAGACATAAGGATAGAAGTGAAGTCAAGTCTTTTTTTTAGATTTAAAAAAAATCAACTCAAGTATAAGATGGAAGAGACATGGCTAGAGCTAGATGTTCAACTGGGTGAAAAAATTAGAAAAGATGATCTAGAGAATTTTCAGTGGAGGTTAAACTCAATAATTCAACAATGGAATATAGTAGGCAAAAAACTGATGACATTTTTAGACTGAATTGAAAGAAAAAGTATCCAGAAAGCAGCAGATATTCACCTATTTTCTTCATTGATCAAAGTAGAAGAAGGCCCTTATATTTACAGTATGGTTATAACATTTTAGAAAGTACACTGATAAACTGGAAGTCATCCTGGGGAAGGCACCAAGATGAAGAGAAATGAGAAGATTTTATATGAAGAATTGATGGTATTTAGTCTGAAGAAGATAATACTTATATTTTTAGAGATGGGAGGAACCCTGGTGGTCAAATAACCCAACCCACAACCACCAAGTGATCATTTTTTCTATGTACTTCTACATTTGATGTATTGAAATAAAACATAAAACTATATTTATCTCCATCATATTTAATAAGGCTAAATTGAATCTATCATTAAAACCTGTCAAAAGGTTTCTGTATTCTGGAAGACAAGCTCAGAGGAACAGTAAAATAAAGTCATATGGAATGATCTTGAGGTCCTTTACCCCCTTGGCTGTTCTCCTCAGGATGATCTCCAACTTACCAATGTTGATCTTAAAATGCTGTGCCCATACTGTTAGCCAGGCAGCTCTGTTAGATTCTAATTAGTGAAGGCCAAAGGTAGTAATCTCCTTTTCTTGCCTGACTGATTAATTATTGGGTCAGCTACAAATTTGTGTCGCTTAGAAATTTGATAACCAAGAATAAACAAGCCACCAACATTATCATCTGACCCCCTGCTAAGGATTTAAAACTGGAAGGGAAATTGAAGTCATCTGGTTCAACCTAATCATTTCACGCATGAGTCTCAGAAAAAGTTTAAGTTGTATGTTCAAAGTCACATAAATAGAAAATGACGCAGTTGGTATTTAAACTCACAGTTGGGATTCCAAACTCAGCTGCCTTTAAAACACTGAATAGCCCAAGGCATAGAACAGTATCCTCCTTTTGTGACCAGAAGAGAAGGATATCTGGGTTATAGGGAGGGATCACCATTGAGAAATAAAGTTCTCAAAAGGCTAAAGCTCCCTTATATGTGTGCTATGTTTTTCACACAGCGTCTTTGGGGAACAGAGACTCAAGCTTCCATAGGCACACTTACTCTCTCTTCCTGGGCCATTCTCCTCCTCACCTTCCTCTTGGGCCAATATACAGTTTACTATTCTTATCCCCCACCCTAAAAATCAAGTGAAATTTCTTGTTCATTTCTAACTGTTTTCAGTTTTAGACATAATCAGGAACTTAGAATAATCCCATCTAATCCAGAAGAAATCATACCTTAACAGGATAATACTCTCATTGTTTTTAAGATGCTCAAAAAATAATTCACTTATCTTCATATTTTCCCCAGTGGTTCTGGGGTCTAGTACTTCTCACCATCATGAAGTTGTATCTGGAATTTAATCTTAGTACCTTGATTCTAGATTATGACCACACACGCTTCTTCTGTCCTTGTCAAAGCTGAGCCGGAAAAGCAGTCCTGTGGAATTCTTTCAGTTTTGAAGCCACTCTGTGATCTGGTCTAGAGAAAGGAGGGCTGATTCCACAACTGGAGGCAGCGAAGGAGAGAGGGATAAGAAGAAGAGAGGAAGATCCTTGTCAAAGAGATAGGAAATCATAAAAGAAAGGAGAGGAGGAAAATCTTAAAGGTGAAGAAACTCAATGCAGTGAAAAAGGGAGAGAGAAGGCAGAAGAGTAGGAGGAGAGATGAAGAGGACAGAAAAGGAAGAAAAATATGAAAGAAAAATGAAAGAGTGAAAAAGAGAAGTCAAAAAGCAAGTGGAAAGACAGAAAAAGGAAAATATAATGAAAGAGAGACATAGAACAACTTGAACAGGACTGAGAAGGAAGGGGAGTGAGTCCTCCCCTTTCCTGATCCCACAGGTTCTGAGCAGAAAAACTCACAATAGACCCTGGACATTGCTTTCCCAGTGGCAGGGTGGCAGGAGGAAGAAGTGACATCCTGTTTAGTAGCTGAATCTTTGACTCTGTGCTCAATAAGGAAGGCTTAATAACTTTCTCCCCAAGAGATGAATCTCTAGGGGACAACCTAATTGCTGTGAAATTAAAGGAGCCTTAGCTAAATTGAGATCTGACCAAGTCTGACGCTTTACCCCAGAAATTCTGGCAGGGCCTCCCTGAAGTGGGAGAGTATGTGAGGGAAATGGTGTTGTTTTTAAATTCAGAAGATTAGAGCAAGAGTTCTAACTTTTGGAGACTCTATGACCAGTCATAAAAATGCTCTGACCTTATTATGCAAAAGAGGTACCGAATGAAATTATGTTTATATGGTGATGTATGACTTAGAAAACACTTTTCTCTCAGTAGTCCCAGGAGGTAGGTGGTGTAAGTTATCCAACAAGTATCTATCTTTATTTAATTTATGTATGGATATATATGCATGTGTGTGTAAAAATAGGTGCATGTTTATATATGTACAAATATATATGTACAAAACATATGTTTATATATGTACAAACATACATCAAATATGTATATTTGAGTATTTATATAACATAGACGTACGTACATATATTCATATATGCACACACATAAATACACCCATACGTACACAGACATACTATATATATATAGATAGCTCTATCTATAGATATCTATCTATAGAGCTATAATTCATTAACTGATAAGAAACATGCTAGAGTATCATAGACATTGTAGAATATTTAGATGACACAGTAAATAGAAAGCCTGGAATCAGGAAGACCTGAGTGTCAATCTAGTCTCAGACACTTATTGCTGTATGTCCCTGTTCAAGTCACTTAAGCCCTATTTGTCTCAGTTTCCTCATTTGTAAAAATAAGGATAATAAAGATACCCCACCCTGTTACACAGAGTTGTTATAAAACTAGAATGATTTAATATTTGTAAAGCACTTAGCATAATTTTTGGAAAGTAATAAGCACTATAAAATATTAGCTATTAGTAACGAATTGAGTTCTAGGCCCAGAGTAGAAGATCCAAGTTCTGACCTCACAGTTCCTTGCTGCGTGGACCTGGGTAAATCACTTTACCTTTGCCTCCATTTCCTCATCTGTAAAATGGGGTAAGAATAGCATTTATATTTCTCTGAAGTCACTGAAGGACACTGCCTTAAATGGCTGGTATTTTACAGAGGTAGAATTGACAAGATTTGGCGACTGATTGGATATGGGGAACAACAATATTGAACAGTTTAGAGTGAGGCCAGGAGATATCTTCAATAGAAACAGGGGAATTTGGAGGTAAGATGAGTTTAGTGGGACTAAGAATGAATTCCATTTTAAACATGTTAAATTTATGTTGCCAATGGTATATCCACCTGGAGATTTTGAGTAAGTTAATCACTTGTTTAGATTTAGAACCCAAGACAAAGATAAAGCCTAAACATATAGAACTTGATGTCCACAATGAAAAGATAATAGTTGAATGCATATGATGACTGAGATAGTAATGAGAAGAAAAGAAGTCCCTGGATAAAATAGAACCATGGGGGCCACCCAAAGAGGTAGAGCATGAAAGTTGATTTAGCAAAGGAGATTTAAGTGGTCAGATGGGGAGAGGACAGATGGAAGAAAACAGTGTAATTAAAGTTAAGGAAGGAGAAGGTATCCAAAGGAGAGGATGGTAAATAGTCAACCTGGTAGACTGCAGAAAGGTGAAGGATTGAGACAAATCAACAAGATTAGATTCAAGTTGGAAACTAAGACATTCTTGGTAACTTTAGAGATTCAGCTGAATGATGAAGTCATAAATTAGATTGCAAGGGACTGAAAAGTGAGTTAAATAAGAAGAAATGAAGACAAAGAGTATATAGGGAGCTTTTTCAAAAAGTTTAACTATAAAAAGCAGAAAAATTATAAGAAATAATTTATTGTTAACTAGGTGATACCTGGGCCTTGTGTAGCTGGTCCAGGATGACAGGCATGGAAGAGGTAGAGCTTTGAAACCTTTAACCACTCACCACAGCCACTATCACACATATACATAAAGGAACACCTGATCCCTGTGTCATCCCTGTCTCTTTGTGCTGATGATAGCTGAGGCTCCACAGGAGCAGGATCTCCAATGGAAATAGTAGCTTATCTGACAACTCAACCAAAGCTCAGCAGAATCATGCTAAATGGTCTCCTCCTTTTGAAGTGTGGATGTGTCCTAGTGTGGGAAGAAGGAGGGAATATTTATAATAGGGAACACATTATTGTGGCCCTCATGGGCTTAGGAAAACTGTCTCTTTCTTTGGGTCTTGGAGATCCTCCAAAGAAATGGCCCATATGCTCACTCTGATGATTGGATTTGTTGCCCATTCCTGCTCTCAACCTCAATCTGTTGCCAAGGCTGACATATCCCCAATTTGTAGGTTGTCTGGTCTCTCCTTCCCCATCCATCATTTCTTAAAGTAGTTAAAATATTACTCATGAGTCATATCCTCATTTGTCTCTTCTAATCCTTGACCTCTATGGAATATACCTGTAGAGCTGGAGTTCTTTTTGCTGGAGGTAGAGGAAATATAGCTCTGCTTTCCTCTAAAAAGCACTCTTTGCACTCTACCCATGTGGCTTCGATTTTGAACAATTTTAATGGTCTTAAAAATCCTTCTTTAGACTCTCAAGGGATGTCATCTGAATCTTAATCTGGAAACAATATTCTCCAGCAATATATCATCTGGTTTTGATTTTCTATGTATGCAAGTGTGTGAGTATACATATATGTGTGTCTATCTGTTTCTTGAAAACTGAAAAATCTGATTTTTAAAAAATAGTTTGGACTTACATTCAAAATATGTTTACTGAGTCCTCAGAGAAACATCAGGAGGTATTATAAAGAATGGGTTTTGAAATGAGGAGAACTGGCTTCTAATCATGACATTGTTACCTACTACTTGGGTTATCTTGAAAAACTAATTTTATCTTTGTAGGCCTCATTGCTTCATATTTGAAATGAGAGGATTATTTTTGTATCACATGTGTAGGCTGTGGGTTAACTCTTCCAGCTCTAACATTGCTTGGCAAATTAGGTCCCCAAAGTGGGGCTAGTGGTCCCCCTCAGACAGAATTTTAGGGGCAACCCTAAGGTGTTGGCACTGAATTTTCTAATGCTACCACTCAGACTCCTACATCCAATATATTCTACCTGTGTTATCATCAATTGCCATCTTCCAAATATTGCCTGTTGATACCTAACCCACATAAATTTGACCAGTTACCTTTCTGATATCACCAATAACCAGAAACACCAATTAGCTTCTAAAGATGACATTTATTGAGAAGATAACAGCAAGACATTAAGTACAAAAACATTTGACACCAGGAGCATATTCTCCTCCACCATTCATTCACTGGGAAGAATGAGTTCAAATTTAAAGTAGTTAGTTGCTAGAAACATTCCTCTTATCAAATTCACTTCTGGATGTGGAAAGGTGAATAAATATGCCACACCTTTGCTTGAAGAATATGCTGAATCACTGCTTGTCATGAAGGTGGCTACCAAAAGCTAGGAGCATTTAGGTGTCACCATGGACAGAGCACTGGATCTGGAGTCAGGAAAACCTGAATTCAAATCTGGCCTCAGACACTTACTAGCTTTGTGACCCTGGGATAATCCCTTGGCTCTATTTACCTCAGGTTCCTCATATGTAAAATGATCTGGAAAAGGAGATGGCAAAATCACTTCAGTTTCTTTGCCAAGAAAACCCTAAATGGAGTCATGAAGTGTCAGAAATTATTGAACAACAACACCAGGTTCCTGTTCTTTAGGACTCTAATTCCTAGACCTCTGGTAACTTCCCTGAACTGTGAAGCTCACAAGGCCAATCTTTCTCCTAAAAGCTAGAAATAATTAACAAAATAGAGACAGGAGAAACAGCAGGGCCATATATCCATGGTCCACATGTCAGAGAGGATGGGGAGAGTAAGCAAATTTTGCCAGCTCTACCCCTTCACTACCTAGACTTACAGCAGTTCCTTCCTTGCTTACTACTAGGGAAGAGAAAGAGTTTTCATGCATTCATGCCTTTTGTATATACTCTCAGTCTCAACTCTACAGTCAATTAAAAGATTTTCTGTTATTACGCAATAAACCAAGAGGATAGCCACAGGCTCCCTGTACATGCTCTGAAGTGGAACATGTCTCCTCCATGACACATCATTATACATTTCCCACAGGATCCTCCTGTCTCCACTTGGTTACCACCAGGCAGAGCAGAATCTGCATGTCGGACTGTTTGCCATTACATATTAGGTTTAATTCAACATAATACGCATTTATTAAGCATTTTCTAGGAGTTCAGAACTGTACTAGGAGCTAGGGATACAAAAAGATATCCTCTACTTTCAAAGAGTGTATATTCTGTTAGAAGTGACATGACATAAAAATAAATAAGTGAACATAAAATATATACAAAGTAATTTTTCTGAGGAAAGGCAGGAGGAAGGCCTCGTGTAATATCTGGTACTTGAGTTCAGTTCTGAAGAGAGTGTTTCTAAGTTCTGAGAGGGAGAAGAGAGAACATTCTGGAATGTTGAGCATGGAGATCAGTAGACCAGTATTTGCCTCCATCATAGAAAGTACAGGAATAGAGGAGGAGTGTGGTGTTAATTGGTGATCAGTCTGAAGAAAACATGACTGTGAAGGGATTCAACTAACAAATACAATCATTTTTATTTTATCTTAAAGTCCATAGAAAATTATTGGAAGCTCTTGAGCAGACATCTGATCTGTACTTAAAAAATGTCTTGAAAGATGGATTGGAGAGGAGAGCCTGGAATCAGTGAAACCATTCAGGAGGCTATTGAAATAGTTTTGATGGGTGTTGTAAACCTGAAATGGAAACAGGGACCATTAATCCATCCATACATAAGGATCCCTGCTTGACTTAGTTTTATTGAGTATTTCCCAATTATTTTTTCATCTGGTTCAAGTCACACTTGGAGTACTGTGGGCTGCATGTGGCACACTGGCCCAGTATTTGATACCTCAGGCCTAGACAAGAGGTGAGAATAGGAACAAGGGCCAGGTGCAAGTAGACAAACTTACCTGAAAACACTCTACATACCTTCCCACACTCAATGAATGACCATTCAGCCTTTGCCTGAAGCTTTCCGACAAGTGGAAGCCCACTCCATCAGGAGACAGGCAAACCTGATCTACTTAAACAATCCATTTCAATTTAATAAATATTGTCTACTATGTGCCAAGTATTGTGTTAAGCACTTTGAATAACTCCAAATTGTTAAGAATTCATTATTTTTTCCCATGATAACAAAATTTTATTGGACTCGTTATAGCTTCCATTGATTGTTTCTGGTTTTTCCTTCAGAGGCAGGGGGAAAATATTCCCAATCCATTTTCCACATGAAGACCTTTCAAATATTTGAATGCAGTTATCCTGTTTTTTCTTGAGTCTCCTTTTGTTCAAACTATATGTCTCCACTTTCTTCCAGTGATCCTCAGATGACACACACTTGAGATTCTTCACCATCTGTATCAAATTCCTATGGATCTTTTCTGGTTTATCCATGTTATTCCTTCACTCTGGCAGCCTGGATATAAATTACCAGGGCAGAGAATGGCATGTCTATCACCTTCTTATTTCTAGAAAGTATTCTAAGTAATCGAAGCCTCTTTAATGTTTTTTGTTTATGTTTTGGTTGTTATGTCACACTCTTGTTTCATAAGCCTGTAGTACACTAAAAATTCCAGACCTTTTTTTCAGATAGACTCCTATTGCTACCTGCACTTACTATACTTATAAAGTCAATGATAATAGCAACAGTTACCATTTCTGTAATTATTTTAAGGTTCACAAAATGATTACTTCACAATATTTCTTATGAAGTAATCAAGTAATATCTCCATTTCACAGAAGAGAAAAAAGAGGTTAAATGGCTTATTGGGGTAACATACATCATAAGCATCAAAGGTAGGAATCAATCTAGTTCTGACTACATACATTTTCTCTCTCTTACCTTTCTACTGTCTAAAAGATATTTATATATTTATTCATCTATCCAGTAATCATTTTCATCATTGGTCAGAAACTCAAACAAAGTCTTTGCCTGGACACATTAGCTTCAAGATCCTTTGCCGGATTTCTTTGGTCCTGGCCCCATATATAATAGGATTCAGTACAGGTGGAACCAACACGTAGAGGTTGGCCAGAAAGATATGGACATGCTTGGGGACACGATGGCGACCAAAGCGATGAGTGAGGAAAGAGAAGAAAGCAGGTATATAGAAAACAAGGATGACTGCAATGTGGGACCCACATGTTCCTAGAGCCTTGTGCCGTGCATCACAGGATGGAAGATGGAATACAGAATGGGAGAATGATACAATAAGATATTGCTATGAACAGAGCATCCAGACCCATGGCCAACATCGCCACAGTCAGGCCATAGACAATATTTACTGTGATATCAGCACAGGCCAGCCGGGCAATGCCCATATGTTCACAGTAGGTGTGTGCCATGACATGGTGCCCACAATATGGGAGTCTCTGCAGCAGGAAGATGAATGGGCAGACAATAGCCACACTCCTAGTTAATCCAGCAAGGCCAATCCTCACAATGACACCATGATTAAGAATGGTTGTGTATCTCAGTGGCTTGCAGATGGCCACATAGCGGTCAAATGCCATAGCCAAGAGGACAGAGGACTCTAGAGTAAATACTGTGTGGATAAAGAACATCTGGGTCAGACAACCTCCAAAAGTGATCTGACCAGCATGAAGCCACAAGATTGCCAACATTTTGGGCACTGTGGTAGAGCTGAGGACTAAGTCTGTGAATGAAAGCAGACAGAGGAAAAGGTACATTGGTGTGTGGAGACTGTGATCAGTAGATATGACCAAGAAGAGGATTAAGTTCCCGGCAAGCGCCACCATATACATGGCAAAGAAAGGAATAGATATCCACAGGTAAGCAGCTTCTAACCCTGGAATACCTGTCAAGAAAATAGTAGTTGGGAGGGAGTTGCTGATGTTGGGAACAGACATAGCCACTAGTTCCTGGTCAGTAGAGGTAGTTGATTGGGATATTGTCCCTAAAAATAAAACAAAACAAACAAATGTGAAAGTGAAGCCAAGAGAGCAGATTAGGGACAACTCAACTGAACTGTCTCACAAAATTCACCTCCAAACAACTTTAAAATAACACTTTGAATTAAATTTTAGATTTGCATTGCTAAACAAAGGTCAGGGTGAGACTTCTTTTTTGGGTCAAAGAAAACTTAGGAGGTCAGCAGGAGAATTTTTTAAGACCAGGTTGGAGGCCTGTCCAGATCCCACATATGCAAAGGAGAAACAGCAGCTTTGGGGAGAAACAGACGCTTTGAAGTTCTCAACCAAAAGTAGGCCAGAAAGAGATTATGAAGGACCCTTTTCTGGCACTGCATACAGGTGCCACTGATTGGAACCCTGACTGTACATAGGTAGTTCTTGGTCACAGTTCCAGGGTGGAGAGTCACATTGTAGATTGGTCTCAAGGGAGCAGGGATTCTGGTCTCAGTTCCAGGGCACTAGTACTGGTGGCTATATAGGTCAGGCACTGGGCTAAGTACTGGGGATACAAAAAGAAGCAAAAAACAGTGCCTGACCTCAAGGAGCTTTACAGTTGAATGGGGAACAAGACACAATCAAATATACATAAACATATTTATATATGTATAATGTAAGATATATACAGGATAAAAAGGAAATAATTTTAAAAGGGAATGCACTGGAATTAAGAGGGGATGGGAAAGGCTTCCTATAGAAGGTGGGAATTTTAGCTGAAACTTAAAGGGCTATAGGGGACCAAGGACCCTTATTGGATAAGACCAGAAGGTATCCCTGAAGAACAATGACCAAACTCTCCCTGCATCACATCACTTAGCACCACTAAAAATTTGCAGATTCCTCCACCACCAGAACTAGACCTGGCAAAAGCTTCAAACTTGGGATAGTGTCTCCCCACCCCCAGGTGAGGAGATCCCAACTTTAACATAAATTTCAAAGTAAAAAATTAGACTGGAAAAATGAGCAAACAAGAACAAAAACAAAAAGAATAATAACTTGACCTAGGTACTACAGTGGCAAGGAAGACAAAGACATAAATTCAAAAGAAAAAATGTAGAAACAGCTAAAAGCAAAGCTTTCAAGAATAATGCTACCTAGACCCAACTCAACAAGAATTCCTGGAAGAGGAAAAGATATAACACAACAGATAAGAGTGGTAGAGGGAAAACTGGAAAAAATAAATGAAAGTAATGAAAGAAAATTACGACATGTTATAGTGCCTTTTCTCTTTTTTTTCCAATTTACTCTGTCTATAACTTTTTTGCACATAGTTGTTTCTATGTTGTGTCCCCCATTCAACTGTCCTTGAGAACAGAGATTGTCTTTTGCTTTTCTTTGTATCCCTAATGCTTAAGACAGTGCCTGGAATACCATAGGTGCTTAATAATTGTTTATTAACTGACTGACTAAAGACCTATCAGTAAAGTACTTTTTAAACTCAGTAAGTCCAAAATATAACTTATTATTTTTCTCTCAAAATCAATCCCTTCTGAATTTCCTTATCTCATTTGAGGTTATCACCATCTTTCAAGGCAATCAGGTGTGAAATTTTGGAGTCATTCTTAACTACTCACTCTCTGTCATCCCACATATTCTGAGAGTTGCAAAGACTTATTTCTATGCTCATCACAGCATCTCTTACATGTTACCTTCTTTCCATTCACTCATAACCACAATCCTCGTATAAGTCCTTATCACCGCTTGTCTAGTCAGTTTTAAGAACCTCTATTTTTTCTCCCTATCTACAGGCTCTCCCCTCTCCAATCTAATTCTCCACATATCTGCTGATGTAAGACATAGGTGTGACCATGTCACAACATTACCATATTAGCGCTATAGTTATATATAGAATCCTTTCTTCATAACTTAAAATCCTTCACAACCTGGCATTAACTTACTTTTCTAGGCTTATTATACAGTGTGTCCCCAAAGTCTTAGTTGAATTTTGAGCTTAAATGACTTCAGAAATACATATACATACTAAAAACTTACCAAAAAACCCCCATAAAATGGTTAGATATTTCCAGTTTTAAAATATTGAGATATTTCTTATGAAAACTCAACATAGTGACCATCTTGTGCTAAACATTGTTCTTTGATTTTAAATTTTTGTAAAAACTTGCATCAGCATCTGCTGTTCAGTGATTACTTTGTTATCCTAACCTTAAGATGATTCCATAAAGGAGATATGCTTCATACATGACAGTTTTGATTAAAACCTACAAGAAAATGTCTAATGATGTCTGAGGTGGCCATATCAAAAGACCTCCTCTACCAAATTACCAGTCTGAGAAGTGTGAGAAAGTGTTATCCTGAAACTCTTGCATGCACATTGCATAATGTAAGATGCTTCATCTTGTTAACATCAAAACTAAAGATTTATTGGTCAAAATTCACAAAATTGAATCAATATAAAATATAAATTAAATTTTAAAATAATATTTTTGTAAGTTTGTAGCATTTATATTTCTGAAGTTCTTAAAGTTTAAATATGATTCTTGGGATTGCCTGATATTTCTGACATTCAAATATTCTTTGGTTCATCCAAATTGGCCTTCTTACTGTTACTAACAGATGGCATTCCATCTACCACCTTTGCACCCATGTACAGCCTCCCCCAGGCCTGAAATGCACTTACTTCTCATCTCCACGTCCTATTTGCTAAGCTCGTTTCAAGTGCTATCTTCTCTGTGAGTCCTTTCCCGATCCTTCCTATCTACTAGCATAACTCTCTCGTTACCTTGTGTTGGTTTTGTTTATTCCTAATTGATGTTATTTACTCCCCTAAAATGTAAGTTCTTTGAAAGCTGAGGATGTTTCTTTTCTGTCTTTGTATCCCTAACTCAGTGTCTGGCACATAGAAGGTGTTTAATGTGTATTGATTAATTGATTAAATCTGAAATGGCTGTATCAATGTACATCATAGATTTCAACAAATTTCAGGGTTGGAAGGGACTTTGGATGCCATCAATACAACCTCTGTATAGGAATCCTTTCTTCCACCTTCCTAGCAAGTCGTTCTCTCTGTTACCAAGAGTGCTTGAAGACTTCTAGTAGTGGAGAGTTGTTCACTTTCCTAGTTGGCTCCTTCCCTGTTTTGACAATTTTAATTACTGGAAAGTTTTCCACTGCACTGAACCTATATACACAAACATACATATATATACACATACATACATGCATACATATTCTCATACATATACATTTGCATACATATGTATGTATGTGTTTGTGTGTGTGTGTATATCATTTAAACATGTGTCCTTCAAAAGGAGTTCAGTGGCAAACACAGCTTAAATTTTGTTTTCAATTTTGGAAAAATTAATTTGTTATACTGTGCCTGATGGAGTACTAATAGAGCTGCCCCGAACCTCAATAGCCTAACTTCATTACAAGCCCACAGTACCTACCCAGCCCCCTCCACCACCATCCTCCCACCAATGACCTAACTTCTTTGTACATGCCTCACTGCTCACTAGAACAGGTGTGTCCCTGAAACTCATAGTTCTCACAGAAACAGCAAGTGTGGGAACTCAGTCATTGACTCTATCTGGGCCGTGACCCCCCCAGACCCATTCCCACAGAAACAGATGTGTTATTGTAGTCGATAAAATCACATCATCCGTTTAGTCCAAGACAGGACTACAATAGCTAGTCAATTGGAGCATAACCACCAAACCATAGATGGGACCTCTCCTCCATTGACTAATCCTTTAACAAACTCCTCCTGCATTTTTAATATTAATCATATTCCTACATTCTACACACATTTCTGTTGGGTAATTGCATCTTTACCCTGTGACAATCCATCTTGCTTTCTCTGAAGTTGCTGGTTCCTCTTGGAACTTAAACTGCTTCATGAGAGGCATCAATCTCAATAAATGCCTACATTTGGATAAGAGGTAGTCGACTGAATTCTTTGAGACAGTTCTACCACAACACATCATGAAACCCCAACAGTTTTTGGTGTCCCTGGGTTTAAAATTCAACGGTGCCTATTTCTTGATTACAGCCCCCTCAGTCTCATTGTTACGTGTGTCAGCATTTGAACTTGAATACAAGTCTTCCTGACTCCACCTAGGCAGCACAGTGGATAGAGTGACAGATCTGGAGTCATGAAGACACCTTTACCTAAGTTCAATTTTGCTTTCTGACATTAGCTGTATGACCCTGGGCAAGTCACTTAACCTTGTTTGCCTCCATTTCCTCATCTGTCAAATGAACTGGAGAAGGAAATGGCAAATCACTCGGTATTTTTTGCTGAGAGAACACTAAAGGGGGTACTAGAGAATCAGATCCAACTAAAACAGATGAGAACAACAAGAACTTCCTGACTCCAAGGATGGCTCTTTATACACTACAACACCTCTTTTCTTCTCTATAGTATGCATTTTGTAATAGTATCTTAAATTGAATATAATCAGAGTGTGTTTCCTTGTATTGAGGTGCAATCAGACTCACTGAGTAGTCCGAAGAGTAACGTCCTCCATTTACCCTATTCAGTACTAATTTTGCCTTCTTGGGAAAGGAGAATAAATGTAAGACTTTCTTCACATGTAATAATTCTTTCATTAAGCATATGACATCGAGTATGATATTCACCCTCAGCCTTCTTTTCACCAATTCAAAATTCCCTGGTTCACTTAGTCAATCCTCATAAGGTCTATAGCACCTACTAATCCTGAACACTTTTTTCTGTCATCCTTCAACTAAGTCTTTAGATATTAACACTATTATTCAAATTTGCTTCAGGGCAGACAATGGAACTATGGCCTCCCTTGTTCTTAACACTGTGTCTATAAGTGCAAATAAATACAGAGAGAGCTGTTTGGGCAGTCTGGAACACTGTTGACTTGTATTGAACCAACAATTCTTTAGACTCTTCCGACCTTTACAAAGGAAATATTGTTTAGTTGCTTCTGCCTCATCTAATATTTATGCGTGGATTGCCTGGCTTTCCTCCAGTCTCTGTATCTCTCAGTTTCAGTTGAGGCTGTTTTTATGTTTTATTCTAAGGTTTGCAGCTTGTTTCTCTTCCAGTCATCTATAAGCTGACTACTTGAAACTATGATCATATATATGGTTGCTAGTGTGAGTATACACATATGAATATGTATATGTGTATGTATATCTGCCTGGATCTCTCTGTGACTGTATACTTATGTTTTGTATGTGTCTATGTGGAATTGCATGTGTGCCTGTGTGACAACATGTATGCGCATCAGGAATTCTTCAGCTCTTCCTATTCTCTTAATTACCCAAAGCCTGGATTCCTGGTCATCAACTCACCACAGGGCAAGTATGTATCAGGCACCCTTCTGTCTTTCTAGTTAAGGAACATTCAGCCTTCTACAGACACAACTGGCACTCTGGGAAGAGGCTTCTCACTGCCCTTTTTAATAGATTCTGAGTCAGAAATCCCAGTGGGTATGGAAGCCAGGAGGATCCTGAAATATCAAGACTAAGTTCCCTAAGAGAGAAGAAAACCCAGGCAACTATTTTTTCCTCTAAGCCCACTCAAGATCTGGGCCACTAGGGATCCAAAGAAGGGAATCACATTATCTAAGTTGAGACAAGAAACTCCCATCTCTCATTAATCACCCTGCAGAGATTTTATCATCTTCCCCCTCCCTTCTCCTACCTCAGTGATTAGAACCTTTGAAACTGAACTTTTAGAGATTCAATTTACTTAAAGTAAGGTCTCTTTGGAAACAGGAATTACTTCTAACTTTAAAAAAGTCTTCAAATACTTATCAAGCATCTTCCCAACAACTACATTTCACAATGATTTCTCCCTACTCTGAGCTCCTGCTCTTACAGGTTACACTGCTAGAAATTATGAGTTGCAAATGGCCTGAAAGATCATATCCCTATATGAAAAATGAATCACTACTCTAATATCTCCAGTGGACAATAACCCAACTTCTGTCTATCTTCTTTACTTACATTTCATTCTCCTTTGGTATAGCTGTAACTGTTATTTCTTATATTAAACTGAAATGTCACTTCCTATAACTTTTATTCATTAGTCTTGAATAACCTGTCTAGGGCCAAGCAAAATAAATAAAATCTCCTGGCAATATGGCGGCCCTTCAAGTACTCACATTCAGCTTTCATGGCTTCCTTAAGTCTTCTGATCCCAGGAGGTGCCAAGATGCTAGAGAAACGGCAGGATCTTTTGCCTGAGCTCTCCAAATTTCCTTCCAACACAACTTTAAAATAATGCCTCAAAAGTAATTCTGCAGCAGCAGAACCAATAGAAAGATGGGGTGAAATAGTACCGCCTTCCCATTTTGGAAGCTGTTTTCAAAGGTGCAGACATTAAAAAAATTACTGCTTAAGAGTTTGCTCTGTCCTTATGTTTTCTAGGATTGGATTCATAAGTTCAGTAATAAGTATATCTATGATATATTTTGAATTGTAACTACTCCTATTGCTAGTTTTCATTTGAATTAATTCAGTGGTAGGACAATTTTTCTTCTGCTTCGTGTCAAGGAAACTCTTAATTTTGAAAGTCTCATGGGAAGCTATGATAATGAAATGAGAGTCATGGTTCTATCCAACCATGATGACAGGATGGGCAAAAAGAGGGGCTGTTGCATCCAACTTCAAAGGGAATTCTGGGGTTACTTGCAGTCCCTTTCTGACTCTTAGAAAACTAGATACTTGTGTCTCCTTAGTTCTCCCCACTTTGTGTCTCTACCTTACTATGAATTTTTCCAATCACATTCTGGCTTATTATGTTGCTACCTACTGGCTTATATTCTTTATTGAGATACTATGTACTTTATTTATTCATTTGTGAATCATTGTATGATGTAAAATTCTAATTAGAATATTGTAAATTAATTCGACAGGCAATATTAATACAGTCAGGGGAGGCATCTCTTTCTAGCTTTTATGATTTTCTTCAAATCAGGCAGCTTCTCCCTTTTTATCAGGTAACCCCCAAAACTTGGAAGATTAATTCCTCTCCCAGTTTCTCCCATGGGAGGTCACAAGGTCATGAACTCTGAAGCTTTCCTAACCACAAGGAAACCTCTCAGAAAATCAGTCCCAAGTCTATGGAGTGACTTCAGGAACTCAGGGTCACTTCTTTTTTTTTTTTTTTTCTAACTGCCTCTGTTGAGGAACCACAGGCTTTGAAATCTGACTGTATCTAGCACCAATCTTTCACCCTAGCAAATACCACCTTTGGCTGCTGCCACTGCTAGATGCCTTTGTTTGCTGATCTGAAACAACTCTCAGCTTCAGTCTGTGTATACAACAGGTGTGTAGGTAAGAGACTCCAGGCTGTACCAATGTGCCGGCAGTCAGATATTCACAAATACTATACAATACGGCCTGGGGAACTGTTGTCCTATATTCAGCATTTTATCTCTTCCTTTCTTTTTCAAAAGTTCATGCATTTCCTCAGTTGAATGGCATTATGCCCAGGAACTGATGACTTCTTCATCTTCCTCATCTAGCCTATGCATCCAGAAGCATACTCCCCAGTCTCACATATGCTTAGTTTGGGCAAGTCTATAAAGACAGTTGCAGTACAAGGATAAATGCTATGTACATTTTGAGCTTAAAACACAATTTAGCACTTAAAGTACATGATAGAATAGGCAGCAAGGTTGCAAAATGGGTAGAGTGCTGGACCTAGATTCTGGAAAACTCATCTTCCTGAGTTCAAATATGGACTCAGACACTTCCTAGGTAGGTGACCCTGGGTAAGCCACTTAACCCTGTTTACTCAGTTTCTCGTATGTAAAACCATATGCAACCATTTCAGTATCTCTGCTAAGAATACCCCAAATGGAATCAGGAAGGCTCAGACACAACTGAAAAATGACTGAACACGAATAAAATGGAGGAGGCATGGTTAGATAGGAGTTGGTCTGAAAAAGATTAGTTTAAGTAGGCACTAGTGGACAAGAAGTTCAATATGAATCCACTAGAATGGCAACAAAAGAAAATAGATAATCAGTCTTGAGATGCATTAAGAGACAGTTTATAGGAATAAGAAAGTGATATTCTACCTTTGTCCCCAACAGAATATATCTGGGGCAGTAATAAGAGCTAGCATTTATATAGCTTTTTAAGATTTGCAAAGTGCTTTTATCTCAATTTATCCTCACAACCACCCTGGGAGGTAAATGTTATTATTTCCATTTTACAGATGAAAAAACTGAGGAGGGTATAGATTGTTCAGCAACTTGTCCAAGGTCACAGAGCAAGAAAGTGTCTGAGGCTGGATTTGAACTCATGTCTTCCAAATCCTAGGACAATTAGCTACCTCTGGGTATTAGGTGCAATTCTGGACACTGCTTTTAAAGACAGACATGAATAAACTTGAGACTTTACAGAGGAGAGTAAATAAGAAGGTGAAGTGTCTAGAGATCATGCCATATGAAGATCTTTTAAAGTTACTTGGATGTAAGCCTGGAGAAGAGAAGAATTGAGGAGGGGCAAGAAGATAGATGAAAGCTATCTTGGAGTGCTCAGAAAGCTATCATGTGAAGAAGGGAGTTGATTTGTTTTCTCTGGCCCTAGAGAATAGAATCAGGAACCATGAGACATTGAGGAAAAACAAAATTACCAACAAGAACAACATCCACCACTACCTTAATGTCAGAGAAAAAAAACAATTCCTAACAATGCATTCTCTTCAAAAGTCTCATGTGTTTCCTCTGGAGATTTTGGCTCATTCTTAATGGGAAATTTGTAAGCATTGGTGCTCTAGTAAATATTTAACAATTGACTTCATGGGAAAAAAAATTCCACCAACCTACTTTATGTTTAATATGCACTATTAACGTTTTTTCCATTACTTTATTAGGTCTAGACAACAAAACAAAACAAAGCAAAACTCAATAAATCAAGTTCTGATTTGTGGCAATGCTCACCTTGATTGTTTAAGAATCAGCTAGTCCTGAAGCATGATGTTGCCTTCAAAGAAAGGATGGATGACTAGTTGTTAGTTGCATTGTAAAGAAATTCTTTTTCACAGATGGCTTAAACTGGATGGGCACTGAGGGCTCTGTGTGTGTGTGTGTGTGTGTGTGTGTGTGTGTGTGTGTTATACTGAGTGCAAGGAAAGCTCAGGATATGTGTATACAAGAAAGAACATAACTCTATAAGTGAATGCGGAAATGTGGGAGGCTCAAAGTATATATGTATAACATACATATATACATTTAAATATATAATAGACTGCCCATGCATATGAGAGGCACATGAGAAGCCAGGCATGGGTTTGAGTGTAAATAACTGTGTTTGAGTGTTTATGAATGTGAGACTGACTGTGTGGAGGAGGGAGTGGGTTGGTAGGGGTAGGATTTGTGCCTTTTCTGTTGCCCATCACTAATTCTCAAGGGTAGGATTAAAAGGAGAGGGAAGGTTGAGGCCAATTTGACTTGAATAACATCAAGAACCCACTCCCTTGCCTCACAACTTAGACCTCGTGAAAGAAGTAAGATAAATACTCCTCCTTTCCCCGGGAAGTCTCTATTGATGCCCCTATGTGTGCTCATGTTTATAAATACATTGGTCTGTCTGGGGGTGAGTCTCTGGGTCTCCATGTCAGTTCCAACCTCACACCAAAGACAGGATTAGGTGAGTCCATAACTTTCCTGGATCAGTTTTTGAAAAGGAAGAACTCCATTGTGTCCATGCTATGATTTCTGTCAGTCAATATCATCATTCCAGATTCAGAACTCCAGAACCTATGCTGTTTCAATAGGCTTAGGAAAAGCATGATGGAGTTAAAGACCTTTAGGTTAGACTTCTAGACAAATTTCCAGAGAGTAAGGGCTATGAGGCCCGGGGACCTAGTGGCAAAGGGTACCTTGGCTTAGCAGCAACTAAGAAGAGAAGAGATTTTTTCTAGGTCTAGCTATGTTTGATGTTTCCCTACACCAAGAGATGAGACAATGTTTGGAAGACTTTCCAAAGTGTCTCCTGATCTAAAGTTTTGGAGAAAAAAAGATCAAGTCTTTTCCCCCTCTTCTACCAAACATTCCCTCTAGGAAGATCTTTGCCCTTAATCTACTGGAACGGAGGAAGGATAGTTAGCAGTGGGGGAAAAGGAGTTCAGGAGACCCGATGTTTTAATTCTCTCTCATTATCTCCTCTTACAGGGGAAGTCCTGGAGTCTTATCTCATACATAGAGGAAAGGACAAAAAAAAAGAGCTGGCCACCAATACATTGACCACAGTCTGTTTCAGGATGATTGGTTAGAGGTATCTTCTGAAGTAGTGGATTCTCTCTCCCTGTAAGGTGTTCTGGTGGAGGCTAGATGAACACTTCTCAGACATGTCATTACAGATGGGATTCCTTGAACTGGTTAATCGATAAAATTCTTCCCAGTTCCATCATTCTACAGTTCTAACACTTGAACAGGTCAGTAATTTTGCTAGTGTGGGCCTATCCTTTGAGGTAGATGGCACCCTGTCCCTTACTATTTAGTATGTGGTATCAATCCCAACAAAGAAGTACTCAAAAGTCTTAGTGTAATTTTGAGCTCAGTAAGAGCTAGATGTTCATCTGGGTGAAAAAAAGAGGAAAACAATTATCTAGAGAAGTTTCCACAGATGTTAAACTTAATGATTCAACAATGGAATATGGTAGGCAAAAAACTGATGATATTTTTAGATTGAATTGAGAGGAAGAGTATCAAGAAAACAGTTGATGATCACCTGTTTTCTTCACTGATCAAAAATATAACAAAGGAACACATATATACAGTATGAGTATAACATTTTAAGAAGGACACTGATAAAGTGATTTCCTGAGGAAAGCAACCAAGATGAAGAGCCTTGAGAAGATTTTATATGTAGACTTGGAGGTATCTAGCCTGCAGAAGATAATACTTATATTTTCAGAGTTGGGATGCATCCTGGCAGCCGGATGCATCCCAACTCTGGCAGCCACCTAACCCAACCCATAAGCACCAAGTGATCATTTGATCTTTACCATCTTTATGTACTTTTGCACTAATGTCTTGAACAAACATAAGACTTTACGTTTATCCCCATTACATTTGATCAAGCTGGATTGAGTCTATCATTCAAACCTGTCAAAAGGTTTTTGTATTCTGGAAGACAAGCTAGGAGAAACAGTAAAATAGTCATATGGAATGATCTTGAGTCCCTTTACCCTCTCGACTATTCTCCTCAAGATGATTTCCAGCTTACCAATGTTGATTTTGAAAGGCTATGTCCATACTGTTAGCCAGATATCTCTGTTAGACTCTAATTAGTGAAAGATAAGTCACCTTCCTTTCTTGCCTAACACACAAATTATTCTTATCTTTAGGTGAGCTACAAATTTGATAACCAAGAATAAACAAGCCACCAATATTATCATCTGGCCCACTGCAAAAGATTTAAAACTGAAAGGGGCTTTTGAGGTCATCTAGTTCAACTTAATCACTTCACACATGAATCCTAGAAAAGGCTTAAGTGATATGTCCAATGTCACATAAATAGAAAGCGACACAGTTGAGATTTGAACACACAATTTGGATTCCAAAATCAATTGCCTTTAAAACACTGAATTGCCCAAGGCCAAGAGCATAGACCTTCAAGGTCCATAGAAGGTGATATTAGAGAGGGGGATCCTTCTGTGGCCAGGAGAGAAGGATATCTAGGTACAGTGAAAGATCACCATTGAGAAATAAGGTCATTTTAAAGTATTTTTTTATTTTGTTTTCACTGTTCTATAATCACATCCATATATATTAGATTTTTCCCTTCTCTCCCCACTTCCCCCCTACCTCCCCACTCCCTCCCTGAGATAGCATAAGTTTTATACATTCCTATTAAACACATTTTCACCTTAGTCATGTTGCACAGAAAAGTTAAACTGAATGAGAGAAATCATAAAGCAAACCAAAACATAATACAAAAGAAAATAATCTGCTTCATTCTGCGATTAAATTCCATAGTTCTTTCCTTGGATGTGGAAGGCATTTTGCCTTAAGAGACTACAAGGAATTATTTAAGTCCTTACATTGCAATGAAGTCATAAGTCTACCTGAAAAATTGTTTACTCCACCAACAATAAATTAATGTTCTAACTCTCCCACATCTTCTCCATTATTTATCTTCTTCCTGTTTTGTCATCTTAGTCAATCTGATAGGTGTGATGTAGTATCTCAGAGTGGTTTTGATTTGCATCTCTCTAATCAATAGTGATTTAGATCTTTTTTTTTCATATGACTATAGATAGCTTTAATTTCTTCCTCTGAAAACTGCCTGTTCATATCCTTTAACCATTTATCAACTGGAGAATTATTTATGTTCTTGTACATTTGACTCAGTTCCCTATATATTTTAGAAATGAGTCCTTTATTACAGACACTAGTTGCAAAAATTCTTTCCCAGTTTTCTGCTTCCCTCCTAATCTTGGTTGCCTTGGGTTTGGTTGTGCAAAATCTTTTCAATTTAATGTAATCAAAATTATCCATTTTGCACTTCATAATGCTTTCTTTCTCTTGTTTAGTCAAAAATTCTTCCTTTCTCCATAAATCTGAAAAATATACTATGCCTTGTTCCACTAATTTGTTAATAGTATCAATCTTTATACCTAGGTCATGTAATCATTTGGACTTTATTCTTATGTACGGTGTCAGGCATTGGTCTATGCCTAGTTTCTGCCACACTGTTATCCAGTTTTCCCAGCAATTTTTGTTGAACAATGAGTTCTTATCCCAGAAGCTGGGGTCCATGGGTTTATCAAACAGTAGATTGCTATATTCACTGACTACTGTGTCGTGAGTACCTAACCTATTTCACTGGTTTACCCTTCTGTTTCTTAGCCAGTACCAAGTGGTTTTGATCATTGCTGCTTTATAATACAATTTGAGATCTGGTAGAGCTAGGCCACCTTCCCTAGCAGGAGAAATAAGGTTCTTAAAAAACTAAATCCCCTTTCTGTGTTTACTATGTGCTCCACACACAATCTTAGGGGAGCTGAGTCTCAGATTTCCACATGCACACTTACTTTGTCTTCCTGGGCCAACATACAGTTTACTATGCTCATCACCCAACCTAAAATCAAGTTAGATTTCTTATCTATTTTTAAATGTTTTTGGTTCTAGACATAATCAGGAAGCTAGAATAATCTCATATAATCAGAAGACACTACACCTTAACAGGCTGACATTTTCTCATTATTTTTAAGATGCTCAAATAAAAAAAAGAATGCATTTCCCCAGTCGTTCTTGGGTCTAGTACCTCTTACCATCATGAAGTTGCATCTGGAATTTAATCTTAGTACTTTGGTTCTAGGTTATAACCACAAACTCTTTTTATGTCCTTTTCAAAGTTGAACCAGAACCCTGTGGAGTTCTTTCAGTTCGGAAGTCACTCTGTGATCAGTAAAGAAAGGAAGAATTGATTCCATAACTGGAGGAAGGGAGGGAGAGAGGGGAAGACCCAGAGAGGATTCTCCTTGTCAAAGAAACAGGAAATGTATGAGAAAAGAGAGGAGGGAATCTTAAAGGTGAAGAAGTAAAATGCAGTGAGAAAGGGAGAGAGAAGGTAGATGAGTAGGAGGGGAGATGAAGAAGAGAGAAAAGGAAAAAAAGATGGAAGAAAATGGAGTGAAAAAGAGAAGTCAAAAAGCAAGTGGAAAGAGAAAAAAGAAAAATAAAATGAAAAGGATACATGGAACAGCTTGAGCAGGACTGAGAAGGGGAGCTCTTTCCCTGGCTGATCTCACAGGTTCTGAGTTGAAGACCTCACAATGGACCCTGGAATTGCTTTCCCAAAGACAGGGTGGAAGGAGGGAGAACTGACACTCTGTTTGGGAGCTGAATCTTTGGCTCTATGCTCAAAAAGAAAGGCTTAGTAACTCTCTTCCCAAGAGATGAATCTTGGGAGAGTCTAAATGCTGTGAAATCCCAGGAATCTTAGTTAGGTTGAGGCCTGTCCAGGCCTGCTGCTTAACCCCAGAAATTCTGACAGGACCTCCCTGAATTGGGAGAGGATGTGAGGGAAAGCATGTTGTTCTTAAATTCAGATTAGAGCAACAGTTCTAACGTTCAGAGACTCTAGGACTGGTTATATAAGTGCTCTGACCTTCTTATGCAATACAGAGGTACTGAATGATTTTTATGATGCTGTATAACTTACAAAATACTTTTCTCTCAGTGGTCTCAGGAGGTAGGTAGTGTAAGTTATTTAACAATTATCTATGAGTATTTAATTTATTTATGGTTATATGTGTGTCTAAATAGGTTTATGTATATGTGTATATGTAAATCTGAGTACCTACATATATATGTGAGTATATATATTCATATTCTACGTATTATCATGCTCATTATAAAGGAATAAATATGTATATGTATGTATGTATATGTATATGCATATCCATATACACACATATATACATACATACACATATCTAAACACATACACATGCATGTGTGTATGTGTGTGTATACTTATCTGATAAGGAAACATCCCAGGACATCCTAGGCATATTTAGATGGCACAGTAAATAGAAGACCTGGAGTGAGGAAGACCTGATTCCTAATCTACTCTTATACTTTTATTGCTGTATGTCCCTATTCAAGTCACTTAGGCCCTATTTGTCTCAGTTTCTTTTTTTTTTTTTTTCCTATTGCTAACATTTTATTTATTTATTTTTTTTTTAAATAAATTTATTTAACTTTTTACATTCATTTTCACAAGATTTTGGGTTCCAAAATTTTCTCCCCATT
>CM053771.1:73081122-73136588 GCA_028658325.1 Potorous gilbertii | reverse complement strand
CCCTCAGGGGGTTTATACAGAGATCCTTTGTAGTGGAGCTGGGGTGGAGCTCCAGCCTGCTCTGGGAGTCTCTGGCCAAGCTGCCTCAGCCTCTGCCGCAGCGGCCGCTTCCCAGGGGGTCCGAGTCCCGGAGATCCCCCGCTCCCCTCTCAGCCCGTCTCTCTCACTGACCTGTGCGTCTGTGGGTGGAGGGACCTTCGCAGCTGCCGGAGATCCAGGTCCCTGACGCCTGCAGGGCTCTGCTGGCTCCTCTCAGTGCCGCGTGGCCAGGGTGGGGGAGAGGAGCGCTTGGCCGGACAGGACTCCTCTCCCCTGTCCGGGTTACCTTTGCGGTCGGTTCTTCAGGGCTCTCTGCAACGCAAATCTCCTTCACTGTGTTGCTGCGCGGCCTCCATTGCTCCAGAATTTGTCAGGAGTTCTTTTTACAGGAAATCTATGGGCTGTGGGTTCGGACCTAGCATAGGTGAGTCTTTCTACTCCGCCATCTTGGCTCCGCCCCCCCTCAGTTTCTTCATTTGTAAAAATGGGGATGATAATGACATCTCCCTCCCCATTATTTTATATGTCTAGAATGATATCATATTTATAAACCACTTAGCACAGTTTCTGAAATCTAATAGACACGATATACATGTTAACTATTAGCAATGAATTGAGTGCTAGGCCAAGAGTCAGGAAAACCCAAGTTCTACCCTCACACTTCATTGCAGTGTAGACCTGGGCAAATCACTTTATCTTTGCCTCCATTTCCTCATCTATAACATAGGGATAAAAATTGCATTATCCTCTCAGAGTTGTTGTAATGATTAAATGAAATAAAACATTTTGACTTTCCTGGAGTAGATAGAAAATTGTACACTTGTAGAACTCCGACACATCTCCAGGCAGAGTCTCTGTTCTTTCAGTGTAAGAAGTTCAGTCCTGAGGCGTGGAGCCAAGATGGTAGACTAAAACAGGAATTTGCTCTAGTTCTCCCCCAAGCCCCTCCAAATACCTGTAAAAATGATTCTAAACATTCTCAGGCAGTATAACCCACAAAATGATAAGAGTGAAAAAGAGAACCTGGGGGTCAACAGGAAAGATCTATTGCAACAGTCTGAAAGAAGAGTGCAGTCCAGCATCTAGTTTTTGAGAACATCACTATGGGCCTCATAGACCTGGAAAAACTGTGTTCTTCTCTGGGTCTTGGAGATCCCCTAAAGAAAAGGGTCCATATCCTCACCCATGAGGAATGGAAGCAGATATTGATTGGATGATGCCTCCTGCTGTCATCGTCAGTCTGTTGTCAATGCTGACATACTACCACTTTGTAGGCCTCTGGTCTCTCCTTCATCATCTCCTAAAGTAGTTAAAATATTAGGGGCTACTCATGAGTCCTATCCTCATTCCTCTCTTCTAATCCTTGACTTGTGTGGGATGTCTATCAAATTAGAGCCCTTTTCACTGAGGGTAGAGGAAATGTGGCTCTGATTTCCCCCAAACAGCACTCTTTGTGCTCTATCCATGTGACTTCTGTTTTGAACAATAAACAATTCCAGGGGAGTCTTCAAAATACTTCTTCAGATTCTCAAGGAATATCATCCAAATCTTAAGATGGAAACAATATCCCCCAGCAATATATCATCTGATTTTGATTCTGTACATATGCAAATGTATGAGCATGCATATATGTGTATCTATCTGTGTGTTTCTTGAAAACTGAAAAATTTGATTTTTTAAAAAATATTTTGGACTTACTTCTATATTCAAAATAAATTTGCTAAGTCCTCAGAGAAGCATCAGGAGGTAGAAGACAGAGCATGGTATTTGGAATGAGGGAAACTGGCTTCAAATCCTAACACTGCTACTTCCTACTTGGGTTACCTTGAAAAACTAACTTGATCTTTGTAGGTCTCCTTCCTTCATATTTGAAAGGAGAGGATTATTTTCCTATCAGATGCAAAGGTGGTGGGCTTACTCTCCAAGCCCTCATCTCACCTAGCAAGTTAGGTTCCCAAAGCAAGGCTAGTGGTTCCCCTCAGAGTAGTAGGGGTGACCCTGAAGTATTGGCCTGATTCTTCTAATGTTATCACTCACAGACTCCCACACCCAATATATTCCACCTATGTTATCATCAATTGCTATCTCCCCAACATTATTGCCTGTTGATACCTATCCCACATAAATTTGACATGTTACCTTTTAGATATCGCTGGTAACTGTAAACACTATTTAGTTTCTAAAAATGACATTTACTGAGAAGACATAGCAAAATATTAAGTACAAGAACATCTGAAACCTGGCACATGTTCTCCTTTACCATTTCATTCCCTAGGAAGAATGGGTTCAAATTTAAAGTAGTTGCTAGAAATATTCCTCCCTTCAAATTCACTTCTGTGTATGGTATAGTAAATAATTATACCACTTCTTTGCTTGAAAAATATGTTGTTTCAGTTGCCAGACTGAGCTGGACAGAGCACTAGGCCTAGAGTCAGGAAGACCTGCACTCAAACACTTAGTAGCTGTGTGATCCTGGGCAAGTCACTTAACTCTGTTTGCCTCAGTTTCCTCATATGTAAAATGAGCTGAAGAAGGAAATGGAAAAACCACCCCAGTATCTCTGCCAAGAAAACCTCAGATTGGGTTATAAGGCATCAGATATGACTGAACAACAACACCAAGTTCCTGTTCTTCAGGTAGAGTCTATTATGGACTCGAAGTCTTGGAACTCTGGTAACTTCTCTGACTTCCCTAACCTTTTGAAGCTCAAAGGATAGATTCTTTCTACTAAAAGTGGGAGAATTAACACAATGGAGACAGAAGAAATAGCAAGGTCATATACTGATGGCCACATGTCAGCAAGGATGGGAAGGGTAACCAATTTTTGCTAGCTCTACCCTCCCACTCTCTAGACTTATAGCAGTTCTTCCTTGCTTACTATTAGGGAAGAGAAAGAATTTTCATCTGTTCATGTCTTTTATATACACCTTCAGTCTCAGCTCTGTAGCCAATTAAAAAGCTTTCAGTTACTGCACAAAAAACCAACAGGAAATAGTCATGGGATACCTGTACATGTTCTGAAGTGGAAGGATGGTGTCCTCCATGACACATCATCATATATTTCCAGAAGAAGGCTTCCCATGCCTCCCCTTGGTTGCCACCAGGCGAGTAGAATCTGCATGCTTGGTTATTTACCATTACATATGAGATTTAATTCAACACAACAAGCATTTATTAAGCATTTTCTAGGAATCCTAAACTATATTAGGTGCTAGGGATACAAAATATATCCTCTACCTTCATAGAGTATACATTCTGTTAGAGGTAATGTGACATAATCACAAATAAATGAACACAAAATATATGCAAAGTAATTTTTCTCAGGAAAGGTAGGAGGAATATTTGGTACTTTAGTTTTGAAGAGAATGTTCTAAGAGTTTGGCAGAAAGAGAGAGAACATTCTGGAATGAGAAGTACGGACAACAGCATTGCCTATATCACAGAAAGTAAAGGAATAGAGAAGGAGGTGCGTGGTGTTAATTGGTGATCAATCTGAAGAAAACTTGATTGTGAAGGATTTAAATAACAAATATAATTATTTTTATTTTATCTTAAAGTCCACAGATAATCACTGGAATCTCCTGAGCAGATGTCTGACCTACTGTACTTAAAAAAAATGTCAGATTAGCAGTTGTTTGAAAGATGGATTGGAGAGGAGAGATTGTATCCTGGGAAACCATTCAGGAAGGTATTGAAATAGTTTAGATGGGGGCTGTCAATCTCAAATGGAAATAGGGGCCACTAATCCATACATAAGGATCCCTGTTTGAATTAGTTTTATTGAATATTTCCCAATTATGTTTCCATGTTCATGTTGTTCTAGTCACATTTGGGGTGTTGTGGACTGCATGTGGCAAACTGGCCCAGTGTTTGATGCCTCAGGCCTAGACAAGAGAAGAAAATAGGAACAAGGGCCTGGTGCAAGTAGACAACCTTACTTCAAAACAGTCTACATATCTTGTCACACTCATTGAATGACAGTTCAGCCTTTGTCTGAAGCTTTCCAACAAGTAGGAACCCACACAGTCTGGAGACAGGCAGTCTGATTGACTTCAATGATTTGATTCAATTTAATAAATATTTATTAAGTGTCTACTATGTGCCAGGTATTGTGCTAAGCCCTTTGGAATAATTCCAAATTATTAAGAATTCATTACTTTTTTCCATGTTAACAAAATTAAATTAGATTCTTTATAACTTCCATCCATTGTTTCTGGTTTTTATTTCAGAGGCATGGAGAAAAAGATGATCCTGCTCCATCTTCCACATGAAAGCCTTTCAGGTTCTTGAACACAGTTATCCTGTTTTCTCTCAAGTCTTTTCTTGTTCAAACTATACAATTCCACTTTCTTTCAGTGATCCTCAAATGACACACATTTGAAATTCTTCACTGTCTGTGTCAAATTCCTGTGAATCTTCTCTGATTTATCAATGTTGTTCCCTGACTCTAGCAGCCTGAGTGTAAACTACCAGGGCAGAGAATGGCATGGTCATCGCATTTTTATTTCTGGAATATATTCTAAGTAGTCCAAGCTTATTTAATTTTTTTGTTTATGTTTTGGTTGATATAGCGTACTCTTGTTTCATAATAAGTTTCATAATAAGCTTGTTTTCAGATAAACTCCTGTCTATCTATACCTCCCACTTATTATGCTTATAAAGTCAGTGATAATATTAACAGTTCCTATTTTTATAATCTTTTTAAGGTTTACAAAATGATTTCTTTACAACATTTCTTATGAAGTAATCAAAGCAGGTAGTAACATTTCCATTTCACAAGAGGAAAAAGAGATTAAATGGCTTATTGGGGTAACATATATCCTAAGTGTCAAAGGTAGGAATCTGTCTAGTTCTTCTGACTACATACATTTGCCACCTTTCGACAGTCCTGAAAGATATCCATTTACCTATTCATCCATCCAGTAATCATTTCCATCATTGGTCAGAAACTCAAACAAAATCTTTGCCTGGACACATTAGCTTCAAGATCCTTTGCCAGATTTCTTTGGTCTTGGCCCCATAGATAATGGGGTTGAGCACAGGTGGTACCAACACATAGAGGTTGGCCAGAAAGATATGGACATGCTTGGGGACACGATGGCGACCAAAGCGATGAGTGAGGAAAGAGAAGAAAGCAGGTATATAGAAAACAAGGATGACTGCAATGTGGGACCCACATGTTCCTAGAGCCTTGTGCCGTGCATCACGGGATGGAAGATGGAATACAGCATGGAGAATGAAACAATAAGACAGTGCTATGAACAGAGCATCTAGACCCATGGCCAACATCGCCACAGTCAGGCCATAGACAATATTTACTGTGATATCAGCACAGGCCAGCCGGGCAATGCCCATATGTTCACAGTAGGTGTGTGCCATGACATGGTACCCACAATATGGGAGCCTCTGCAGCAGGAAGATGAATGGGCAGACAATAGCCACACTCCTAGTTAATCCAGCAAGGCCAATCCTCACAATGACACCATGATTAAGAATGGTTGTGTATCTCAGTGGCTTGCAGATGGCCACATAGCGGTCAAATGCCATAGCCAAGAGGACAGAGGACTCTAGAGCAAATATTGAGTGGACAAAGAACATCTGGGTCAGACAGCCTCCAAAAGTAATCTGACCAGCATGAAGCCACAAGATTGCCAACATTTTGGGCACTGTGGTAGAGCTGAGGACTAAGTCTGTGAATGAAAGCAGACAGAGGAAAAGGTACATTGGTGTGTGGAGACTGTGATCAGTAGATATGACCAAGATGAGGATTAAGTTCCCGGCAAGTGCCACCATATACATGGCAAAGAAAGGAATAGATATCCACAGGTAAGCAGCTTCTAACCCTGGAATACCTGTCAAGAAAATAGTAGTTGGGAGGGAGCTGCTGATGTTGGGAACAGACATAGCCACTAAATCCTGGTCATTAGAGGTTGTTCATTGGGATATTGTACCTAAAAAATGAATAAGACAAAACAAATGAATGCTTACATGGATCCAAGAGAGTGGATTAGGGGCAACTCAACTGAACTTTCTCACAACATTGACTTCTAAAAACTTTAAAATAACACCTCAAATAAAATTTTGGAGCAGCAGTGCCAACCAATGGTCAGGGTGAGACTTTTTTATTCTGGTCAAAGAAATTTAAGAGGTCAGCAGGAGAATTTTTTGAAAGGAAGGTGGAGGTTTGTCCAGATCCCACATTTTCAAAGCCCCAACAGCAGCATTGTTTTCAGTAAGCAGGTCAGAAACCTAGTCAGAAAGAGATTACAAAGGACCCTGGCACTGCATACAGCTGGCACTGACTGGCAACTCTATTGTCCATAGTTCTGAGTCGCAGTTTCAAGGTGGAGAGACATATTGTTGATCGGTCGCAAGGTCTCAGGGGCCCTGGTCTCAATTCTATGGTGTATTTCCAAGGCAATATTCACAGCACCAATGATGACTATAAATAAGCCAGGGTAGTTCTAAATCACAAAGTATAACAGCTTCTCCATATAGAAAGAAGAAAAAAAATACTTATTCAGACACCAGAAAGCCAAAACCATGTAGTTACCAAGATACTAATATACATTAGCACTGTAGGGGACATTTCCAAGCAAACTTCCTGACTGCAAGGAGGCTTCTTTATGCATTGTCTCCTCTTATCTTCTCTATCATAGGGACTTCATAATAATATTTTTAAATTGAATATAATCAGAATATGTTTCCTTTTGTTGTGCTGAAATAAGACTCCCTGAGAAGTCTGAAGAGTAACATTCTTCATTTACTCCCTTCAGTATTAATTTTTCCCTTCTTGGGAAAGGAGAAAAAAATCTAGGACTTCTTTCATATTAAGAATTCTTAAACATCTGTCAACCAATATGATATTCACCCTGAACTTTCTCTTCTCCAGTCTAAAATTCCCAGTTCACTTAGCCAATCCTCATAAGGGCTATAGTGCCTACTAATCCTAGACACTTCTCTGGCCGTCCTGCAGTTTAGTGTTTAGATCTCAACATCATTATCAAATTTGCTTCAGAGAAGACAATGAAATTACTGCCTCCCTTGTTCTTAATACTGTGTCTATCAGTGCAAATAAATACAGAGAGAGATTTTCTGGCAGTCTTGGAACACTGTTGACTTGTATTGAACCTACAATCCATTAGACTTTTCAGACCTTTACACATGAAATGTTTAGTTGCATCTACCTCATCCAATACTTACATGTGGACCACTTGGATTTCCTCTAATGTCTGCATCTCCTAGGCCTAGTTGAGGCTGTATTTTTTTCCCCAAAGTTGGCAGCTTCCTCTTCCCATCAGCTTTGTGGCCTATCTGTAAGCTGACTACTTGGTACTATGATCTTGTGGTTGTTTGTGTTTGTGTACATATGTGAATATATATGTCTATGTATATATCTGACTGGGTCTCTGTGACTGTGTGCTTATGCTTTGTACGTGTCTGTGTGAAATTGCATGTGTGCCTGTGTGACAGCATATATGTGGGTCAGGAATTCTTCAGCTCTATCAGTTCCTGTAATTACTCAAGATGACCTGGATTCCTGGTCATCTCTCACCACAGGGCAAGCATTTAGCAGGTACCCTTCTGTCTTTCTAGTTAAGGAACACTCAGACTCCTACAGACACAAATGACATTCTGGGAAGAGATTTCTCACTGTCCTTTTTAATAGATTCTGAGTCAGAAATCTCAGTGAGTATGGAAACCAGGAGGATCCTGAAATATCAAGACCAATTTCCCTAAGAGAGAAGAGATCCCAGGTGGCTATTTTTTCCTCTAAGCCCACTTAATATCTGGTGCCCTAGGGGCCCAAAGAAAGAAAGCACATTAGTTAAACTGAGACAAGAAACTCCCATCTCTCATTACTCACCCTGCAAAGATTTCATCATTTCCCCACTCCACTCTCCTGCCCCTGTGATTTGAACCTATGAAGTTGAACTTGTAGAGGCTCAATTTACTTAAAGTAAGGTCTCCTTGGAATCAGAAAAAAACTTCTAACTCTTTAAAAAAATCTTCAAATTCATATCAAGCATCTTCCCAACAACTACACTTCACAATGATTTTCTCCCTACTCTGAACTCCTCCTCATACAAGTCGCATGGCTTGAAATTCTGAGTTGCCTGAAAAGTCATGCCCCCATATGAAACCTGAGTTATTACTATAATATTTCCAAGAGTCAGTAACCCAATTTGTGTCTACCTTCATTATCTTCATTTCATTCTACTTTAGTACAGCTCTAATTGTTAGAAAGTTATTTTTTATATTAAACTGAAATGTGACTTACTATCACTTCTATTCATTAATCACAGATCACCTGTGTGAATCACTTATCTGGAGCCAAGTCAAATAAATCAAATTTCCTTTCAATATGGCAGCTTTTCAAGTACATTCAGCTTTCATGTCTTTTGTAAGTCTTCTGCTCCAAGGAGGAGCAAAGATGGTAGAGAAAAGGCAGGAACTTGTGTGAGCTCTCCCAATTTCCTTACAAACAACTTTAAAATAATTTCTCAAAAGGAATTCTGAAGCAAGTGAATGCATAGAAGGATGGGGTGAAATGCTACTGCTCTCCCATTTTGGTAGCTGTTTTCTAACGTGCAGACATTTAAAAAATTACTTTTTAAGAATTTATTCCTGGAGTTGGAGCCAAGATGGCAGAGTAAAAGCAGGGACTTCCTTGAGCTCTCCCACAAAGCCCTCCAAATACCTGTAAAAAATAATTCTAAACAAATTCTAGACCTACAAGACCCACAAAATGACAGAGTGACACAAATCCCTAGCCTGAGAACCAGGAAGGTTGACATGAAGTGTCTTTCATACCAGGCAGCAAGCAGAGCACAGTTTGCACTGGCACAGACTGGGCACTTGTAACAGTAAGCACTCCGGCATACACATGAGAGCTTGCTGTACAGGTTCTTAGATCTACTTTTCTAAAAGGAAAGCAACTTTTGAGGGGTCAACAATCACTTTTATCAAACACTCATACTAACAGAGAAAAAAAAAGTAGGACCATAGGTAATACCTATATCGTTACCAGAGAGAAAAACACCAACATCTGGGCTTTCAAAGTCAGGGTCCTTTTTAAAATGGCTGCCCAGAGTCTCATCTGGTACATGATCCTTCTTCCAAAAACTAAGCTAAAAGCAAAACCTCACCTCAGAGTATATATGTTCATTTCAGAGCTAGAAAGCATGACCCCTTGTGACCCAATGCCTCACCAGCAATCAGCAAAAGGTGTAAGCCTTTATAGGAAATAAACCCAGGGACCTAGGGGTAAAGAATACCCCAGGGTTAGTGGCAACTAAGAAGAAAAGAAATTTTTCTAGTTCCAAGTATGTTTGATGTTTCCCTACCAAGAGACTGGAGAATAAGTAGAAGTCCTTCCAAAGTGTCTCATGACCTAAAGATTTGGAGAAAAAAAGCAGATCAAGTCTTTTCCCCCTCTTCTACCAAACATATTCCCTCTAGGAAAGATCTTTTCCCTTAATCTACCAGAAGGGAGGAATGATAGTTAGCAGTAGTGGGGAAAGGGGTTCAGGAGACCTGATGTCTTAGCTCTCTTTCATTGTCTTCTTTTGTAGGGGAAGTTCTGAGGTCTTAGTTCACACTCAAAGGAGAGGACAAAGAAGAGCTAGTCACCAGTTCATTGACCCTAGAGCCTGTTTCAGGAGGATTGGTTAGAGGTGTCTCCTGAAGTAGTGGGTTCCCTATCCCTGTGGGTATGCTAATGGAAGCTGGATGATCACTTCTCAGACACGTTACAGATGGAATTCCTTGGATTGGCTAATCGATAAAGTTCCTTCCAGTTCTACCATTCTACACTTCTAACACTTGATCAGGTCAATGATTTTGTTAGTGTGGGCCTGTCCTCTGAGGCAGGTGGTATCCCCTTCCCCCATTGCTTAGTGGGAGGTTTCATGAACTGCTCTGATCCCAACAAAGAAGTACATCATGAACAGCATTCTGGTGATGGAGGCCAGCCATGTGGTAGACCTTCTCCCAATTTAGTTAAGCTTGCTCTTGGGTACTAGATACACAGTCCTGCCCTAGGCCTGTGCTTGAAGCACTTGTAGTTGATTATACAGCCCTCAAGAGCTCCAAGTTGTTTCCATGGTGTGGTGGAGCTTGAGGCTGTGTGTGGTGGAGAGGAAATTCTCTTCACATTTCCAAGATGGAAAAGACTACTTGTGTCACTCACAGACCAAAACATAGAAGAGGAGATGAGTAAACACCTCTCCTTTGATCATACCACCTTGGAAGAACTGAAAATTTACCAGTCCCTAGAAGTATCTTTGAAAATAGCTGCACAAAACCACTGAAGTTAAGACAGTACACCTGCCCACTAGAAGCAGGGTCCTACATTAACAATGAGCTAAAATTAAGTAATTGACAGGCAAAATGAGAAAACAGCAGGTAAACTTAGACTATAGAATCTTGGTTTGATGACAAAGAAGATCAAAACATACAACCAGAAGAAGACAATACAATCAAAACTCCTACATAAAAAGCTTCCTAGAAAATATGAATTGGTCACAGGCCATAAAAGAGCTTAGAAAAGATTTTTAAAATCAAGTTACAGGAGTAGAAGAAAAATTGGGAAGAGAAATAACTGTGAAGCAAGAAAATCATGAAAAATGAGTCAACAGCTTGCTAAAGATGACCCCCAAAATACTGAAGACAATAACACCCTAAAAATAGACTAACCCAAAGGGCAAAAGAGATCCAAAGAGCCAATAAGGGGAAAAATGCCTTAAAAAGCAGAATGGGCCAAATGGCAAAAGAGATCAAGGAGTCAATAAGGGGAAGAATACCTTAAAAAGCAGAATGGACCAAATGGAAAAAGAGGTCTAAAAGCTCACTTAAGAAAATAATTCCTTAAAAATTGGAATGGTGTAAATGGGAGCTAATGATTATATGGGAAATTAAGAAATTAAAAACAAAATAAAAGAATGATTAAAAAAAGAAGACGTGAAATATCTCATTGGAAAAACAACTGACCTAGAAAATAGATGCAGGAGAGATAATTTAAAAATTATTCCACTACTTGAAAGCCATAATCAAAAAAAGAGCCTAGACATCACCTTTCAAGAAATTATCAAGGAAAACTGCCTTGATATTCTAGAACCAGAAGGCAAAATAGAAATTGAAAGAATCCACAAACCACTTTCTAAAAGAGATCAAAAATGAAACTCCTAGGAATATTGTAGCCAAATTTCAGAATTCCCAGGTCAAGGAGAAAATAATGCAAGCAGCAAGAAAGAAAAAATACAAGTATTGTGGATACACAATCAGAAAAACAGAAGATTTAACAGCTTCTGCATTAAGGGATCAAAGGATTTGGAATATGATATTCTATAGGTCAGAGGAGCTAAGATTAAAACCAAGAATCACCTACCCAACAAAACTGAGTTTAAGGAGGAAATATCACACACACTCAGTTGGGTATGGAAATTGATCTTACCCTAGAGGAAAATAGAGAGGTAGGGCACAAGAGAGGGGGTGATAAGGATAGATTGAGAGAGATGTAATCAGAAGCAAACACTTTTGAGGAGAGACAGGGTCAAGGAGAGAATAGAATATATGGAGAGTAGGATAGGATAGAGGGGAAAAATAGTCTTTCACAACATAACTATTATGGCAGTGTTTTGTATGGTATATATCAAATTGCTCACCTTTTAAATGAGGGTGAGTGGGGATGGAAGAAAGAAGAAAATTTGGAATGCAAAATTTTAAAAACAAATGTTAAGAATTCTTTCCAGCTCTGATTGCTCTCTAACTTTCTCTCAGTTCAGCTCTAGCTCCACCTCTTCCTGTTCCATGTGACTTGACTCATGTGACTCAGGTTTCCATGTAACTTAAGCAAGTCACATGGGCCTATTAATAGATGTGAAAGATCTTCTCATTAAGAAGTAAAATTATATTAAATGTGAAAAAATGCATTATCAATACACTTCAATTAATCAAGTTCTGATTTGTAGCAATGTTCACTTTGATTATTTAAGAATCAGCTAGTCCTCTAGCACAATTCTGCCTTTAAGGAAAGATTGGGTGACTAGTTGTTAGTTGTGCTACAGATTCTTTTTCACAGATGTCTTGAACTGGGCGGACACTGAGGGCTGTGTGTGTATGTCTGTGTGTGTGTGTTATACCGAGTGCAAGGAAGGCTCAAGATATATGTGTATAAGAAAGTACATGACATTATATATGTATGGGAGAGACTCAAAGTATGCATGTATAACAGATGTATGTATATAATAGACTGCACATGCATATGAAAGACACGTGAGAAATTAGGCATGAGTTTGAGTGTAAATAACTGTGTTTGAGTGTTTATATATGAGAGACTGACCTCTTTGTGTGGAGGAGGGAGTGGGTTGGTAGGGGCAGGGTTTGTGTCTTCTCTGTTGCCCATCACTGATCCTCAGGGGTTGAAAGGAACAGGAAAGTTGAGACCAATTTGACCTGAATAATACTAAGAACCCATTTTCTGCCTCACAGCTCTGGCCCCCTGGGAAAGAGCAAGATAAATACTCCTCCTTTCCCAGGGTGTCTCTGTTCATGCCCCTGTGTGTGCTCATGTTTATACATGCATTAGTTTGTCTGTGTCTGAGTCTCTGGGTCTCCATGTTAGTTCTAGCTTCACATCAAGGACAAGATTAGGTAAGTTCATAACTTTTCCGGATCAATTTTTGAAAATGAAGACCTCTATTGTGCCCATGCTATGATTTCCATCAATCCATATCATCATTCCAGATTCAGAACTCCAGAACCTATGCTATTTCAATAGACTTAGGGAAATAGGTGACAGAATTGAAGACCTTTAGGTTAGACCTCTGGACAAATTTCCAGGAAGTGAGGGCTATTAAGCCCAGGGACCTAGTGGCAAAGGATACCCCAGGCTTAGCAGCAGCTAAGAAGAGAAGAGATGTTTTTCTAGGTCTAGCTGTGTTTGATGTATCCCTACACTAAGAGATGAGATAATAGTTGGAAGGCTTTCTGACCTAAAGATTTGGAGAAAAACAGATCATATTTTCCCCCCATCTTCCAGCAAACATATTCCCTCTAGGAAAAATCTTTGCCCTTACTCTACCAGAAGGAAGGAACAATAGTTAATAGTGGAGGGGGAATGGGTTCAGTAGACCTGATGTGTTGGCTCTCTCTCATTGTCTCCTTTTATAAGGGAAGTCCTGGGCTCCTAGTTCACACTCAGAGGAGAGGACAAAAAAGAACTGGCCATCAGTACATTGATCCTAGAGCCTCACAGACTGTTTCAGGAGGATTGGTTAGAGATGTCTCCTGAAGTAGTGGGTGCCCTATCCGTGTGGGTATTCTAGTGGAGGCTGGATGACCACTTCTCAGACACTTTACAGATGGGATTCCTTGGACTGGTTAATCAATAAAGTTCCTCCCAGTTGGACAATTCTACAGTTCTAACACTTGAACACTTGAATCCAGGTCAGTGATTTTGTTAGTGTGGGCCTATCCTCTGAGGCAGGTGGCATCCCCTTCCCCTGTTGCTTAGTGGGATATGTCATGAACTGTTCTGACCCCAACAAAGAAGTACATCATGAATAGCTCTCTGGTGATGGTGGCCAACCATATGATAGAGCTTCTCCCAATTTAGTTAAGTTTGCTCTTGGGTACTAGATATGCAGTCCTGCCCATCTCTCAAGAGCTCCAAGTTGCTTCCATGCCACAGTGAGGCACCAGAGGAGGATGTTAGAGAGGGCTATTTCTAACACTATAAAGAAAGGTAACATTTGCAAGTGTCTTAAGTGACTTTAAAATTTTTCTTTTTATCTTATTCTCTGAAAAGTTAGGAGGAATATGGGTAATAGTTCATGAAAAGAAGAGAGGGAAGACCCATGGATAAATTGAACAGATACAACTCAGTGGGTCAAAATGATGACACATGGCAAGGAAGTAAGCTTACAATAGATTTAATAATTGCCAAAATTTATAACTTGAAGATTCATTCTGACTAGGCAATAAACACTAGCCATCTTTATGCCAGAGGCTTCTGAAAGTAGTCAAATTTATCCTTAACTCAGCAATGCGAAAAAGATAAAGAATATCAGTTGTGTCCAACAACACTAGTTCCAAGATGTGTACAGATACTTTTAACTAACCAATAGTGTGGAAAATTTAAATCAACAATAGGACAATCCACGTTATTAATTGGCTTGTGGATTGGGTAATTTGTGAGGAGACCTGAGTAGTCTGAAATCATTAATCTCAGCTCCCTGTGGTTTGGTATCTCCTTAGATGTGGTACCTAGCCACATCAACCTTTATGATAAAGGACAGCTTAGTTTGTCCATAATCAGCTCTGAAAAGACACAGAGTAGATTAAACAGTTTGGGAGAGTATTTGATAGCTGGTAGGATCCGTGCTACATAGTACCCACCTGTTTGTGTTGGTTTTTTATTTGTTTGCTCTAAATCACAGTTTAATGACTTTTTTAAATGTCATAGCCCCTTTCAGCAGTTTGATAAAGCCTGTGGAAAACCCTTCTTAAAATATTATTTTTAAATTCATGAAATAAAACATACAGCATTACAAAGAAAAACTATTATATTGAAACAGTTATCAAAAAAACCTATATTTAAAACCAAGTTCACAGATGCCAGGATAAGAACCCCTGTTCTAAATTGTGTATCACATTTTAATTAAAATAGAATAAGAGAAAATAGGATAAAATGCTGAGATGAAGGAGGGAGCAGCAGTCATAAGGAGGAAAGGGAAGACCCTTGTGTAGATGACAAAGTTTACAGTGTAAAGATTCAGAGAGTAAATAACCCTTGTTTTTTATCTTGTCCTGAATAAAGCAGTCTAGGTAGGTAATGAGGGGGCTATAATTCTTTTTCCTTTTCCGTCATATGTACCAACTAACTTCATTTTCAAACTGAAAAAAGGTGGACTGTCTAATAATTCAATCAATACCTGAATGGGAATCTCCTCTCAAACATTCTTGACAAATGGTCATCAAACACCAACTTGAAGAACTCCCTTGACAAAGTACTCACCACTGTCCAAGGTTCATTTCACTTTGGGATTTTAATTTTAATTGCTAGGAACTATGTTCTTACCATGAACCTAAATATGCCTTTATGAAACTTCTACCCAATGTATCTTCAATGTAGTTCATAAGACGATTGTATTAAGAGCAGAAAGGGGCTTTATAAATATTCTAGCCCAGTGGTTCTCAACATTTCTGGTCTTAGGACTCCTTTCCATCCTTAAAAAATTACTGAGGACTCCAAAGAGCTTTTGATTATATCTATCAATATTTATTGCAATAGAAATTAAAACTGAAATTTGAAAATTTTTGTCCTTCATTTTCTTTTTTTAAAATTTAATATTTTGTTTTTCCTCAGTTACATGTAAAAACAATTTTAGCATTCATTTTAAAAACTCTGAGTCCCAATATCTCTCCCTTCCTCCCTCTTTCCAGCCCCCATTGAGAAGGTAAACCATTTGATATAGCTTATACATGTCATGAGAAACATATTTGTAATAGTCATGTTGTGAAAGAAAACACACAAAAATCTAAAAAAAGTAAAGTAAAAAGTATGCTTTAATCTGTATTCCGACACCATCAGTTCTTTTTCTGGGAATGGATATTATTTTTCATCATATGTTCTTCAGAATCATCTTGTATTGTTGTACTGCTGTTACTTTGTACACAGTACAAATCACTTTACATTAGCTCATGTAAGTTCAGGTTTTTCTGAGAGCATTCTGATCATCATTTCTTTTAGTACAATATATAATCACATACCACAGTTTGTTCAACCATTCTTCAACTGACGGGCATCCCCTCATTTTCTAGGAAAGATTTACTCTAAACATTTTTGTACATGTAGGCTCTTCTTTGTGTTTGTTTTATCTCTTTTGGGATCTAGATCTAGTTTGGGTACTGCTAGGTCAAAGGTTATGCATAACTTTATAGCCCCTATGTGCATAGTTCAAAATTGCTTTACAGAATGGTTGAATTAGTTCACAGCTCCACCAATATCATTAATGTCTCATGTTTCCCTCATTCCCTCAAGTATTTGTCATTTACCTTTTTTGCCCTATTAGCCAATCTAATAGGTATGAGGTGGTACCTTAGAATTATTTTAATTTGCCTTTCTTCAATCAATAGTGAGAGTATTTTTTTCATATGGCTATAAATAGCTTTGATTACTTCATCTGAAAATTGATTACATCTTTTGATCATTTATCAATTGGGGAATAGCTCCTATCCTATTTTTATGAATTTGACTCCGTTCTCCATATATTTGAGAAATGAGATTTTTATCAGAGAAACTTACTTCAAAATTTTTTTCACAGTGACTATTGCTTACTGTATTTCCCTCCCTCCATCCTCTCCCCTCCATTTCTTCAATTCTCTCTCCTTTCACACTGTCCCTCCTTAAAACTGTTTTGCATTTGACTATTCCTTTCCCCAGTCTGCCCTCCCTTCTATTACTCCCTCCTTCTCCTTCTCCTGTCTCCTCTTTCCCTCCTGCTTTCCTGTAAGTTAATATATATTCATTTGCATGTGTATATTATCCTCTTTGAGTCAATTCTGATGACAGATTAACTTACTCTTCCCTCTTCCCCTCCACTATAAAAGCTTTTTTTTTTGTTAACTCTTTTGAGATAATTTACCCCATTCTAAATCTTCCTTTCTTTTTCTTCTCTTAATTTTATGTTTTATATGTGATCCATTCATGTAAACTCAAACCTATACCTTCTATCTATATATACTTATTCTAACTACCCTAATAATGGGGGGCAGCTGGGTGCTGCAGTGGATAGAGCATCAGTGCAGGAGTCATGAGAACCTGAGTTCAAATGTCACCTCAGACACTTGACACTCACTAGCTGTGTGACCTTGGGCAAGTCAGTTAACCCCAATTGCCTCATCCTGGGTCATTTCCAGTCATCCTGATGAATATCAGGTAGCTGATTCAGATGGCTCTGGAGGAGAATTGAGGCTGGTGACCTGCATAGCCCTCCCTCACTCACAACAAAGTTTCTCTGATGGCATAGTCTTCTTCAGCAACAAAGGACGAATACACATACACACCCTAATAATGAGAAAGGTCTTATGAGTTACAAATTTTTCCATGTAGGAATGTAAACAGTTTAACTTTATTAAGTGCTTTATGATTTCTCTTTTCTGTTTACCTTTTTATACTTCTCTTGAGTCTTGTATTTGAAAGTCAAGTTTTCTACTCAGCTCTGCTCTTTTCAAGAATACTTGAAAGTCTTCTATCTCATTGAATTTCCATTTCCCTCCTGTTATGTATTTGTTAATCCACTTTAAAACAATAAAAACATTACTTGTTAACATGGAGGATATTTTTTAAATAAAAATAACTATATTTCCACAACAAAAAAAAATAATGTCTTACCTACATTTTCAAATCTCTTTAATATTGGCTTTGTAAAAGGCAACTGAATTAACATATCTGCTTCAGGATTCAATCTGCTGCAAAATGTTATCTTGGTTAAAGTATATAGAGGAAATCTAGCTTCACACAGAAATGTAGTTGGAAAATGGAAGAACATTTCAATATTTCAATGAGTAAATAACATTTTAGTTTTACTATGCAAATATAGTTTTGACCTTGAGAATCCCATGAAAGCATTTGGGGCACAGACTTTACACTTTGAAAACTTCTCATCAAACCTGACTTACCTATTTTACAGATGAGCAAACTGAGGACTGAGAAGTGAAGAAACTTAGGGCCAAAGAAAACCAAGTCTAATGCCTTTTCCATGTCAGGCCCTTAAATACTAGAAGATAGCATTTTTTTCCTCCAAACTAAATCTCCCTGGTCCCTTCAGTGTTTTGGTCCTATGGCATGTTCCCTAGTTCTCTTATCAAATCTCTTGATGTATATGTATATATATATATATATATATATATATCTTTTACCTCTGGCTCAGGAAATTCCTAGATCTTTTCAAAGTACAGATTAAATGCTGTCTCCTATAGGAAGTTTGTCCCAATATCCACAGTTGTCAGTGTTCCCTTTTACCTCCCTACTCTTAAAAACAAAAGTATTTTGTACTTACTTTGTCATTTATAATTTTTATCTGTGTGTTGACATTCAGTCCTTTCAGTCTTGTGACCCAGTTTTGGAGGTTTCTTGGCAAAGATCCTGGAGTGGTTTGCCATTTCTTCTCCCATTTCTTTGACAGTAAGAAACAGACAAACAGGATTAAATGACTTGTCCAGGGTCACACAGCTAGTAAGTGTCTGAGGCTAGATTTGAATTCATGAAGATGAGTCTTCAGAATTCCAAGTCCAGTGCTCTATCTACTGCTCTACACAGCTACCATCTTATCTATATACATGATGCAATAACCCTCACTCATTTTCAATTGAAGTAAGCTCCTAGAGGATATATTTTATTTTTATTTTCATATTCATTGCTACTTAGCACAATGCCTTGTACATAAAACAGGAGCTTGGTAATTACATGTTTAATTGAATCTAATTGAATTCCTCCCTCTACAGGTAGTGACCAAAGCAAAGTCCAAAAGTTGCAGAGTAGGACCTGATTCCTACCATGTTGCCGGCTAACCACACCAAATTTCACCCAACCTCCTTCATTCTACTAGGAATCCCAGGCCTTGAGGCTAATCACCTCTGGCTTTCATTTCCCTTTATTATGATGTACACCACAGCTATGGGTGGCAATATCTTCCTTCTTTGGGTCATCATCTCAGAGCGGAGCCTACACGAACCTATGTACATCCTCCTCTCTCTTCTTGCCATCACAGATCTCATCCTCTCTACCACCACTGTGCCCAAGGCCCTGGCCATCTTCTGGTTCCAAGCTCATGATATCCCTTTCCCTGCCTGTCTCACCCAGGTCTTTTTCATTCACTTTGTCTCAGCGCTGGAGTCAGCCACATTGCTTTCTATGGCATTTGATCGTTATGTGGCCATCTGTAACCCTCTGCGTTATGCATCTATCCTCACCTACAAAGTCCTTGGCAAGATGGGACTGGCTGGTTTTGCTCGAGCTTTCTCCACTGTTGCAACCCTTGTCTTTCTTCTCCACCGGTTGCCCTACTGTGGTAATCGTGCAGTACCCCACTCATATTGTGAACATATGGGTGTGGCTCGGCTTTCATGTGGAGATATCCGTGTCAACATCATCTACGGTCTTTGTGCAGCCCTTTCAACATTGGGCATTGATGCAATTCTCATTGTTGTCTCCTATGTTCTCATCCTTCGTGCTGTCTTTCACCTGCCATCCCAAGGTGCACGCCATAAGGCTCTGGGCACCTGTGGTGCCCATGTCTGTGTGATCCTCATGTTTTATACACCTGCCTTTTTCTCCTTCCTCACCCATCGCTTTGGTCGGGGTACCATCCCCCGCCACATTCACATCCTTCTAGCCAATCTGTATGTAGTGGTACCACCCATGCTCAATCCCATTGTCTATGCCGTTAGGATGAAGCAAATCAGGGACAAAGTTATTCAGAGTTTCAGATGGATGGGGAAAGGAGGTCACTGAGAGGGAAGGGTAAGTAGCTGCAAGGAAAATCCTCATGTTATATGAACAAAGAACAAACAAGAGCCCTTACATATCTCAATCATTGGATCCCAGGATCCAACAACTGAAAACTAGAGATCTTCTACTTTACTTCAAAAGAGGTCTTCCACTTTTAGGACAACATAAATGGAAACTCAGTCCTCTCTTCTTCCAGATGGGGAGGTCCCAGAAAAAATGAAGTGATTTTCCCAAGATCTCGCAAGTGGTAAACTACAGAGCCTGTATTCAAACCAAGGTTTTAGAATTCAAACCTTCAGTGGAGTTGATATTTCTTCTTTCAAAACTTATATTTTGTCTAAATAAATGTGGTTCAAAATTCTGCTTTGGGAAGGGAGTAGAATTTCTTTAAAACAGGCATTCTTAACCTCATGTTTGTGAACTTGTTTTGTAATATTTTCATAAATGCATTTCAATATAACTTGTTTCTTGTGTAATCCTAGGTATTTTATTTATTCAAAAATATTATTCTGAGGTGTCTTAAGGCGTCATCGACTTCCAAAGAGTTCAATGACCCAAAAAAAGTTTAAGAATTGTTGCTTTTAAAAACTAAGAAGTAGATTTCTAAGTGAGTTGGAAGCTGCCAGAGTTTTGATTTAGAAGAACATTTTAAGGATTTTTATTTTAAATCCAAGGTAAATTCCACTTAGCCAAGCTGGGGAAACCTCAGGGAAACTCTTTTCTGATTAGAAAAATCAATTCACTCTTGACAATTCCTACTTTGAATATGCAGGACAAATGGATGACAAAGATGGTCTTTTTGTCTGCCTTGCCACGTCAGAGATGCATATTTTAATGTATTGTTATTATATGTGGTTATTTCCTTGATATCTGAATGATCAGGGTCCCATTGGTTTGAGTCTTTTAGCTATGTGATACTAACCCAAGAGATTCAGGGTTTTTCATCTTTTATTTTCCCTGTCTTCTAGTAAATACTCTATCAAATATGTTGGGGGCTTTCCTGAGGGTTCCTGACATTGCACATTGCATGTATTTGTCATATATTTTATGTATATCTATTAGTGACCTATATGACTATAAGCTCTGTAAGAGCAGAGTACTTGTCTTATCTAAACTTTCTGTTTCTCTGGGTGCTGGCATTGTCAATTGCTAAATAAATTTTGAATTTTTTGTTGGGTATATTAGAACTGAGGAAAGAAAGAGAGAAAGACAGACAGAGAGAGAAAGAGAGAGAGAGAGAGAGAGAGAGAGAGAGAGAGAGAGAGAGAGAGAGAGAGAGAGAGAGAGATGGACACTTGGGAGAGTGTAGTCTATCCTAAGAACTGAGGTTTTTCTTGTTGTATAGAGATCAATACTCCAGAAGAAAAGTAAACTTCAATACCTGTTGTTGCCAAATTAGTATGATTGCTCCAAAGAACCAGAGAAAAAGATACAGCCAGATCTATGCCCAAGAATGTATGAAGGGTTTTTGAAGCCACTAAAGGCTCACAGTGAGTTGGAACTATTCAAATTTATTTAAAAGGCAGCTAGATGGCCAAGTGGTACATAGTTCCAGGTCTGAAATTAGGAAGACTGATCTTCCTGAGTTCAAATCTGATTTCAGAGACTTACTAGTTATGTGACCTTGGGCAAGTCACTAAATAATCCTGTTTACCTCAGTTCTTCATCTGTCAAATGAGCTGGAGAAGGAAATGGAAAACCACATCAGTAACTTTGCCAAGAAAACCCTAAATGGGAGCACAAAAGTCAAACATCACTGAACAATGACAAAACTTATTTAAAACACACACACACACACACACACACACACACACACCACAAAACAGAGAAGACAAAAAAGTTATTGAGAAAACTTTAAGTTCAAAGAGAAAGTTTCCAAGTTCTATTTGTTTTTTCTTAGATATTACTCAGAATTGTGTTATGGATTCAAATGCGTAATTAGAGATAAAAAAATTTTATAGTTGGTCAACAAACATTAAATGCTTACTCTGCCTCAGGCTCTGTCCTAATTGCTGGAGATATAAAGAAAGGCAAAATAGTTATCTCTTCACTTAAAGAGCTCATCTTCTAGTAAGGGAGACACTATACAAATAATTATGTACATGTAAGATATATACAGGGTAAATCTGAGATAATTTCAGAGAAAAAGGAATACTAGTGAGGATGAGGGAGACAGTAGAGGGGAGGACTCCCAGAAGGCAGAACTGAGATCTGAAGGAAGGTAGAAGGAGAAAATGAGAAAGGAGAACAGTCCCGGCATGGAGGACAGTCAGTGAAAAGTCATGGAGTCAGGCGACTAGACACAGAGTAGTGTGTCTGAAGATCAGCACACTGATCAGTGTCAATGACTGGTAGAGTACCAGGAGGGGAATGAGGAACACTGGAAGAATAGGAAGGGGGCACATTGTGAAGGACTTTAAAAGGCAAACAGAGGAGTCTGTATTTGATCCTAGAGGGAATAGGAAGAAATTGGAGTTTCCTGGGGGAAGGGAGGAGGGGGAGACATAGTTAGACATTCATTTTAGAAAGATCACTTTGATATCTGAATGGAGGATGAACTGGAGTGGGGAGACACTTGAGGTAAGGAAATCCACCAGTAGACCCTTGCAATAGTCCAAGCTTGATGTATTGAGGGTCTGTATGTACCAGGATGGCAGCTCTGTGGGTGAAGAGAAGGATAAATGTACAAAGGGGAAAATAAGACTTGAGAACAGATTGAGTTGTTATATTTTGTGCATTGAAGAAAGAATTCTACTTATGATCTTAAGCTTGAATAGAAATGCTTAGATGTTCTCTATGTAAATTAAGCATTGAGAATTGTCCTGTATAAGACACGGGGCTTGGCAACTACAAAGCCTCAGGGACATCCTGGCTCTTAGATCGTAGTAACCGTTCAGAAGCCTCTCCCTAGTGGCGACTCATTTGAATGACTGGCAGGTCCCGCACACCTGAGGAAAATCAATGGTCTTCTGCATACGAAGTTACAAATTCGCTCTTTTATCATGTAGATAATGAGATTGAGCAGGGACATGATTGGGACTGAAGTAGGGAAATTTTGAGAGACAAGGCTGGGAGAACAATTAGGAGGCTATTACAATGCTACAAGGTTCATCCACACTCAAATACACATCTAATAATACTTTGGCAGCTGGGTAGCTCAAAGGAGTGTCCTGCCTAGAGTCAGGAAGACTCATCATCTTGAATTCAAATATGAGCTCAGACACTCACCTGGGCAAATCATTTAACCCTATTTTCTTCAGTTTCCTTATCTGTAAGATGAAGTGAAAATTGAAATGGCAAGTATCTAGCATCTTTGTCAAGAAAACCCCAAATGAAGTTACAAAGAGTAGGACATAACTAAAAAAAACAGCTCAACAATAAAAACAATTCTTAAATTCACTTGCAAAAAAACAACTCTGTTTCACATGCAGTTAGTTACCCAAAAAAATCACAGTCATATAATGACAGAATTTCTACAACCAAGTGGCAAAGTAGAGATAACATTGGTTTTAGAGTCAGAAAGTCCTGAGTTCAAATTCAGCCTCAGATATTTACTAGATGTGTGACCTTGGAGAGTCATTTAAATTTTCTGTGCCTCAGTTTCTTCATTTGGAGAATAAAGGTAGTATATTAACAGTGACCTCCCAGGATTGTTGCAAATATAAAATGAGATGTTTGTACATCATTTTAAAGATCTTAAAGTCCTATGTAAATGCTACCTATAACTTCCACTTATTGCTCCTACCCTTTCATTCCATCACTCTTCCCTTCTCCCAATCGCTTTCCCCAAAACGTGTTGTTTATGTTTGTTCATTTCAGTCATTTGTGACGCCATTTTCTTGGCAAATATATTGAAGTGGTTTGCCATTTTCTTCTCCAGCTCATCAGACAGATGAGGAAACTGAGGCAAACAAGGTGGTGACTTGTCCAGGATCACTCAGCTGGTAAGTGTCTGAGACCAGATTTGAACTCAGGAAGATGAGACTTCCTGGCTCCAGGCCCAGTGCTCTATCCACTACACCACAAAGTCCCCCAAAACATACATTGGTACAAATGAGTGCATACACAAAGGTTAAATCACAAGCATTCAGAGGATCACAATTAGAAGAGACCTCAGGATTTATCAAGTCCAATCTCCCTTCTAGTAGGAGACTTTCTCTTACAGCCTCCTGGAAAGGAGATTTTGATTAAATCAGATTCTGATTAAAACTCTCCAAACTAATGGCTTGGAAATCACTACTTCCCAAGGCATTCCTTTTCCTTATCAGATAGCTCTGATATCAGAAAGTTCCCTTATCATATTGTTGATTCATGTTGAGCTCATAGACCCACAAAACCACATAGATCTTTTTCAGATAAATTGCTCTTTAACTGGAGCCTTTTAACCAATATTTGTACTAATAGTAAATCCAGAGTCCAGGAGAAGGACCAATGAGAATGCTTCTGTTAATGTGCCATCAAACTCAGTGTGCTACCTTCTTCGTTGGCCTTATGCTGATGCTACCACATTCCCAGAGTTTTTGCTAGCAAAGGCTTTGTTTTATTTTAAATCATCAAATAAACACAAGGTATTATTATAATTCTATGCTTTTGTTATTAAAAGAGCTAGAGATAATTCTCCAGAATGATTTATTTATCAGGTGAAGAATTTGTGTCAGGGCATGAATAAGAAAAGAGTCTCATGGATGAGATAGCATGGATGGAATGTCTTATACCTAGTAGATTCCCTAACTACTGCAGGAAAGATTCTTAAACTTTATGACCTCAGGAACTTTTTATACCAAAAAATGACTAAGGAGTCCAAAAAGCCTTTGTTTATGTGGTGGTAAAATGTTTAACATGGGTTTGTTGGTAAATGTTTTACAGCTGACTAAAAAAAAGTATATGCGGAACACTTTTAAGTTTAGTCTGTATTATTAATATTTTCTCCACCACTTTCTTCAGTCTCAACAATCAACAAAACAATGAGTCAAATCTTAATTTATAGTGTTTGTGGAATTTCAAGATGTAAATGTTCGCACTGAAAATCTGACATACTTAGTTGGAGCTAGCTCCAGACTACGCAATTATCCGTATTTACCATATTAGATATGAAAACACATATTTACTTATTTTTTTCATGTTAGTTATTTTATAAGACACAGACAAAAAGGAAAAAAATGTAAAAAATGAGAAAAGTAAAAATTAATATGCTTTATTTTGTATTCAGACTTCATTAGTTCTTTCTCTGAAAGTGGATAGCATTTTTCATGAGTCCTTCAGAATTTTCTTGAATCACTGTATTGTTGAGAACAGCTAAGTCATTCCCAATTGGTTAACATACAATATTGCTATTGCTACGTACAATGTTCTTCCTGATTCTACTCACTTCACTTTGCATCAGTTTGTATAAGCTTTTCCAAGTTTTTCTCAAGTCATTATCCTCGTCATTTCTTTTTTTTTTATTATTATTATTTTGTTTCCTGTGTTCTGCAATCACTTTCATACATCTTGGATCTTTTTCCCTCCTTCCCCACCTTCTCCCCTACTTCCTTACTTCCTCCCTGAGACAAAATACAATTTTATATACGTTCTACACATTCCTATTAAATACATTTTCACCTTAGTCATATTGCATAGAAGAATTAAAATGAATGGGAGAAATCATAAAACAAAACAAAACATAATACACAAGAAAATGATCTGCTTCATTCTGCAATCTATTTCCATAGTTCTTTCTCTTAATGTGAAAGGCATTTTGCCTTAAGAGACCATTGGGAATTTGTTAAGTCCTTGAATTGCAATGAAATACTAAGTCTACCAGAAAGATTTCTTTCACACTGTGGTTGTTGCTGTATACAAAGTTCTCCTGGTTCTGCTCCTTTCACTTTGTATCAGTTCATATAAGTCTTTCCAGGCCTCTCTGCATTCTTCCTGTTCATTATTTCTTATAGTACAATAGTATTCCATTACATTCATATACCACAATTTATTCAACCATTCCCCAGTTGATGGACATTCCCTTGATTTCCAGGTTGGGCCACCACAAAGACAGCTGCTATAAATATTTTTGCAGACATGGGACTCTTTCCCATTTTTATGATCTCTTGGGGATACAGTTCTAAAAGCAGTATTGCTGGGTCAAAGGGTATGCACATTTTTGTAGCCCTTTGAGCATAGTTCCAAATTGCTCTCCACAATGGTTGGATCACCTCACAATTCCACCAACAATGAATTAGCATTCCAACTCTCCCACATCTTCTCCAACACTTATTATCCTTCTGTTTTGTTATGTTAACTAGTCTGATAGGTGTGGCATGGTATCTCAGAGTTGTTTTGATTTGAATCTCTCTAATCAACTGTGATTTAGGGCATTTTTTTCATATTACTACAGATAACTTTGATTTCTTCCTCTGAAAACTTCCTGTTTCCTTTGACCATTTATCAATTGGGGAATGACTTGCATTCTTGTACATTTGACTCAGTTCTCTATATATTTTAGAAATGAGGCCTTTATCATAGACACTAGTTGCAAAAATTCTTTCCCAGTTTTCTGCTGTAAATATTTTTTGTACAAACAAGTCCTTGAAAACATATATTTAAAAATATTTAGTAATTTATAACATAATGGTAATAAACACATTACCTAGTAGCATAAATAACATTTTTATGACAATTACATTTTCCAATATTTTTGAGAAGTGTCATTTTAAAACAACATTTTTGCAAATCTCTTTAATGTCTGTCTCAGTTGAAGACAACTGATTTTTCCTATCTGCTATTCCACTTGATCAGTTGCGATGTGTTGTGTTTGAAGTATATGATGAAAGTCTGGTCTCACTCAGACATGTAGTTGTAAAGGAGAGTATTTTCATAGAAAAAATAATATTTTAGTCTTAAAGTATTTTGACTTTGCAGGTGCCCTAAAAAGAGAACAGGGGCCCCCAGTCATCCACAGGTCACATTTTAGAACCACTTTATTAAAGTATTGAAGAATTAATATATCTAGAATCCTGGAACTCAAAGCTGTATGAATCCTTAGATAATACCTAGTTCAATCTTTTCATTTTGTGCATGAGAAAATCTACTTAAAGAATCAGTGGTAGGATAAAGAAGAACTAAAAGATCAGGGGAATGGCTCAGTGGAAGGACTAGGAAAGGAGATGCCATGCAGAGGGATGACAGAACAGAAAAGGGAAATCATATAGTCACCAGGAAGTGATTTTTGCTAATATTTGGCCTGGTCAGCTCACAGCTGGAGTATTGTATTAAAGTTTAGGTAGACCGATAGGTAGATAGATGTATAGACAGACAGAAAGATATATAGATAGAAAGAAGAGAGAGAGCGAGAAAGAGAGGAAGAGGGAGGGTAGGAAGGAGGGAGAAAGAGAGGGAGAGAGGTAGAAAGGAAGAGAAAGGACAGAGAGACAGCAATATACTCTGTTGGAGCTGGCTTCAGGACACCTAATTATCTATATTTACCATATTAGATATGGAAACATATATTCATTTTCTCATAATAGTCATGTTGTTTCCAAAAGAAAAAAAAATACAAAAGAAAGTGAAAAATAATATGCTTTGATCTGCATTCAGACTCCATTAGGTCTTACTTTGTACCCCACCCCCGAATCTTGAAAGGTTTACAGAATTCCAGACTTTGAATAATTCTTTTAGAAATAATTTAATAAATAATCTCCCTTGCTCCTTCTCTTTCTCTCTCCCCCACCTCTCTCTCTCTCTTTCTGTCTCAAAATTCTTCAAAAATCAAAATTCTTCAAAATTTTTTGATTTTCACTAAAATTGAAAACCATGAAAATGCACGAACAAAAAACCAAGAAAAGACAGTGTAAATCTAACCCAAATCAAAACCAACCAAAACTGATCACCGAACAAAACCAAATAGAAGAGACAAATAATAATAAAAAAAAAAGATCAAGTAAAATCACAACAAAAAGTGGTTGCTACATTTCTGTTATTTACTAATTATTAGAAGAAAGGAAGACATGAACATTACTTCTAACAAGGCAGCACAAATGATGTGAGATTTGATATTGTCTAATGGTGTCTTTATTTGGAAAGGTATAATGTGAATACATTGCTTGTCTGCTTTTGATTTTGGTCACTTGACCTCATCTTATATGAATCATATTTTCAAGTCAAAAGGACCTCTTGGTGACCTCATTCCACTCTATGCTGTCCTCTCTTTCAAGGTTCTTGCAACCTTATCCTGTCTCCAATCTTGCCCTGCCAAGTCTCAGCCCGGAATAACTTCTCCCACACTCCATTCAGGTGATGCTGAATGAACCAGGAAAAAAAGTCACAAACTACTCCCTAATTGATTCTCTTTCCCACTTGCCTCAGTGACTTTTCTAAACCTTTTTATCACTCTTCAAACCTCCCATAGCTGCCCCCTTCCTCCTTGTTAAGAATCTTGCCTCATGTTTTACTGAAAAATTTGAAAAATTCTTCTCCCTTCTTTCTCATTTCACTTCACAGAGAGTTTTCTGCCACTATTTCCTCCTTTACCTATTTCACATATGACCTTTTTTTTTGTCAAAGGCTAACCCCTCCGAGTTCACAAGTGATGACATTCCATCCCATATACTCCAGCAAATTGTTCCCCCATATCATCCCCACTCTTGCAATCTCTTCAGTCTCTCCTTGTGTACTGATTTCCTCCCTATTAACTACAAATATGCCTAGGTCTCCAAGTCCTCAAAAAAACAAGCAAACCCCCAAACCTTCTCATTTGATTTAATTATTCCAACTATTGTAACTTATCTTTCTTCCCTTTTGAGGTTTGTTTTATTGAACAGCTAATCTGCAATTGATAGTTCACTTCTTTTCCTCTCACTCTCTTAACTCACTGCAGGCTGGCTTCTGAACCTCATCATTCAGCTGAAATCACCCTCTCCAAAGTTATCAATGATCTCATCATCATATCTAATGACCCTTTCTCAATCTTCATTCTTTTTCATCTCTCCACAGTGTTTTTGACACTGTTGATCACCCTCTTCCCCTTAATATTCTGTCCTATATTTCTGAGACACTGTTCTCTCCCAATTTTCCTCCTACTTCAGATCTACTCTATTTCCATCTTTTGTTTGTTGGAGCTTTATCCAGGTCAAACTCACTAATTGTGAATTCCCCCCAAAGCTCTGTCCATTGTCATTTCATTTGGTGATTTCATCAGTTCCCATGGATTCAATTATCATTTCAATGCTGGTGATTCTCAAATCTACTAATCCCTATCCTTACTTCCCAGCCTCATATCTCTACCTACTGGACATCTCAAAGTGGGTATCCCACAGACATCTTAAACTCATCATGTCTAAACCTGAACTCATCTTCCTCCCCTGAACCAGCTCCTCTTTGTAATTTCCCTATAATTGTCAAGAGAACCACCATCTTCTCAGCCATCTATGTCACTCTGTCACCTCACAACTTAGGTGTTTTCCTTGGTTCCACTCTTGCCTCTCAGATACAATCCGTTGCCAAGTCCTACCTCTATCTTTGCTACGTATCTCAGGTGCACCTCCTTTATTCTGATACTTGTAATACCTTAATTCAGGTCCTCACCACCTCATACCTAGACCTTTGCAAAAACCTGTTGGTTAGACTTCCTGCCTGAAGTCTTTCCCTACTCCAGTTCATTCTATACTAAGCTGTCAAAATGATCATCCTAAAACCCAGGACTTGCCATGTGACACGCCATCCCACCCCTGTCAATAAAATTCAGAGGCAACCTATTACTTCTAGGATCAAATACAAAATCCTGTTTTTTAAAAAAAATTATTTCTTTTTAGTTTTCAGCAGACACTTCCACAAGCTTTTAAGTTGCAAATTTTCTCTCCATTTCTTTCCTCCACCCACCCCAAGATAGTGTGCATTCTGATTATCCCTTCCTCCAATATTCCCTCCCTTCTATCACATCCTTACCTTCTCTTATCTCCATCCCTTCTATTTTCTTGTAGGGAAAGACAGATGATTTCTATACCCCATGGCCTGTATATCTTTGAAATCCTGTTTTTTAAAACTTTCCAAAACCACTTCCCTTGATCCCTTTCCATTCTTCTTACACTTTGCTCCTTTTTGCACACTCTACAACATGGTGACACTGGCTTCATTGCTTATTCTTTGAACGTAACACTCCAACTCTTAACTCCATGCCTTTTTTCCCTAGCTGTCCCCCAAACCTGTGTCTCTTACCTTGTTTTAAATCTCAGCTAAAATTCCTTCAAGTAGCCTTAATACTTGTGTATTCCCTCTGAGAATGCCTTCAATTCATCATATAAATACGTAGATATGTTTTGTACTTAATTGTATATTATTTCTCCCTTTAAACTGTGAGGTCCTTGAGGACAGAGAATGTTCTTGCATTTCAGTGTATCCCTAGTGGTTAGTACAGTGCTTAGCTCACAGCAGATGCTTAATAACCTCTTGATCAAGGGTAGGTAAGGGCCAAATTCTACCTGTTTCAGTACAGCAGTGAAGTAAGATAGTTTTAACACTTCATTTTAAAATGTAATTTTAATAGTTATAAAACTTTATTTTAAAGTGTACAAAACATCCTTAGCTAGAAATCGTAGAAGACCCAGGGGCCTAAATTTGCCAACCTCTGTGCTCAATGATAAAGAAGGAGGATGGATTGAAGATAGGGCATGAGCCTTTGGAATCATTCAAGAAAGAAGTTATTAGGTTATGGTGCTGTAAGACATGGTGCATAACATGAATATAGAGAAGCATGAAAAGGTCTGTGAACTGGCACAGGATTAAGTAAGTAGAGCCAAGAAAACAATATACACAATGAATAACTCAATAATGTAAATGAAAAGAATAGACACACACACAATAAAGAGAATGTAATCAAATTGTAAAGATCAAGCATGATTTGTATTAAAAATATAGGAAGAAAACTTCAAGTCATCACTTCTTGGAAATTGGGAGATTCACATTGCATATGTCTTTGGATTTTATTAATGTACCAATCAGTTGTGCTGTTCTTTTTCCTCTTTAAGAAACACTATTTGTTATACGAACTGTTATCTGAGAGGGGAAAAGGGAGGGAAAAGGACTATAGACATAACTACGATGATGTAAAACACAAGACATCAATAAAAACTTATTTTTAGGAAAGGGGGTTGTGAAGACCTGTATGAAGACTTGGAAAGAGAAGGGGAATGGTGAGAGAATGGATATTTGACTCTATAAAAGGGTTGAGTGAAGAATCAAGTGACACTGAGATTATAATCCTGAAAAGTTTAGATCCTGAATATTTCAAGGATGGTGTTGCCCTTAACAAAAGGGAAGAAGGGAAGATAGATAGATGTGGGGCAAAATATAATATAATGAGGATGCAGACTACAATCTCTTGTTACATTGCAAGCATGACTGCTTTTCCCTTGAGATTCACTCTTCCATTCCACTTGAAAAGGTGTATGGTGGGGCTCTTGCTCACTGCTCATCACCCTGAGAACATTCCAGCTGAGGGGTTTCTGGTAATATGGTGCTATAGCTTATGGACACTCTGTATGGTTCTGACAAAGCTGCTAGTGCAGGGCCCCTGAGAGACCCAAAATAGGGCAAAAAGAGGAAATAGAGAAAATAAGGAGTTTACAAAGTTAAGGAAAATGACAAAATGATACAGGAGGGTTGTGTTAGAGAAAAGTCTGCAATATGGATTCCAACTTGGATAAAGAATAGCAATGAAATCCATCTTTACACTTTCTGATATACAATGCACCACCTTGGGTCATACTACAACTCTATTTTAAAGGCCAGATTATATGGGAATCAGGGGAGAAGTTTAGCCCAATCTATTAGGAGAAAGGAAAATCAATTGCTTAAAGCTAGAAAAAATGAGAAAGTAGATAAAGATTTTATGTAGGTAAAATGAGTTCCCTTCTCCCCACCACCAAAATCTTGTACTAAAATAATCAGCTATGCATCAGGCTAAGGGGCAGATAGGTAGTTCAATGGAGACTGTGCCAACCTGGAGTCAGGAAGACTTATTTATCTTCCTGAGTTCAAAACTGGCCTCAGTTACTAGCTACATGGACCTGGGCAAATCACTTAACCCTTTTTGCTTCAGTTTTCTTATCTGTAAAATGAACTGGAGAAGGAAATGGCAAGCCACTCATAAAAGTCATATATAACTAAAAAAGAACTGAACAACAACATTAGACTAAGTGGATGGTAAATACTGACCTCAGTTCTGTAATTTATCTTTTTGATCTCCCTGGTTGAGTCCTTGGAGACTAAACTAGAGAAGATCTTGAGGCTCTTCTTTGTCAGGCTTCTAAAGGGAAAGACTTAATCTTAGTTTGGGCACTTTTTGCCTTGTTTCTATTAGCTAAGTGTAGTGGTTCTGGCTTATGCCTACCTTTATTTGGGGGAAGTTCTTGTCACAATATCCTATATACTAAAGGTGAGACCATGAAGAGGTATGCTGAGACATGCTCCATTAACAGAGAACTTGTAAACTCTAGCACTATGTCAAGTACTACTGGGCTGAGAGCGTCAGAGACCAGAAAAGTTCCAGAGATCAGGCACAAAAGTCATGAGAAGACAATGGGCATAGCGAAGCCAGCAGGGAATAGCACAGAAAGTATCTCATCAAAGACATTGTGACCAGAGAGGTGCAGGCCCAAAGAGATCAACTTTATAGCATCTTCAGAAGCCAGTCCCTGGGGTTACTGCAGCTTCAGATGTGGGAGTTGTCCCTGAAAACATCTATTGCCCCTATGTGGGCTTCTCATATATTACCTTTATGCATGCTTATTTCCTCCATTGATATGCATTTTTATGATAAAATGTTCTATATGTTTAAGGGAAGAGTATTTCAATGTAACTCTTACAATGTTATTTCATTCAATGCTTTTACAATCCTGTCCTTTAGCAAAAATTAAAGAAAAAATAAACACATACCTATGTGTCTCTTGTACTATTGGGGGTCTCATGTTATTGTTTTGAGTGGATGCAGACTTACAGAATATCTTGAAGCTTGGGGTGTGGTTCTTCATGTGAAGAAAGGAGTGCCTCACTTAAAAGTGAGATTGGGGATCAAAAGGGAAGTAGATATTTTGTGAAGAACTTCTGGACATAGTCCTAGGTTGAGAAAGGGAAGAAAACTGGACCTGAAAACCAAAGAAGGGGGAGGGGCAGGCCAGAAGAGAAGGAATTGGAGAGAACCAGGAAGCCCCTGTTTTAGGCCATACTCTAAATCCATTCTGTATCATCTATCCAAATGTACCATCGACACTGCCACACAAAACGGGAATAAAATAACTTTCAAAAGGTTGTCCACTCTGCTGAAGATAAATATCTTTTCCTAAGAAAGGGGATGATGACAAGGGGAGTCTGTATCTATGGTCCTGTGATGAAGGGAGGCAAAATCCCAAACCTACCCCCAATAACTCAACCCTTCAAACAAAGCAACACGAGACACATTCGGCCAAGCAGTGGCCTTTTAGTGGAGAACGAGACAGCTGCCAGAGTGGTGCTGTCCACAGTGATCTCCGATTTGCATAGGAGATTATCCGAAAATGAGTTATTTCTTCTTCATCTTCCCCTTTTCTCTCCCTCTCCCTGTGTAAGCTTCCCAGGGTAGCAGTCAGGGTACTAGGCCTAGGGGGGGCCCAGTAGCTTCTCAATAGCGGCAGGGATGTCTCCTCCAGTTGCAATCAGTGCTTGCAGGTTGGCATCACGGTTGGAGAAGCCCATTGCCTTCAGTTGGTCCAACTCCTGCTGGAAGTGGCCCTCCGCTGGGGGGGGTGGTAGTGGTGGTGGTGGAGGGGTCTGAAGGCTATTGGGGTTCGCATGGGCCAAGGCCTGGAGGAGTTGTAGCACAGCTAATGTGGGTTGCTGGGAGGATGCTCGGGAGTTTGACCCACCAGCCATACCTCCCCCATGACCCCCACGGGGCCTTCCAGAACCCTGGAGGCAGGATCCCAGTCCTGGAATCTCCATGGAGAGCGTCTGCAGGCCCTGTTCAATCTGTAGCCAAGCCTGTAAAGCCCGTGGATTAGTGAGTATGGGTAGCAGGGGCAGACGGGGCCTCAGAGGGCTGCCAGTAGTGAGCTGGTGCAGCAAGGTTGGGTTCTGATGCAGTACATGCAGGGCATTCCGCAGGGCAGAGGCAGAAGGTATGGGTGGACCTGGCAGGGAACCTTTGCCTATAGTTGGGGATACATCCTGTGAGCCAGGTCCCAGACCCATGCACAGATTGGGCATGCTAGAGCTATAGGGTGAGGTAGCCTGTGTTGAGGCTCCCAGAACCCGGCCCTGGGCCCCAGGCCACATATTTCCCAGTCTAAGAGGCCCTGCTGTAGAAGAACTAGAAGGACCAGACAAAGAAGTTGGGCCCTTGGCACGGGGTACTGAGGCTGGGACCGTGAGCATCAGCTGTTGGATATCAGCATAGACCTGTCGCAGGGCATTGTCACCCCCCGGAACAGCCTTCAAAGCCCCTAAGCCTCTCTCATCTGCTCTTAGCATCAACAATTCCCTCAGCAGAGCAGGGCTCCTCAGGACCTCGGGCACTGTCTCAGTAGCATGGATTGGTGAAGTAGACTGTGGCTGAGCCATCAGCCGCCCGGGGCCAGTTCCAGGAGAAGGATTGGTGCTGGATGGAGTTTCCCCCAGCAGACCTTGGATGGTGGGATCATCCAGGAATTGCACCAGAGCTTCAGGGACTGCCATGAGGAGCTGAGCCAGATGGCCAAGGAAGTCTGTCAGATCTGGTGAGCCCCGGGCTATACGGCCTAGTCTGGTCAGCAGACTAGCAGCCCCTGTGCTGAGGGAAGACCCAGGGCTATTGCTACCTGGGAGAGGTTGATTTGAGGTGGCAGACGTGACAGTTGTAGGGCATGAGCGGGTGAATCCAGGGAAGCGATTCCGTACCACCAGATAGACAGTAGTACCATCAAGGACTCCCCTCTGGCTCAGGGTGTCCTGATCTCTCAGGATCTTCCCTGTGAAGATGAGCACCAGACGGTTCACATCACAGTTAAGACGCTTTGAGATCTGTTCTTTGAATTCCCTAACACTGCAGTTTTCTGCCAGGGTGAATTCCTGGCGCTCTTGTGGTGTCTTTGCTGTTACTGTGATGATGCGTGGTGGCGGCTCCCGGCCTGCCACCAGCCTGCTGTCGCCCGCTTCCTCCCGGGCCCCCGCCATGCTTCAGTAACGATCCAGTGCCAGTCTGTCCGCCCAAGTCCTCCGGATGTGGTGCCAGAAACGGTGGGGGAGGATGTGGGGCTCTGTGCCTGCTGAGGTGGGGAGCAAGGTTGGCCTTGTAGAACTACCTTTGCCTCCTGCTCTGTGCCTATCCCAACTCCCAGCTCGGTGCTCACCCCCGTGGCTGTATAACCCTGCAGCGTACTGGCTCCCCCTATACCCAGGGCTGCTCCCCATCAGCATGTATACCAAGCCAGAGCTGGATGCTTTGCCTTGCCCTGTCCACACCCTCAGGGAAGCCTTGGGGAAAGTGACCTCAGTAATGAGGTCACAATGAGGAGCTACAGCCATTGAGATGATGGGGGTTGGGCACCAGCTTCTAGAAAGATGGAGGGGGTCCCAGGGTCAGGGTTAACCACTGGAAGAGTAGGGACCTACTTTCATGTTATGACTTAAAGAGTTTTATGATAGACTCTTCGTGACCACCAGTCTATCACATTGCCTGAAATTCCACCATTAGAATAATCTTCCTATCTATTGTGCATCACCATCTCTAAATCCCTCTTGGGAGGAAGAACTCATTAAGCCAATATCATTCCATTCATGATAAAAACAAGAATTGGAGGTTGTTTTCTGAAGCAATACAAAAAAATCTTGACATAGATTGAATGTAATATGAGATAAATCAATATAAAAACCTCACACTTGGGGTCCAAAGTCAGGTGCATAAGTTACATAGTAGCGGGGAAGATTCACAAACTGTTAATGTGAAATAATATGGGAATATTAGTGGACTCAAGCTCGATTTCACCAGTTAAGAAAGTGACATGACAATCCCCAAAGCTAATGCAGGTACAGAATGTATCAGGAATGTTTCATAGCCAGCATGAGTACGTTGTCCTTTGATCTGGTTAGCTCACATCTGGAAGCGCTGAGCTCAGTTTGGGGTTCTGCATCTTAGTGAGTCTCTTGACAAACTGGACTGCCTCTTGAGGAGGATAATTGGACTGGGGTGAGACCTGGAGACCATGGCAGATTGCCAAGTAGTTTGACAAACAGGCCATGTCTACACTAGGGAAGCAAAAACTTAAGAGGAAAGGAGGAAGGATTTATCAAGTACCTCCTAAGTGCCAGGAACTGTGCTAAGCAAATATTTTACAAATATTATCTCATTTGATTCTCACAGCAACCCTGGGAGCCAAGGTGTTATTGTTATCTCTATTTTACAGTTTGGGGACACTGAGGCAAACACAGGTTAAGTGATTTGCCTAGGGAGAATATAGGGAAGCAGTTACTTGGTCATCAAATCAAGAAGTTTTTAGTTGGACAGGACATCATAGGCCTTGCAGCTCAGTTCATTCTTGAGCAAGTATTGCCTCTACAACATACCTGACATTCTATTTTGGGACACAGAACAGCCCTAGTCTTCCAACTATAAGAGAGGTGAGGCTTGCCTCTGTATGTTTCCTACCCTTGCTCAACAAGGGGAAAGGTCTCTATCCCAAGCTTTCTGGTTAATTTGAAAACCGAAAATTCTAGAAACTTCTTAATTTTTGACAATCAAGATTCAGTCCTTCAGAAACATTTTGGGTAGTGGCTTCCCTTTCAACAAATTGACAAAAACTAGGTCTAGGTGTCCCAAGATTCCCTTGGATATTATGCCAATGAATTGGAGGAGAGAAAACAAAGAATAACCTCTCCTCATCTCTTCTAGGCATCACCCCATAAAGTCTATCTCTTGTTACAAATTCTTACCTTTGTTGCATACATATGGCCATGGATAAACTTCTCAAAGTGTTGAGACCACTTGCAATCATATTTGGTAGTCATAACCAAACACAGAATCTAATATGACCATGATATCCCCAGGTAGTCCTACACCTGAAAACTTCAATACAGCCTAAGACTGCATTTGCTTTTCCTGATTGTCAATCAACTAACTAATAAAAATTTTTAAGCATCTATTCTGGACACTATGCTAAATACTATCATATATATTATATTTTGAATTATATTGGATTTATATTTCAATATAATCTCCAGAAAATTTCAAGATGGATGTCTAACTAAACTTCCTTCATCTTGGATTTATAAAATCGAGTCCAAGTGTAAAACATTTTATTTATTCTTATTTAATTACATTCCTATTAGCTTTGGCCCAGTACTCTATATTGCGGTTCCTTAAATCTTGACTTAGTCCTTCAGTATGTTGAATCATCAGAAAGCATTTAGTGAATGTCCACTAGGTATCATGCACCACACTAAGTACTAAGGATACTCCCTGCCATCCCACCAAAAAAAAAAAAAAAAAAGAACAAAAATCTCTGCTCTCAAGGAGATAGTCTAATTGGATAGATGACATACAAAGGATTATGGGCAAATAAGATATGTTTATGTGCATATTTGTGTATATACATACTTGATCAGTTGGAAATAATCACATATATTGGTAGGGAAGTGACCTGCATAGACATTAGAAGGTAATTCATGGAAAATTAGTTTTTTAAAAAAGTATAAAAAGGAGAAGAAAAGATGACTTAGGACAGACATTAGGGAACTCTTAGTGTTTAAAAGTTGGGACATGGATAATGATCCAGAAAAGGAGTCTAAGAAGGAGCAGAAGACAGGGTGAAAAAAGAATCAAGAAAATGAAGTGTCATGAAAGCTGAGGAAGGAGAGAGTATGCCAGAGGAAAGAATGGTCCATAGTCTTAAAAGTTGCAGAGAGCTCAAGAAAAATGAGGACTTAGTATTCTTCCTCAATTCAAACTTTTAGCTTCCCTAGCCTCCTTAAAGAAGCTATACCTTTTATGGAATTGACATTAGCTTAACCTTCTCTAAAATTACCTTTCATCTATTCTGTACATATCTGGCATGTACAAAGTTGTTGATGTGTTTTCTCCTTCATTAGAATGCATGTTTCTTGAGAACAGGGACTGTTTTATTTATTTAGTTTTAATTTTCAGCATTCATTTCCACATGATTTTGAGTTCCAAATTTTCTTCCCATCTTTCCCCTCACCCCCTCCCTGAGATGACATACATTTTGATAACCTCTTCCCCCAGTTTGTCTTCTCTTCTATCAACACCTTCTCCCCTTCCCCCTTATTTTTCTTGTAGGGCAAGATAGACTTCTATACCTCATTACTTGTATATCTCATTTCCCAGTTGCTTATAAAAGCAATTTTTAACATTTGGTTTTAGAAGTCTGAATTCCAAATTCCTTCCCTTATTCCCTCCCTCCCACCCACCCTCATTAAAAAGGCAAGCAATTCAATATGTTATAAATGTGTAGCTATGCAAAACACTTCCACAATAGTCACATGGTGAAAGACAAACTCCATCCTTTCCCGCCCCTCACTTATTCTATTTTCTCCTTCGACCCTGTCCCTGTTCAAAAATGTTTGCTTCTGACTACCCTCTCCCCTAATCTTCCTTCCCTTCTATCATCTCCCCCCATCCCCTTATTCCCTACTTTCCTATAGGGTAAGATACTCAATTGAGTGTGTATGTTATTCCCTCCTTAAGCCAAATCCGATGAGGGTAAGGGTCACTCATTCTCTCTCATCGCCCCTTTCTTCCCCTCCATTGTGAAGACTTTTTATTGTCTCTTTTATGTGAGATCATTTACCACATTCTATCTCTCCCTTTCTCCTTCTACCAATGTATTCCTCTCTCATCCCTTAATTTTATTTTTTTAGATATCATCCTTTCATATTCAACTCACCTTATGCACTCTATTTTTCTCTCTGTCTATCTGTTTATCTACCCTAATACTGGGAAAGGTCTCATGAGTTACAAATATCATCTTTCAATGTAGGAATGTAATAAATTCTTAATAAATTCTTAATAAATTCCTTATGATTTCTCTTTCCTATTTACCTTTTCATGCTTCTCTTGATTCAAATTTTTCTATTCAGCTCTAGTCTTTTCATCAAGAATGCTTGAAAGTCTTCTATTTCATTGAATGTACATTTTTCCCTAGCAGCATTATATTCAGTTTTGCTGGGTAGGTGATTCTTGGTTTTAATCCTAACTCCTCTGACATTTAGAATTTCAAGTCCTTTGATCCCTTAATGTGGAAGCTGCTAGATCTTGTGTTATCCTGATTTAATTTCCACAATAGTCAAATTATTTCTTTCTGACTACTTGGAAATTTTTCTCCCTGACCTGGGAACTCTGGAATTTGGCTACAATATTCCTAGGAGTTTTTCTTTGGGGATGTCTTTCAAGAGGCAATTGGTGGATTCTTTCAATTTTTCTCTTACCCTTTGGTTCTAGAATATCAGGGCAGCTTTCCTTGATAATTTCATGAAAGGTGATGTCTAGGATCTTTTTGGATCATGGCTTTCAGGTAGTCTAATAATTTTTAAATTATCTCTCTTGGACCTATTTTCCAGGTCAGTTGTTTTCCCAATGAGATATTTCACATTGTCTTCTATTTTTTCATTCTTTTGGTCTTGTTTTATAATTTCTTGATTTCTCATAAAGTCATTAGCTTCCATCTGCTCTATTTTAATTTTGAAGGAATAATTTTCTTCAGTGAGCTTTTAAGCCTCCTTTTCCATTTGGTCAATTCTGCTTTTTAAGGCATTCTTCTCCTCATTGGCTTTTTGGATCTCTTTTGTCATTTGGATGTCTATTTTTAAGGTGTTATTTTCCTCAGTATTTTGGGGATCTTTTTTTTAGCAATCTGTTAACATGTTTGTCATGATTCTTTTGCATCACTCTCATTTCTCTTCTCAATTATTCCTCTTCTTCTCTTACTTGATTTTCAAAATCCTTTTTGAGCTCCTCCATGACCTGAGACCAATTCTTATTCTTTTTGGAGGCTTTTGATGTATGAGACTTAACTTTGTTGTCTTCTTCTGGTTGTATGTTTTTATCTTCTTTGTCACTAAAGTAAGATTCTATGTTCTATATACACTGTTTGCTCTTCTTCCCAGTCAAATATTTGACTTTCTAACTCTTTTTCAGGGCAGGACTCTACTTCTGGTGGAGGTGGAGGCGGGTGTGGGTGTGGGTGTGAGTGTATTGTCCCAAGCTTCAGGTAATCTATATAAGCTGCTTGATCCCCCATTGTTGATTGACCCAAAGCTCTGGAAGCAGCCTCTGCTGCTGCCACTGCTGCTGGCACCATGCCACAACCTCCACCATCCTGAGGCTGGGGCTGGCTCATGCCCCTCCCCCACTTGGGTCCAACAGTTTTTTCTCTGCTGACCTTCTATGCTGATTGGCATTTGTGGGTTGAGAAGTCTGCAAACTGCCACAGCTGCCAATGATTTAGTCACTTGAGGCCTGCTCTGGCCTTTCTGTGCAGGCATGGCCCATGCCAGTCTGTACTCTGCTCCCAGCCTGGTTTCATAGACACTTCCTGTCAACTTTCCAAGTTGTCTTGGACTAGAGATTTGTTTCACCTTATCCTTTTATGGTTTCAGTAGCTCTAGAATTTGTTCCAGGTATTTGGAGGGATTTGAGTGAGAGCTCAAGCAAGTGACTACTTTTACTCTGCCATCTTGGCTCTGCCATGGGAAAGGGACTGTTTTAAAGGCATGGAAAGTCAAGTTAAAGTTGTTTTAGGATGGAGATGTTTATAGGCAACAGAGAAGGACTCATAGTTAAAGAAAGATTTAAGATAAGAGGTAGGTGGGAATGAGATCAAGGGTTGGCACAAAGGGTTTGGCTTTGTAGTAAAGGAAACACAGCAAGTGTTCAGACTACAAAATTTGTAGTACAAAATATCAAATCAATTGTGATTCTTGTAAAAAAATTGTGAGATAGGAACTGAAGTTGTGATTTCATGGTTCTAGTGAGCACCCTCTCTACCAAGATAAACTAGCACTTTCTCTGCAATGTATATAGTCTTAGAGATTTGCCTAAAGCACTGAGATATTAAATGATTTGTTCAGGTTCCATCAGCCGGCATTTCTGAGGTAGGAATTGAACTGGTCTTCTTAGTTCCAAAGCCCAGCTGTTGATCCATGTGCTTGATAACAATTAAAAAAAAATTATCAAATAAATGGTTTGTGAGCATTTAAATAAAGACAGATGGTGGTCACAATGAACTTGCATGATACCTTTTAACCCAGTAATACCACTACTAGATTTGTAACCCAAAAGAGATAAAAGAAAACACGAAGGAAAAAGATCTATATGTACACAAATGTCTATAATAGCTCTTTTCTGGTGGAAAAAAAATTGAGAGAAGAAAGAAAAAAGAAACTAGGGAATAATCATCAATCGGGGAATGAGTGAACAAATTGTAGTACAAGAATGTAGTGGAATACTATTATGCTATAAGAAATGATGAGCAGGCAGATTTCAGAAAAATCTGGACTTACATGAACTGATTCTGAGTGAAGTGAACAGAATCAGGATAACATTGTACATAGTAGCAGTAATATTTTAAGATCAACTGTGAATGACAGCTCTTCTCAGCAATACAATGATCTAGGATAACTCTGAAGGTCTTAAATGAAAAATGTTATCAATCTTCAGAGGAAGAACTGATGGAGTTTGACTACAGATTGAAGCAAACATTTTTTTACTTTTATTTTTTCTTGGATTTTATTTGGGGTAGTCTACATCTTCTTTTCCAGCATAAATACTTATGTCTTACCTATGTTAATTATTTGTCTTCTCATTTCGGGGAGTGAGGGAGAGAATTTGGAACTCAAAATTTTAAAAACAAACATTAAAATTGCTTTTATATGAAATTGGGGAGAAATAAAATACCAAAGAATTTAAACATAAAAAAGAACTTGAATGACTTCTTTAAGAACATGTCCTGCCAAAGTAACCTTATTTTCTTTCCGAAGTTGGTAGGTCAGGGGATGTGGGAGGCATAGTGTATCTAGATTTCAGCAAAATATTTGACAAAAGTCCTACATCTATGTGGACAAGATGGAAAGATATGGCCTTTGTGAGAGTAGTAATATTTAATTTGAAGCCAGATAAATTACCAGACCTAAAGAGTAGTTGATAAAAACTTTGTGTTGATATCATTTTGGAAAAGGTCAGTCAACAGCATCTTCTATGTGCCAGTATAATGAATATTTACCCCACACATTGACACTGGGCTGCTCAACATTTTTATCACTGGTCTCAGAGAAAGCATCAGATGTTTAACTTGTCAAAATTATACATAATAAAAAATAGGTAACATATTGATGACAGAATCAGCATCGCAAGAGACATGGAAATACTAGAACCAAGGACATGATCTAGTAGGAAAAGAGAGAATATAAAGATTCTGTTTGAAATGAAATAAGGATTTATGCAAAACCCCTCCACTTAGATTCAAATTATTAACTGTAAAACTACAGAATGGGAGAGACGTGGCTAGAAGAGAAAAACTAGGTGTTTGCTCAGAAGTGGGTCTGGAGAAACAAAACCAATAGGAAGTGGCAGCCATGGGATTTTAATTTGGATATTCAGAAATAGAAATATTGTTCCCAGAATTTGAACAAATATCAAATGAGATAAGAGTTGTAAAGTGCTTAACAAAAGACCTGGCACATTATAGTAGGTGCTTAATATTTGCTTGTCCCCTTCCCACTCCATATACACAGCCCAGAACAACAGAGATATTAGTCTTAGCCTACTTTGTCCTAGTCAGAACTCACCTGGAGTACATCTTTTAAGAAAGTCATTGGCAATGTGCCCTGTAGTGTGGTTGTAAATTAAGAGCTGCCCTTGGAGGCAGGATGTCCCGGACCTAAGTCCTGCCTCTGACTCACACTGGCTATGACCACAGACAAGTCATAGTAGGCCACTATCGGCATCTTTTAGACTCTGAGCTACATAGATGGTTTCAACTCTAATTGAAACAGGGAGTATACAGATCTAGGAGTTCACTATGCCAATGTATCACAAATCTGTCCCTATTCACTGACAAAACAGCACATTAAGTGGGTGACCTAGAGGGAAATTAGCCTTCCTAATTGGCTGAAGAAATAGAGATATTGGGCTGAAGAGAAGAAAAACTTAGGGTACACAGGACAGGTAACTCTGGCCTAGGTGTTCACTTCATCCTTCCCATCAGTTCCTCCCCCTAGTTCTTACTCTTAGCTTTACCTCCCTGAGAATTTAGAAGGATATAGGAACTTAGACATCTATGATGTCTTGCTTTTCAGGTGTAGAATCTGAGACCCAGAAAGGGAAATTTACTTTAGGTCACATACCTAAGAACCCATTTCCTTAGATTACTATTCTATGGCACTGTCTGGTACCACCATGTTCCTGTATCCACTCCTACTGCCATGTTGCCCTTTAAGTGCCAACCAACCTCTTCCCTCCTCTCACCAATTCCTTCCTAAATTCCCTCCATCCTCCTTTCTTCTCCCTCCCCACACCCAGTTCCCTCTGTCCACCTCCCCAGTCCCACAAATATGCACACACACACATTGATTGACACGGGAAGTTGGATGTAATTGCATCCTTGAGGCAGGTACAGGGCAGAGGGGGCACTGAGCAGAGTAGACTCCCGAGATCTGGGGGTCATCTGGTTGTACACTGGCCCACCCTCTCTTTCTCTCCCTCTCTCTTCCTCAGTCATCTGGAACAACACTTTTTCCACGTAAAGGGCATCTCGGTAAATTTAGTTCATAGTGTGGCTGCATTCCAAGGGGGGTGCAGCAGGGAGTGGGGCAGGTCTGGGGCAAGGGCAGGGGTAAGAGGGGTCATTCCTGTTAGGATGTCTGTGACTCCTTCAGCTTCTCCACAGCCCTGTCCACATCACCCTCTGTGGCAATGAGGGCCTGGAGGTTGGCCTCTGGGTTGAGGAAACCCATGGCTTCCAGCTGTTCCAGCTGGGGCTGGAACTGGGCCTCAGGCTGCTGCAATGGTGATGACTGCAGCTGGGGGCTGGTGTTGGTCAGGACCTGCAACATCTGGAGGAAGGGGGTAGACTGAGGTACTACCTCAGCCAAGCCTTGACCAGGGGACACAGTTCGGGCAGCTCTTTCTGGGGGTTCCTCTGGGTTTGCCAGCGATGTTGGATTGCTTAGAGGCAAGCTGCCCATCTCAGTCTCAGCAATGACTGATGGGATCCCCAGCACCCCCAGGGAAGGTGTGAACCAGAGCAGGAGATGGGGAGCCTCGGTGGCCAGGGTTTGTAGGCCATTCTCGATTTGCAACAGGGCCTGTAAGGCTCGAGGGTTTGCCATAGCTGCTTGGAGGTGGACGAGCAGTGGCAGCTGCCTTCGCATCTCCTCCTGAAATTGTAGGGCACCCCGAGGGGAGGTGTCCAGGGGGACTGGTTGTGGGGGCCTCACATATGTTGGCGAGGTCAGCCATGCAGGCTCTGGTGCCTGGGAGGCTTCAGCAAGTGGGGCTGGGCATGAGGTCATAAAGCCATCCCCACTGGTGGCTGTTACACCTGACACAAGATTGGGCATGTTGGTGCTGTGACCCTTGGGGCCTACACTACTATTTTCTTCCTTGTCCCCATTGGAGTTGCTAGTTTTAGGGGGTCTCAGAAATGCAGGGCAGGTGGTCTTGGCTTTGACTGCAAGAGGCTCTTTGGGTAAGGACTGTTTGGTCCCAGACTGCTGGGCTGGAGATATTGTGGGGGGCACATGGCCCCCTGACAGGGTTGTTGGACTAGGTTCTTGACTGAGACCCAGAGGTGACAGTGGCCTCTGTAAGTAATCACCCAGGCCCTGTGGGGGATCAGGGACCTGCTGTAGGTAGCCTGCTAGTCTTATGCTTGGGAAAGCAGGAGACCCTTCTTGGGAGTTTGATCTGTGGGGAACATGCCTAGAATCCTGGCCCCCATGCTGTTGCTCCCGTCCTCCTCCAGTTGTGATCCTATACTGGCTGACCCAGGGATTGGGGAGGGGGTCGCAGTTTTCAGTCCGAGAAGGCTGACTGCATCCTGTACTAGAGGTGCTGGAGGTGGCAGCAGCTGCTGCAAAGGGGTTCCCACCAAACTGCTCCTGCACTGCATTTAGCATAGGGTCCATGACATCAGTGTACATAGTCCGTAAGGCATTGTAACCACCAGGGATGCTCTCTAGGTTACTGAGTGCTCTGTCCTGGCTCCGCATCATTTCCTGCATCATGGCTGGATTACGGAGGAATTCTAGGGTCTGGCGCATGATCTCTGGGTTGTTGAGGATGTGACCAATCTCTGGGTTATGCTGGATCAGTTGCTGCATGTAGGGATTGTCAAGGACCAGCTGACGGATCAAGCCCGTATTGGAGAGGAGGCCCTGGATGAAGGGGTCATCTATAATCTGGGCCACCAGCTCAGGCACAGATGTATGCTGCCACAAGAGCTGGTTCTGCAGGTCAGGAAAGCTGCCAGACGTGAGACCCAATCCACTGAGCCCCGTGAGGACACCCAGGTTGAAGGGGTGAGCCCCACCAGGGTGGACTGGGACTGGTGGGGGAGATGGAGGGGGAGGAGGGGGTGGGGCTGACTGTCCCGGGGCCAGGCACTCTGGCCCCCCACCCCGCTTCTGCATCTTGATGACTAGGTGGACGGTGAGTCCATCCCGAATGCCACACTGAACCAGGGAGTCTGGGTCCTTGAGGATCTTTCCCGCAAAGATAAGGACCAGCTGGTCAGGGTGGGCCTTGAAACGCTGAGAGATCTCCTTTTTCAGCTGCTGGATGGTCCAGGTGTCCTGTACTGCAAACTCCTCCTTGTCCTTGGGCGTCTTCACCGTCACTTTGATGATGTGGGGGTCCGAGGCGGAGGCAGAGCTGGCCCGGGGTGGGACCTCTCCACTCTTGGCCATGGTGGGCAGAGGGGCTGGGTCGGTGGGGAAGCAGCTGAGGGTGGGGGGATGAGATCTTAGGGTCTGGGCCAGGGGAGGGGGAAATTTGTAATAATTTGCCCTGAGAGGGAAGAGGGTCCAGCACACAAATAAATGACAGAATACCTTCCCTTTGGGAGGTGTCCCTTACTCTCTAATAGGCTTCCTACCTACCTGGGGTTGATTCTTTACAGAGTCATGGAGGGACTCTCTTCAAGGGAGAAGGGAACTTTGGAGAGTCAAAGGGGGACTGAGTGGTTGTGGGACAGTTAGAGTGGTACAGGGTGGGATTAGCCCAAGGTGGGAAAAGGAGTGAAGATGACAAAGGCCTATAGCCCTGCTCACAAAGAAACAGAGCCCCCAGCCCGGGTGCACATACCAGTCAGCCGCGGCCCTGTCCCTCCTTTTAGGCAAGCCTCCGTGCGTCCCTCATCCTCCCCCAGCCCAGGACAGACGCCTTCTGGCCTGGAACTCATCCTCCTACTCTAGCCTGTTGATTGTGACCTCAGCGCTGACATCACAGCAACATGGCCTCCTGGCAATGACTTGGAGCACTAGAATTCCTCCCAGCCCTTCTGTCTCCAGGGTGCTTCTTTCCCACAATAGACCCTAAAACTACTCCTCCTCCCCACACACATGCTCCTCACAGCCCTCTGAGGCTCCCAAATGTCCAAGGCCCCAGAGAAAAGGTTAGCTACACCTCAAGAACCAGAGCCAGAGGTAGAGAAGAGAGCATTTCACTTGCAGCTCATATTTCACCTAGAGCCCAGTTCAGAGGTGGGCTACCTGCAGCCTCGAGGCCACATGTGGCCCTCAAGTGTGGCCTTTTGACTGAATCCAAACTTCAAAATTTTTACTTGGACATCTTCAACATAACCTTGATGATGTGAGGATCTGAGGTGGAGGCATAACTGGCCTGGGGCGGAACCTTTTCATTCTAGGCCATGGTGGGCAGAGGGTCTATGTCGATGGGGATGCAAACTTCAAAGTTTGGATTCACTCAAAGGGCTGCACTTGAGGACCTAGAGGGCCAGATGTGGCCTTGAGGCCACAGATTTCCCACCCCTGGTTAGTTCCTTAGGGTCAAGGCTGGTAACACTTGGGATGAGGGTGTATCTTGTGAAGAGATAAGACCCCAGGAGAGAAAGGAGACTGGTTAGTCTACCCTGCAGTGGGGAGAGGAAAAGAGGTAGGTCAGCTTCTGCTTTTTACCCATACTCCTTCACTAAACATTTGTCCAAGGAAAAAGAAAATTCTTCATAATTAATACTGGTATGTCAAGGATGCTAAATAATTTTCTGCTCAGTTATGGGTTTCAGCAGAAAACATCTAAAGTACTGTTTCACCCTGAGATTTGGGGAATCTGTCATTCTGTATTTCTTGAACAGTCTGTATTTCTGGGACAATGAATGTGGATAGGATTTGAAAATGTTAGGAGGAAGGGGAAGAACGTACTGACTAGAAAGACAAATGTTGAGCAAAAGAAAGGTTCTCAGCTGTTCTCTATCTAGGTTTTCCCCCTTCCAGTCCAGCCTATACAAGATAGCAATTTCATCTTTCTGACACTCAATACATATCACAGTAAGCCAGTGCAGCATAGAGATTAGGGCACCAAACTTAGAGTCTAGCAGACCTAGATTTTGGGGTCTTAAAGTCCTCATTTACAAAATGAGGGGGCTAGATGTGTTCTCTGAAGTCTCATCCTTGAGATGCTTTAAAATCTATGCTTCTAAGAACGTAGGACTCCTTGTCTCCTTTGAAACCCTTAAATATTTTCTCATTGCCAAAAAATATAAAATCCCTGTATTCAAGCCACTTCAAGTCAATCCAACAAATACCTATCTAGTACCCAATATTTGTATTCTTACACATGAGGGTGGAAGGAAAGCAAATTTAGAATAAAGAAAACCTTGGATTCATGGAGCATTGAGTTTAGGAAGTATATAAGACACACTCACAGATTATTGATGCAATAGTATATGATAGATACATTAGGAACTACAAGACAAAATGGTGATAGGAAAGTGGTTACTGATTAGGGGAATCAAGGAAGGATTTCCAAAGGGAAGTAGCATTTGAATTGGGCCTTACAGAGTTGTTAGAAATTCAATAAAGGAAAAAAATCAAGGGAGGATAGTCCAAGCCAAGATAACAGTAAACAAAAAAGGGGGGTTGGGGAAGCACAGGGCACATTTATAAACAGAGAATAGTCTAATTTGGCTTAGGGAATTAGAGTAATATAAGAATTGAAAAGTTAGGTTTGGTCCTGATGTTGGAAGACTTTTAATCCCAGGCTATTAAGTACAGATTTTGCTAGACAGGAAATGAGGATCCAATTAAGATTTTATTTTACTAATATCTTTTATTTTTATATCAACCTTCATATTACAGTATATGTTCCCTTCTCCCCCTCAGAGAACCTTTCCTTATAATGAATTGGAATAGAAATAAAGAGAAAAAATGTAGTTCACTCACACTAGTTAACATATTGGAGAGGAAGTTTTGCAAATTTTAAAAGGACTACATAAATACAAACATTATTATTAATACTGAAGTGTTTGAGTTGACAGGACTCATTACTGACTGGATATGAGAGGTAGGGGAGAGTCAGTACCACCAATGTTTTGAACATAATAAACTGTATATATCTTGTATATCTCTAAATGTATATAGCTAGATATATCTTGCATGTTGTCCTCCTACCTCCATCCCCAATTAGAGTGTATGCTCCTTAGTAAGGAACTCTTTTTGCCTTATGTTATATGTACAGTGCTTAAGTATGTAGCACATAAGTAAGTCCTTTAAAATATTTGCTAACTGACCGAAAAATCAGGGTCATGAGATAATGTTTTGGGCTACACCCTTAAGGGTCATCTAAACCAAACTTCTCATTGTACAAATGAAGGAACATGAAGTCAAGAGAAGTGATTTGCCTAAGATTATGCAAGTAAGTGAAAAACAGGGGGCTTTTGATAGAAATTGTGAAGTGAGGAGGAAGAGAAAGATTAAAGAAAGAAGATATTCATGAAATTGGAGTGATCTATAAATGTAACGTAAAAACACATACACACACAAACACAATAAAACTTTGGAAAATAATGAGTTTGAAGTGGGACAACCAGGTCTAGATGTCCTGTTGTGATAGGAAAAAAATGATTTAGTATACAAGGAGTATCATCAGGCTTGCAAGCAGAAGACATTAAGCCACATCTATAATTATTCATAGCTATATGACTCTGAGCCTCATCTGCAGAATGATGTATAATTCTATCTTGTGGTACCTGCTTCATAGGGGTATTTGCAAAGGAAGTATAGCTTAAAATTTAAGTTTTCATTTGTGATTTAAGCCTTAAGTTATTAATATAAATATATATTTCTCTGTATGGATTGAGAAATTATAATATTTATAATCGTTTTGGTCAAGAGTTTGAAAAGAGTGGTCAATATTGGAGAAATATGTCTAGGTGTTATCAGTAAAGTTTAGTTCAAGTAAATGAGACTGCTAAGGAAGAGAATGCAAAGAAAGAAGAGAAGGGGGCTAAGGACAGATTTCTCTGGAATTCCCCTATTAAAGGGTCAGAAAAAAAACATAGGATTATAGATTTAGAACCAAAGGGGACCATGGAAGTCAACTGAACATCCTTTCTTTACAGATAGGTAAACAGCAGTTCAGGAAGATGATGTGACTTCCCAACCCAAAGACAGCCCAGGCAATAAGTGGAATAGCTTGGATTTAAGTCAAGCTTTTCTGATTGCAATTTCAGGATTCTTTCCAATCTTATCAAGCTGTCTCATCAAAGATAGATGAAAACATGTTGGTGAAGAAGACAAAGGAAAGAAATTTCCCACTAGGTACAACTCCTTAGGCTGGACTCCATCGTGATCATGTTACTAGAAAAATCTTATCACTAGAAAATTCATCATCTTCTGAGAGTTTTCATATGTCATCAGTAGCACCAGTAGCCTCAGTACCCCTTTCCTCTCTTATGGGAAGGCTGGAAGGCAGAATAAAGTACTCCTTCCAAAGCTTTTATGTAAAAGGAGCTCCCAGTCCAGACAATTTTTCATTTTCCACCACCTGAACTTTTCAGACCGGATTCTTTCTCTGTTTCCCTCAATCCCTTTTAAGCTTTATTTATTTATTTATTTTTGATACGTTATCTTTCCCCACTGGGTGTTTATCCCAAGCATGTGAAGTCTTCCCTTGTGGAATGGGTGAATGAGAACAATTTGTTCCAATGGTCTCTAAGGCAGCTGAAATAAGTGTTGTGAAGAGCTTAGAGCTTGGCCAAACAATGGAAATGTTAAGGTTGTCCACTGCATCCTGGCCCATCACCAGTCATTATGACTTGTCTTGTCACTGGACTTTGATGACTGTGGAAGAGAGAGTGAGGCTGATGACTTTGTGCAATTATGTCTCACTGAAATCCAATTTATCCACCAGTCAAGACATTATCCTGTGATGTCATCGGTCCTCTTCAAAAAGGAGGACAAATAATATCTTCCCACATTAGACTGAAAGTTTCTTGAAGGAAATGACTTTTTTTTCTTATTTCAATCTGTAAGCATTTTTGGTAGCTGGGGATGCAAAAAGAAGCAAAAGACAGGTCCTGTCCTCAGGGGAAGAAACAACGCAAACAAAAATACACAGAACAATATATACAGATACATATGTACATATATATAATAAATAGGATATAATTAACAGAAGAAAAGCAATGGGAATTAAGAGAATTTGGAGAAGGTTTTCTGGGGAAAGTGGCAGTTTAATAGGGAGAAAGAGCATTGGGGACAGCCTGGGAAAATGCTTGGGGTAGAGAAATGGAATGTTTGTGGAAGAACCAGGAAGCAGCTGTCACTGGATGGAAGAGCAGATTTTGGGGAATGAGCTGTAAGAAGACTTGAAATGCAGGTAGGATGGAGCTAGGACTTTGAATACCAAATAGAGCATTTTGTATTTGATCCTGAAAGCAAAAGGAAGCCATGAGCCATTGGGGCAGGTAGGCAGCACAGCAGATAGAATTCTGGCTCTGGGGTCAGGAAGACTTGAGTTCAAATCTTGCCTCAGATACTTACTAGCCATGTGACCTTGTGCAAGTCACTTAACTCTGTTTGCCTCAGTTTCTCAATCTGTAACATTAGCTGGAGAAGGAAATGACAAACCATTTCAATACTTTTTCCAAGAAAACACCAAAAAATTGGCTATGTAAAATTAAGCATGAGCCCCACAGAACCTGGATCCCTCTTTCCCAAAGGGAAGAAAACTGGAGGGAGAAAGTACCTGTAGAAGTCGAGTGATCTTTATTTAGTAGGTACAAACATTACATGATCATATGGAGCAAACAGTCTAATGATGAAACAGTTCAATCAGGTAAGTCGGGGTGGGGAGGTTATATTATTTTCAAACAAAGGGAGGTGGGATATGGGCTGATCCAGAGACGGAAAAGAGACTGAGAGTTCCAGGATGAGTTCCAGGTAGTGGGGCACTGATTGCTTGGTACGTTGAGATAAGCACAATGACTCAGAGTCAAAAGTTCAAGTACAGAAAAGAAAATGAGAAGGACGTTTACAAAGTCCTGAGCAAGGTCTGGCTTCTGCAGTTTCTGCTCAAGGTGGTCATTTCCAAATTCACTACTCACAAAGTATGTCACTTAGCTTCTGAGACTCAGAAATCCTTCTATTTAACTGGTCATTGATTCATTCCAAGGTTTAGAGTTCATCTGATTCACCATTTTGCTTCTGTCTCTGGTCTGATCATCAGAGAGCTATTTCTATTTTTCCATGACAGAGAGACCTTGCTTGGTCCTCTTTTCCTACCTCTTCAGAAGGAGTCTGCCTACAACTTTTCCTCTTACTCTTCATCTTAGCCACTTGGGCTTCTCTACTTCTCTTCTGGAAAGAATTTCTTTCCTAGGGTCAAAAGTCTTGGAAGACTTGGAACATTGGATAATTGGCAAATGCAAGTGTAAAATGTACCCTAGTGTCAAGGAAGGCACATGTAAGGAAGAATTTCCTAAATATTAGAGCACCTAAAAATAGGATAAGAAAACTCATGATATAAGCATATACAATGGACTTAGAGCTGAAAAATAATTTGGAGATGATCCAATCCAATTCTCTAATTTTCTACACTTCGAAGTGGTACTGTGGATTGTGTTGGACTCAGTTAAGAAAATTTGAATTCAACTCCAGTCTCAGTATTTTTCCCATTGGTGAGTTCTTTCTTGGGGAACTCATTCTAGGGAATGGTCTAGGCCCTAGCCTAGGCTGACCAATCTTTATTCGTCTCCTAACATCATATTCACAAAGGGTATTTGCCTTTACTCCTCTTCCTTTCATTTCCATTTGTGTACATTCCTCTATTAGAATATAATCCCCTTGAGGGCAGAAACTGACTGTCTTTTTACTTGTATTTATATCCCTACTGCTTACTTAGCACAGTGTCGGGGATGAGCGCTTATTGCGAATACATTTTGCCTTGACTTGTCTTCCACCTACCTCACAAGGCAGTTGTGAGGACTAAAGGAGATGGCAAACCTTAAAGTACTATCTCTATAAATACTAGTCACTGTTGTTATTATAGATGAGGAAACTGAGGCCCAGAAAGATTAAATGTTCAAAGTCTCCTGGGCAGTAAGTGAAAGAGATGGAATGCAAGCTTTATCAATATAAATACCATACAAGGAAATGGAATGCAGGTCTTTGACCTATGTATCAGTAAGCACCCCAACATATGCATGGGGGCTACTATCACAGGTTCTTAAATCTGCATTTATAAAAGGAAAGGCAACTTTTGAGGGGCCAACAAATACTTTCATCAGTTCAAACAAATGCTTCCAGACACATCTTTTTATCTTTTATATTCTCAAAGTTACCAAGCTTTCCATCTATTCAACAAACAACCTTTTTATCTTTATCAAAATCAAGAGACAGGGCTCTACTGCCTGAATCAGAGCAATATTGCTATACAATTTACATACATACATCCTCCGTGGATTAAGAGAACCTTTACATCTGAGAAGTTGGGGGTCCGAACCTATGGCCACTCAAGAGTCTCCACCAGGTAATCACAAGATCCTTCTCATAAGCAATCCCCCAAAGTAAAATACTAACCTCTCAGTATATATATATATATATGGAAGACTTGTCTTCTGATTTGTTCAGTTAGCAAGCATGAAACCCACATGACTCAGCATAGCTGTCAAAGGTGACTGAACCCTCAGGTACTCACAATCTAACCTGAGCTAGGAAAACAACTCCAAACAAACCAATCCCACCTAGTTTGCTGCCACAACCTGCTCATTAATTAAAAAAAAATCCTTGTCTAAATCTGCCCAATGCAATTAACATCTCATCTCTTACTTAACCTTATAATGTCAAAGTCTTTTTCACTCATTACCTCAATACTTCCATTTCAGTGCTACCCACTACTCCCTCTTCAACTTCTAGCTAAAGATATCCATGGTCTACCTATTGCCAAACTCAAAAACCTTTTCTCAGTCCTCATCCTCTCTTGCAGAACACAATAATTGGAAATGACCTCAAAGGTTATCTCGTCCAACTCCTAGCTAGATTAGAAAGTACTCTACGTCATGATGACAAGTTATTATCTGGCCTACACTTGAAGACTGTCAATAAAGGGAAACCAGACTGGAACAGTGGAAAAGATGTTAGATTGGAAGTCTGAGGTCCCGCAAATGAACATAATCTAGGTAATTCTGATTTTCTGAAATTTTGCTAGTAAAACATAAGTTTTAGCAGGGACTGCCAACTCAAGTAGGGATCCAGGGGTGGACTATGTAAAGAACCAGCCTAGGTAATTAGGTTGGGATGGGATCATCATCAACAGACTGGCCACAAAAATGATGAATTTTTATGTTTTTATTTTTATTTTTCATTATAGCAACTCAAGACGACCATTCGTTACGGTGTGGATGGTTTGAAATTAGTTCAGGTGGAAGGAATATTCAGTATCGATAGAATAACAGAAAATTTGATTTATCACCACCATCATTTCAGAAAAAATTTGCCCCCTTACTGTCATCAACATCTTCAAAACTTAACTGAATGTACTTTTGTACACCAAGCAATCAAGACACAGACCCATTAGACAACACCTCTGCCCCCAAAGGGACAAGAAGGGAAGGTAAATTACATGGCTAAATGATGCTTACATCATTGCTTACATGACGCTTACATGAAACTTACAGAGTTTCTGATAGGAAAACATTTTTAAAATTTGAAAGTATTGTGTAAATGTATGATGTTACCGTTATTATTGTTCCAAAAAAAGATGCCAAAGATGACTGGATCTCACTCAAAAAATCAGTGTTGAGACCCCACCTTCTATGTCTCCTATAAAATGAGAATTTGGAGGGATGAACTTGCTGCCATTAGCTGTGGAAGTAGAATTTGTTCAGGTGGTTTTCAGGATGAAACTGATCTGAGCGGGATGTCCAAACATTCTTTCAGTGATATGGTGAGGAACAGACTCAAAGATGAGCCTCTTGCAGAAGGGTTTAAGAAGACCTTGTCATTTAATTAAATGGCCTCATGATAGGAATATTTGGAAATAAGGATACAGCAGCATTTAACATTTGGTCCCAACTATAAGTAGCATCTGGGGGATTGTCAGTAAAACATCAAATAGAGAGTAAATAACGAGGTCTGTCTTACGGTTTAATGACAGTCCCTTAGCCCTGGGTGGAATGGATAGAAACTTGAAAAAAGGTTGAGACACTATTTTAAACAGTACTAGTCTGCAAACCCCAACCAGAATAAAGTATATACTATTACATCAGTGGCTTCATTCTCCAACTTTTTAATGAGAGAGAAATCCCTTATTGAGTTCACAGACTGGTATTTTATTCATGGAGACAAACTGGACTGTATTGCATTGAATGAAGCCAAGACATTTGACTCTGAAGACAAGCTCCCCTATCAATGTGGTGCTGCATCACATGAAAATCTCGCATGTGCTCTGCCATTACTCCCCAGCCAAGTGGAGCTATTATCCAACAGTATGATGCTATTTTAAATATATTAACAATATGATGCTATTTTAAGTGGACTTAAAATAGAGTATTGGAAACAGTTTAGGGAGAAGATAAATTTAACAGTTTTAGGACTGGGAGAGGCTTTAAGACTAGATTTAGTAATTTTGAAAAATAAAAACTATACATTCACCATTGTGGATGTTATCTCCTTCAAAAATAGTTACTCTTGCCTTTCCAGCAGCCAGAACTGGCAATGTTGAGACATAATAGATCCTCTGTGTGCTTCTGACTCAGAAGTCCTCAGGGTACATTATGACACAGATAGTTGGGACCTTGGGAGGATAAGATACATTTACTGTTCAAATTAAAGATCGGTATTAAGTATGCTAATAGGATGAAAAAGCTAATGATATTGGGATCCCATCATATGGAGCAGGGGCAGAGAAAAAGCATATACCAGGAATAAGGCAGTACACAGAAGAAACTTTTAGAGAAGAATATATAGAGAAGTGATTGTGTTATTGTTTCAATACCACAATTTGTTTCTATGGCTAAAGAATTAACAAGAAAGTGACCAACTTGCTGGAGATGAATCCATTTGTCTTATCTGTGTTGGCACTCAGAAGGTAGCATCTGCTCTCAGGACCATACTTAAAGGTTTTCTAGGATGATGGAGTCTGCTAAAGCAGCACTTGTTAAGGTGTGTCCTAGGAATCGATGGGGGTCTCTTGGACCCTTACAGGGAAACCTCAAGGTCAAAATTATCTTCATAATAATATTAGTATATTTTCCTTTTAATGTGATAAATATTGATATGCAGTGGTGTGCTAATAAATGCTTAACAAATGACTGTGTTCCCCATCCCACCCTCTTAAAAAGTATGAACTATGCATCTTTAAGTTTAATTATCATTTTAAACATTTTCTCTACCACTTTCTTAAATCTAGATTGTCAATAAAATTTCTTTTTTTTTTTTTTTTTTTTTTTTTTTTTTGTTG
>CM053771.1:73029887-73080622 GCA_028658325.1 Potorous gilbertii | reverse complement strand
CTCCCCAGCCTCAGGGCTTTTGGCGGCAGGCTTATCTGCTGGTTCTCAGGTGGGGGCAGGGCCGCCTCTCAGCCTCAGTTCCCTCAGGGGGTTTATACAGAGATCCTTTGTAGTGGAGCTGGGGTGGAGCTCCAGCCCACGCTGGGAGTCTCTGGCTGAGCTGCCTCAGCCTCTGCCGCAGCGGCCGCTTCCCAGGGGGTCCGAGTCCGGAGATCCCCCGCTCCCCTCTCAGCCCGTCTCCCTCACTGACCTGTGCGTATGTGTGTGGAGGGACCTTCGCGGCCGCCGGAGATTCAGGTCCGTGCCGCCCGCTGGGCTCTGCTGGCTCCTCTCAGTGCCGCGTGGCCGGGGCGGGGGAGGGGAGCGCTTCGCAGGACAGGACTCTGCTCCCGTGTCCCGGTACCTTTGCGGTCGGTTCTTCAGGGCTCTCTGCAGCGGAAATCTCCTTCACTGTGCTGCTGCGAGGCCTCCACTGCTCCAGAATTTGTCAGGAGTCCTTTTTACAGGAAATCTATGGGCTGTGGGTTCGGACCTAGCATAGGTGAGTCTTTCTACTCCGCCATCTTGGCTCCGCCCCCCCAATAAAATTTCAAGAAACAAGATCACTTACAAACCAAAAATGACAATATTTTAATAATTGAAAGCCACAAATGCTATGTTACAAGTGAGTGGTTATAAGAGTAAATGTGGTAGAGGAAAGAATGAGAAAAGGAGAGTTAAGGAAGAAATATATGAAAAGAGAATAGTTTGGGAAAGAAAAGTGTACAAAACTTCACTGAAGAAAATAATTTCTTGAAATTTAAGACTGGTCAAATGGAAATAAGTGACTCTTTGAGAAATCAGGAAATTACAAGACATAATCAAAAGACGATAAAAAGAAGAGATGAAATATTCATAGGAAAAGCAATGGACTCAGAAATCAGATCAAAGAGAGACTATTTAAGAATCATCAGGCTCCTGAAAAACCAGGAAATAAAATCTAGATATAAATAATCTTTCATGAAATCAGCAGTGTTTTGTTGAAACACAAAAGGCTTGTTCAATCATATCCAACTCTTCATGACCGCATTTGAAGTTTTCTTGGCAAAGATAATGAAGTGTTTTGCCATATCCTTCTCCAGCTCATTTTAGAGATGAGGAATTGAGGCAAACAAGGTTAAGTGACTTGCCCAGGGTCACACAGCTAGTAAGAAGCTAAGGCCAGATTTGAACTCATGAAGATGAGTATAGATAAGGAAACAGAGTCACAGGGAGAATGATTTGCCTACCATCACATAGCTACTCAGTTGGTATAGAAATATTATGTGCCTACTATGTGTGAAGTACTGTGTTAAAGATATAAAGGAAAGCAAAAGATAGTGTCTGCTTTTGGGGAGCACATAGTCTTAATAAGGGAGACAATATGTAAATGATTATATATATATATATATATATATATATATATATATATATATATAGGCAAGATAAATTGAAACTAATCAACAGAAAAAAAAGACTTGAGTTAAAAGGGTAGGGAAAAGGTTCCTGTAGAAAGTGGGGTTTTAGATGGAATATGATAGAATCCAGGGAAGGTATGAGGCCGAGATGAGGATGAACAGCATTCCAGGCATAGGGCAGACAGGAAAGGTGTCTTCAGTCAGTAGAGAGAGTATCCTGTTCAAAGGAAAGCAAAGAGGCCATTGTCAGTGGGCACAGAGTACGTGGGAGGAGGGGAAAATATAAGGAGACTGAGAAGTAGGGGCAGGTCATAAAGGGCTATAAATATCAGCAGATTTTATATTTGATCTGGGAGGAGTTGGGGAGGTACAAGAGTTTGTTTCAGATACATATATATATATATATATATTACATATATATATATTACATATATATATATATATATATGTATATATATGGAGAGAGAGAGAGAGAGAGAGAGAGAGAGAGAGAGAGAGAGAGTGAGAGAGAGAAGAGATAGAGAAGAGAGAGAGAGAGTGTGAAATGGCCGGACCTGTGCTTTAAGATCACTTTGCCAGCTGAACAGAAGATGGACTAGAATGGGAAGAGACTTTTGGAGGGCAGACAAATCAGATTATTGCAGCGGTCCATGTGTGAGTTGATGAGGGGTCAGTGTTAGAAGTGGGTGTATGGAAAATATGTTACAAAGAGAGAAGAGACAGGATTTGGTAACTAATTGGATATGAGGAAGGCATGGTGATAAAGAATGACAAATCAAGGAAAGCTGGGATTTAAGTCAGAATCAAAGAATTTGAGAGTTCAAGGGCTCTAAGGGGTCATCTACTCCAACCTGAATCTCCCCCAAAAAAGCACATAGATTGATATCTGACAATGTACCTCTACAATATACAGGTATTATGTAACTTTTGCTCAAAGGGTTCCAATAAAGTGGATTACATTATCTCCTAAGATAACCTGTTCCACTTTGGTATAGCTATAATTTTTAAGGATTTTTGTTCTTTAAGGGGCAGCTAGTACAGTGGCTAGGGCACCAGTGCAGGAGTCAGGAGGACCTGAGTTCAAATCCCACCTCAAACACTTGACACTCACTAGTTGTATGACCTTGGGTAAGTCACTTAACCTCAATTGCCTCATCCTGGGTCATCTCCAGTCATTCTGATAAATATCTGGTCACTGGATTCAGACGGTTCTGGAGGAGAAGTGAGGCTGGTGACCTGCACAGCCCTCCCTCACTCAAGAAAGAAAAAGTCAAGTGCAAATCATGTCATCATTTCTCTGATGGCATGGTCTTCAGCAACGAAGGATGAAAACACAAGTGGTATAGTGGATAGTGCACCAGCTCTAGTGTCAGGATGGACCTTGAGTTCAAACATGGTCTCAGATTCTTTCTAGCTATGTGACCCTGGGCAAGTCACTTAACCCTGATTGCCTCCAAACACTTTTCTTCTTTGTATCAAGTCTAAATTTGCCTCTTTGTGACTCTACTCTGTTCCTCTTAGCGCCAGATAGTGGTGCAGTGGAGAGAGCATTAGGCATAGTCTCAAGAAGGTCTGAATTCAGATCTATCCTCCAGACACTTAAAAATTTGTGTGACCCTGGACAAATCATGTAACCTTTATCAGTCTTAATTTTCATCTATAAAATGGAGTTAATAAGTATGAGAGAATAGTGACAGTAACGATTCCCATGTATAGAGACCCATATATTGTAGGACTGTCATTATGTGCCTTAAAGGGAGGCAGAATGTACATCTCTAGCCTCTTCTCCTCTTACCTTTCTCCAAATAAAACTTACATTTCTGTCAAGAGGGGAAGCAGGAAGTTGGGATCAAAAGCCACCACTCTGCAGAGACAGAAGGCATCAGGATAAATAAATTGCATATATATATATATAATATATATTATATATATATATATGTTATACATACATTATATATATACATAATATATATGTGTGTATATGCATAAATACTATTAGTCTAGAGAATATGATCATATTCCATGTAACTTCTGATCACTTTGTTGTTTTTTGGAGGAAGAAGGATCTGAGTTCTGTATCCAAGATTTCCTACCTAATACTAATTCCACAATGAACATACATAAAAAATAACAAGGAAACTCATTTATTCAAATCATAGCAAAACAGAAATCAGAGAAGGTATAGATACAAGAATATATACCAGACAATACAGAATGAAGGATCTCTTTCATTGGGAGTGAAACAACTCAGCTCAGCCAAGGACAGAGCACTTAACCTCAAGGAGAAACTCCTTGACATATATAGAGTAGCAAGCTAGGGGGAGGGACAGGATGGAGTCTGCCAGCTTCTCTCATGTCTTCCCAGAGTCTTCTGCCAGCAACTCGAAGTGAGGTTGGCCTCTTTCATCTTCTCTCTTAAAGCTGGAAGCCAGAAGTCCTTGAAGTGTATCAGTGCCTGAAGAAGATTTGAAACTTGCCCAACCCCAAAGGTCCTGAAGAATCCCAAAGAGGGACTCAAAGGGAATTCTCACTTGGAGAGTCTCAAAAGGGGCTGGCTAAGGCGGGAGATCTGCTTTTCACTGGTTCTACTGTGCTCCTCACATAGGGAAGGGCCTTTATTTACACAAAAGAGAAATGCGTAGACCAGTGGGCTTGGGGACTGGGGTTGCATTGGAATATGTTTCCCCCAGGAAAAAATAACATATCATTTGTAAAACACTATATAAACTAACAATCACTCTATAAATGCATGTTGTTATTATTCATTCTGTCCTCTGGGCCGGGTAAGAACAGGATATTTCTCTCCCACATGATAACCCTTCCCCAAAGAACGATCAATAAACTTCATACAAATTCATTTGAGACCTGAGGTAGAAGATGAAGCATAAATATGTCCTTAGGTCTGCTCCTCTTAGATCTTCCCTTTATCACTAGATATGGGTCCCTCTCACTGCAAATCTGTTGCTCTTTCAATAGACCACACTTTTTCTTGAGCTCTCTTCTATTATCCAACCTTCTACAGCTTTCCATTTGTACCCTCTCTGCCTTTCTCTTTCTCCCCAACCCCTATGGTTGTAAATTACTCCATAGTTTAGTAAAAATATTCTCCCCTTCCATTTGGAAGTCTCCCCTGTCTTTCACCTCTGTCATAATCCCATATATCTCCCTTTCCCCACTATTGCCTCTTTGTTCCTCCATCCCCTCCTGACTCTCCCATGTCCTCCTCACTCTTCGCTACCCATCCTTACACTCCCCTCCCCTCCCTCTACCTCCATCTCTTGCTTCTTCCTAGTTTCTTTTTTCTCCCACCTCAGGTCTCAAATGAGTTTGTAGGCAGTTTATTAATGGTTATTTGGGGAATGAGGTCTCAAGGACTACTCTCTCACATCTACTACTTAGAAGGGATGCTGAATCACATGGAATAAAGAAATCTGACAGCTTACAAATCATATATTCATAGGGTCTCTGACCTAGATAGTATTCACCCCTCCTTTATAAATAGAACTCTAATTTCATTGGTATAAGTCAGGGAGGAAATCTCCCCATCAGTGCAAAGCATCACCTGCTTTGAAATTTCTTTAGTTACCCAGAACACTGAGAAGTTAACTGACTTTCCTAGGGTCACACAACCAGTATATGTCCAGGGAAGACTTGAACTCAGATCCTCTTGAATTCTAAGCTGATTATCTCTCCACTTCATGTTCCAACTGCCTCACATCCAGATCTGTGACTTCATTAGTGTAAGGAACTCCTGGTGGGGGAACTCCTTCCATGAATTCATATCTAAGAAGTGAGCTTTACAATATCCCCAACAAATATATACTCATCCAGGCTCTGCTTAAATACCTTCAAATATAAGACACCTATCTCCAAAGATAATACAGTTCCATACAGGCTGCATTGGGCCCTTAAAACTCCCAAATGCAGCCCAAACCAGAAAATATAATTGGGAAATGTTTAACAAAATAAATGAAAATGTAACACAACACGGATAATGTTAATTTGAGGTTTTCTAGGTCAATATGTCTGTATGGAAGCATAGGTAACCATAGAATTGGGATCCTCCAAGTCCAAATCCAGAATTCTTTTTTTATTTTACTTCCTCCTAATCATCAAATCCATTTTTACAGATGAGACAAATGAGTCCTGGAGAGGCAAAGTGATTTGTCTGATTATACAAATAATGATATAAAGACTCAGGATTAGAACCCAGGTCTCCTGACTAGTAGGAGTTCCCACTATGTTATATAGCGTCAATAGGTGTTCATTTATTCATTCATAGAACTGCAGAATTAGGGGTAACCTTGGATGATTAGAAACCACACCATGCAAGTATCACTTGAAGAAGCTGGGGATGTTGTAGTAGAATTATACTTCCCCTCCAGGCTGTTTCTTACGCTGGATAGGGTGCAGGCATAAGAGAAATCACAGAATCTTACCTGAAAAGCTGTCAGTAGAGCTGTCCCGCAGGGATACCCCTGGACTCTGCAACTAGAATCTCTCAGTCCATTTATCTCCATCATTTCTCCAAACCCGCAGATCTTCTCACTTTTGTCTGTCTTCCTAAAATGAGACAATATCAGATTCAAGGGGATATGAGAACTTATTAAGTTCAGTTCATTTTTTTCTACAGTTAAGTGGAGGAAATAAAATCCATACATAGATGGAGAGTAAATTGTCTAGTCACATAGTCAGTTAGTGGCAAAACGAATTATAAGCCTGGTCTGAATCCCCAGGTTCAGGGGATGTTACTTTACTATACTTGGTACATCTGATTCTTTAAGATAATTGGGTGCTACCATTGGAGGTGGGAGAGGGAAGAGAGCTCTGCCCTGGTTCCCTTCAGACAAATTAGAGGATTATAAGAGTACTAGACTTGAACTAGGGAGAAAGCGGTTCTCACTCTCACTCCTGGCACTTAAGAGCTTGGCTACCATGGGCAGAAGTCACTTCATCTCATTTGTGCTGAGCTCACAAGGTCACCATAAGTATTAAATGAAACAATGGCTATAAAGCACTTTAAACCACTAATATACTATAGAAATAACCAGCTATGAATATTATTCATGTGTTCCTCCATTCCTTACCTATTTGCACATTAAAAAAAATTGTGGGGATGGGACAGACAGAGAGGAACATTCTGGGTCAATAAAGAGCCATGAAGGAGAATGTAAACTGAAGACAAACATTCAATAAGCACCTACTATGTACCAGGCACAGAGGAGATAAAAAGACAAACATCAAATTTGGTCCCTGCTTCCAACAAACTTACATTATCTGGGAGCAGAGGTTGGTGAGGGGGAAGATGACATTATCATTAGACTGTGAGTGAGCTCCTTGAGAACAGGTATTGTCTTTTGCCTTTCTTTGTATCTCCAGTGCCTGGCACATAGTAGCTACTTAACAAATTCATTAATACAAAATAAATACCTGGTAGCTTAGGGAGGGAGCATGCAAAAGTTGGCATGCATCAGGCTAACCAGAGGTATCTAGGTTGGGTACATCTATTGAGTAGTTTGAATAATAAAGTTCATTAGTTAGCCCCTGAAATAAAATTGGAACTATTCTGCCATTCCCTGCCCCCTGATTCTGGGTTGAGGAAATTCTTTGGGAGACCCTGCAGTAGTTGTGGGGCAGCCTCAGGGAAGCTATAGGGTGGGAGCAAATGGAGCTGGGAGAATTATACCCTCTACTTCTTCTGTAGTGGAAGTCTCCTGAGGGAGAAGCTCAGAGTAGGTAATCAATGGTACATAGAGAAAGTTTCTTTCAAAGACATGTGATAAAAGGTAAATGGATCACAGCTTAGCCTTCGTCTTTCAGATGGCCTTCACTTTGGATAATGGTGAAAGCCTGATTTACAAGTCAGACATATTAAGGGTTAGGGGAAAAGAAATAAACTCCTTCTTAAAAGCCTTTATCTCTCTTCCATGAAAAAAAATTCACTCACTCTCATCTCATTTCCACACAGGCAGGGGATCCATGGGCTCAAATGAACTAGACTGTCCTGGATGAAAAATTCTAGGTTCTTCAGGTCTCTGGCTCTTGATGGACAGTTCCTCCTCCATTATAACATGGGATCAGAGTCATGCCTGAAATTAGCTTGAACTGCAGTTCCTAAACGATTTTTACCCTTCAATTCCAGGCCCAGGACCATCCCATCCCCCACCTCTTCTAGGAAGGTGTTTGCCATTATTCTATCCTTGTTGATCTTTCCTTTCTTTCACTCCTAAAGCACAAAAATCACGGGATCTCAAATTTGCCAGGGTTTTCTAGTCTAGTCTTTTTGTGCAGGAATTCATGGCTGGTTCTTGGGATCATTGAGCCTCTTTCTAAGAGCTCATTGCTCTAGGAAGTCCTATAAATGGATGTTCTCAGTGTACAGGTTTTCTTAAGAAAACTACTGGCTCTATCCTTTGAGTCTGCCTTATTCAGTCATGATTTTTCCCCACCAAAGTCACTCTAGGCTTCTTATGGTCTTCCTGAAAATAAAGGCTAAGCACAGGACTTGACACACTATAGCCATTCAAAAGATATGAGCTGATATCACTAAAGTGAATGAGGTGTAGGGTCTGAACCTCTGATTTCCCTGGTGTAGGGAATTTTTTCCCCCAGTGCAGCCAGTCGTAGAGAGCTACCTAAAGAGATGAGACCTTAAACAATTTGGCACCCAGCCAGTGTGTTAGAGACTGGGACTTAACCTCCATGAGACAAAGTCTTCCCTAGCTTTAAGGCCAGTTCTCTGCTATCCCTCAATGGTGCTCCAAACGGGTAGTGCAGATGAGATGCAGTGGGGATCTAATTGACTGCTTGTGTACATGTGTAAGTATGCACACATGCAAATTATGTCCTTATGAATGCATTTTGATGATCCATGATGGACACACATATGGACATGTATGTGTAAGTTTGTGCATGAATGTGAGCGTAAATACACATACCTGCTTGGGCATGATGGAGCAAGAGGAGGAAAAGAGAGTAAAATAAAATTTAGTCTCCTCTAATTAAGAGGCAACATGGAAATCATACCTAATTTGCAAACTAGGCTTGAGTCCCAGCTTTGTGACTTTTGCTAAGTTACTTAATATCCGATTCTTGGTTTTCTATAAATGAAAGAATTGGACTAGATAATTTCTCAACTCCCTTCCATCTTTATATCTTGTTCGAGGGCCCCTGCCACAGTCAGTCCATGGGGAGAACTCTGGGCCAAATACGGAAACAAAAGCTTCTAGAGCCAATAAGTCACATGTAGCCGTCACACTTTATTTCCACTGTGGCCAATGGTCAGTTGTTCCATAGGGAAAGGATCTAGCTGTTTTGTCATTACCCAGGACAGGCAAACCCAGGGGAAGAAGAAGGGAGACATGAGAAAGCGAACAAGACAACTAAGATGCCTGGGACCGCTTAAGCCTACGGACAGCGGCACTGGTGTCCCCTTCTGTGGCAATCAGAGCCTGAAGGTTGGCATTGTTGTTCCGGAAGCCCATGGCTCTCAGACGCTCCATCTGCGGGCGGAAGCGGACTTCCGGGGGCTGCATCTGCGGGGAGTAGCCTCCAGCGAGAGCCTGAAGACGCTGCAGGATGGCCAGGGGCTGGTAGCGTGTATCTGTCTTGCTTCTGCCCGGAAAACCAGAAGCCTCCTTGCTCTGAGCTCCTGCTGCCCCTGTCTCAGGGAAGGCATTGCGCCCCAAGCCCCATAGGTATGGGGTGAGCCATGGTAGCAAGGCTGGTGCTTCTGTGGACAGCATCTGCAGGCCTTGCTCAATCTGCAGCAGGGCCTGAGATGCTTTGGGGTTTGCCAGGGCCAGCAACAGGTCTGACAGCTGCATCTGCTGCAGAATAGTGGGCAGTTGTTGTCTCATCTGCTCATAGAGCTGAGGTGATCCCATGAACAGCATCATCTGTGCTGCTAGATGTGGATTCTGTACCAGAAGCTGCAGCATGTTTCCTGTAAATCGAATCCCAGAGTTCATCTCTTCTTGCTGCTGGGGGTCGTCTACCATATTCTGGAAAGCCTTTTCTGGTTTTCTCTGCTCAGGAGGCTCTGAGCTGGTCAGAGCAGGGATGCTTTGGATACCACAGGAATGTGCCCGGCCTAGAACCTTGGAGGTGGCAGCTGGGGCACTGGCCCTGGAAGCGACAGGAGCAGGAGCAGGAGCAGGAGCAGGGCCACTGGGGGGAGGGCCTTGGGAGGGATTGTTTATCACATGGGGTATAGGTGTTGAATGCTGCATCTCAGGGCATTTACTTTTGGAGGTGCCTCCAAGGGATGAAGCCCCACCCATGAGCTCAGAGAAAAGATTCTCCCGCAAAGGATCCTGGATACCACCAAACAAGGAATCAGGGAGCTCTGTGTAGTTCCTCCCCAGGGCATTGTCCCCTCCTGGGTTTGTCTCATTACTCCAGAACCCTTCTGGAGTTCGTGGCATATCTGGTCTCTGTATCATCTCCTGCATCATGGCTGGATTCCGGGCCAGGTCAAGGGTATGCCTCAGAATCTCTGAGTTGTCAAGGATGTGGCCTACCTCAGGATTCTGTTTCATCAGCTGCTGCACCTCAGGGTGGTCCATGATTAACTGTCTCATCAACTCAGTATTGGAGAGGAGCTGTTGGATGACTGGACTCTCAAGCATCTGAGCCATCCTCTCTGGAGTGTGCGTAGTGTGTGGCTGTGGAACCTGACATGGGACTTTGGGCTTCTCAGCCCCAATGAGTGGTACAGGGGATGTTGTGTTTCGGCTAGGGCAGCTGGACTGCCGCCCCCCACTGGCCACTACCTTTCCTATTCCCTCTCGAGGGCAAGGTTCCAGGGCAGGTGACCCATGGGGCCCAGAGAGTTGGGTTGGGGGACCATTCTTGGACTTGATGACTAGATGGACTGTGTAGCCATCCAAGATACCCCTCTGGTACAGAGTGTCCTGATCTTTCAGGATGCGGCCCACAAAGACCAGCACTAGCTGGTCAACATTGCACTTGAATTGGGCCGAGATGGCCTCTTTGAATTGACTCACGGTAGTATCATCGGACACCACGAATTCCTCCTGGGCGTTAGGCGTCTTCACCAACACCCTGATGATGCTTGGGGAGATATCTTTGCCTACGGGCTGGCGTGAAGTCTGCCCATTCTGGGCCATCTGCACAGGCACTGGAGCTTGGGAATCAGAGGTGGTGTGGGGCATGGGGGCTAGTGGACAGGCAGGCAGGGGTGAAAGGGGCAGGGGTGGGTGAGCGTGGCAACTGACCCCGTCTCAGATGATTACTACTCAGGTTGCTAGGTCTGGGGATCGCTGGGTCCCCTGAGTATTAGGGACGGGGTGTGGGCTGGGTGTTGACGGATGTTCTGCCACCCACCCCAGCTCTCCAGATGTGGCCTGGTCTGGCTACTGGCTCATACTTGGTGCAAAGTGAGTCTGGGTATTTTGCCCCCCTGTCCCTCCCCTGCCCCCATAGGGCAGTCTCCCTATCCCAGAGGCATTGTGAAATCATCCTTGACCTCATAGTTCCAGCAGGGGAGGGGCAGAATAAAGGGATGCATCTAGAAAGAAAGCAAAGAGGGGAGAGCATTGACTCCTCTAAATCATTGTGATCAGGAACTATATAACGTAAGGCAACAATCAGAGAACTCGAAAAAAAAATCCTCATTCTGGACTAAATAAGGTCATTCAGTTTATCTCTGTTGAATTTCTACCCATCCTTAAAAGCCAAACTCAAATGCTACTTCATCCATGAATCTTTCCCTAATCCTTTGGTTTGGTAATGTTCCTCTTGAGTCATCCTCATCCCTGACAGACAACACTTTATACTCCCAATGCATTCTTTGCATATTTTCTTATAACTGCTTGGATCCTACCTTTTACCCACTATGTCCCTCTAATTTCCTTCAATACAGGGACCGTATCTTATTGAAACCTTGTCTATCCCCAGGGGTCTATCAGTGCTTTGGATTAATAAATGTATATTGCATAGCCTTACATTGCTTTATAGTTTTGTGTTTTACTATGCTGCATTGCTTTAGAGCAATATATTGTATTCCATTGCTTCACAGTATTATATTACATTGCTTTAGAGTAATATTTTGTATTGCCTAGGATTGTAGTATTGTATCGTTTTGCCTTTCACTATTATATTGCACTGTTTTAGAGTAATATATTGAATTACATTGTATTGCATGGCATTTTATTAAATGGCATTGCCTTGCTTTACAGTATTGTAACAGTTTACATGGTTTTAAAGTAACACAGGGTATTGTATTACATTGCTTCACAGAATTGTATTTTATTGCATCGCTTTACAGTATTGTTTTGCGTAAAAGGACATATTTCATTGCTTTTCAGCATTGTATTGTATTGTATTGTGTAGCTTTATGCCATTGTATTTTATTGTTGCCTAGCTTTTGGTATTATATTTTACTACCTATCTTCATAGTATTGTATTGCATTACATATCCTTACAGTATTGAGTTGTGTAGCTTCAAAGTGATATATTATACTATTTTGCAATATTGCACTGTGTAGCTTTATAATATTGTATTACATTGTATAGCATTATAGTATTGCATTGTATTGCATTTGCTTTACAGTATTATATTGCAGTTTTATGGTATTGCATTGCATATTGTATTGCTTTACAGTATTGTATTCCATATTTTAATTTATTGTATGTAATTGCATTTTGTAATTTTACAGTATTGTATTGTGTAGCTTTACATAATTCCATTTTATTGCATTGCTTTAGGGTATTGTATCATATTGTATATCTTTGCAGTACTGTTTGGCTTTAGGTTGTATTGTTTCTATTCTATTATACCTCTCCCACTCCAAACAGGGTAGTCTGCTCTGCCCTGCAAACTAAAGAAACTGCTCTCTTAAAGAAAACTCCTGCATCAGAGGACCATAAGATAATAGATTTAGAGCTGTAAGGGGAAAGGGAAAGGAAAGGAATAAGCAACTTTGTGTCTGGTACCATGCTAAGCATTTTACAGATATTATCTCATTTGAGCTTTACAATGACCTTGTGAAGTAGTTGCTCTTATTATCCACATTAAATAGTTGAGGAAACTGAGGCAAACAGGTCCCTGTCATTCAGAGTCACACAGCTAGTAAGTGTCTGAAATGGAATTTTTGCCCATCTTGGTCTTTCTGATTCCAAATAAAGTTAATTACTAGACATTCAACTCTGTTTATATTACTTAAAAATAAGACATACGAAAATTTAAGTTCTCTACTTATTTGGGAGATTGCGTAACTTCAAATCATTTCTAAAAAGCTGATCTTTCTAACCTGCCTTAACAATGGCGACTAAGTATCCATTTGACATAAAATTCATGTTTTCATGATACAGTAATTAATCTAATGAACAGCAGAGGGCATTGGAGCAGTTAAAGAGCTGGTTTGTCAGGGAAAAAAAAATACTGCTGACCAATAAAAGAGAAAGCCCAGCATGGCATTCTGATATTTATCAGTGTGATGATCAAAGAGAGATTTCTTTACATTGAAAAGATGCATGTGAAGGTCATTCCTCCTCCAATGAGATCAAGGATTGAATAGGAACCACCAGAAAATCATTTAAAGCATTCCAAGGGAACCCTAAAGACTATGAATAAAGCCTTGGCCAAAAAATATAGGATGAATTAAAGTTTAATTTCTAAGTCTAGAGATAGAACCAGGATTAAAATAAACAGTGGTTGGTAGCAATTGCAGATCAGTGAATAAAGGTCACCTATCAGTGTTATTTGAATCATACTGTTTTATTATTTTAAATATAGTTATCTATTTAACACATGCTTATAGATTTTAATAAAATGTGGGGTTTATTTTGGGGGGAAGCATAAGTAAGTGGAAAAGCATGTTAAATTTTCTCTCTCTGTTTAGATCAGGAGGCTATTAGCAGAAGTGCTACGTTCCAACAGGTGGGCCCTTATCCAGAACAGAGAGACAAGAATGCTTAGGAGAGAGTGTCTATGAAATACTTAACTACCTTTGAAAATTCAAGTCATCTGCTTAGATATACCTAGAGGAGGAGGATCTGACATCCTCTCTCCTCATTCTAACAAGGTCAGAAGGTGTGTTCTGGTATCTATAGGAGTCATTCTGTGTATCTTCTGGGTATAAAGATTAATTATTTGGAGATTCGGACAATAGCCCAATGGGATATTTCCAGTGAAGTGTTTCCCTGGAGTTACTTTTGGAGATGATGACCCATGTTATTGCCTCCTGCACAATTAGTGCTAAAGGACTGTTGTAAGAAAGCACTCCATAGTATGCCAGTTTGGTATAGTCATTATAGAACTGTGGGTGATGACTGTTCCTCTGACCACCAGAAGTGATTCTTTGCACATGGCCTACCTTAACACTCACCCACAGCAGCCTAGATCTAGAATTCTGAATCCAAGAACTACAGACTCTAGATTCACAGATCCTAGAATTACAGCTCATAGAATTCAGATTCACAGTCAGTCAGACACAGAGGTGAGACAACCATATTGATCAATGAAAAATAACGGATCAAATTTTATTGAGTTTGTAAAGTTTACAGAGTTCTTTCTTCACATCCACTTTGGAAGGAAGGGAGTCTCATATGCATTATTTCCATCTGACAGATGATGAAAATGAGGCATTCACAAAGAAAGCAGCACCTAGGTGAAAGGAAGGCTTCCTGGCACCAGGTGGAGAGCTCCTTATAGGGTGTAAACCAATGCTAGGAGAGCACACTTAAATCACTGATCTCTTTTACTAATGTCTACATCACTTGACTATTTGATTATGAGTGGGCTGACTTGTTTTGGTCCATGTTGTCCCATCACCAAAGGACGGTGAGAGATAAGCCAAGAAAGGAATGAAAAGACAGGGATCTACAGGGCTTCCTCCCTACCCACATCCCCTAAGCCCTGAGGCCTAGGCCTTTATGCCCTTTGTGCCCTTGGGCCCTGCCTTTGCATCTACGGCTGATGGTAGTTGCCGAGACCGCTGGAAGACAAGGTCATAAATGACAAGATAACCATCATTATACACATAAAGTTTGTGATCCAAGGGGCTATAGTTGATGCTCTGCAGTGTCTCAAGCATCTTGTCCAATAGGATGCTGAGGTGGTGCTCCTGCCCAGTGTTAGTGTCAAAGGCATAGAATATCTCCTCCTGGCGAGTGCTCAAGGAGCGCAGGGCATAGAGAACTCCGCAAGCCATGAAGGTTCCCGATACCACTGGCTTGTATTGTCCTGTCCTCCAGGTCTTCTCCACATCCAGGGTGCTGGCATTAAGCCGGCTCACCACCAGGTTACCCTTGTTTTCTTCTGTGGAGTATATTACCCATAGCCCCTTCTCATCTCCAGCAAAATCCAAGTCCTTCCAGGGCACACCAGCATATGAGAAGCGATTGTTGTAGGTAGCTCCAGGCAGGGGCTGGCGAAGCACCAGGGTGTTGGTAGCCAGGTTCACCTTGGCCATGTCACCAGTGCCATAGTAGTTGAAATACATGAAGTTCTTGTAGACAGTGTTGCCACTCCCATCCCCATAGCCCATCTTCCATTCTGTATAGTCCTTGAACAGTACTAGGTCATCATAGGACTTGTGCAGCCGGTAGTAGTCAAAATACCTTGGGAAAGGTACAAAGTAGAAAAAATATCACTAGTGCTGAGTACAAGTACTGAATATTTAAGCTTGGTTGAACTTTTCCTCCCTTTTCAGACCCACTGAATCCTTTCCATCCTTCAAGACTCAGATGGAGGCCTATCACCTCCAAAAACCCTTTCCTGACTGACTACTTTTACACATATAGATCTCTTTCCTTAAACACCTTCCTACAAAGCTCAAAATGTATACCACACACATTACTCCACTATTACAAGATTTAGAGTAAGAAAGGACCATAGAACATTCTCATATTATAGATAAGGATATCAAGACTCAGGATGGTGATTTGACTTCATGGCATTATAATATTGAGCTTTGAAAGGATCTTACAAGGCATTAAATATGACCCTCTCATTTATATACGAAGAAATTCAAGTAGACATGAATTGTGTCTTGTTCACAACTAGTCACAGAGCTAGTCAGGGTTTGAGACAGGATTAGAACTCAGGTTGGCCTGATTCCTGGTCCAAAAATCAATCCACTGGACCACTTAGTTATCTTTTTGCCTTATGTCTTTCACAGCCCCTAGCCATAGGGCTATGTACACATTATAAAGGTAATGGGCTAACATATTGAAAAGAACTTCATATTTGTATCAGGCATGGATTACAATCCTAACTGTGTAACTTTGGGCATGTCCTTTTCTTATTCTAATCTAAAATAGAGAAAATGTTTAAACCACCTAACAAGATTATAGTGATGGAACATTTTAATAAACTTTCAAGTATTCTAAAAGTAAGTAGTTATTTTTTTTTATCTAATTCAGGGGATGAGATGTGGAAAGGTTTGGAGATAGGTGGCAAAGATTAGGCTTTTTGGTCTGGAGAAGCAGAGAGAGACTGAGAAAAGGGGAAAGAGGATCCACGTATATAAAAAGAAGGAAATGATAATGTTCTCCACACTACAGAGGTGACAACCAAAATCTTCTGAGAGTTGGAAATAGAAAGTTTGTGTTATATAATTAGAGATACACAGGTTATAGAATATCAGCTCCTTGAGGACAGGGATTTTTATTTTTTATTTTTTGCCCTTGGATCTCCCAGTATTAAAATGGTACCTGGTGCCTAGAAGAATTTTTATTTCTTGTCCAATGGATTGATTGTCCAAGTTTAGAGACATAGATTTAATAGTAGCTGTTAGGTTTGGAGTTCCGGCTCCAATACCAGTGGTTCTTCACTCTACCATGAAAAGGACATAATTGAACCCTACTGTAATAGGGACCTCACCCTGGACAGTTGGGTGGCACAATGGATAGAGGGCCTGGAGTCAAATCTAGACTCAGATATTTATTAGCTCTGAGAAAGCCACCTAACCTTGATCTGCCTTAGTTTCTTCATCTGTAAAATGAAGAACCTACCTCCCAGAGTTGTGAGAATAAAATGAGATAATATTCGGAAAGGACTTTATAATCTGCTAGTTCTTACAACTGTGGTTGATGTTATTGGTATTATGACAAATTATGATAGTAGAGCATTAACATATAGAGAGAAAGGGTATAATTCAGATAATAGGAGGGAAACACCCTCACTCCTGAAATCATGAATGGCTCCTGACTGCTCTGGAGTAACATGAAGACTACCTACTTCACAGAGCTGTTGTAACCAAAGTGCTGGTTAAGCTACAAAATGCAATGTCAGTCTGAGCTGCTATTAGCTCTAGGTGGTCAGAACCAGAAGGCCTGGGACCTAGCTTTGGTCACACCACAAAATGAGAGAGAGTGAGAGAGCGAGAGAGAGGGGGATGCAGAGAGAGCGGGGGGGGGGGGGGGGGAGGGAGGGAGGGAGGGAAGGAGAAGAGTGGGAGATAGGGAGATGAGAAAGAAAACCTAAGGCAAGGGAGAGCTTGGGGTGGAGTGGTGATATGTCACAGCTCCTGGGTAGTTTACCTGCCATCAGAACGAAGTGGGGCCACCCAGTAGAGAGAGGAAGTGAGGTTGAGTCCAGTGTCACGACCCCAGGCACCAGCCTTGTAGTTGAAGCCTCGCCAGTTGAGTTGAACCACAAGGGGACGGCTGATGCTGAGCAGGGTACCATGTGCACAGGAGCCTAGGAAAATTAAGAGTATTACATGGACCCCCAAAGATGGCACAGACTGAGCAGAGCTACTAGCTGCACATGCCTGCCTCCGTCAACATCTTGGGGGCAGAATCTGAGGAGGGTTAGGGACTGAGGCTGATTTCTAGGGAGTAGGGGGCAAATGTGCTCCTTCCCTTGTACAACCAACAAAGACTCAAGGGTACTGGGAGAGGATTCTTCAGAGTGTTAGTCTTTGTGATCATCAATATCCTTACTAACACATAGACTTTAAGATTTACAGAATTACTTTTCCTGTAACAACCCTGCAAGGTAGGTAGGACAAAAGGAAGTGGTGGGGCAAGATGAAAAGTATGCTAGATGAAAAGTCAGGAGATCCATGGCTCAGAATCCCTGCTCTGACCCTTAGAAGCTGCATGACTGGCCAACCATTCAACCACTGAGCCTCAGTTTCATTGTCTGCAAAATGGGGATAATGGATATTATCTGAATTGCATAACTCATAGGACTTTTGGAAGGGAAGCACTTTGTTAAACATAAATTAGTGAAGAAAGCAGTAGCTACTACTACTCTTGGAGATCCATTTTGTGGGTGTGTTCATCCTTTGTTGCTGAAGAAGACCATGCCATCAGACAAATGAAGACATGACTTGCACTTGACTTTGTTTTGAATGAGGGAGGGCTGTGCAGGTCACCAGCCTCACTTCTCCAGAGCCATCTGAATCCAGTGACCAGATATTCATCAGGATGGCTGGAGATGACCCAGGATGAGGCAACTAGGGTCAAGTGACTTGCCCAAGATCACACAGCTAGTGAGTGTCAGGTGTCTGAGGTGAGATTTTAATTCAGGTTCTCCTGATTCCTGCACTGGTACTCTATCCTCTGCACCACCTAGCTGCCCAGATCCATTTTATGCACTGTGTTGATGTAAGAATGATTATGCAACAGCATACATACGTATGAGTGCCTATGCTGGTACCATTGTGGATGTATTTTTGTGTCAGGGTGCATAATGGTATTAGATACCATGTATCCCCAGCCCATAGCAGTCTCTGGCATATAACAGGCACTTAATATATGCTAATTGACAGTAAATGCTAGTTGACTAATTATGTTAAAAATCAGTGTGTCTGTGTACTTTATATATTTTCTGAACCACCTACCTGGAAACTATGTGGGCAGTGGATAGAGAATTGATCCTTGAGTAGGAAGGTTCATGTTTAAATCTATACTCAGATAATTACTAGCTGTGTGACCCTAGGAAAGTCAATTAATGTTTGTCTGTCTTGGTTTCCTCAACCATAAAAAGGGAAGTAATAGTGTCACGCATTTAACAAGGTCATTATAAAGATCAAATGTGATAATACTTGTGAAGTGCTTAGCACAGTTCCTAATAAATAGTAGAAGATTAACAAATGCTTGTTTACTTCCTCTAGTGCCCTACAAAATATTTTTTTTAATTTTTTGGGAGGGAAAACATACAGAGATATGTGCCTGTATGTGTGTATACATGTATGTTGGGATGACTGTGATTATGAATATGCAAGCATGTAGTGTTACTTTAGAGAAGTGACCTTGGAATGGGAGTCCCATCTTTAACCCATACTGGCTTCAAGACCATAGTGTAGTCAAAATCTCTCAACACTCCAAAGAGTCTCTCTAAGTTGTAGAGAAAACGGAGAACTGTATTAGTTGTTTGCTGGGAGTTCAACAGCACAATATATGAATAAAATCACAGGTCTAGTAACAAATGAATGAATAAATGAATGAGTGAATACATGAATGAACAAAAATATAAATAAAGGAGATCCTGTGGAACTCTGCCCCTTAGTAGCACATCATGTAGAACTAATAAATAAATAATCTAAATTTTCAGCTTGTGTTTCCCTCAAGGGCATTCTTTTGGGATGGTAGGAGCAGAGAGTAAGGCCCTGAACTTTAAGGCTGGGCTTATTATGAGTATGGTGGGCACTCACCAGGAGGAAGATTCTGGGGCTGGTGGCCAGGGCTCCTATATCGCACACAGTCATTCAATTGGCTTTCCAAGGCACTCATCTCCTGGAGAGTGGTTCGTAAGTTATCTTGCTGGGAGTTGGCCAGCTGCTGTAGTATGATGCTGGCATTTTTCACCTGGACAAGAGAGAAAGAGAGTTAGGGCCAAGAAACCTTCCTTGGTTAAAGAAGAGTATGGTGTATTTGGGAAAAGTCATGGAACTGGAATAAGATGAGCTAGGTGAATCCAAATTCTAACACTTACTAATACTAACTCATACTACAGTTGGTACTAACTCCTAACTTTTACTTGTCTGAACTTGGAAAAGTTATATTCTAATCTCTGTGCCTCAGTTTCCTTGCACATAAAATGAGGGGGCAGAACTAGATGATTTCTAAGGTCCTTTCTAGCTCCAAAGTTCTATGATATTATGAACTACAGAATGTGAAAGTGTAGATAGAGTTCACCTGGATAGAAAATCTTCCTAATCTACAGACAGAGAAACTAAAGAGGCCCAGGGAGGTCCAATTACCTTCTCAAGGTCCCAAAGCACATGAATGGTAGTCAGGTCTCTTCCCAGTTAGACCAATTCTCTTGGCCCTTCACTATAAATATTGCTCCCAGACTTCTTCCTTCCTCATACAATACTTCATAATTGGTTCCATATTATTCACTACCTGGTGCATTATGTCAGGTCTCCTTAACTACACTGTGAGATAATTAGTCAAGGAGTAGATACTATGATCTTATCTCTGCCACAGGTTGTCTTACATTAACGACTTTCCTGAACTCTTTAAGATGGGGAGAGATACTTATGTGCTTAGATGAAGAAAAGTCAACACCCTGACTGAATCAGGCTGGGTTGGGCACAATTTTCCTGCTCCCTACCCCTGCAGCTTGAAGAGAGGGTATAGACTCTTTATCTTCCACCTACTCCATCTCCTAAGACCTAATAAGGCCAAATTTTCTCAGTCTGGCTCATCCATTTACTGGATTTTACTTTGGATAACTGATTTACTTCTTCTAGAGAAATGGATTTCTTTCTGGTTAGATGATTGCCCCTTCCAGGGACTCTCTATTTCTGTAAGTAATAGAGGGATTAAGAGATTCCAGGCAACCTTCTTACCCCTACATCCAAAGCAGGACATGGTGACAGGAGTCTCAGTAATGTGTGTGTAAGGGTGATATAACATAGAAAGGGAAGCAAAATGGAGAGTGTGATATAGAGTTTGGAAAGGAAATATAATATGAAAGTAAGACATAGAATATTGTGGCATATTATGGATATAGAATGTTGATACCAGGAAATGTAATATAAGGTAATTGACATCATGATTTGGTCCCAGATGTGATATGGTGGGGCTGAGCTCAGAATCACAAGGAATTATATAGAGCCATAGGATTGCCAGCTGTAAAGGACTTAGAAATCATAGAGCCCAAACCCTTCATTTAACAAGTGAAGAAACTGAGGTGTGAAGAAATGAAATGACTCACCTAATTTTATGTTGGTCCTAAGTAGTAAAGCTGTGATTAAAACCCAGGTCTCTTGGTTCCAAATCTATTGGTCTTCCCACCATACCCAGATAGGTGTCATATGGAATTGGTTGACATTTAGTATATTATATGAAGATTTGGAGGGTATGTCTGGAGAGGTGTAATATATATGTGATGTGGGGGGTGTCATATGGGGAGTCTGATGTAGCAAGTGATATCAGTGTGTATGGTATGGGGGGGTGATGTCAAGGATGCAGAGCGTATGAAGTATATACAAGTCATATGGGAGTATGTGAAATGGGGGGGAGAAGGAAGAGATATGAACAGTGGGTGTCTGATAATGCCTCTAGGAGAGGCAACAGGAGCTAAGGATAAGACTTGACTCACCTGTCCCTGGACCCTTTGGAGGATCCAATCTCTGCTGCTGCCTTTGCCTCCCATCACCCTACCCTGACCCTTGAGCTGGGTGAGCAGTCTCTCAGCTCCCAGCAGCTCCCACCGAAGGGCTTCCCAGTGATCAGTATAGGAGTAGGATGTGTGACTAGATTCAGACTCTGATCCAGAGCCCTGTTGGCTCCATTCCAGGGGCTGCACATGTTCCAGCATTGCCTTCTCTTGGGCCCTAATGGCCTGAATATGCTCATCCACCTGGCAAGAAAGAAAGGAGAGGGGTGGCAAGAGGAAGAAATGAAGAAAAATATGTGATCATAACTGTCTGACGAATGCATACACACATAGTTAGCAGAGAGAGAAGCACCGACATCTGGGTTTTTGAAGCCGGGGTCTGAGGTGAGGGGAACTCCTTAATGGCTGTGCAGAGTCTATGTGGCACATGAACCTTCTTTCAAAGAATGAGCCCCAAAGCAAAAACTCACCTCAGAGTATACATAACAAAGACTCAACTCACAACTGGCTCAGAGTCAGCAGGCATGAAACCTAAGTGACTCAGCACAGCTGTGAACAATCAGGGTCCAAATGAGATTGACCCTTCAGATGCTCACAATTACTATGAGCCTGGGAAATTGACCTCCAAAAAAGAAAACAACAAAAAAATCCCACTTTGCTTGCTGTTACAGGTCACCTCTAGTTTGTCCAAGGAACATGTCTTCCTAAGAAGATGCAGCTTCCCAAAGGCCAATCCCTGATTCCCCTATCAGTGTTATTCTGAAATCTGGGGCCTGCAGGGTGTGACTGGAGAGCCCCTGGAAGCTATCTGACCCCCACCCCCACCCCATCCCCCACACTTTTCCCAATCACAAGGTCTAAATTTCACAAAATTCAAATTTCTTTCCCCAAGGATATTCTCCAAGAATCCCAATTAAAATATACATCTCTAACCTTTATGGTCCAATGGATAAACCCCCGAATTTAACCTTAGGTTAACAGTGCCCATTAACCTGGGATATCTCAGACAGCAGGACCATATTTCCTCCTTCTAGGTTCAAGACCCAGGTCTCCTCCGGACCAGAAGCCCCTAAGGACCAAATTATGTCTTCTCCATCCTTTGTCCCTCTCCTCTTAGGCCCTGAATTTCAGTCCAGCTCAGCAATAGGGTAAATGGTAATTAGTTGGTCCCAGCCACTCCTTCTGGAATTCCCTCTTTCCCTATAAGACACTTACTTTGGAAAGCTCCAGCTTATACTTCTCTACAAGTTCTTCTGAAGCATTCTGTAGCTTCTCTATTTGATGAAGGACGATTGGGCTGTTTGCTAGATAGACCACACAGACGCAATTGCCTTGTTCATCCATGGAGCCTGCCACATTGCTCACCATCTGAAAGGGCAAGGGCCTCATAAGTTTATTACATATTTAAAAGGAATAGCATATTGAACATAATAAAGTTGTGCAATCATTTTTTTATTATACTATGTTATGGAAATAGTTTTTAATTCCATAAATTAATTTTTTAAAAATTTTTTTTAAAAATGGCAATGATTTCATAGGAAGTATGATGACATGAAAAAAATGTTGGTGTGCAATAGGGCATGACAGAGGTTGGGAACGCTGGGGCTGACCCTGGTTCCCAGGGTCCGCTGCAGGATACACTCTGTTTCTGTTTCTGTCTATTCTCTTTCTGTATATTTACGTATAGATGACCCAAGGATGGGAGGTGAACTAAGGACTTGGCAATGGGTATGAAAGAGCAATAATTCCTTAGTTTAGGCCCTGCAGGAAGGACTTCCTGATCCTACCTTATATACTGCCTGATGCTGAGCCAAACTGTAGGCTGTGTCATCGTGAGTATTTGTTACGGGCTTGACCTGCAGGGGAATGAAGCAAACTATCTGAAAATTGCTTTTTAAAGAGATGAGTAGAACCTCCCTCTTTCAAAAGGAAATTCCAGTTTTCAGTTCCTCTCTAACCTGAAGGATCAAGTCCTTTCCTGCCCCTCAAAATGCACAAATACACACTCATTTCTATATTAGGATGACAGAATTTTGAGCTGGAAGGAACTTTAGAGAGAAATCTAGACTAGGGATTCTTAACCTTTCTCATATTATGGACTTATCTGGGAGTCTGGTGAATCCTATAGATACTTTCTCAGAGCGATGTTTTTAAATGAAAAAAAATATAGGATTATAAAGGAAATCAATTACATTGAAATTCAATTATAAAAATGTTACAAAATATTACACAAAAACTGCTAAGATACCCCTGATCTGGAATAATCTCTTCATTTTATACATGGGGAATCTAAGTCCTAGAGAGTACGAATGTTTTGCTCAGGATCACACAGGTGGTAAGTTGCAGTTAAGACTTAAGCCCATGTACCTTGAGTCCAATTCATTTATTCAATCAACAAATATTATTAGATGCTAAGTGGCAGAAAATCTGAGTTTGAACTCTATTTTCTATATACTGTAGTTGTGTGACCTTGTCACTGAACTTCTGCCACAGTTTCCTCATCTGTAAAATGAGAATACTAATAGCACCTACCTTCCAGGGTGGTTATGAGATTAAAATGAGTTAATGTCTGTATAGCACTTTGCAAAACTTAAAGCTCTACATAAATGCTAGTTCTTATTATTTCATGAGCAATGCACAGGCACTGGAGATACAAGGATTAGAATTCATTGCTTTTTCACCAGCACATATTGCTTCTCCCCCAAGATGACAGGGTCAAGGACAAGCATAGGGACAAGGCTAGGGACATTAATGATGTTGAATGATATAGACCATGATGACTGAAGAGGAGACTGGGAAGGGCTCTGAAGGGTGGTAGAGAGTAGATTTCAATGTACTCACCTATCTGAGCAGTGATATGGGAGGAAATAAAGATAATGGGGAAAGGAGAAGGGAACAAAGCTCTGCTGGGATCTATACTGAAGGAATTTAGGGCTTTGCAAAGGTAACCCCTGAGGCAGAGGCCCAGGATTTGAGGATTGGCATATTAGACTTGCATTTGAATGATAACTTTAGGAATATCACTCATAATCTTCCCTTCAGCACCAGTCCCTCTGATGGGGGTCTTGAAGGACAACAAGGGACCATTCCCACAGAGCAAAGTGCCCAATCCCCACAAATTCCTTCTTGTCCTGTGGCCTTCTCTAATTCATTCTAGAGTCTATTCTTTTCCTAGACCATGTCTTTTCTCCAGAGAAGTTTACCAGCCCGTGGAACTCCCCACTAAGTGAACCAAGAATGATAGAACCTTGGGAGTAGGCGTCAGGAGCAATCTGGTTTTGAATTCTGCCTCTGACATTTACTCTCCCTGTCATCTGTTAAGTTTTTTCTAGCCATGATATTCTATAGGCTTATGATTCTGGGATTCTCTCCCTCCCCTGTCTTATCCCATCTATTCTCCCCTTATCCTTACCTGGGGATGGCTGGACAGCACCATGGGCAATAGCAGCCCTAGTAAGAAAGCTGAGGAGCAGCGCATCTGGTCTGTGAGTATATGGGTCAAGTGGCTGTGATGGTCCAGGGACAACTGCAGATGCCTTTTATCTTGGTCCAAGGGAAAGAGGAGGAAGGTAGACAGATCCTTGAGATCATGACAGTCCCTAGGGGAGAAAAGGGCGTGGGGTGAGTGACAGGCTCAAACTTTCTTCCCAGATATCTAGAGCCCTGGTGATGGAGCCAGGGGCCCAAGGTGACAGAGGCCCCAGGAATTAGGGAACTTCCTTAACATGTCAGGTCTTGTCTGTCAAAACACTCTAATTCCACCCTTAGCTCTGCCAGGCCCCTCTGCCCAAACAGATTAAAGTGAACCTGAGCTACCTCTCTCCTGCCCTGCCCTGCTGCGGGTAATTAGTATCAGCGGATTAGAATCTGAATGAGACCCCACAAAGAGGAACTGCAACCCAATCTGTATCTCTGGGATAACTGTGTGTTCTCAGCCAACTGCATAAGGTGAGACACTGTAAGAGATTTGTCATGTGTCGGGGGTGTGTGTGTGTGTGTGTGTGTGTGTATGTGTGTATGGGGGGTTGTCCCTGGGAGCATTGGTTCAGTGTGTATGTTCCAAACTCATGTCTGCCCAGGCCTTGATTCAGATCCTAGACACTCTTTGGGCATCCCATCTGACTTCTGCTCTCCCATTAACCACTCTTCTATGTTCCCCACCTGGCCTCAGCTCCCATTCTCAAGTTGCTTAGCTCTCCCCAAGTCTAAACTAATTTCTCTGGGCATCACTTTGCAGGGTCTCTCTAAACTCACCAACCTTTCCAGAACGTCTTCCTAATTCTGGAAGTCCTGAACACCTGATATATCCACCCTGTCTTGCTGAGGCTCTGGTGCAGGATTGGGCCCCAGAATCCTTGTTCACCTAAGAGACACTGCCATTAACTTGGGAAGGCCCTCATCACCTCACACTTGGACTATCCCTGTTTCATTAGATTCCTTGCTTCAAGTCTCCACTCCAGTCTATTCTCCTTTCTGCTGTCAAATTGTTTTCTTAAAGTCAAATTGAGCTTCTTCAAACACAAGTCTGACCATATCATTCCTCTAGGCAGTAAACTGCAGTGGCTCCCTATGACTTTCCCGGTCAAATATAAAATCTGTTTGACTTCTAAATGCCTTCCTATTCTGGCCTTTTCCTTCCTTTCCTGTCATCTGATACATTTCTCCTCCACAGACCCAGTGATACACGGACTTTGGCTTCCTTACTGTTCCTAGAATGGGACGTTTCATCTCCCAACTCAGAGCATTTTCACTGTCTGTCTGCCATCCATGAAATTCTCTCCTCCCTTATCTGTCTCATGACTTCTTTAGCATGCTTCAAGACCCTAATAAAATCCCACCTTCTGCAACAAGATTTTTCTGATCTCCCTTCAAGCTAATGCCTTCCCTCTATTGATTACTTCCAATTTATCCTTTACATATTTTGATTGTGTAGAGTTCTTTGCCTGCCATTTCCAACAGCGAACTATGAGCCTTCTGAGAGCAGAGACTAACATTGCCTTTATATATATCCCTAGTACTTATCATCATTCCTGACACATAGGAAGCCCTTAATAAATGCTTTTTCATTCATTTCTGCCCCTTTCCCAAGGGCTTATAGCATCCTCCCCTTCTAGGATCTAGGCCATTTACTATTCAGTAAAGAAATGTCCAAGTGACAGATGTGTGACTCCTAAGATTCCTAAGAGTCTTAGGATAATACAGATACACCACCATTGCCCACAATTATACTTTGCACACATGTCAGGGACAATGGATCAGTGTTGGAACCTACTATCCAGTACTAATTGTAGGGACAGGGACATGGTGATGATCTCTGGGACCAGTAAGTATTCAAAGCCAAATAGTAATCCCAGACTCTGGTCTCTCTTGCAGTATAAAAGGAGAGAAGCTTCATATTCCAGCTTCTCCCATCTTTCAGTTTATGACTCTTTTGGGGAATCAACCTTACCCATGTCCTTGGTCTATTTTTCTTCCCCAGGGTGATATTTTGTGGTAGTTTCCTTCTTTTCTAACTCTCCACCCTCTTCTCTCTGGAAGATGGGCCTGTGGCAAGACAGTGGTGGTTACATGCTCTAATGATGTGTTATCTACTCGAACACAGGATTTGAGGCCCATTTCCATCTTTTTTAGACTGGGTTGTAGAGTAGACATTTGCATGTTCTAAACCAAGGAAACTCATTCAAAGTTGGCTTGCAGAATAACTATCTAATGTGATAGATAGAGTGCTGGCCTCAAAGTTGAGAAGGCCCGAGTTTGAGTCCTGCCTCAGATATTTATCAATAATGTGACCCTAGACAAATCACTGTATCAGTTTCCTTATCAATAAAATGAGAGGGTTGAACTTGATGACCCCTTGAACTTGATTCCCACCAGCTCCAAATGTATGATCCTATGAACACCTGATACAGGAATATAGACTTTTGTACTTACTCCTGTCAGGTTATCTTTTGTTAAGTTTGGGGACAATGTTTCTCGCAGCTGGAATGACTCTTGCTTTTTAGAAGATGAGAAGCCTGTCATTTGGTGGCAGGGGGAAGGGAATTTAGTTACCTAAGTTGTTCCCTGATAACATGGCACCTAAGTGGCACAGTAGATAGGAATGCTGTACCTGGAGTCAGGAAGGCCTGAGCTCAATGATGATGTGTATAGATTTGCATGAATGAGAGAAATGAACGCAATTAAGAGAACATCAGATATGGTAACTGCAATATTGTTTTAAGAATAACTTTGAGCAAATAAGTCATTTTGAGTATGACCTATACCCAAATTAACTACAAAGGACAAATAAAGGAAGGTGTTATAATTTAAAAATAGAAATATGTATAGAGTGATATCTACCATTATTTCTGTCTCTGCCTATCTATCTAAGCATAGTTGTATTTAATGGTAGCCATCTTAGGGCGGGGGGAGAAAAAAAGGAAAATTACATGATAATTTTATTATATATTTAAAAGGAAGGGCATGTTGTACATAATAGATTTGCAGTTTCATGTGCAATCATCTTTTTTCATTATATTATATTATGAAAATGCTTTTTATGTTCCATAAGTTAAAAACAAACAACTTAAAAATTGTTTTAAAAAGAAGTAAAAAAAAATGGTTTCAGCCACAAACTGTGTGGTTCTTGGCAAGTTAATTAACCTCTGTCTGCTTCAGTTTCCTCAGCTGTAAAATGGAAACAATAATCATACCTATCTCCCAGGGTTTTTGTGATGGTCAAATGAGATAATATATATAATTGCAAACCCTTAGAAGCTGTATAAATGCTATTATTATTAATATGTGTAGAGTATCCAAAACCCTCTACCCATTCAGACTTCCTAATTAGTCAAAGGGAAGTTAAAGTTGATAGAATGAACGTTCGAACGAGTGAATGAGCTTGATCCACTGTATCCCAGTAGATAAATTTCTTTTTTTCTTAATAGTATTTTTTCACAACTACATATAAAGAGAGTTTTCAATATTCACTTTTATAAGATTTTGAGTTCCAAATTTTTCTCCCTCCCTACATCTCCTCCCCCTCTCCAAGACAGCAATCTGATATAGGTTGTACACATATTATCATATTAATCATATTTCCACATTAGTCATGTTGTGAAAGAAGAAAAAGAACAAAAGGGGGAAAACCCAAGTAGAAAAATTTCTAAATCAGTTTGATTTCCTGTGTTCCAGGTCAATGCTATTTTAATTTTAGGGAAACAAGAGAAAGAATTACTCCAGAGAAGGTAAGTTTCATTTCAGGAATCAGCATAGTTTATAAACCGTTGAAAGGAGAAAGACCTGATAATATATCTTGGATCAGTTCCCAGTGAAAAAACTGGTGACCCAAGGAACAGAATGTAAGCACTTTAAGGGCAAAGATTGCTTTATTTTTTAAAATTTTCGTGTCCTCAGCACTTAGTTTAATACAGTCCTTTACACACACACACAGACACACAAACACGCACACAATCACTTAGTAAGAATTTGTTGAGCCTGTGCTGTAACAGTAAGTGACCAAACATACACAAGGGGGCTTCCTACCACAGGTTCTTAGATCTGCATTCATAAAAGGAAAGGCAACTTTTGAGGGGTTAACAATCACTTTAATCAAGCACATGTATTAATCCTTTAGTCAAGCACATATATCATTCACTTAGTTTAGGGGAGTCAACACCCTAAACCCCAAAGTAACAACAGACATGGCATCCTCTGTTTCACCACAATTCAACAGACAGATACAGTTGTCTGACCAGTTACCAGAGAGGGAAATGCAACATCTGGGTTCTCAAAGCCATGAGGATCCTTAAAGCAGCTTCCCAAAGTCCTCATCTGGCCAAACACTTCCAGTCAGTAAACTCCAAAGTAAAACCTCACCCTCAAAGTATTTATACACTTTTTTAAACTTAGAGGGTATAATCCTCTGACCCAGTGCCTCAGTAGGAAAATGAAAAGGTACTTGGACCCTCTTACAAAAAACAACTCCCCTAATCAAGCTTCCCACCATGGGCAGGCCCATCAATGGGTGGGAAAGATCCTCTTCAGTCACATTCAATTAGAGGCATTATACTTTTTTATTATACTAAAACAGCAAAATATCCTACTTCACTTGCCATTATACCCACTAGGATCCAGGCAGTATGCTAGGCATTGGGGACACAAAAGCTAAAATGAATCACCCACTTTCTAGGATTTAACATTCTACAGTGGAAGTAATACAAGTATATGAAAAATATATAGAACATAAATGTAAGATAAGTATTTGGGAGAGGGACCAGCAGCTGGGAACCATCAGGAAAGACCTCATGGAGGATATGACTTTGCTCTGAGCTTTGAGGGAAACAAGGAATTCTAAGAGGTAGAAGTTACTGGGGGAAACATTCTAGGCACAGGGACCAGTGTATAAAGGCAAAAGGTGGGAGAAGGATATTTCTGTGTGAGGAATAACAAGAATAACAGTTTGACTGTATTGTAAACTGAGTCAATGATAATAATGCATAATAACAAGGCTGAAAATATTGGTTGGAGATCGAGTGTGAAGTCTTTAAAAGGCCGAACAGAAGTGATTGTATTTGATCCTTGAGGGGCTGTAGTGGAGGGCCACTGAGGTTTACTGAGCAGTGAAGTGGCATGGTCAGACCTGAGCATAAAGAATGTTTGTCAATTCTTGGTCTGGGGTCCAAGGTGAGACCACTTAACGATCTAATGCATGAGAGTTTCCGAAGTAAGAATACATTGTTCTTTTGTGAACCTGGGAGTTCATGAGAAAACTGATTCCAGTTACAAACATTCCATTTCCACCGAATATTTCTGCAAACTTGAGAGTATAAAATGAGTGGTGATTGGTCCTGGCCCACAAGGCCAGGGTTTGTGTGTCTTTTAGCCCAGGAATATTCTTTGACTATTATTTCAGCTTCTTAGCATTAATAGGCTGGAGAGGAATGGGGATAGGAAAAGCCTGGAAAATGTGTCCCAAATGACCCATTGTCATTCACTTTCACCCTGTACAACTCCTCCCACCCTATGTACTCTAGGATCACTATTTTTAGATCTTCTATTTTAGATTCTATTCAAGGAATACTTTATTTACTTATTTTAGAATGGAAACAAATTGGTGTTTGACATGTCAAACATTTCATCTTTTTGTTTGTTTCATTTCTCTTTTAGTTTTTTGTTTGCTTTTGTGTTTTATTTTCCCCCAATTGTATGTAAAACAATTTTTAATATCGATTTTTAGAACTTTGAGTTCCACATTCTCTTCCTCCCTCTCTATCCCCCTCATTAAAAGGCAAACAATTTGATATAGGTTATATAATGCAAAACATACTTCCATATTAGTCATGTTGTGAAAGAAAACTCAGACCAAAAAAAAAAACTCAGGAAAAGTAAAGAAAGTTTTTTAAAAAAACATTCTTCAATCTATATTCAGTTTCCATCAGTTCTCTCTCTGGGGACAGATAGCATTCTTCATCTTAAGTCCTTCAGAGTTGTCTTGGATCATTGTATTTCTGAGAATAACCAAGTCATTCACAACTGATCATCTTACAATATTGATATTATTTTGTAGACAATACATTTCACTTTGCATCAGCTCATGTAAGTCTTTTCAAGATTTTTTGAAAGCATCCTGTTTATCATTTCTTTTAGCACAATCGTATTCCATCACAATCATATACCACAACTCATCCAGCCACCCCTAACTGATGGATATCCCATCAATTTCCAATTTTTTGCCACCATAAAAGAGCTACTATGAATATTTTTTGTACATATAAGGCCTTTTCCTTGTTGTTGTTTTTTATCTCTTTTGAGATACAGACCTAGTAGCAGTATTGCTGGGTCAAAAGGTATGCGTGGTTATATAGCCCTTTGGGCATAGTTCCAGATTGCTCTACAGAATGGTCGAATCAGTTCACAATTCCAAAAATGCATTAAAGTCTCATTTCCCACCTTCCCTCCAACATTTGTCACTTTTCTTCCCTGTCATTGTAGCCTATCTAACAGTCATGAGGCAGTACCCTAGAATTGTTTTAATTTGCATTTATCTAACCAATAGTGATTTAGAATCATTTTTTTTCATATGGCTGTAGATTGCTTGGATTACTTCATTTGAAAACTGTTCTTATCTTTTGGTCATTTATTATTTAGGGAATGGCTATTATTTTTTTAGTGGCAAATGTAATTCATCTATTTATTTTTAGTTTTCAACATTAACTTCCATAAAATTTTGAGTTCCAATTTTTCCCCCATCTTTCCCCTCTCCCACCCCAAAATGGCAGGTAATATATGGGCCCATATGATATGGGCTCTATATATACATTCCTACTAAACCTATTTTCTCATAAGTCATATTGTAAGGAAGAATTAGAACCAATGGGAAAAGCCATGAAAAAGAAACTAACAAAAAACAAAGAAAAGAGAGAGAGAGAGCAAATAATATGCATCAATATATATTCACACTACACAGTTCTTTTTCTGGATGTTGACAATATTTTCATCATGAGTCCTTTGGAGTTATCTTGGATCCTTGCATTGCTAAGAAGAGACAGTTCTAACAGCAAGGACCCTTGTATACACAGGAGGATATGCTGTACAGGATCTTAGATCTGCTTTTCTAAAAGGAAAGCAACTTTAGTGGGGTCAACAATCCACTTTAATCAAGCACATATATCATCCACTTAGTTCAAGGAAAAAGTCAGCACCCTGAACTTCAGAGAAAATACAAACAGACAAATAAAGACCAACAGGCAGAACTTCCAGCTTTCTGACCATAAGCAATACATACATCACAGATCAAAAGACAGATTCAACTGTCTGACCATTACTTACATACATAGTTACCAGAAAGAGAAGCACCAACATCTGGTTTTTCAGGCTAGCCAGAGTTTCATCTGGCCAAACATTTCCAATGAGTAAACCCCAGAACAAAACCTTACTTCAGAGTATATATACACTTTTCAGAACTAGAGGGCATCACAACCCTTGAGAACCAGGGACTCAATAGAAATTAACAAAAGGTGTGGACCTTCCTACAAAACAAATCTCACCTAATGAAACTTCACTTAATAGGCAGACCCATTAATGGGAGGGGAAGATTTTTAATTCTCATAAATATAATTAATATTACACAAGTTCATCATACATTATGGCTGTTACTGACTACAATGTTCTCCTAGTTCTGCTCACTTCACTCAGTATCAGATCATTCAAATCTTTCCAGGTTTTTCTGAAGTGTGCCTGTTCATCATTTCTTATAGCACATATATACATTCATATTCCACAATTAATTTAGCCATTACCCAACTGATGGACATCCCCTCAATTTCCAATTCTTTTCCACCACAAAAAAGAACTACTATAAATATTTTTGAACTTGCGGGTCCTTTTCCCATTTGTATGATCTCTTTGGGATATAGATCTAGAAGTGGTGTTGCTGGGTCAAAGGGTATGTACATTTTTATAGCTCTTTGGGCACAGTTCCAAATTGCTCTCCAGAATGGTTGGATCAGTTCATAACTCCATCTACAATGAATTAGTGTTCCAATTTTTCCACATCTCCAGCATTTATAATTTTCCTGTTTTGTCATATTAACCAATCTGATAGGTGTGATGTGGTACCTCAGAATTGTTTTGATTTGCATTTCTCTAATCAATACTGATTTAAAGCACTTTTTCATATGACTATAGATAGCTTAAATTTCTTTTTTTATCATATTTTATTTTTAATTTTCAACATTCATTTTCACAAGATTCTGAGTTCCAAATTTTCTCCCCATCTCTCCCCTCCCCCTTCCTTTTTGAGCTCATCCATGGCCTGAGGCCATTGCATATTTATTTTGGAGGTTTTGGATGCAGAAGCCTTGACTTTTATGTCTTCCTCTGATGTGATGCATTTTTCTTCCTCATCCAAAAAGATGGACGAAAATACCTGTTCACCAAGAAAATAACCTTCTATAGTCTTATTTTTTTCCCCTTTTTTTGGGCATTTACCAGCCAGTTACTTGACTTTTAAGTTCTTTGTCAAGGGGGGGGTATACTCTAGGGACCTGTAATTTTTCAGATCCTCCAAGGTGGCCCAATCAAGGGAGAGAGGTTTACTCCTCTCCTGGCCTGCACTATGGTCTGGGAGCAACCACAAACTTTTCTGCCCAGGATCTGCAAGTAGAATTCCCTCTTCAGAGCCTCCACCAACTCAACTAGGCCAGAGCTCCTCCTCACCCCAGGGCCACCACTCAGGGCCGAGATCCAGATCAGTGGCTCAGTTCCCCCAGGATCTTTAGGCCAAAGGCTCCAAAAATGAACACTTCTGCTTCCTTGGGCTGCCTGGGGCCAGGCTAGGGCAGGACTCTGCTCCCTTCTCACCCAGGTGAAAGAGCTTTCTCACTGATCTTTAAAGCTGACTTTGGCATTTGTGGGGTGAGAGATCTGGGAACAGCAGCTGCTGCCAGGTATTCCACACCCTGTAGCCTGCTCTGGTCCTGTCCCTGCCACACTGTGCAGCCACAGACTGCACTCTGCTCTGAGCCAGTGCATTGGACCTTTTCTGTTAGCCTTCCAGGCTGTCTTGCCTGGACATCTCTTTCACTCTGTTGTTTTGTGACTTCTGCTGCTCTAGAATTTGTTTAGAGTCATTTTAAAAGGTATTTTATGGGCTTTGAGGGGAGAGCTTCTACAGGTCCATTCTTCTACTCAGCCATCTTGGCTCCACACCATTCAGCTTCTATTTCTTTATCTGAAAACTGCCTGTTCATATTCTCTGGTCATTTATAAATTAGGGAATAACTTATATTCTTCAAATTTCATTCAGTTCTCTACATATTTTAGAAATGAGAGAATGGCTCCTTTTTTAAAATAAATTTGATTCAGTTCTCTATATATTTAAGAAATGAGGTTTGTATCAGAGAAATTTCTTTTAAATTTTTTCATTTAAAATTGCTAAATGTATTTCTCTCCATTTTATGTCCCTTGTTTATTCCATTCTCTCTCTCTTTTCACTCCATCCCTCAAAAATGTTTTGCTTCTAACTACCCCCTCCCCAAGTCTGCCCTGCCTTCTATCACCTCCCCCCTCTTATCTGATTGTATTCCCCTCCTACTTTCCTGTAGGGGAAGATAGATTTCTATATCCAATTGAAAGTGTATGTTATTTCCGCTTTGAGTCACTTCTGATGAGAATAAGGTTCACTCCTTCCCTCTCACCTCCTCTTTCTTTCCCTCCATTGTAAAAAGATTTTCCTTGCCTCATTTATGTGAGACAATTTACCCTGTTCTATACCTCCTTTTCCCTTTCTCCTAATGCATTTCTCTTCCTCACCACTTACTTTAATTTTTTAAGATGTCATCCTTTCGTATTCAGTTCATTCCTCTGCCGTCTGTCTATATATGTTCCTTCTATCTACCCTAATAATGAGAGAGGTCTTGTGAGTTATAAATCATCTTTTCGTATAGGAATGTAAACATTTTAACCTTATTAAGTCTCTTATGATTTCCATTCTCTGTCTTTTTATGCTTATCTTGAGTCTTGTATTTGAAAATCAAGTTTTCAAGTTAGTTCCAGTCTTTCATCAAGAATGTTTGAAATTCCTTTATCTAAGTGAATGTCCATTCTAACTTCCTTTCTCCTCTACCCCACTGAAGGATTATACTTAGTTTTGTTGGGTAGGTATTTCATGGTAGTAATCCTAGATTTTTGCCCTCCAGAATATCATTTTCCCAGTCCACTCTCCTTTAAGGTAGAAGCTGCTAAATCTTGTCTTATCCTACCTGTGGCTCCATGATACTTACATTATTTCTTTCTGGCTGCTTGCAATCTTCCCTCCTTGTCCTGGGAGCTCTGGAATTTGGTTATAATATTACTGGGAATTTTCATTTTGGGATCTCTTTTGGAGGTGATCAGTAAATTCTTTGCATCTCTATTTAATCTTCTGGTTCTAGAATATCAGGGCAGTTTTCCTTGATAATTTCTTGAAACATGATATCTAGAATCTTTTTTTTATTATGGCTTTCATGTAGTTCAGTAATTTTTAAATTATCTCTCCTGGATCTATTTTCCAGGTCAGTTGTTTTGCCAATGAGATATTTCATATTATCTTCTATTTTTTTATTCTTTTGGTTTCGTTTTATTGTTTCTTGCTTTCTCATAAAGCCATTAGCTTTCATTTGCTCAATTCTAATTTTTAAGGAATTATTTTCTTAGTTTTTATAACTCCTTTTTAAAATTTGGTCAATTCTGCCGTTTAAGGATTTCTTTTTTCTTTCAGTGATTTTTTGGTGCCTCTTTTTCCAGCTGGCCAATTCTGTTGCTTATGGAATTCTTCTCCTCTTTAACTTTGTGTACTTTTTTGGCCTAGTCTGTTTTTAAGGTGTTATTGTCCAATTCAGGCCTTCCTCACTTAATGTCCATATTATTATAAGTAGCCTCCCAAATGATCTCCCTTGCCTCCAGTCTTCATCTGCATCTTAGTTTCCTCCTTCTCCAATCCATGCTCCAGATAAGTACTAAAATAATCTTCCTAAAGCCCAGACCTATCAATGTCATTATATCATTCAAAAAACTCCAGTTGTTTTCTCATTTCTCTAAGATAAATGACCAACCTCTAAAACTTTTATTTAAGGGCTTCACCATCTGACTGTTGTCCACCTTTCTAGTTTTATTTCATGAACAGTAATCATATTCATGCACTTCATGTTATAGCCCCTAAAACAATCGATCAAATGATTAATTAACTATGGCCTATTTGACATGTTGTCTTCTGCTTCTTTGTATTCAAACAGGCCATGTCCCTAGCACATTCTCTCCATGGGTCCACTTATGGTCTACAGAATTCTACTTTTCTTATAGATAAAACAAGGGTGACACGTAGGCAAGGTTCCATCTATCTCAAGATTTAAAATCATCTGACTTAAATCCCAGACTCTCTCACTGACAAGCCTGAAGAGCCCAGTTATCAGTGCTTTATCCCTCTTCAAATTTTCCTAGATTTCTTTGTCTGGCTCTCCCACATTTTACTCTATCTCCATCTCTGTCTCTGTCTCTGTCTACCTGTCTCTCTATCTCTTTTCTCATTTCATCTGTTCAGGAGCTCCTAGTCTGGAAATTCCCTCTGCTAATGCAGAATGCCACTTGCTCTATAATTTAATCTCTGAGAATTACCTGGGTCACTGAGAAGTAAAGAGACTTTTCTACTATCAAAAAGTCAGTAAGTCAATGGAAGAGCATGGAGCCATGTTGCCTTGACTCTGAGGTGAGTACTGTTCTTACCCTGACAGCATACCTTTGTATAGGAGACACTTCATAAATGGCGAATGGATTTACTTTAATTTTTTTTTTAGTTGAGACAAGGCCCAAATCCTGCTTTTAGGGCTTAAAATGCTATTATAAAAGTACTATCCTCAGTTCTCTCATTTTATATACATGGACACTGCTCTCAGGAATCCCAGACTAATACAGATACACAGACCCTGCCTTTGGAACCCCAAGGTTGACACAGACACATAGATTCTCCCTTCAGACTTCCTGCTCTGACCTTGACACACAGATCCTAACCTCATAGTGTGCCTGAACTAATACCCTGAACTTATGTCCCCTTATATGATAGGAACCATTCTCTTAGGTTTTCAAAGCAGATTTATGGACATAAGCAGGTAAGAAAAGGACGCAAAGACAAATGAAGAAAAACTGTAAGTCTAGGTATGAGATATTTATCTAGACAATGAGATACTATATAGTGATATATTTATATCATGCATGGGTCAGAAAGAGAAAACTAAGAACATTTCAGATTTAGTGAATGGAGGCCAGGATGAGGACATCTCTGGAAAAGATAGAGGGTGTGTGTATTTGTGTGTGTATGTGTGGTTGTGTGTATGTGTGTGTGTTGGGACAAAATGGAGGTGTGGGAGAAGAGATCATATATTCACAGGACAAATTATCTATCTGGTTGGGCTCTCTGGATTGTGCCTTTTCTTATCTCATTAGAGAAACTCTAGCTGACCTCTATTGCCGTCCCACCCCAACTCGATTGGGTGTCAGCAAGCGTAGGATTCTTTGAACAATATATTGGGTCCTGACCCCATAGACAATGGGGTTGAGAGCAGGTGGGATCACCACATAGAGATTGGCCAGGAGGATGTGGACATGTCCTGGGACAGCGTGTCTACCAAAACGGTGGACAAGGAAGGAGAAGAGAGCAGGTATGTAGAAGAGAAAGATGACAGCAGCATGGGCCCCACAAGTGCTAAGGGCTTTGTGGCGAGCACTCCTGGATGGCAGGTGGAAGACTGCATGGAGGATGAAAGCATAGGAGATGGTAATAAGCACAGCATCTAGGACTGGTGACAGTAGTGTGGTGGCAAGCCCATACCAGATATTGACTCGTGTATCTCCACATGACAACCGAGCCACACCCATATGCTCACAGTAGGTGTGTGGTATTGCTTTCCTCCCACAGTAAGGCAAATGCTGAAGCAAGACTACAGGTGGTGCCATCACACATGTGCCTCGAACTAAGGCAACCACTCCTGCAGCCCCCACCGTTCGAGGGGTGAGGAGAGTGCTGTAGTGTAATGGCCAGCAGATAGCCAAATAGCGATCCAATGCCATGGTCAACAGGACTGAAGACTCTGCCACAAAGGCCACGTGGGCAAAGAAGAGTTGAGTCAGACAGGCCCCAAAGGAAATCTCTCCAGAGAAGCCCCATAGCACAGTCAGTGCTTTGGGTACCGTGGCTGTGGACAGGACCAGATCAGCTGCAGCCAGCAGTCCTAGTAGCTGGTACATGGGGGCCTGCAGGGCTGGGTCAGATGCCACCAGAGCCAACAGCAGGGAGTTCCCAATCACGGCTGCCAGATACAAGAGGCATACAGGCACAGAAAGCCAGGCATGTGCCACTTCTAGTCCTGGGATACCCAAAAGGACGAAAGGTCCAGGACCAGAGCTGGACTCTAGAGTGACACTTGTATGATTGAGAAGGATTAGTGTGTGTCCTGGCTCCATAGTCTGCTTGCCTGGGCCTTGGCCCTGTAGCGGCTGAGTCAGGGGAAGGACAGTTCCTTAAGGATTGTGGGTAAGGAAAGGGATTATTGAAATTCTCTATCCCTCTGCTTTTTGTGGGAACTAAGGCCTCCCTCACCAAGCACAAAAAAGAAGTAGGCTGAGGTTTGGAGAAGTATGCTCCAGCTTGCTCTCAGAATGCTTTAGGACCTCTCATTGCATCCCCTCACCATGTGTTGTCGTGGAAAATGCTTTCCTAGCATTCAGTCTAACCACAATTCCTTCCATTGCAAATTGTCCCATTCTTTCTGCCCCTGCTCTCCAGTAATTTGTGATCCTATGAATGACCGATCCTTCAGAAACAATCGCACTTCTGTAACTCAGCCCTCTATTTCCACTTTCCATCTTGACATCTCTGGGTTTGATTCTCCTCTTTCTTATTCCCTTACCTCAGTCTCCTAATCCCCTTCTCCTCTTCTGTCTCCCATCTCCCTCGATGCCTGATCCACTCCCCCACCCATTCATTCTTAGGGTTCTATACTGAGAGAGGGTCCGAATATGCCTTACTGTTACCCTACAATACCTCCAGGTATTCTCCAGGGTTCTGTTCTTCCCCCGATGTGGACGTTATGACCCTGATTCACTTGTATATTGCTTCTGCCCATGGAGAGACCCCTTCTGTTGCTTTCTATAGGAAGAATTTGCTCTTACTCAGCCACAGGAGGCTTGATTGAAGAAGGTTGGGGTTCCTTAGCAGAGAAATGGGATGACTGGGTTCTGGCTGAAGTAGGAAGACACAAAGAAAAGCCTCTATAATATATGAATGGATGATTGAAGAAGAGTTAGAGGGTGGGTATAGAAGGTTGACTATTGATCTGGAGGGTAGGAGATAAAGTTAACCCTAGAGAAGGGAGAGGGAAGACTCTATACTTACTAATTTTTATATCTTTATAAACCAGAGACTCCATCCTGATTCTCAGAAGATTAGATCCTTTACTGACCTGACCTAGTGGACCCTGACCTTGTTTCAGGAACTCCTATCACTGTGATCTGAAACTATCATCTCCAAAACCCCTGATCTTCCTGTTCCCTGAGCCAGTATTACTCCCTAGGTTCAAAGTTTGGACAAACCTCTGCCATACTCTACCTGAGAACCCTGAATCCCACACTAGCCTGTCCTACCTGTCCAATACCAATGAGACTCAAAGTGTCTTCTTTTTGAGAGGCACTGGAGCTGGAACTGGATTCAGGAAGATCTAGGCTTGACTCCTGCCTTAGACACTTACTAGATAGGTGACCTTAGGCAAGTCACTTAATCTCTGTGTTTCTATTTACCCACCTGTAAGATAAGGCTAACAATACCTGCTGTAATATCTATTTTCAGGGGTTGCTATACAATGATAGATGTAAAACATTTAAAAAACTTTATATGTGTCAGTTACTGGTTATTATCACTCTAAATATTTATTTATAAGAAAAATAGTTCCGAACTCAAAACAAAGGGTAAAACGTATAGGTGGAGAGATGCTAGTGTGATATGTGTAAGGGAAAACATCCTAGCATCAAGAGCTGTGCAAAAGTTGATGAAATGTGCTACCTCAGATGGTGGTGATTTCATCATTTCTGGATGTCTTCAAACAAAAGCTCAACGATCAGTTGTTGGGGCTGCTGTAGAAGATTCTTATTCAGGTAAGGGAGAGAGATCAGAAAGGAGGATTTATATGTAGCAGCAGCAACAGTTGGTAGTGGTCATCATAGTGGGGATAACAACAAAATATTAATAACTATACTTATATAGCACTTTGAGGTTCACAATCATTTTGCAAATATTTTGCCCTCATTGGTTATCACAACAAATCTGTGAAGTACGTACTATTATTTCTATTTTACAGATGAGGAAACTGATCGCGTGACTTGCTTAGGGTCACACAACTGGTAAGTGTCTGAGGCTGGATTTAAATCCAGTTTAGACAGACTTAGCTGCCTAATAATAATAGCTACTTTTATATAAGACTTAACATGTTATTTCATTTGAATACAATCTTGGATTCCTGGCTCCTACTGAAGGGTTCTTTACTCCCATACTTTTTGAGACACTGGAGTGAACTGCTCCAAATAATTTAACTATAAGTAGGACATTCCTTCTTATCCCCTGAAAACCATCCCCTTCTCTTCAATGCTCAACAAATAAATTTGGGATTGGCACATCTGAGCACTGTAACATTCTTATCAAATTTGGAGCTGGCAAAAGTCAGAAGAAACAGCTAATGCATTAGACCACAGAATTATTAGACTGTAGTCTCTATATGAGTGAACAGTATGATTTGGCAGCAAAAAATAAATCTAATGATCTTAGGTCATGTCAACAGAGTCCAGGACTAGGGAAGTGATAATTTGGCTGTACTCTACCTACAATGGTTAGGCCACTTCTGAAGTACTGTGCTCAGTTCTAGGCACCACAGTTAGAAAGGACACTGATAAAACAGAAAGCACCCAGAAAACAACCAGGACGATGATCGTGCTATGTGAGGGTGGAAGTTGCATACATTTGCCTAGGGAAATGAAGTCTTAGGGATGATTATTAAGGCTATAGGAGTGGAGTCATGTTTTAAGTATATGAAGGTCTGTCATATTGAAGAGGGGGGCAGCTAAATGATTCAGTGGATAGAGTGTTAGAACAGGAGTTAGGAAAATTCATCTTCCTGAATTCAAATCTGGACTCAGATACTTACTTGATGTGTGATCCTGGCAAGTCACTTAATCCTGTTTGATTCAGTTTTTTCATCTGTAAAATGAGGAAAAGGAAATGGCAAAGCACTCCAATATCTCTACCAAGAAAACCCCAACAAGGGGATGGGTCACAAATAATAGGACATGCCTGAAAAGAAACTGAATGACTAAACATAGTGATAAGAAGTTAGTCAAGTTCTGTTCAGTCCCAAAGATCAGAATTAGGAGCTAATGGTGAAAGAAATACATTTAAGTTTGATGTGAGGACAAAAATTCACTAAGAATTAGAGCCATTTAAAAATGGAATATACTGCCTTGATAAAGTTCTGCCTCATTGTAGGTCTTTAAGCAAAATTTGGATGATCACTTTTTAAGCATGTTGATAGGATTCTTGTTCAGGGATAGGTTAGATTAAAGTCTTTTCTAGTGCTAGGATGCTATGATCCTAAAATCATATATGAGTTCCCCTTCAATTCTGTAATTTTGTGATCTGTCCTAATATCCCAGGTTTACTTTTAGTGCAACAAAAAATGACCTGATGTCAGGATCTTAGTTCTCCAAACCCATGTTCCTACTTCATCACTGTCTAAATAACTACCGTATGTCCCTTCCTTAATGGCAGCTGAGAGAAAGGAAACTCTCTCAAATTGCTATTTTACCTTTCTCCTAGTCATCCCAAAAATAGGCTCTTTAGGATCATTCCTGAAGAAAAAATGGGAAGAAACTCTTTCCCCCCACCCCAATCAACAATCTTGGAACCCTTTACTCTCCCAATGATTCATAACTATAATGAAAATAACAGTTGGTATTCATGTGTATGTTAAGGTTTGCAAAATGCTTGATATATATGAGCTCACTGGCTAAACCTGGTTTTTATGATCTGAGCTAGAAGGGGCAAAGGCAGGGGTCAGATGAACAGTTCCTTTATTCCAGGTAAATTCACCTTGAAGGGATGTCAGGTAGTCACAAAGATGCTTCTGAACCTATATCTCTGCTTTGTCTTGCCCACACATACCTCCTAGCTATTCCTTGCCTCATGCTTTCCCCTCCCAAGACCTATAGATATAGGATCTCACAATCTCACTCATGTTCCCCCACCCCATCCCTCCAATAAGCCAGTGTTGACTCAGAAACTTGAGAGGATTGTTACAAGGAAGAGGCCTTGACTGAACCAGGAGACCCAGTTCCCCAAACCTACCACCCTACAGGGGGCCAACCCATATAGTACCTGATATGCCAAGCCCTTAAGTACAGGAACAGAGGGGCCCAACTCACCACAGAGAAGGCACAGTGTGTACCAAGGAGGGTGTGGGATAATACTAAAGAACACATTTTCTCCTGGCAGGAGTCCAAGATGTTGGGTCCCAGCCCCAGGTTCCATTTCAGGTCATTTCCCTGGACTGATCAGGCTCTCCACATTCTTAGACCTGGGAAGATATAGGGACTTTGGGAAGCACTGAAGGAGAGGGAAGGAATATCTAATTCTCCAGTTTCTCTTTTCAGTCTTCTTTGTGGGTCCTTCATCTTATTCCTCCTAAGGATGGATGTCCCAAAGGCTCTGACCTGAGATCTCTTCTCTCCCTCTAGTTTCTCCTTCAGAGATCTCAACATCAGTTGTTCACTTTTCATCTCTACACAGATGAGCCCCAAATTCATATTAATAGCACCAACCTCTTTCCTTGAGCCTTCATCACTTACTGTCTGATGGACATTACTACCTGAATCTTCCACAGATGTCTCAAACTCAAGAGGACCAAAATGGAGCTTATCACCTTTCCTGTTAAATCTGCCCTTCCTCCAGATTTCCCTATTTCTATTGAGGATACTGCCATACTTCCACATACTGAGGTTCCGAACCCTAAGGATCATGCTTGATTCTATATTCAATCAATTGTCAATTCTTGTCAAATCAACCTCTGCAATGTATCTCTAATCCATTCTCTTCTCTCCATTGACAAAGTCACCACCCTAATTCAGGCCTTCACTGCTTCTTGCATGGAGAAGAGAAGCAAGCCAGCATTTATTAAGTGCCTACTATATGTTAGGGAGAAGAGAAGAAAGGTAATAAGCATTTATAAACTACCTACTATGTGGCAGGCACTGTGCTAAGTAGTTTAAAAATAATAATTCATTTGACCCTTCCAACCACCCTGCAAGGTAGGTGCTATTATACATCTCCATTATACAGCTGAGAAAGCTGAGGTAATCTGAGGTTAAGTGACTTGCCCAGGATCACATAGCTAGTAAGTGTTTGGGATCACATTTGAACTCATGGCTTCCTGACTCCAGACTCAGTGCTTTAGCCATTATGCCAAAAGCAACCTGTTAGATTTAGCCTGCTGACTGTAATTTGCTGACTTCTGGACTAGATTATCTAATAAATCCTTTATAATTTACCATGTTATCTGAGGGTGGGCTCAAGTACTCACCTGCTAGCCTGAGGTATTGTCCGGAGGCAGTGGGGTAGACTCCTTCCTCCTTGAAGACTTTCTCCTAACCCTTTGTCTCTCTGTTGAGTTCTAGGGTCACCATAGATTTCTGGATTTGGCAACCACCAGTTGGAGAGAATAGCCCATGAAAGAGAATTTATCGGTTACTCGTTCAGGTCCCAGAAGGCTTATTGGGAGATGTGGAGGAAGCCTGGATTAAAAAGTCCTTGCTATGAGGTTAAGACTCTGCGTAGCTCAGGTGCAATCACTAATTAGGCTAAGCCATCCTCCCTAGGCTCCCTTGTTTAGGATCCTGATGCCCTCTGTGTGGGTGAAACTGAATGCGTGGGTTCTGGGAAGACTGAACCACCAGAGACAGGCAGTAATGGCAGTATTTGGTTGAGAGAGGAGAAGAAACCATTAGAAAGAGTAAAGTGGGGGAGGACAGCAGTCAATCAGTGTGGCATGGGTATTGCTTTAATGAGGAGGGACTTGAAGAACTGTGTATATAATAACAGAAACAATATTGATTCATGTGCCCAAGTCAGCACTGAATGGATTATAGGTTTTACACCCAGAATCACTATCATACAATCAGCTATCTCTCCTCAACTAGACTGTAAACAAGGACAAGGACTGCTGGCTTTGTATTCACTTCCCCCTCTAGCACAGAGATTCATATATGCTCAGGATATATCTGAGGATGAAAGAGGGGAAGAAAAGTGAGACCATATCCCTCCCCTGCTGAAGGAGCTCCATTGGTTCCCTATCACCTCCAGGATCAAACTCAAATTCCTTTTTTTTTTGGTGGTACAAGCCCTTCTTGACCTGGCTCCAACTTACTTCTTCATGCATGCTCCGATCCAGTCAATTTGGCCTTCTCATCCCTCCACATGGAATTAGATCTCACAATTCAATGACCACACAGGCTCCTCCTCATTATACTTCCTCCTCTTCTCTACATATTACAGCTTCTGGTTTCCTCCAAAGCTTAACTCAAATGCTACTTCCTAGTTGAAGTTTTTCTGAATCCTTCCCCATACACACATACACCCAGTTGCAATGCCCATCCCTATAGAACTTTCTTGTTTTGTATTTTTAATATATTTTCCACACACTGACACAGGTACATGTCAACAGAATGAATGCTTTTAAGGTGATGGATTATTTCATGTTTTTTTTTTTATATTCCTAGAACTAGCACAGTGTCTACAACTAGTAATTAATGAATGTTTTCTGAAGCAAGCTAACAGAAGAAAAGAATAAAGGAAAGAGAAAAAGAAGACAGAAATACTATTTTTTCTGAAATGGCCAGTGTGCTGATTCAGTATTTCATGTGTAATGGGACTAGCTTGGGTATGCCTAGGTCACCCAATATGGAAGACTCCATGTTAGGCAATATTATGTTACTAGAGAAATTGTACTTCCAGTCAACCCCTACTACATTAAAATATTGAGACAAATTTAAAAAAGATAAAATTTAATAATGATAAATTATCTTATGTCCTTTAAGGGTTCAAAAATCAACTTTACATATCTTAACATGGAAAGACATAAATACATAGCAGGTTTTCTGAAAAATGGATTTTAAAAAGTTAGCTCCAAGCACAATATGACTGACCAATGAGATGTGGCAGTTCAGAAGGATTTGGCTGCAGGAGCTGCTCATTCTTTGCTCTGGTCAGACCATACCTGGAGCATTAAGCTCAGCTCTGGTCATGATATTTTTAGGGAAGATATCGATAAGAAACAAAACTTCTGAAAGAGGACAGCTAGGATGGTGAATGACTTTATGTTTATATCAAATGAGAATCACTTGAAAGAACTGGAATCTTTAGGTTGGAAAAGAGAAAAGGGGGAAAGGTATGATAACTGTCTTCAAGTATTTGAAGCGGTACATTGTAGCTGTATTCTGCTTTGTTCCAGAGAGCAGAACTGCGAGCAAAATAATAACTAACTTATACAGCACTTTAAAAGTTCTCATAGGCTTTATAAACAGTATCTCATTTGAATCTCACGACAAATCTGTGAGATAGGTGTGTTTATTGTCTTCATTTTACAAATGAGGAAACAGAGGCTGAGAGACGATTAAGTGCTTTGCCCAGATTAACACATTTATTAAGTATCTGGAGTGGAGTTATAATTCAGGTCTTTTTAGTTTTTAGTTTAAGATACTCTATCACCACATCATGCAACAATAAATAGAAATTTTACTGAGGAAGATTATGACTGGATATAAAGAAAAAACTACTTACAATAGGCATCTGAAAGTGAAATTGACTATCCTTGGAAGTAGTGGGTTTTTCTTACACTTCCTCCCCTCAAATCCTCTCCCCTCCCATTCCCTCCCCTCCCCTCCCTTCTCCTTCTCCCCTCCATTTCCCTCCCCTCCATACTAAAACAAAGTGAAAAGACTGGAAAACATAGAAGAAAATGTAAGATGTCTCACATCACAAACAACTGATCTTTAAAACAGATAAAGAATATTAATTTAAGGATTATCTGTGAGCCATCATCAGAAAAAAAAGAGGCTGGGCTTCATATTTCATCAATACTTCCAATTACATTAGAACCAGAGGGTAAAGTGAAATTCTAAAGAATCCACCAAATAACCTTCTTGAAAGAAACTCCAATATGAAAACTCCCAAGGATACTGGCCAAAAGTCAAACCATTCAGGTAAAATATAAAATACTTTAAAAAAAAGTTCAGATTCTGAAAATCCAGAGTTAGTGTCATGCAACATTGAGCAGCCACCAACATAAAGGAACAGACAATAGAATAAAGTATTTTCAAAGGCAGACTATATAGACTTACAATAAAAAATAACTTAGTTAAATTCAAATGCTTTTTATTTAATCATTTCTTTAATAAAAATATTTTACCTTATTTGTGTTGATTTCTTTCAGTTTTCTATCATTCTCATTTCTGAATATATCCCTCCCTGACCCAGCAAAACACATCTTGAAACAAAGATTAAAAAAGAAAGAGGAAAAATGTCAGCAAAGTCCAACAGTGCATTAACCGCATTAATTATGGCAGCCTTTGTGACATTCCATATTTCTAATCTCTCCCTCATTTTCAAGAACAGAAGATTGCAACAGTGTGCTGGAGTCAGCTAGAACTGTCTCTTAAAAGTCAATTGCTAAAACTTAAATTTGAGCTTTTATACCTAGAAAATTGGCAACCATTACAAATCAGGGCTTACTTTATCATTTTGCTGAATGTCTAGACTTGAGAAAATAATGGAGATTAGGATTAGGATTAAAAATGTGCAGTCTATACAGTATTTTCTTCCCAAAAGTGAGCTGATTGTTAAACATTGACCAGCACACTTCTGAGAGGTAAACTGAAGTTTTGTCAGTTCTCCTCTGGTCCACACCAGCCAAGCCACGTTGATGTACTAAACATATGCAAGATTGCTCTTGACTATATATTTTCCTAGTCCCATTATTCAGCTAGACAGTACATGGCTAACTATGAGGCATGCAATTTGGCCCACAAATCATACCTATTTCTCAAAACAAGTTCTGTATGAAAACTCTATATTCTTGTAATGCTCTTGGCATGCAAATAAATTAGCAGTAATTAGATAACATTTCATTACCAGAGGCCAAATAAAAGCATCAAAGACTTCAGTTCTTTTGATAGGTACTAAAATTCATCTTTCCATGTGCCAGCTATTAAATCAGGGAAATATGGAAGGATCACAACAAAGTCTTGATTGTGCTCAGCTATGAACTCTTTCCCATTCCCGGAGTAACCAGGACCTGTTGCCAATTTAAATAGTGTTCTCTCTTAACATTAATTCTGATCCCCTCGCTCCATCCTCCACATAAAAAAAGAGTTTTTCCAAGGATGTGTTAGAATGCTTATTTCTTACCCAGTGGCTCATGGTGAGTCTAAGCCTTCTCTCTCTGCTGCCTCCAGTCCCTCCCCACTACATATCAACATTTAACAATGACTTTGGGAGGGGTTGGGAAGGGGGACTTCAGTGTCTTCTGTTTTTACCTTCTCTTTTCTTCTTGTGATATAGCACAGCCAAATTATTGAAATTATCTCAGGGCAGCATCTTAAAGAACTACTTATAAGAGTGCAACAAGGAATATAGGCAATTTCAGGTGGAGGCAATTATGAGTTATATATGCAAGTGTTACCATACCCATATTACAGATGAGGGAGATGAAGCTCAGACTGATTACCTGAATTGTGCATGATTACATAGTTAATAGAGAGAGATTCAAACTAATATCTCTTTTGATTCCAAGTCCAAGACTTTATCGGTCACACCAAGTTGCCTTTCAGCATTAATTGATGTGGTTCTTATGTAATTGGTAGGCAGATTACTTGTTGATAATGCTATATGAGTAATGGTGTCAGAAAAAAAATCTAGATTTTCCTAACTTTATGGTTAGACTGATGACAAGGGGACAAGAGAGAAAGGGAAAAACTACTCTCTGAAATAATAGATTTGAATTCTGAGACACTTCCTCACACCTATTAGATTGGCTAAGAGGGAGAAAAGAAAAACGACAAATGTTGGAGGGGATGGCACTGTTGTTGGAGTTGTGAACTAACTCAATGATTATGTAGAGCAATTTGGAGGTACATTCAAAGGTCTATAAAAACATGCATACTTTTGATCCAACAACACTGCTACTACATCTGTATTCCAAAAGAGAAAAAAAAAAATGGAAATGGATCTTTATAGCAGCTCTTTTCTGGTGGAGATCAAGGGTATGCAAATCAAGTGGGGAATGGCTGAACATGTTGCGGTTTGTGACTGTGATGGAATACTACTGTGCTATAATAAATCATGAACATCATACTCTCAGAAAGACTTACATGAATGAATGCACAGTGAAATGAGTAGTACCGAGAGAACACTGTACACAGTAATAGCAGTATTATACAATGACCAACTGTGAATGACTTAGCTATTCTCAGCAATACAATGATACAAGAAAATTCTGAAAGACTTATGATGAAAAATGCTATCTATCTCTAGAAAAAAGAACAGATGGAGTTGGAATACAGATTAAAGCATACTTTTTTAAGCTTTATTTTCCTAGTTTTTTTCATCTATGTTTTCTTATACAACATGACTAATATGGCAATATTTTTTGCATGACCACACATGTATAACATATATAAATTACTTGCCTTCCCAATGAGGGGTCTTGGGAGAGAGAGAGAGAAAATGTAGAATCCAAAATTTTAACCTTAAAAATTGTTTTTAGTTGGAAATAGGGGAAATATAAAATGATAAATAAAAAACAAAAAAGAGGAATAAAAGAGGGAGGTAAGAAAAATAAACAAATTAAAACTTTGAGGTATGGTGGTAGAAAGCTCTTCTTGAGTTCCCTGGGTCAATTCTTCCTACCCTCCCTGTAGGGCTCCTTTTCAAAGATTTCAAGTAGCAAAAATTATCTCCAGAAATCTTTCACTCTCCAGAGTAAGAGCCCCTTTACTTCATATTTTTTCGGGGCTAGAGAAACATATGGAGCTCAGGCGTGAGAGATGTTCTGGGATTAGGAAACATGGGACAATTTTCCAGAGCTGGAGAAAGGAGGCTGTTTGGGACATGAACTTGATACTTCAGTGTGCTCTAGGCGCCTCATAATCATGAGCCTTTAGGGAAGTCAAGATACTTGTTTCTTCCCTAGAAATACAGTAATCAACTCCTTGGGTAGTAGCTCTGTACAGGATATTTGAAGAAAGAGAAATCTGTTCTTCACTGATTTCTACTGGCCTCTCCTGGTACAGGATGGGGCAAAGCAAAGGGGGCACAAAATTAAATTCTGAGGCTGAGGTTCAAATCCTGACTAGATCTTCCTAGTTGTATGATGTCAGGAAACTAATTTATCCTTTTTGGGACTCCGTTTCTTCATCATTAAAATGAGGGAGTTGGAGTAGGTGATAACTAAGATCTCTTCCAGCTCTAAGTTCTCTGAATGAATATTAGAAGGACTTTATGATTACAAAATAGTAATAGTAGAGTGTGGGGTAGAGAAGTATGCTCTGAAGAAAGAATTTCCGTTCGTAGGCTCCTATTACATTAAATAACAAGTTAGTCAATGAACACCTTATGTAAACAATTAATAACTATGTGAAAGACAACGATAATAAAATGACATACCAAAATTTCTGGGATGTAGCTGTAGCAGTTTCAGAGGAAAATCTATATTTCTCAAAACGCAATAACAAAATAGAAGAGGAAAATGAATGAACTGAATAAACATTTTTAAAATTAGAAAGACAAGAAATAAGCAAACCTAAAATAAGCACAGAGGAAATATAGATACATTGCAAACCAAAATTTAAAATATATAAACAAAGTTAAGTTACAGCAAACTCAGTAAAAGTGAAAAGGATGGTCAGAACTTATTATACAGTTCTATACTAGCAAACAGAACTCAAAAGCAATAGAAAATTACTTATAGTCACATGGAATGTACAATGTAATGGGATGTCAGAGAGAAATCCTAAGTGATCCAATCTCAGACAAGAAGATTGAACCAGCTATAAAGGAATTAAAAAAGAAGAAAAGGCCTTATGAGTAAGAACTCACAGGAAAAGTTATAAAAACAGCTATTTAAACAATTAATAGCTCTTGGATACAAATAACTCAAAAAGAAAAGGAAATAAATCACTCTACCAAACCCTCTTTAAGACCTTCATCCAAATCTTTTAAAGAAAATCCTGTTCCCCAAAACAAAACAAATTTAAAAACACACACACACACACACACACACACAGCAATTAGCAGGTTAAGTGAGCAGATGAAGGAACAAATAAATTAAAAAAACATTCATCATGGTTTAATTGGATTTACATTAAGGAATGGAAGGTATGTTCAACATAAGCAAAATAAATATCACATTAAGAGCAAAAACATCTAGAACTACATGATTGTCTCAATAGATGATGAAAAAGCCTTTGACTAAGTACATCACACATATATTCCAATAAAAAATATAAATAGTATAAGCATAGAGAAAGAGTTAAGAGTAATCTGTTTTTTGTGAATTTATCATGAACCTCTTCAGTGGTCAGGTGAATTCTATGGACTCCTCAGAATGATGTTTCAAAATGTATAAAATGAAATACATAGGATTGCAAAAGAAACCAATAAATAAGAAACAGTTGTCCAAATTTTTTAAAAAATATTAATGAATTCCAGTGAAAAGCCCCTATTAAAAATGAATAAAAAGTATCTAAAATTCAAACCTAGTGTTATATATAGTAGTAAAACTCTAGAAGCTTTCCCAAATTTAGAGATTAAAATGATTCCCCCTTTCTTGGTTAGTATTGGAAAAGTTCTAGAAATGTTAGCTATAAAATAAAAGAAAGAAATAAGAGGAATGCTGACAGACAGAGAAGACAAAATATGCCTACTTCTTGATGACAGCTTAGTTTATTTAGAAAATCTGAGAGAAACTGATAATAGTTTCAGTGAAGTTTGAGGCTACAAAACAAACCCACAGAAATCAATAGAATTTCTACATTATATTAACTAGAAGAAAAGGAAGTCACATAAAAAAAAATAAAATCGATAAAATACCAGAGTGAAACTCCGCAAATGGAAGAAAATACCTGTGTAGATAAAGTTATATGAACTT
>CM053771.1:73014279-73029387 GCA_028658325.1 Potorous gilbertii | reverse complement strand
TCACCAATCTTCCCTCTCTTCTATCATCTCTCCCTTCCCTTGTCCTCATCTTCTCTTTTTTCCTGTAGGGTCAGGTAACTTTCTATTCCCCATTACCTGAATTTCTTATTTCCTAGTAGCAAGAACAATATTCAACAGCTGTTCCTAAAACCTTGAGTTCCAGCTTCTCTTTATCCCTCTCACCATACCCATTCCCTTTGGGAAGGCAGGCAATTCAATATAGGCCATATCTGTGTAGTTTTGCAAATGAATTCCATAATAGTTGTGTAGTGTAAGACTGACTATATTTCCCTCCATCCTATCCTACCCCACATTGCTTCTATTCTCTCTTTTGATCCTGTCCCTCCCCGAATGTTGACTTCAGATTGCTCCCTCCTCCCATTGCCTTCCCTTCCATCAACCCCGCCACCCTGCTTATCTCCTCCTCCCCCACTTTCCTGTATTGTAAGATAGGTTTTCATACCAAAATGAGTGTGCATTTTATTCCTTCCTTTAGTCGAGTGTGATGAGAATAAACTACATGTTTTTCTCTCAGCTATCCTCTTTTTCCGTCCACTAAAATGTCTCCTGCCTGCCTCTTCTATGAGAGATAGTTTGCTCCATTCCATTTCACCTTCTCTCCTCTCAATACATTTCTCTCTCACTGTTTACCTTCATTTTTTAAAGATATGATCCCATCCTATTCAATTCACTTTGTGCTCTCTGTCTCTGTGTGTGCATGCATGTGTGTATGTGTGTGTGCACATGTGTGTGTGAGTGCGTGCATGTGTGTAATCCCACTAATTACCCAGATACTGAAAAGTTTCAAGAGATACAAATATTGTCTTTCCATATAGGAGTGTAAAGAGTTCAACTTTGGTAAGTCCCTTATGACTTCTCTTTGATGTTTACTTTTTCATACTTCTTCTCATTCTTGTGTTTGAAAGTCAAATTTTCTTTTCAGCTCTGGTCTTTTCATCAAGAATGCTTGAAAGTCCTCAATGTCATTGAAAGACCATATTTTCCCCTGAAGTATTATACTCAGTTTTGCTGGGTAGGTGATTCTTGGTTTTAGTCCTAGTTCCTTTGACTTCTGGAATATCCTATTCCATGTCCTTCAATCCCTTAATGTAGAAGCTGCTAGATCTTGTGTTATCCTGATTGTATTTCCACAACACTGGAATTGTTTCTCTCTAGCTGCTTACAGTATTTTCTCCTTGATCTGAGAATTCTGGAATTTGGCCACAATATTCCTAGGAGTTTCTCTTTTTGGAACTCTTTCAGGCAGTGATTGGTGGATTCCTTGAATACTTATTTTGCCCTCTGGTTCTAGAATATCAGGGCAGTTTTCCTTGATAATTTCATGAAAGGTGATGTCTAGGCTCTTTTTTTGATCATGCCTTTCAGGTAGTCCCATAATTTTTAAATTGTCTTTCCTGGATCTATTTTTCAGGTGAATCTGTCCCAAAGCCTGCTCAGATCTGCTCCCCTTTGGACTGCCTGGCCAAGGCCGGGCTATGCTCTGCTCCGTGTCCAGTGCACAATGGACCCTTGGCGTTGGTCCTCCAGGGCTCTCTGGAATCGAAATCTCCTCCACTCCACTGTTGTGCAGCTTGCACTGCTCCAGAATTTGTTGGGAGTTCCTCTCTACAGGTAATTTATGGGCTGTGGGTTCAGAGCTTGCATGTGCAAATCTTTCTATTCTGCCCTCTTGGCTCCTCCCATGTAAGTCTTTCTGAGAGCAAGCTGTTCATGATTTATTATCGCACAATAGTATTCCATCACAGTCACAAACCACAACTTGTTCAGCCATTCCCCAACTGATTTGCATACCCTCGATTTCCAATCCTGTGCCACCAGAAAAGAGCTGCTATAAGATCCATTTCCGTTTTTTTTTTTTATCTCTTTTGAAATACAGATGCAGTAGTAGTATTGTTGGATCAAAAGTGTGCATGGTTTTATAGACCTTTGAGCATACCTCCTAATTTCTCTACATACATTGAGTTAGTTCACACCTCCAACAACAGTGCCATCACCTCCAACATTTGTCATTTTTCTTTTCTCCCTATTAGCCAATTTAATAGGTGTGAGGAAGTACCTCAGAATTCAAATCTGTTATTTGAGAGAGTAGCTTTTCCCTTTCTCTCTTCTTCCCCTGTCATCAGTCTATTAGAGTCTATCAGTCCATCACCACCCAGGAACAGCATTTCTCCAGCAATGTTTGGCTTGGAAGAGTTACTCCTATGTGCTTTATCTTGGCAAAGCATCAAGTGGGCCTCAAAACTTGAGCCATCCCTGCACACAGCAAGCTGGGCAGGTGCAGATGCCTAAATGACGCCTTGACTTTTCTTATTTCCCTGAATTCACAGTTCATTCTCAGCGTAGGCCTTAATTCTCCCCAAATGATCATTTTGAACAACTCAGTCCTTAAGCAGTTCATCTCTTATCAATACACAATCAACAACCATTTATTAAGTACCTACTATATATCAAGTACTAATCCATGTACTGAAGTTAAAGTTCAAAAACAAAACAGTCCTTGCAATGAAGAACTTACATTTTATTTAGATAAATAACTAACGTGCATGTATCAACATGGAAAAACATAAATAAAAGTAGGTAAAAGGCCATTTCAAAGGGGGTAGACAATAACAGCTGGGGGAAATCAGGAAAGGGGAGGTAGCACTTGATATAAATTTAGAAAGGAAACTGAGAAAGAAGGAAGAAGGGAGGGAGCAGAAGGGCAGAGTCAGAAAGAGACATAAGCAAACTTAGGGGCAGAGACAGACAGACAGACAGACAGATAGACAGATAGATAGATAAAGGCAAGAGAGAGAGGGAGAGAGAGACAGAGACAGAGAATTAAAGAGAGAGAAATGGAAGGAGAGGGTGAATAAAACTACAGTAAGAGAGAGAGAAACATGCAATTTGCTGAATGAGAGGGATAAGGTCAGATTTGTGCCTTAGAAAGATCAATTAGACAGTTAAGTGGAGAACAGACTGGATTGAGGAGGAGACTTGAGGAAGACCAATCAACTAGTAGGTTATTCCAATAGTTCAAGTATAGAGTACTTAGTTTAGAGGACAGTTTCAGTTTTTCATTGAATTATTTTCACTCCAGGTTACCTCTATATTACCTAAGCTTGAGGTTTGTGATCACACAAATACATCTCCTGCTTGCTCCCCACCTTAGTACATGGCTACCATTCCAGACTCGAGGCCTGATTCAACCTTGGATAGTTATTCTCTACTAATCCTCCACTGCCCTCTTTGTGAAGGCAGCTGTCTCACCAGCAACACTGCTAGACATCATCATGGCTTCATCAGTAGGTAATCTTGAGTAATAAGTTTGTTCAGTTTTGAGGAGGAGTAAGTAGGCTGTGTATGTAATCTATTGCAACTTTCACAGATTCTATGACAAACCATTGTCTCAATAGTTGTATACCTTTGAGTTTTGTTGTTTTGCTTTGTGGATCATGAAGTTTGTTTGTAGCACTTTGAATTTTCAACATGATCCTGATAATGCATCATATTATATATTCTTTTTCAAGTTGCTATTGAACATCATATAAGGACAAAGAGTTGAGTCAATCTGAGATTGGTTGGACTGTTCATTCAGAGTTTATATACAAGAAACAAAGAATAATAATAAATATATCACCCAAAAATAAATACATATCCAGTTGAAGATAAGACTGAAATTCTTCTGGAGCAGTGCTACTCCTTCCATTATACAACCTGAAGAGGGTAGTCTTTAAGGAGGTAGAAAATATGTAGATAGAAACTTACTGTCTGAATGACCTAAGACTATGCCATAGGTATTGAGATTATAATGAAGAAAAAAAGTAAAAGAAAAAACAAACCCCAAACATATATGTTTGAAATGAAGGCTTGAGGTATTGTCATTACTCAAAAAGGTGACTAAAGAACCATGTAGTATGTTTGCTTCTTTGTTTATCTTCTAGGAGATTGACTTGATGGCAGGGGTATACTGGAGCCAGCCTGAATTTGTTCAGAGAGCTAATAGTTAAATTTCCTCAGAAATCACTAAATGCTTTAAATCATGGCTTTGATAAATTACTGAGTTCTAACAGGTTAACAGAATTCTGGGGACTGGAAACAAATCAGAAAATGTTCTCCTATACTCCTCTACAGAATACTCTAATGTGTCCTTTTGTCAGACATATGAAAATTAGGCTTTGGACCCTCTTACATGGACTGGAGAGTCCTTGTTAGCTTTTTGTGGTAAATACGTACCAGAACTTTGAAAGGACGGGGTATTGAACAGGAAAGAGGTCTATGGAACAAGCAAAAGATGTCTAAAAACTTGAAGTGACTGATGTCTGGGAGGAGTAGATCTGGAAGGTGTAAAAGGACTAGTGGGTACTAACCAGATCTGAACAGTCATTAATAAATGACTGTCAACTTGATAGAGGTATCTACTTTAGCATCTGAGAGATTAAATATCCCTTTTTTGTGCTACTAAACATTTTTATTGAGGAAGTTTGTGAAAACATAGATGGCACACTTTTTAACTTCAAAGGTGACACAATGCTGAAAGAGACAGGGCTATTCAGTTGAGCAACAAAGTTGGGATCTAATGGACTGTATCCAATTAGACTAAGTTTAATAGGGAAAATAACAAAATACACTTGGGTTTTAAAACAGTCAAACGCACTAAGCACATAAGAATAAAGAGATTGAAAATATTCAGCTGAAGAATGGATTATCAATTCCCCATAACCTAGAGGAAAATTTTTGTTCAGGCATAAGTTGAAAATGGCTTCTGAATTCCTCCCAACTCTGAAAATCTGTCAAATTTATTTTGGCCTCAGGAGAAGTATTTTTGTTTCACAAAATCCTGTCTAAACACTTAAAATTTTAATATTCAATAAGTTACTCAATAAGATGGAAAAAAGACTTTTGAAGCATTGTTACTGTTATAACTTCATACAGAGAGTAATACTAACAACATAAGGCGGGTTGTTTCATTCCAGAGTAAGGAAAAGGGAAAGGGAATGAATTTATAGTCAGGGGGCAGGGGTTCCTCTCCCAACTCTGCCATCTACGTGACCTGAGACAAGTCATGGAGAATCTCTGGGTATCAGGTTCTTCATCTATAAAGTAAAAATGGTAGATTAGATAACATTTAAAGGGTCTCCCAGCTGTAAATCTGTAGCGATTCTCAGACCAGTAAGTGACATCTGGGATTATTTACATGAATAAGGGTGTAATTTTCTTCTTTTTAGGTGATCAGGCAAAAGAAGGAAGAGAGAACAAACCATAGTCTCATATACACTGATATAATTAACTAAACTACCTTTGTATGTCTCTCCCCACCTCTCCCTTCCCCTCAGGTTCACTGAGAATCCCAAAGCCTCAACTCAAGAACTACTAGCCTTAGAGAGGCAGCCATAGATGAGTGCTGCAATTACCCATGATCTCAACGATGGTCTCCCACGAAGGGAGAAATCATGTGCACAAGTCATAAGAGTTCTTGAAGACCAGGCTTCAGAAGGAATGGAAAGAGTTTCTGAAAATTCCTTTTGGAAGATTGCTCATAGATACAGCACTGAAGTGTCACTTAGCCCAAATGAGAAGGTTGTACAAGATGAGCTGAAGTCCCTTAAAACTCTATGTATAATCCTGTGACTTGAAGAAGGCTTCTAGTAATTAGAGTAGGGCAGTTCAGGTGTTAAGGTGACTGGGTGCTATGTGATAAGATCTGTCGAAATAATTGAAAATGATTAGCTTGGTGAAGACTTAAGGGTAGGAGTAAGAAAGGGAAAGTCATCCTCAAGTACTTGAAGAACTTCCATATGGAGGGAAGATTAGATTTGTCTTGGTTTCACAGGGCAGAACTGGGTAGCATTTGCTTGGAGGTGAGAAAAATGTAAAAGAAAATCAAGCAACTTCACAACATTTAGAAGTCCAAAAATTGAGTGTAGTACCTCAAAGGAGAGTTACTGGAGGTCTTCTATAGAAGGTTGGATTATTTTTTATTCATGGATATCATAGAGGAGTGATATGAGTGATTTTGCTTCTGGTGGGGCTATGACTAGATTCTTAATGACGTTCTCATTCTAAGATTCTATAATTCTAGGTGACTGGGGTAGTCAGGGGGAGAAGGTGATTTGATGAAAGAAATCAGAGTTGAAATTAATCCTGAACCAATAGTCATACTCAGCAAAATCAGAAGGGTAGAGAAAGCTATTCCAGTTTTGGAAAATAGTGTAAGCAAAGACATAGAGGAAAGAATGAGAGAGAGAGAGAGATCATGTTGTACTAGAGGGTAAACAGAGAGGGTGATGTGTAAATGAGTCGAGAAAGGTAGATTCCCTTAGGTTACCAAGGTTAGAGCCTTCCTCTCTCTCCACCCTTGCCTCACAGCCGCTGTGGTCAATACTCAGGTGGTCATACCTGAAGGTCAATCGTCCAGGGTCTCAAGTACCACTTGTTCTCCACCTTCTTGGAAATGGCTAATAGGACATGCTTACTAAGTTCTATCTTTGTTTACCTGATACACACACACACAAGCATATGCATTTGTGTGTGTGTGTGTGTGTGTATATATATATATATATATATATATATATGCATATAAGTGTGTATTCTATAGGGCAATAAGTCATATATACACACCTAGAGATGTATGTGTGCATGACCTATTGTCTTATAAGACACATTCAGCTAGTCTACCCACAAACACATCATCATCATCATCTTCATCATCATCCACATCATTGTTTTAGCTCTCAATCTCCATATTCATGGAAAAAGAGACTTTCAAAATACAGAAAATAGATGGGGCAGATCCAAGTGTGGGTCAACAGGATAAGGTTCCAATAATCTCCAAGGTCCTGTGATGCCCTGAGGTTGCTAAATGAAGGAATAAGACATTTACAGGCAGCAGGATCTAAATAGAAAAATAAGACAATCCCTGCTCGCAAGGAGCTCACATTTTAAGGGGGAAGATGACACACATAGAAGATTTCAGTTGCAAATCAGATACAAAACCCACATGGACCTTAGGATATACCAGCAAAGCAGATGTCAATTCAATTATTTCAGAGAGCCTGTGAATTTTTTTCTCAAGTTCAGAAAGCAGTTACTTTCTCCATCTGTACAATAATCCACAGAACCCTGAATATACAAGAACATAAGAAGAATGGAAGAACAACAGCTGGTCCCAGGATTGTTTTTATCTGAAGATGGTGGAAAAAAAATTAAAAGAATGAGATGATGGTGATGTTAATGTTAATGATAATAGTACAGTAGTTTGCATTTATATAGTGCATTAAGGTTTACAGTGTATGTTTCATGTATTATCTTATTTGATCCTTGCAGCAACTCTGTGATGGAGGTGTCATCATTAGCCTTGTGTACACAAATTCACACAGTAAACCTGTGCGTTAACATGCCAAGATAAACCTCTATATGGAAATGTTTCATATATCTATGGTCACATACACACACCAGTACAAATTACACATCAACAAAAAAGGCATATTACACATACTCTCCAAAACAGGAGTTAGTCGTCAAGTTTGAGTTATGGCTCTCCTACATATTTCTTATGTGACCTTGGACATTATCTCTTACCCCTTGGGTCTAAGTATTCTCATCTTTAAAATGAGGTGTGTGTGTTCATCCTTCATTGTCCAAGAGGACCATGCCATCAGAGAAATGATGACATGACTTGTATTTGACTTTGTTTTGAGTAAGGGAGGGCTGTTCAGGTCACCAATCTCCCTTCTCCTCCAGAGCCATCTGAATCTAGCAACCAGATATTCATCAGGATGACTGGAGATGATCCAGGATGAGGTAATTGGGGTTAAGTGACTTGCCCAAGGTCACACAGCTAGTGAGTGTCAAGTACCTAAGGTGAAATTTGAACTCAGGTCCTCCTGACTCCTGCACTGGTGATCTATGCACTGCACCTCTTAGCTGTCCCAAAATGAGAAGGTTATTGGGGAATGCTTGAAAAAGTTGTGATGTATGATTGTAATGTGTTATAAGAAATGACAAGCAGACTGATTTCAGAAAGAAACTGGGAAGAAACACACAGATGCAGTTAAGTGATCAAGACCAGTAGAACAAATAACAGCAATAATGTATGATGGTCAATTGTGAAAGACTTAGGTCTTCCCAACAATACACCAGGATCCAAAGCTTCCAAAGGACTCAGCATGAAAAGTGCTATTCACCTGCAGAGACAAAAATGATGGAATTTGAATGCAGATTGACACACAATATTTTAACTTCTTGTGGTGGTTGTGGGGAGTCTGTCCTCTTTTACCACATGACTAACATGGAAATATATTTTGCATGATTTCACATGTATAATTTATGTCAAATTGCTTACCATCTCAGGGAGGGAGGTGAGAGGGAGAGAAATTGAAACTCAAAATTATTCAAAGTGAACGTTAAAAATTGTTTCACATGTACTTTAGGAAAAATAAAATATTCAAAAATGAGAGTATTGTACAAGACATCAGTTCAAGATCTAAATTCTGGATTCTTTGGACATATACTGACACACTTTCTGAAACTCACTGATGCTCAAACATACATTTGCAGTGTGACAATAAGTCAGAGTATTTAGTAAGCACCCCCAATTTTGGGATATCTACAGGTGCTTGCTCAACATGCTGAGAGATTCACCCAGCCCATAGAGACCCAGTTATTTCCACCATTTGGATCCCTTGAGTCATAAAGGTGCAGGAAATGATGATGGCTTTTTAGGCAATAGAATAGTTAATTTTTCTGATTTCATGTCGCCTGAACTCCCAAGGGTCTCAAGGGATATGGCAGACTCGGCACTAACTTATTTATCCTCATATCCAAGGGAATAAAGAAGGATGAAAAACTCTGTGTTTGCCCTCTTTTTGAAGTATGGCTGTCTGCTCAATCTGCATTCCCATTCTTTGAGCTGTACCAGGACTAGAATCTGGTGGGTAAGTGCTATTAGAGAATGAGAAGGAAAGTCTAAAAGCAGAGTGACAACAGTATTGTTTTAAGAACAATTTTGAGTGATGAAGTCATTTTGACTACGATAAATGCCCCAATTAACTACAAAGGTCATATAAAGGAGGATGCTATTTGTGTCCACAGAAAGGACTGATAAATAGAAATATGAACAGAATGATATACATATATATACATGTGTGTGTGTGCATGCATATATACATGTTTGTATCTATTAGTAGCTGTCTCATTTACTATATGGGAAGAGGGAAGAAAAAAAGGAAAAATAGAAAGTTACATGATAACTTTATTATATAATTAAAATGAATAGTAAGTTATACATAATAGAGTTGCAATTTCATGTACAATCACCTTTTTTCTATTCTGCTGTTATGGAAATATTTGCTTTATTTCTTAAGTTCAGAATAAAATAAACAAAGTAAATTAAAAAGCAGATGTAGTATTTCAGCTAGTTTTGGGGCAAAGTCCTAAGGGGATGAGAGGGAAATGAGAAGAGATAGATCCTGACTTCAACTTTTATTAACTGATTTTCATTTCTGCTAGAACTCAGCATTCCAGAGAAACATCTGTGGCTTATCTGAATATCTGGAGCCCCGTGGGAAGGAGTCTCAGACCCTCAACTACACTCTAACAAGCAGTAGGAGATGTACAGGCTAGGGGAAGACAAAGACTCTTGGCTTTAGTCAGTGGACCAGGGTTTATATCCTTACTCTGCTACTAGTTCCCTGCTTTACTGGACAAATTCCATCTGTAAAATAAAGTAATTGAATTAATTTTCTAGCTCAAAGTCCCCATTTCCTCTTCCTGAATCTTCAGGTAGTGACCTTGGTATATATATTTATGTATACTTTGTGTGTGTGTGTGTATGTGTGTATATGTAAGCATGTGCTGATAAATTTTTAACAGCAAGCTCCAAAAGAAAAAAATTGATACAGCACACTTCTACATGTAAAGTTCAATTTGCATTATTGACTTTTTCCTACAATGATTTCTTAAAATTCTGTAAAAAAACCAACAAATCAACCCTGATAATTTCTGAGGTGGAAATGCTTACTCTGAATACTTAACCACTGGCTCTTGCACAAGTTTAACAGGGCTCCAGTACAACCTTTCAGATGCCTAACTGATATACTCTGGCTGTGTGATCTTGGGCTAGGCACAGGAATTTAAATTTAAGGATATAAACTATAGAGTAGGTGCCAAGTTGAGTTGATGGAACTTATCTGAGAATTCCCTCCCTGTCTCAGTGGTCTGGTCCCTCTCCTACTTTTTATAGCATAATTCCTGAGCAGCGGATAGTGTAATAACCATGAAGATCATTTAATCCAATTGCTTCTTTGTCCTGAGAAGGGGAAAATGGAAACCTATGGAGCTGCAGTGACTTACCTTAGGTTACAAAAATTCTAATCTGCAGATCCAGGAGTCAAAACGCTGCCACCAGTCTATTAGAGTACCCTTTACAATGGTCTCCCTGCCCTGAGTCTCTCCCTACTCCAGTCCACCCTTCTCCCAGATGTGAAAGCAAAATTCTCAAAACATAGGTCTGCCCATGTCACCTTCCCCCTTCCATCCCATTCAATAAACTCTAGTGACTCCTTATTAGCTGAAGGATCAAACATAACATCTTCTTTTTTGATTTTAAACCCTGACTCTTTCCTATATAAACAGTCTCCTTATACCTTCTTTCCTTCTATAAACTCTCCATATAAGTTAGTGGTGCTGGCCTCCTTGCTGTTCCTTGCACAAGACATCACAGCTCCACCTGTCCCTCATGACTGAAATGGTCTCCTTTCTTATCTCTACTTCTTGGTTTTACAGGCTTCCTTCAAGTTCCAGAAAAAATTCCACTTTCTGCAAGAAACCAGCTCACAATGGTCACCTTTAACTTAAGTGACTTCAACTCAGACATATTCATCCTGGTAGGGATCCCAGGACTGGAGCAGTTCCACATCTGGATTGGCATTCCTTTCTGCACTATTTACCTTGTGGCTGTAGTAGGAAACTCAATCTTGCTGTATCTCATTATCACAGAGTGTAGCCTCCATGAGCCCATGTTCTTCTTCCTTTCTCTTCTGGCTTCTACTGATCTGGTACTGTCCACAGCTGGTGTTCCCAAAACCCTCAGCATCTTCTGGCTTGGAGCCAGGGAAATCACCTTTAGTGGCTGCCTCACCCAGATGTTTTTCCTTCACTACAGCTTTGTTTTAGATTCAGCCATTCTGTTGTCCATGGCATTTGATCGCTATGTGGCCATCTGCTCCCCACTGAGATATGCCACCATCCTGACTCCTCAAACTGTCATCAAGATCATAGTAGGTATCTGCTTTCGCAGTTTCTGCATAATTCTTCCTGATGTTTTCTTGTTGAAGCGCCTGCCCTTCTGCCAGACACGCATCATTCCACACACATACTGTGAACATATTGGTGTGGCTCGCCTCTCCTGTGCTGATATCTCCATCAACATCTGGTATGGCTTTGCTGTGCCCATTATGACTGTAATTTCAGATGTGATATTGATTGCTGTCTCTTACACACTTATCCTCCATGCTGTCTTCCGCCTCCCATCTCATGCTGCCCGCCAGAAGGCATTAAGTACATGTGGATCTCATGTCTGTGTCATTCTTATGTTCTACACACCAGCATTTTTCTCCATCCTTGCCCACCGATTTGGGCACAATGTTCCCCGAACCTTCCATATCATGTTTGCCAACCTTTACATAGTCATCCCACCTGCACTCAATCCTATCATCTATGGAGTTAAGACAAAGCAAATAAGGGACAAGATTGTCATCTTGTTCTCCCCAAAAGCAATCCAGTGACATGGTACTGTGAATCAGGAAGAGTTTATAATGAGCTGTTAATGTGCAATTATGATGCAAAATAGCCATTTGTTAGTTGTTCAATCTCACGTGTGAATATGAGCTTTCAACTAGAGAACACTTTAAATTTTCACTCAGGCCTGCAAGCGCCCTTAAAGGAAGGGATTCCATCCAATCCTATTCACTTTAATTCATCAACCATCTCTTATTCATCTCTGCATCTATTCCACAGCATAGGACCATATACATACTAAAGTCTCAATAAATTATGTGGTGAATACTTATGGAATCAATAAATAAATGATGTTGACTGACTTGTGAACCTTCAGAAGTGCAGAATCCATTTTAGTGGAATTCCAAATAAATGACCATTTATTGATAGGTATAGGTATAAATGACTGCAAAGAATCTAAAATCAGCAAAAACTGACAAATAAAGATAAATCTAGCTCCTTCTTGAGCGCTGTTTCTTCCTCTTCACTGTGGCCAATTCCTAGCCATAGGATCTTCTCTTTATATCATACCATATCACACCATATCATATCATATCTTATATATGTATGTATGTACACACACACACACACACACACACACACACACACACACATATATATATATGTATATATTCCCTTAGTATCCATCTATTCTTTTGACTTAAATTTACCTTTATACAAATATCTCAATCTCTGTCTCTAGCCTTGACATCACATTTGAGGTCCAATCCCTCAGTTTACCAGCTGACAGGATATAACATCGGAAGCACATCCTAGTGGGTATCGAAAAAGTACTGGATTTATAGTAAAGAAACAAAACCCCAAACCTATGCTCAGTGCCTGACTCTATTAAATATTGTCTTAGTTTTAGGTAAGTCATTTAAATTATTTAGTTCTCACCATTCCCATTATTAAGAGAAGAGTTAGACTAAATTGAATCAAATGCCCTCTAATTCTGCAATCTTCAAAGAAAGAGGGGCAGGACCTATAAGTACAAAAAATATTTAAAAGAGCTCTTTTTCATAGTAACAAATATTGGAAATTAAAGGGGTTCCCATCAAGTGACCAAATATATAAATATACAAACATGCATACACATATATGTATGTATACACCCACTTGCACATGCACGTATGTGTGCCATAAGAAATAACAAAAGGGATGCTTAAAGAGAATTCTTAAATTTTCATGAAATGATAGAGAAAAGAAAGCAGAACCAGGAAAATAATTTATACAACAAGCACAAAATTGTGAAGACAAATAATTTTGAAACCCCTAAGAACTCTGATCAATGCAATGACCAAATATTTTTTCAAAAGACTGATAGTGAAGCATGCTAATCATCTTCTGATACAGAGGGGTCTCAGGTGCAGAATGAGTTATTTTTTGGATAGGAACAATATACGATTTGTTTAACTTGACTATGAATGTTTCTTAAAAAGAGTTTTTATTTTATTTATTTTTTTCAGTGATGGAAGGAGTAAGTGGGAGAAAAAAGTTAATATTTGCTTTGAAAAAAACAAAATAAAATCTATGATCTTCATTTGGATTTTAAACTATTTTCTCAAACTCACCAGGTTGAAAAATAAACATCATATTTCTCCCTCCCCTCAAAAAAAAATCTTTCTCTTCCTCTCAACTTCTTAATTTCTATTCACCATTGAATTTCATTCAATAATGGAAAACCAGTATCGGAAAATAACATTAATCTAGAGTTGTTATGATTCTCTTTGCCATCCTATGTCCTGTGTTCCACCAATGACATATTATGTTTTAAAATACATTTCATTAATATCTTTGGTTTGCATTAGTTACATTTTCCATTGTATTCTTCCTCGTACATCATCCCAGAAAACCATCCTTTATAATAAAGAAAAAAGATAATAGCTAGAATTTATGTAGTAATTACTATTCCAAGGACTGTGCCAAGTGCTTTACAAATGTTATTTCATTTGTTCCACACAACCTCGAGAGGTAGAATGCTATTGTTATCTATATTTTACAGTTGAGAAACTTGAAACAAAGAAAGGTTAAGTGATTTTCCCAGAGTCATACAGTTAGTAAGTATTCAAGCAATGTTTGAATTCAAGTCTTCCTGACTTAGAAAAATAAGCATAAATGATACATGACACAAAAATAATGAGTTGCATTAATTTTGTTCATAATAATCACTGCTAACTTTGATATAGCATCTACATTGTACTAAGCACCAGACAGATATTATCTCATTTGATTCTCACAATAACATGAGGAAGGAGATAATATTTTACCTTCATTTTACAGATAGAGAAACTAAAGCAGAAGTTAAACGCTTCTGCCTTACACAGTTAGTAAGGTCCAAAAGCAGCTTTGAATTCAGGACTTCCACTATACCACCTAGCTGCTACTGCAAAAAAAAAAAAAAACTCATCCATAAAATTTATCAAAATTAACTTTAATCTTTCTAAAACTTATCTCCATCCCTGGTTTTCTTAAGAATCCAAACTCTATCCAGAGTTCTGAATTGTATTTAACCAGGTTTGCTTCTAGCTTTTGTTTTTAAATATGATCTTAATATTCAAGTCACAAATCCATTTTGAAATTGTTGTTGACACAAATTATCAGGCTAAACCTAATTTCTACTAGGCTGTTTTCCAGGTTTTTTTTTTCCCATCAGATCTTATCAAATAGGAATTTACTCTAGGTAATTTTTAGGTAATTTCTGGTTTGAGATTCATTGAACACTGTTGTATTCAATTATTTCAATTTCTTCCTGTTAGCTTTGTGGTGCAGTAGAGAGGACTCTGTGTCTGGAGTGGAAAATCTGAGTTTAAATCAAACCTCAGATATCAATTCCATGATCTTCAGGCAAGCACCCGTACCTGCCTCAGTTTCCTCAACTGTAAAATGAGGCTAATAGCAGCACCTATTTTCCAAGTTGTTGTGAAAAATAAATGAGATAATATGTATAAAGCACTCAGTCCAGAGTCTGCCATATATAGGAAAAATAAGTGCTTGTTTGCTTCATTCCTGTGTAATCTGTTCCATTGATCTACTTTTTAAAAACCAGTACTAGTTAGTTTTGATGATGGCTCTTTCATAATAAAGGTGTGGAAATTAATTTGTCTTTTTTTCACAATTTCCCTGGACATTCTAAATCTTTTGTTTCTCCTAATGAATTTTGTGATTATTTTGTCTACCTCTGTTAAGTATCTCTCTAGCACTTTGACTGGTATAGGGATGAATTCTTGCTTAATATTGATAATATTTGCCATTGGTAATACATTGGCAAAAATCTACCCTAAAACACAGAATATTCTTCTAGACAGTTAAGTTGTTCCATTCCATATG
>CM053771.1:72995940-73013779 GCA_028658325.1 Potorous gilbertii | reverse complement strand
CATATGGAATGGAACAACTTAACTGTCTAGAAGAATATTCTGTGTTTTAGGGTAGATTTTTGCCAATGTATTACCAATGGCAAATATTATCAATATTAAGCAAGAATTCATCCTTATACCAGTCAAAGTGCTAGAGAGATACTTAACAGAGGTAGACAAAATAATCACAAAATTCATTAGGAGAAACAAAAGATTTAGAATGTCCAGGGAAATTGTGAAAAAAAGACAAATTAATTTCCACACCTTTATTATGAAAGAGCCATCATCAAAACTAACTAGTACTGGTTTTTAAAAAGTAGATCAATGGAACAGATTACACAGGAATGAAGCAAACAAGCACTTATTTTTCCTATATATGGCAGACTCTGGACTGAGTGCTTTATACATATTATCTCATTTATTCTTCACAACAACTTGGAAGATAGGTGCTGCTATTAGGCTCATTTTACAGTTGAGGAAACTGAGGCAGGTAGAGGTGCTTGCCTGAAGATCATGGAATTGATATCTGAGGTTTGATTTAAACTCAGATTTTCCACTACAGACACAGAGTACTTTCTACTGCACCACAAAGGTAACAGGAAGAAATTGAAAAAATTCAATACAGTAACAGTGTCCAATAAATCTCGAACCAGACATTACCCAGAAAAAGAAATTCTATTTGATAAGATCTGCTGGACAAACTAGAAAGTAGTCCAGCAGAAATTAGGTTTAGCTTGATAACTTTTATCAACAATAAATTCAAAATGGATTTGTGACTTGAATATTAAGATCATATTTAAAAACGAAAGCTAGAAGCAAACCTGATTAAATACCAATCAGAGCTCTGGATAGAGTTTGAATTCTTAACTAAACCAGGGATGGAGACATGTTTTAAAAAGTGTAAAACTAATTTTGATATTATATGGAAGTTTTTTTGCAGTAGCAGCTAGGTGGTACAGTGGAAGTCCGGAGTTCAAAGCTGGTTTTGGACATTTACTAACTGTGTAAGGCAGAAGCATTTAACTTCTGCTTCAGTTTCTCTAAAATGGAGGTAAAATAGAATCTACTTCCCCACATTGTGAGAATCAAATGAGATAATAAATTTCTGGTGCTTAGTACAATGTAGATGCTATATCAAAGTTAGCAGTGATTATTATGAACAAAATTAATGCAACTCATTATTTTTGTGTCATGTATCATTTATGCTTATTTTTCTAAGTCAGGAAGATTTGAATCTAAACCCTGCTTGAATACTTACTAACTGTGTGATCATGGGAAAAATCACTTAACCTCTGTTTGTTTCCAGTTTCTCAACTGTAAAATACAAGTAACAATAGCATTCTACCTCTCAAGGCTGTGTGGAACAAATGAAATAACATTTGTAAAGCACTTAGCACAGTCCTTGGAATGGTAATTGCTACATAAATTCTGGCTATTATTTTTTTCTTTATTATACAGGATGGCTTTCTGGGATGATGTAGGAGGAAGAATACAATGGAAAACGCAATTAATGCAAACCAAAGATATTAATGAAATATATTTTAAAAGATAGCATGTGATTGGTGGAATACAGGACATATGATGGCAAAGAGAATCATAACAACTCTAGATTAATGTTATTTCCTGATACTGATTTTCCATTTTGAATGAAATTCAGTGGTGAATAGAAATTAAGAAGTTGAGAGGAAGAGAAAGATTTTTTTGAGGGGATAGAGAAATATGATGCTTATTTTTAAACCTGGTGAGTTTGAGAAAATAGTATAAAATCCAAATGAAGATTATAGAATATATTTTGTTTTTTTCAAAGCAAATATTAATTTTTTTCTCTCACTTACTCCTCCCATCACTGAAAATAATAAATAAAATAAAAACTCTTTGTAAGAAATATTCAGTCAAGTTAAACAAATCATACATGGTTGCTATCCAAAAAATAACTCATTCTGCACCTGAGCCCACCTCTGTGTCAGAAGATGGTTATCATGCTTCATCAGTCTCCTGAAAAAATATTTGGTCATTGCATTGATCAGAGTTCTTAGGGGTTTCAAAATTATTTGTCTTCACAATTTTGTGTTTGTTGTATAAATTATTTTCCTGTTTCTGCTTCCTTTTCTCTATCATTTCATGAAAATTTAAGAATTATCTGTAAGTATCCCTTTTGTCATTTCTTATGGCATACACACATGTGTGTGTGCAAGTGTATGTGTGTATGTATACATATATGTGTATGTTTGTTTTTATATGTATATGTTTGGTCAGTTGTTGGGAACCCCTTTCGTTTCCAATATTTGATACTATGAAAAAGAGCAATTTTAAATATTTTTTGTACATATGGGTCCTGCCCCTCTTTCTTTGAAGATTGCAGAAGTAGAGGACATTTGTGATCAATTAGGGTAACTCTTCTTTTAATAATGAGGGCTAGTGAGAACTAAATAATTTGATGGACTTACCTAAAACTAAGACAATATTTAATAGTCAGGCACTGAGCATAAGTTTGGAGTTTTGTTTGTTTCTTTACTATAAATCTAGTAATTGTTCAATTCTCACTAGGGTATGCTTCTGATGTTGTATCTTGTCAGCTGGTAAACTGAGGGATTGGACCTCAAATGTGATAGCAAGGCTAGAGACAAAGATTGAGGTATTTCTATAAAGGTAAACTTAAGTCATAAGAATAAACGGATACTAAGGGAATATATATATATATATATATATATATATATATATATATGTGTGTGTGTGTGTGTGTGTGTGTGTGTGTTTACATACATAGATATATAAGATATGATATGGTATGATGTGATATGATAGGATATAAAGAGAAGATCCTATGACTAGGAATTGGCCACAGAGAAGAGGAGGAAACAGAGCTCAAGAAAGAGCTAGATTAATATTTATTTGTCAGTTTTTGCTGATTTTAGATTCTTTGCAGTCATTTATACCTATTACCTATCAATAAATGATCATGTATTTTAAATTCCACTAAAATGGATTCTGCACTTCTGAAGGTTCACAAGTCAGTCAACATCATTTATTTACTGATTCCATAAGTATTCGCTGCATAATTTATTGAGTCTTTGTTATGTATATGCTGTGGGTGGAAAAGATGCAGAGATGAATAAAAGATGGTTGCTGAATTAAACTGAATTGGATTGGATGGAATCCCTTCCTTTAAGGCACTTGCAGGCCTGAGTGAAAATTTAAAGTATTCTCTAGTTGAAAGCTCATATTCACAGGCAATATCGAACATCTAACTAATGGCTATTTTGCAGCATAGTTGCATACTAGCAGCTCATTATAAACTCTTCCTGATTCACAGTACCATGTCACTGGATTGCTTTTGGGGAGAACAAGATGACACTCTTGTCCCTTATTTGCTTTCTCTTAACTCCATAGATGATAGGATTGAGTGCATGTGGGATGACTATGTAGAGGTTGGCAAACATGATGTGGAAGGCTCGGGGAACATTGTGTCCAAATCGGTGGGCAAGGATGGAGAAAAAGGCTGGTATGTAGAACATAAGAATGACACAGACATGAGAACCACATGTACTCAGTGCCTTCTGGCGGGCATCATGAGATGGGAGGCAGAAGACAGCATGGGGGGAAAGTGTGTAGGCGACAGCAATCAATATTATATCTGAAATTACAGTCACAGTGGACACAGCAAAGCCATTCCAGATGTTGATGGAGATATCAGCACAGGAAAGGCAGGCCACAACAATATGTTCACAGTATGTGTGTGGGATGATGCGTGTCGGGCAGAAGGGCAGGCGCTTCAACAGGAAAACATCAGGAAGAATTGTGCAGAAACTGCGAAAGCAGATACCTCCTATGATCTTGATGAGAGCTCGCGGAGTCAGGGTGGTGGTATATCTCAGGTGGGAGCAGATGGCCACATAGCGATCAAATGCCATGGACAACAGAATGGCTGAATCTAAAACAAAGCTGTAGTGGAGGAAAAACATCTGGGTGAGGCAGCCACTAAAGGTGATTTCCCTGGTTCCAGGCCAGAAGATGCCGAGGATTTTGGGGACACCAGCTGTGGACAGCACCAGATCAGTAGAAGCCAGAAGGGAAAGGAAGAAGAACATAGGCTCATGGAGGCTACACTCTGTGATAATGAGATACAGCAAGATTGAGTTTCCTACTACAGCCACAAGGTTAATAGTGCAGAAAGGAATGCCAATCCAGATGTGGAACTGCTCCAGTCCTGGGATCCCCACCAGGACGAATATGTCTGGGTTGAAGCCACTTAAGTTAAAGGTGACCATTATGAGCTGGTTTCTTGTAGAAAGTGGAATTTTTTCTGGAACTTGAAGGAAGTCTATAAAACCAAGAAGTAATATGAGAAAGGAGATCATTTCAGTCATGAGGGACAGCTGGAGCTGTGATGTCTTGTGCAAGGAACAGCAAGGAGGCCAGAACCACTAGCTTATATGGAGAATCGATCGAGGGAAAGGTGTAAGGAGACTATTTATATAGCAAAGAGTCAGGGCTTTAAAACCAAAAAAGATGTTATGTTCGGTCCTTCAGATAATAAAGAGCCACTAGAGTTTATTGAATGGGATGGAAGGGGGAAGGTGACATGGGGAGACCTATGTTTGGGAAGTTTACTTTCACATGTGGGAGAAGAATGAACTTGAGTAGGGAGAGACTCAGGGCAGGGAGACCATTGTAAAAGGTACTCTAAAAGGCTGGTGGCAGCATTAGATAGAAGATGGGATGTGAGAATACTAAAGAAAATCTGAAGATAGAATTATTATTATTTGATAACTGATTAAATATGGAGAGGGAAATAGAGTAAGGAGTACAGATGAAACCTTGATTGTGATCCTGGATGATTGGGGAAATGATAGTACCCTGGGAAGTAATAGGGATGTTAAGAAAAGGAAAGTGTTTTTGAAGGAAGATGATGACAGGGTTTCCAATTCTCTTTAACCATACTTGTTGCACCTCTCTGGGTGAATTTGGACCTCCTTAAAAGCAGGAAGTGATGAGGTTGGAAAGGGGGTGTGAGACCCCCACAAAGACAGGGGCAGGTCACCTGGAGAATAATTCAGGAACTCAAGAATTGTTGAAGTCAATGTAAAGATTTATTATGCTATTCAGTGGGCATGAGTTCTTTGGGGACCTGTAACATTAAAGTGGTGCAGGATATTCTAGAATATCACTTGTGCCAAATATGCTAACTAGGTGTTTTGGGGTGGGATCAGGGAGTGGTTAAGGAGTAGTCAATTCTTAGAGAAGCATGCACTTTTGGTTATCTCCTGCACAGGCATTTTACCCAGAATTCATCAGGAAATAGCCCAATGTGGGGCTACCTGAAGGTGTGATTTTAGGCCTCAAACATCACTAAGTCAACCAACAGTCAGGGCTGACCAGGAAAAACTAGGCTTCTCTAATCAATGTCTTGTTAGACAAGATTAATGTAAGGGAGTATAGGTATGTCCAAGGCTAGGATACATATGCTTGGTCAGTGAGTAATAAATGCCATTATGACCCAGTACACAGCCAGTTCAGTACACAGCTGGTTCAAACTAATGAGCTCTATAGGTGCAACTGGCTACTAGAGCAGGAAGGCAGATAACAACTGTTGCTAGGGCAGGATGTGTCCTTGAGGGAGAAACTGCCTGAGATAGTATTTTGAGAATAGGGAGAAATGTGATTTTTAAAGAGAAATGTTTTAGAATTGGGGCTCAAGTACATGCACCCAAGCACCCTATGAGAAGCACCTTAATTTAGAGGGAGTCTCATGAAGCAGAGAAGGAGAATGGGATGCTGAACAAAAGGTTCTCATTTTGACTCCTGGCTCTGCAAAATAGTATTTTTTAACCTAAGGTAAATCACTGCAGCTCCATAGGTTTCCATTTTCCCCTTCTCAGGACAAAGAAGCAATTGGATTAAATGACCTTCATGGTTTTTACTCTACCTCCTGCTCAGGAGTAATGCTATATAAAGTAGGAGAGGGACCAGACCACTGAGGCAGGGAGGGAATTCTCAGATAAGTTCCATCAACTCGACTTGGCATCGACTATATAGTTTATATCCTTAAATTTAAATTCCTCCACTAGCCCAAGATCACACAGCCAGAGTATATCAGGCATCTGAAAGGTTGTACTGGTGCCCTGTTAAACCTGGGCAAGAGCCAGTGGTTGTATATTCAGAGTAAGCATTTCCACCTCAGAAATTATCCGGGCTTGATTTGTTGTTTTTTTGACAGTCTAGACTTAAGAAATCATTGTAGGAAAAAAGTCAATAATGCAAATTGAACTTTACATGTAAAAGTGTGCTGTGTGCATCAATTTTTTTTCTTTTGGAGGTAGCTGTTAAAAATTTGTCAGCACATGCTTACATATATACACACACACACCCACACACACACACCTACCCACCCACCCACCCACACACACACACACACACACACACATACACACACACTGCATACATAAATATATATACTAAGGCCACTACCTGAAGATTCAGGAAGAGGAAATCGGGACTTTGAGCTAGAAAATTAATTCAATTACTTTATTTTACAGATGAAATTTGTCCAGTAAAGCAGGGAACTAGTAGCAGAGTAAGGATGTAAACCCTGGTCCACTGACTAAAGCCAAGAGTCTTTGTCTTCCCCTAGCCTGTACATCTCCTACTGCTTGTTAGAGTGTAGCTGAGGGTCTGAGACTCCTTCCCACGGGGCTTCAGATATTCAGATAAGCCACAGATGTTTCTCTGCAATGCTGAGTTCTAGTAGAAATGAAAATCAGTTAATAGAAGTTGAAGTCAGGATCTATCTCTTCTCATTTCCCTCTCAGCCCCTTAGAACTTTGCCCCAACACTATCTGAAATACTATCTCTGCTTTTTAATTTATTTTGTTTAGTTTATTCTGACTTTAGAAACAAAACAAAAATTTTCCCAACAGCAGAATAGAAAAAAGGTGACTGTACATGAAAATGTAACTCTATTATGTACAACTTACTATTCCTTTTAAATATATAATAAAATTATCATATAACTTTCTTTCTTTCCTTTTGTCTTCCCTCCTCCCCCATACTAGATGAGACAGTTAATATTAGACACAAACATGTATATACGTATGCACACACACATATATATGTGTTTGCATATATGTGTGTGTATATCATTCTGTTCATACTTCTATTTCTCAGTGCTTTCTGTAGATGCAAATAGTATCCTCCTTTATATGACTTTTTTAGTTAATTTTGGCATTTATCATAGTGAAAATGACTTCGTCACTCAGAGTTGCTCTTAAAACAATACTGTTGTTACTTGGCCTTTAGACTTTCCTGCTCATTGTCTAATAGCACTTACCCACCAGATCCTAGCCCTGGTCCAAACTCAAAGAATGGAAATGCAGATGGAGGAGACAGCCATACTTTAAAAACAGGGCAGACACACAGCTTTTCATCCTTCCTTATTCCCTGGGATGTGAGGATAAATAAGTTAGTGCAGAGCCAGCCACATTCCTTGAGACCCTTGGGAGTTCAGGCGACATGAAATCAGAAAAATTAACTCTTCCATTGCCTGAGAATACAGCATCATTTCCTGCCCCTATTATGGCTCAAGGGAACCAAACAGTGGAAATAACTGGGTCACTATTGGCTGGGCCAATCTGTCAGCATATTGAGCAAGCACCTGTAGATATCCCCAAATTGGGGGTGCTTACTAAATACTCTTACTTATTGTCAGACTCCAAGGGTATGTTTGAGCTTCAGTGACTTTCAGAAAGTCTGTCAGCATATGTCCAAAAGAATCCAGAATTTCGATATTGAACTGATGTCTTGTACAATACTCTCATTTTTGAATATTTTGTTTTTCCTAAAGTACATAGGAAACAATTTTTAACGTTCACTTTGAATAATTTTGAGTTTTAATTTCTCTCCCTCCCACCTCCCTCCCTGAGATGGTAAACAATTTGACATAAATTATACATGTGAAATCATGCAAAATATATTTCCATGTTGGTCGTTGTAAAAGAATACAGACTCCCCACAACCCCCACAAGAAATAAAGTGAAAATAGTGTGTATCAATCTGCATTCAAATTCCATCATTTCCATCTCTGGAGGTGAATAGCACTTTTCATGCTGAGTCCTTTGGAAGCTTTGGATCCTGGTGTACTGCTGGGAAGACCTAGGTCTTTCACAATTGATCATCATACATTATTGCTGTTATTTGTTCTACTGGTCTTGCTCACTTAACTTTGCATCAGTGTGTATCTTCCCACTTTCTTTCTGAAATCAGTCTGCTTGTCATTTCTTATAACACATTACAATCGTACACGGGTGAAGCCAACCCAAGCACCCTTTGACATTAATTTAATTATTGTTTTAACTCCCCTGGTTTGGTGCATAGGTCTGGTTAGTTCCTATTTTTGGTGGGCAGAGATAATAGAGTCATGGTGGATGGCAAATACCCATACTGCCTAGACTCCGATCGTCTAGTAAATGATTTGATGTGATGAAACAGTACCCCCCAAAAAACCCATATCCCCCAACCCAGGGATTAAATAATGTTTGTAAAAAATGGATTCCAGACTCATAGAATTATGGTTTTAGAGCCAGAAGGAGTCACAGAGTCTCTCAACTCCAATATTCTCATTTAATAGATGAGGAAAGGGAGGCAAGTGTCTTGCTAGGTTCACAAAAGCTAGTAATTGTCTGAGATGAGTTTTCAACACAGGTTCTGCTGACTTCTGATCCCATGTCCTATCCTCTCTATAAGTCAAATACTATAGAGAGGTTGAGAAGATTTAAATTCAGGAAAGACTATCATTTGTCAATTTAAATACATAAAACATGTATGTATATGTATATATGTACATATATGATATATACACATATAGTATATATACAAAAATTCACAGGTGTACATACACACACACACACACACATATGTGTGTGTGTGTATGTGTGTATTTGTGTGTGTGATTTTTTTCTTGGCCACATGTGCTCCCTACTACATCTACCTCTTCATTACTAGTATGGCAACCTCTAGGAGAGTATACTATTGTGTGTACTGGATACACTCTAATAAGTTAAAACTACAGTAAGACTTGTGAAACACCCTAAAATCTTTCTTGTCACCTATTTTGTTATTATGTCAAACTATCCAGTATTTTGATTAAATAAGTTTTGCTTTGAATTCTTGTGTCCTCTACTAAGCCTGGGAAAAGAAGAGAAAACACATTGATAGACATTCCCAGGCTATAGTTTTGAGTGGTTGCTGAACTATAAGTTACTTCTAACCTGAGGAAGCATACTAAGGACACTTGCGCAAATCAGACTACAGTTATAATTATGTGAATATCTTATTTGGAACCCAGCTCTGTGTTAATATCCAGAGTTGGGTAATAAATCAAGTCTATCATTGATTGTGACTGGGTTCCATAAATTTTTTTTCAAAGTAGGTAAATATAATGGAACATATTAGTCTCAGGAAGTTTCAGTACAAGAAAAACAGAGACAGCACTCCCCGATACTTCCTCACTGCCTCCCACCCCCAATCCTTTAGAATAGTTCTGTCTTTTAGAATGGATCTTTGCAAATGGTTGAAATTCATATTCTTGTTGGACTTCAAAAGAAAAGTATTTTGTGCCAGGCAGGTGTCATCCACTCATAGGATCCTTAAATTTACACCTGGAAAGTCCAAATAACTTCAGAGACCATCTAGTTTGCATTCCTTATACCTACTGATGGATACAAAGTGAGATCATGAGAAACTAGTTCATATGGATAATAAGTAGAGAAGACACTCAAGACCCAGGTCTCAGAGTCTAAATCCTTTATGCTTCGATAATGATGTAATGAAAAATGTGTCCTTATCTCTCAGAAAAAGTCATCAAGTACAAAATAAGTTCTGACTTACAACCAATAAACTTTGTATATTTCCCTTCATAGAGAAGTTTTCCCTACGGCGGAGAGAAAATGCTAAGTAGCAGATAAAGTAATGAGAGTTAATGTAGCACGATGGAAAGAATATTCAGAGTCATTCAGAGTCAGAGCAAAGGCTCAAAAAAAGAATATTAAAATCAGGTTATGACAATTCAACCTTGATTTCTCTTCTGACATTGTGACTGGAATAGTAGAACAAGAGAATGGTGCAGACATATTTACGTAGGTTTAAGCCAAGTATTTTCACATTATCTCCCATGCTATCTTTATAAAGAAGACAGAGAGGATTGACCAGTATAATGGACAGATTGAATGACTGGCTCCAAAGAATAATTTGTTCCAGGAGCTATGTCAACATTATGCAGGTCTCTAGTGGAATGACTCAAGGATCTGTGAGCAGCCTTGTGTTTAATTTTATTTTTTAAATCAGTGACTTGGATGAAGCTATTACAAATATATTCCTATCCAAAATTTCGATGAAACAAAGCTGAGACAGATAACGTCAGGCAGAATCAGAAGCCTAAACACATTTTAACAAGCTAGAAGATTGAGTCAGATTTAATGTTAGTGAGTTTGATAAGATCAAATATAAAGTCATATATTTGGATTTAAAAAATCATTTCAAAAGTACAATACGGGGGCATAACTAAAAACATGACTCTAAGCTTAGTTCTGCCTCTCGCTTCTCTTCATATTTCTCAGATGGTGTAATGATGAGTTATGGGATATCTACCCCAAGCACATGAAGACTTTCCCCAATTGAAAAGGTGGGTGAAAACTTCACCACCAAGTCTAGTGATCTCTTCATGCTGCTACCAATTCTGTGACCTTGGGAAAGCAACGTAATCTTTCTGTATCTTAGTTTCCTTATTTGCAAAATGAATCAGGTGGACTTGGTGGTCTCTAAGTTCCCTCTTAGGGGACATCAATAATTTTGAGATCACGTTATGCCATTATTCCTATTCTTATCCCATGTGAAGCTCCCTAAAGAACTACTCTGATGCCACATTATGATATGGGGATGACTTATGGATCATGAAGTTTCTTCCAGCAATTCACATATTCTGGGAGCTCATTCCAAGTAAGAACGACTTCCAGTATGGACCTGACAATGGATTGTTCCTCTGCTGTTTGAGGGCCAGCCTATCTGATTTCAGCATGGTTTATCACCAGTTTAGTTGCAGTGTAATCAATCTGTCAGTCATAGTCACTTTTAAAGACCATTTACTAAGTTATCAAGGAGTTGTGACTTACAAGAGTGGACAGAGTAGCCATAGCAATGAAAATATAGATTCTTGAAGAATGGAAGAATGCCTTCTGTAGTCACCAGTCCTAACTGAGTCTTTGGCTCTAACACATCAGCTTCCCTCCACTTTTATTCTGTCCTTTCTTCCATGTTACTTGGTGCCCTTCATAGAAAACAAGAGGAAGACTTTGTCCCTTATCTGTTTTGTTTTCACTCCATAAACAATTGGGTTGAGGGCAGGTGGGATGACCACATAGAGGTTGGCAAACATAATGTGGAAGGTGAGAGGAACATTGTGCCCAAAGCGATGGGCAAGGATAGAGAAGAAGGCTGGTATGTAGAACATGAGGATAACACAGACATGGGAACCACAGGTGCCTAAAGCCTTCTGACGAGCATCATGAGATGGGAGATGAAAGACAGCTTTGAGAATGAGTGTGTAGGAAATGACAATGAGGACCACATCTGAAATCACAGTCATTATTGGCACAGCAAAACCATACCAGATATTAATGGAGATGTCGGCACAAGAAAGCCGGGCCACACCAATGTGCTCACAGTATGTGTGGTGGATAAGATGTGTCTGGCAGAAAGGCAGCCGCTTTACCAGAAAAACACATGGGACAAAAACACAGAAGCTCCTGAAGGAGATGCCCACCATAATCTTGACAATGACTTGAGGAGTCAAGATAGTTGTATATCTCAGGGGGGAACAGATGGCCACATAGCGGTCAAATGCCATTGCCAACAAAATGGCAGAGTCTAGGACAAAGCTATAATGGAGGAAAAACAACTGAGTGAGGCAGCTGGGGAAGGCAATTTCCTGAGGACCAAGCCAGAATATGCTGAGGGTTTTGGGGACACATGTTGTAGATAAGACAAGATCAGTGACCACTAACATAGCAAGAAAGTAGAACATGGGTGCATGCAAGCTACGCTCTGTGGTGATGAGGTACAGCAAGATGGAGTTACCGGCAATGGCTACCAGGTAGATGGTACAGAAAGGAATACTAATCCAGATGTGGTACTCTTCCAGCCCTGGAATGCCCATCAGGGTGAAGGGGGCTGCATTGAAACCGCTCGTGTTGAAGGGGGCCATTGTTATCTGGGATCAGGTGACTCTTGAGTGCTAAGGACAAATTGATGACTGATTATTAGCATGTACTGAGCAATTTCCATATCTAAACATCTTCCATGAGTATTCCCTTCCCAAATATTCCCTTTCTTATCAATTATATCTATTCCATCTGTCAAATCAGTTAGTGCTTCCCTGCATAAGTTTTGTCAACTGAGTGTATGAAATCCAACCACAGGGTTTCCCCTTAGCATTCACCTTGATTTTGCAGACTATAATAGAAAATATTTTGTGATAGATAAGAACAAGGTAATATGCAACGTCCTTAAGCCCCCTTCATTATGTGTAGATAAAGTTGCTCTTTTCAAGATTACTTTGTATCATTAGGCATAACATCACATCAGAAATGGAAGAACTTAACAATACTGTGATTAATACATTGGATTCAAGGTAGGTGTTTGGGTAGGATCATAGGATTCTATATTGAAAGTTGGAAGAAATTTTAGACATCATCTAGTCTGACTCCTTCATTTTATAGAGGAGAAAATTGAACCAGAGGGCAGTGAAAGGACTTCCATAAAGTCATATACATGATATGAGGCAGGGCTGACATATGAACCAAGATACTATAAAAGAAAGAATCTAAGTGGAACTGAGAATTCATATTTATCTGTAAAGCTGGAAAAAAACTGGGTTCCACAGGTGTATTAATTCTAACTGATACACACCTTTAAATGTTAAATTATTTCTTCTGGATCATCAACCCCAAGTTTAGTCTTTGCAAAACACCATTAGGTTGTTCCAACTTTTATCCTGACCCTGGGCTTATATCACTGATCCCCTTGTAGAAAACAAAAAAAAGTCTGCTGTCCTTATCTGGTTTGAGTTTATTCTGTGGACTGTATGGTTGAGAGTAGGTGGTATGATCATGTAGAAATATGATGAAAAATGTAAAGGGCTGTACACACAACTAAGACATAACTTACAGAACTCTACATAATCTTAGCCTGAGAATACATACATTTATATCTCAGTCACATAAGATTCATTTTGTACTTTCTGATTTGTTCCCACTACGTAGGATTTGAGCATATTCAATGACTTACTGAGTAGGTTGCATTTATGGCTTGCCAAGCATGAAAATTATGGAAGAGACTAAAGGGTATAAGATGAAGAAGAAAACATCCTATGTGATGGTATCAAAAATGACCCAGTAGCTTCTTTTTACATGGTGTGTAGTTTTGTTCATCAGAACCAAAAATGGGAAGAGTTAAATTAACAAAATATTCAATCTAGATGATATTTGCCATTGTGCTATGAATTATAGTTTTCTGCATGTTATATTAATTATACTTTAGGTCTTGGCCTAGGTACTGCTAATACAACTGAAGATTTCATTATTTAATAAACCTATACAATGTACAAAGCATCACAACTAGGAAGAACTGAGGATACTCAGATAAAGGCTATGTATTTGACCTTGGAGTTAAAATAACTGGGTTTTAACCTTCACTCAGACACCAGTTGGCAGGATCTAATAAATTGATTTGGCATAGATATAAAAGAGAAAAGAATAAAAGGTTGAGCCTGAAAGTTCGAGCCTGTATGATTAGAGGAGTAATGAGGTCTTGCACAGAAATAGATGATATGAGATAGGTATTGAGGAGGAGATGATAAATTCAGCTTTTTACATATTACATATTGAATTTGAAAAGCTAGTAGGATGTCATATGTAGTAGGCAAGAGAGGAAATGAGTCTATAATAAAAATTTGCAAGTCATCTATATAGGGGTGATGCCTGAACCCAAGGAATTGAATGTGATTATCAAATGAGAACATGTAGAGAAAGAAGGAAAGAAGACTGATGACAAATCTTTATGAGGAGAAGAATGGTGAAAACGCAATGAATGAGGGAAGGAAGATAAACTAATTGTGTGAGAGTCACAAGACGAACCAAAAGATAAGAGAATCTCAAGCATCAGACTGTGATCAACAGTGACAAATAGTTTAGAAATGTCAAGAAAGAGGAGAGCCAAGAAGCAACCATTGGATTAACAATGATGGCTCACTGGTGATCATGAAAACAGTAGCCTCTGGTGAGAGAAAATGTTGGAAACAAGATTGTAATGGATTTAGAAATGAATATCATGGAAGTGAAAGTAGGGAATATATAATGTGTTGTTTTATAAATTTTTCAGTTAAAATGAATAGATAGGATGGTAGCTTTAAATAATTTGAGAAGAGATATTTTTTAGCCTAAGGAAGAACTGAGCAAATTTCTAAGCAGAGAGGAAGAAGATGGTGAAAAATGCAGTGTGATATCAGGGGAAGAGTGTTAGACCTGGGAAAAAATGAGATCTTTGTTCTAATTCCATTTCTGGAATTTTCTAGCCATGTTATCATGGAGAAATCCTTTCACCTTTATGAGTTTCATTTTCCTGATTTGTAAGGTAGGAATAACCACATCTGTAGTACTTATCTCTCGGGTTTGTGGGGAACATAAAATTATATAATGTATGGAATGCACATATATAGGCAGCATGACTAGAGAGCCAGTCTGAAAATTAGGAAACCTTGGATGCATGTTCTTCCTTAGACAAGTATTAGTCATGTGACATTGGGCAGAATACTTAATATCTCAGTGGTCCAGGCATGTCTCTAAAATGATAACTTGAAGAGAAAGTGCCAAATGACTTCGATGGAAGGAAGTTCCTCATTTAGGATTTCCCAATAGCAATGCTATAAGAGGCCCTACACTTATATAAAGTACATTGCAAAACTTAAAGCACTACCAGAAATATTGTTCTTATATGTGTATGAAAGGGGATGATTGGTAAACAAAGTCCCCAAGGAGGTGAAAAATCATGAAATCCTTTGGACAGCTGCGGATATTGGGGACTGCAGCTATTAGTCTTCACAAAGGTCATCTTCCCTCCTGAGATGAGAGGAATCTAATAAAAAGAGTGCGGATATACAGTATGAAGTAGTAGAGGTGAGACGACAGAAATATACCTTGATTTACAGTGATGTGAATAACCTACCTTTTATCTTTTAGAGAGCCTTGAGTCTTGCTTTATCTCCACAGAATGACCTATTCTCAGGAAGGCCTCAGGATAGAATAGGGCTCAGCATCCAGGGCTCTTCTCTTGACTGCTCATGCTCCGGGTTTTTGAATGCCAATGAGACAACTCGAGGTAGAGTCAGGAAAGGTGAGGAGATGTAAGAATTTATTCCTTCCGATGCCACCAGGCTTTGAGTGTTGACCCTCACTTTCTATATTTCTTCTGCCTTTGCCCCCAGATCCTCAACTTTTCCTATGTGTGACCAAGCCTGAAATAGGTAAAAAGATTTGAGGAAAGGGACATAGATTATTGAACAGACAGTGTCCAGACTTTCAAGCTAACCCTCCTCTCATCATCCTTTGGAAGAGGAACTTATGGGTAGAAGAATTAGGAGCAAAGAATCAAGAGAGAGAAGTTGAAGATGATTGTGAACAACGGAGAGCGGACCACTGAATTTTAGCCAGTATGGGTAGTTCCATTGAGTCTAGATTTGAAGGAAGAAAGGGAATTAAGGAAGGAAAAGTCAGTGATATCCTTTCCTCTTTAAAGTTTCCTTTTGTTATGTTACCTTCCCACATAAGCTGTAAGCTCCTTGAGGACAAGAATGATCTTTTTCTTTTTTGTATTCCCCATCACTTAGCACTATGGCACATAGGAAACAATAAATGTTTACTGAATTTGATTTGAATCATCTCTTCTGTCTTCTTTCCTCTCTTGTAACTATTTCACAGGGTTTTGGTAAGGCTCAAATGAGAAAACATCCACATAATGTTTTGTAAACTTTACAGTCCTATATGGATGCTAGTTATAACATCAATAATTTTCTCTCCCATAAGAGGGCCAAATTTCCCCATGGATCATTTAAGTACTTTAACTTGCTGCCCTCTGGTGTTTCCAAGTTGCTTGGGAAAGATCAGTTTCATTTGAGAAACATTTGTTCTTTTAGTTTCTGAGCTTTTAACGTGAAGAAAATGGTGGTCAACACAAATGAAAGGTGTTTTTCACATATATTTTTACTTTCATATATATATATATGTATATATATACATATATATATATATGTATATATATACGTGAAACAAGAAAACACTGTATTTGGATCAGGCAAAATGAGTGTATAAGTACTCATATATTTGGCTCTTGAGAACCATTTTGAGCTGGCCCCAGTACACTCTTGATTGTCCCGTATATTACAAATAAGAAAACCGAGGCTGAGAGAGGTTAAATGACTTGCCAAAAGACATATTTTAGTCATCATTTGAAACAGAATTTGAACTCAAGTCTTCCTATCTCTAAATCCATACTGCTATTTTTTGTACCCTCTGGCATCTAGCTGTTCCATATTTACCCTCTGCCCAAAAATCTCCGGATTCTGGCCATGGAAAACCCACTACCACCTCATTCTACTTTTACAACAAACAATGCTGATGATTGGGAAAATTTTCTTTATACTGAGTCAAAATTTCCCTCTCAGCAACTTCCAATTATTATTCAAAGTTCTATCCTACTAGAGCAAATCTAAATATTCTCCTATATCCTGTCTTCTTATGTCTTTTGAGCTCTTTCTTTTTCCCTTCTCTGAGTGAGTCAAACACTTTCACACGTTCACCATAATCATTTATGCGCCAGTGAATGACCTTTCCCACCTGGGAGGCACAGAACTCATCTCTGCCAATTACAGTGATTGTTTAAAAGACTTCATTCTGTCCTTCAAAATGTGTGCTTTTCACAAACCCTAATTGGGTATGTTCCTAGGATTTGATGACAACATAAGCTGGCATGTGGAAGGGAGATAAGCCTAATTCTACTTGGTCCAAAGCATTGATTCAGAGGGATAGATGGTAATTGTGAAGTAATAAATTTGGGTCTTGTTTATAAGGAATTAGTTCCTAATAATCAGAACCACCCAAAACAATGATGGAAAGAGCTGATTTCGGAGGTAGTGGACTCCCTTTACCAAGAGGCCTTTTTTAAGGAAAGTCTACGTGGGAAGGTATAAAGAATGTTTTCGAAAATATTCTTGTGCAGGCATAGGTTGGAGGAGATAAACTGAAGTCCAATCCAAGTCTGAGTTGCTATAATCCTGAAGTGAATGAGCTCAGCCACCTTCATGGATTAGTCAACATTTTCTTTTCTCTATCATCCTTCTCCCACAATTCCAACCACATGAAGAGATGGTACGAAAATGAGTCGTTGAGACCAAGCCTATTCTGGCAGCCTTTTTTGAAGGGGATCATCCATGGGGTAACTAAATAATAAAGTTGGGATTCTGTTGACGTGTGTCTGTGATAGAAGGGTGTTCCTTATATGGAACCTAGGAAAATGGTATGAAACAGGAGAGATATAGCATGGTTTCACCAGTTCTTTCCAAGGAGAGAATCCCTGGATATAGCAGACACCTATTGTCCCTTCACTAGAAAGATCAACTGACCATTTGAACCTTCATTTTCCTCTCCTGTAAAAGGAAGAGGTGGGGCATCAACATCTTTGCTGTTCCTTCCTGGTCTAACAATCTACGAATCTATAAATAAAGGGTAGTTAAGGAACTTGCCTAAACAGAGGCAGTAGC
>CM053771.1:72941818-72995440 GCA_028658325.1 Potorous gilbertii | reverse complement strand
TTCATAAAAATTCATCATTTGTTAAATACTGATATTAGAAATCTAAACTGTAAAATATCACCAGCTTTGATATTTGGTGCTTTGCAAGAAAAAAAATTATGGTTTTCTTTTACCTTCTTTGCTGTAACACACTAGAAGGTGCCAGTTGGGATGTTATTAATAGTTTACCAAAATATTTGATTTGTGGGGAGATGTGAAGTCACATATTTTTTTATTCTAAATTTAGTGACTCAAAAAAGTTAGTATTTCAAAGAGTAATTTCTTTTATTTACATTTGTTAAATGAAGCATGCATACATTTACTCAAAAGATAGTAACAAAAAGCGCTTTCCTTGTGAACTTCTTAATTTGTTTTATTTTGTATAGTTATCTGGATTGACAGTGTTTCATATCTTGCTGTAGTTTGTATGTTGTAATCACAGTTTCTTCACTCTATCAATTCATGTAAGTAATCCTCCCTTTCTGCTTTCTGGGGCCTGAGGAGGGGGGAGAACAATTAGGTGGTACAGTGGATAGAGTGCTGGGACTGGAATCAGAAGGATCTGAGTTCAAATCCAGCTGTAGATAGTTACCCAGGGTCACAAATCAACTAAGTTATTTCACCTGTTTGCCTCAGTTTCCTCATCTGTAAAGTGGAGGTAATAAGAACACTCACCTCCAGGGTTGTTGTGAGGATCAAAAGAGCGTATTTGTAAAGTATTTATCACAGTAACTGACACAGCAATCTCTCTATTAATGTTAGTGATTATTACTGTTGTTCTAATTTTCAGTGTCATTTCTTCTGCCTAATCCCTATTATATCACTTTCTTAAAACTCACTCTTGTAACCCCTTTTCCATAATGTAAAATGGGTTGTTTCCATCTTTTTGCTATTATGAATAATGCTACTAGTAGTATTTTATATAAATAGGTACCAATATTTACCCCTTGGTTCATTTTTACCTTGATGATTAGATGGTTAAATAAATGTAAGTGCCATGAAAGAGAAACTGACTGTGTTCCTTACTGAAAGGAAGTCCCTGACAGCTTGTTGCCTCAGCTCTACCATAGTGCTAGTCTTCTACCTCGTTGTATGTAAGGTGGATTTTAGTGTGTGTAAAGTGAATTTTTAGTATTATTTCTCACAGTTCAGTTTCCCAGGATCCACAGCCATAACAATCAACAGTTCCCAAGTACTAGATATGAGTTTCCACAGTTACGATTAAAAACATCTCCACCACACTTGTGCATAGTTATATAATGGCAAATAACATAAGCATCCCCTGTGGCTGAGCAGTGAGACACAGGGATGAGGCAATGTAAACTTGTGAAGCTATTTCTGACAATATGCTTTCTTCGTCTGTTGGTCTATAAAACAGGTGGTTTCTAGAGAGTGCATAGGGAACCCTTAGGGTTGAATGCAAGAATTCTGTGTGTGCCTCAACTGGCCCCCATTGAGGCTTGGGGGGAGCCTTAGGGTTGAGGACACAAGCTGGAATGCTGTGTGTGCCTTGACCAGCCTCCATCAAGGCTTGTGAGGAATCTGTGTTTGCCTCAACTGGCCCCAATTGAGGTTTGAGGGGATTTAGGGGAAGCACAAGTTGTACCTGTCTAGACTGACCCCATTGAGACTTAGTGGTAATTGCCCCCTCTTCTCACTGGCCCCTGTGAGAAGGGTAATTAGGGAATGCTTGGGGTAATTAGGGAAAGCTCTCCTTATCAGCAATCCTCTTTTTAAGAGAACTAGACTAAAATAAAGTAAAATTATTAACCCCTTCTTAGTGTTTTTTCTGTTTGACCAAATCAAAAATGAACCTGTGCTAGCACCTCTCAAATGTGCTGTTTGTCTGTTTTACATTCATGCTTTATTTTCACGCTACCTCCAACTCAGTGGCCATCTTGTTTGCTAGTGCTTTCAGTTCTCACTACTAATATATACCAACTACTGCTTTGTAAAGCTCTCTCTTCATTCCATTACTTCCTTTTATTGAATTCTGCTAAAACATTTTTCATACTATTTGGGTTTGGCATGAGCTTCTGGCAAGATCTGGATTTTCCATAATACCATTCTAATGGTGTCCTTGAGAAATCTACATACATTATAATCCAATGAGAGGGAGAGGTAGATTACTTGTGTCCATATTTCTATTATAGACATTTTCAAGGATACTTGCAAAGGAGAGGTCCAAATGATATAATTCATGTTCTAATCTCCCTCTCTCTAGAGCAAATTTTTAACCAGTTGCCACCTTAGTTTTCAATTGTTTTTATTTGCATAGGAATGTATCATTATAAGGCCATAGAATTTAATGCTGACAAGTTTGAGAGAGCATCTCATCCAAGATCTTTATAGATGAGAAAATTAGAGTCAGAGAAGAAAAGTGATTTGCCACTATCACTAGAATATTAAGATATATATCTATACACATACATATATACATACATACATACATATTCATATATACATATATATGGCAGTTTAGCTTAGTTTGAGCAAGGTACTCAGTGTCTGGTACCTTACCCTGCCAGGTAATCTTCAGAATCTTTCTAAGACAGTTCAAATGGAAGTGATTCAGTTTCCTGGCATAGCACTTGTAGGTAGACTGCCTATGTTTCATAGGCATACAACAATGAGGACAGCACAACAACTCTGTAGACCTTCAGTTTGAAAGTCGGTCTAATACCTCTTCTCTCCCAAAATTTTCTTCAGCACTTCCCAAACACTGAGTTAGCTCTGGCAATGCATGTGTCAACCTCATTGTCAATGTGTACATCCCTGGAAAGTACACTACCAATGTAAGTGAAATTGTCCATAACATTCAAAACTTCTCCATTTGTTGTAACTGATGGTTCCACATATGGATGGTGTGGTGGTGGCTGATGTAGTACCTGTGTTTTCTTGGTGTTGATTAGATGCCAAAAAGCAGCAGAGAATTGATCCATACTCTGTTGCATCTCAGCTTCAGCAGCATTCATCTGCAAACAGAAAATTATGCAACAGCACTCCTTCCACTTTGGTCATGACTTGTAGCTTTTTCAAATTGAAGGACTTACCATCAGTACAGCAGTTGACCTTGATGCCTTGTTCTTCCTCGTTGAAAGCATTTGTGAAAACATGGCTGAAAAAATCATGCTAAAAAACATGGGAGCAAGTACACAGCCCTGTTTCACTCCACTGGTGACTGGGAAGGTGAGAGAACATTGTCCACTATCCAGAACCCAGGCAAACATATCATCATGAAATTGACATACAATGCTGGTGAACTTCTCTGGGCAACCAAATTTTGACATAATTTTCCATAAGCTCTCTTGACTAACAGTGTCAAGTAGCCTTGGTCAGATCTTCAAACGTTGTGTACAGACCTCTGTTCTGCTCTTGTCATTTCTCCTGGAGTTGTCAGGAAGCAAACACCATATTGATTGTCCCTCAGCCCTTTCTGAAGCCACACTGGCTCTAAGGTATATGATGACCTTTTTCCAGGTGGAGGATCAGATTATTAAGGAGGACTCTAGCAATGACTAAGAGAGAGACCTCCTTGATTTTGTCATAGGAAAATCTCTTCCCTTTATCTTTATAGATATGGACAATGGAGGCATCCTTGAACTCCTGGGGGATAACTTCTTCTTGCCAAATAACCTGGAATATTTCAGTCAGCTTTTGTATGAGCAACTATCCCCCTACCATATAAATCTCAGCTGGAATAAAATCAACACAAGGTGCTAATGATGAAATCCGATGAAGTCCAAGAAAAATTTTATGAAGATCTAGAGACCCTTATCATCAATGTGCCAAAAAGAGGATGCTTATAATTCTGGGTGACTTTAATGCTAGAGTATGTTCAGTCTACCAGACTTGGTAGGGAAACCTAGGGAGTAATGGAGTTGGAAACAGCAACAGCAATGGTCATTTACTGCTGAAGACTTGTGCATCTCATGACCTCATCACCAGCACTATTTTCCATTTACCTAAATGCAATAAAATTTCATGGATATACCCTCACAGTAAACATTGGCATCTAATAGACTATGTGATTGTAAGGAGAAGAAGAGGTCAAGATGTGAGAGTGACAAAGGCAATGTGTGGTGCAGAGTGCTGGACTGATCATAGACTTATCCTTTCCAAGATAAATATTCACATTCATCAAAAGTGCCGTCCCCAAGGCAAAATGACTACCAGAAGAATTAATGTCAACAAATCAGATCTCTTCTCTGAGCATGAACAGTTTGTTGCTAACTTGGGGGGAAAGTTGAACCAACACACAGTTGGCAACGGTGGAGCAGAAAAAGAGTAGGCAACTTTCAGAGATCCTGGTGTACAGCACTGCATTTGCTCATCTGGGTCAGAACACTCTCGTAAACACCAAGACTTTTTTGATGAAAATGATGGGGAAATCCAGAAGTTGCTAAATGAAAATTGAGAACTCCACAGGATTTACCAGCAGGACAGTTTATTCATCTCTAAGAAGGGAGCATTTAATTCCATCAAAAGTAAAGTACAAACAAAGCTTAAAGAGATGCAAGATTCCTGGCTCAGTAAGAAGGCAGATGAAATTCAGTTTTATGCTGATAGTAACAGTCCAAAAAATATTTTATGATTCCCTGAAAGCTATTTGTGGACCAAAAATCTATGGTGCATCACAACTACTCAATGCTGATGGAGCCACATTGATTAATGATAAGGACATGATCCTAGAGAGATAGGCTAAACACTTCCATAATATTCTCAAGAGACCATCATCAATCAATGGTGAAGCCACTGACCATTTACCTCAGGTTGAAGTCAATATATATGTAATATAAGAATATAGGAAATATATCTAGAAGACAGGAAAAACAGCTACAATGAGATGGTTTGCATTCATTGAGGAATGAAATTGGTGTTTGTTTCAGAAATATCAAAGATGACTTCAGTTTTTTGATTGTGATAACTTAGTTTAAATTGTGAAGGACCATACTTTCATGGAATTTAAGTGTCTCTAGAGAACTGAGTTTGAATATTACCCAAATGAGAATAGAGAGACATATGGTGAATGTGACCAGATCGTGACACATTTACTTAAAATTTATAGTAACTGCTCAGGGTAAAGGACACAATGAATGTATAATCAGAAAAGTGTTACCCTGTTACACAATGATTGCAAGGGATAACAGTTGATAGCTCATGTTCTATGGATATCCATGAAATATCAATACCTAGAAAAGATATCTGAAGAAAATTCTCAGTACAATGGCTAGACCCAAGGCAGAGTTAAAGTTATACATGCTATACAAATTATACATGATGAATGGACACTGACATGATAATCAAATTCTTCACTTATATTTAAAGTCTAATGTATAAGTACTAAGTTGTGCAAAAATGATGATACAATGGATAATATTTGAAAGATTTTTAAGGATTTAAGTGGATTATAGGCTCAGTAATTAGCAGTGGGGCTTATCATGCGAAGCAGCTAATATAAAGCTGAACTGAAAGGCACCATGTCCAGAATGTGAGAAGCCATAATCCTGCTGCAGTCTGTCCTTATGTGATAATATCTGGAACATTCTGGTCAGGTTTGGGTACCACATTTTGGGAATGGCATTACCAATTTGGCAATCATCCAGAAGAGGGTAACCAGGCTAAATGAAAAGACTGGAGACAATTCAGGACAAGAATCATTTGAGAAATTTAGAGTATTTAGTCTGGACAAAACTAGATTTGAGGGACATGATAGCTGTCAATCAAGTGAGTCAACAAGCATTTAAGTACTTAGTAACTGTAACACCATTTATTACTGAATGTTAGTACTCTATCATGTTAATACAACATAATTTGTTCTGTCATTCCTCAACTGAGGGGACACAACTTAGTTTTCAGTTCGCTGCCAACACCAAAAGGCTTGGTATATTATTTTATACAAGTAAATTATGATTTTATGACATTTAAAAAATGCATTACCATCCTCTTTGCCAGTGTATCCTAAAAACTATGAGACCTTCCCCAATGATTTGCAACTTAAACCTTCCCTAAGTGTTGTCTCTCCTATTAGAATAGGAGCTCCTTGAGATCAAGGACTTAACTTTTCTTTTTGTATCTCCAGTGCTTTGTAGATAGTAAGTGCTAATAAATATTTTTTTCATTCATTCATCCACTGATTCATAAAGGATCAGAATTCTTTCCCCTCAACTATTCGGCCTGCCACATGGACTAGGAGGTCTCAGAAATGGGTCTTGTTCAAATTTGTTGTGATGCTGTGGATTAGCAATCTATTGAAATCTTCATTTTATCTCCTAAAACTACTTCATTTTTTGCTTAACCACTCCCCTTAAAAATTGCCTCTTCCATGTAGCAAGAAGCCTTTTCTCTGATCAATAGCCTAATTCCTTTTGAATGGGAAATGAATTACTGCCCTTATATGGACATGCTTTTAGGGAATAGGGAAGAAAATTATTTTCATTAGGCATGAGGTATTTTTTTTTTTACCAAATTTGATTACTACTCAGTCTGTATTCTGAAATTTAGCTTTTGTTTTCAATTTTTATTTACTTTTATAAAGGGAAAAGTATAGAAAAAACCTTTAGGTAAACATTTTTTAATATTTTCTGTTGATACACACAAACACACACCCACACACACACATCCACTGGGTTTTCACAAGGAAAATACAAAGTCTTTCTGCATGCAATCCTCATTGGAAATTCTTTAATTCATCTCTAGTTTTCTTCCCCTTCATGGTTTCACTCTTCAAAGGAGGAGGAGCCATCAAAAGGAAATTGTAGACTGGATGTTATTCTCATGAATCAATTAAATCAATAAACATTGTCTTTTATGGGCTAGGCACTGTGCTACATGCAAAAGACTGTGTCCTCAAAATGTATAGTCTAATGGGGGAGACAACATGCAAATATATACAAAGTAATCTATACAAACACACACACACATATATGTAATGTTAATATAAGGGTGAGTGGGGAGAAGAGTTAAAGATCTTCCCCACCCATTAATAGGCCTCAATACTTTTTGTTAATTTCTATTGAGGCACTGGGTCAGAGGGTCCTGCCCTCTAGCTCTAAAAAGTGTATAACTACTCTGAGGTGAGGTTTTACTTTAGGGCTTACTCACTGGAAGTGTTTGTTTGGCCAGGCAAAACTCTTAACCCACCCCCACCCCCCCACTTAAAAAACTCAGATGGTAGTGCTTCTCTATCTGGTAACTATGTATGTATCGTCAGACAGTTGGATCTCTGTTTATCTGTGATATATATTTATATATTGCTTATTTCCTGACAACTGAAAGTCCTATCTGTTGGTCTTTTTAGGGTGCTGACTTTTTCTCCTGAACTAAGTGAATAATATATGTGCTTGATTAAAAAAACTCCTCAAAAGTTGCTTTCCTTTTAGAAAAGAGGATCTAAGAAACTGTACAGCAGGGCCTCCTCTGTATGTCAGGGTCCTTGCTGTTACAATATACAGGGTAAATAGGAAATGACTAGCAGAAGGAAGACACTAGACTTAAGAGAAGTTGGGGAAAGCTTCCTGTTCAAAGATTTTAGATGGGACTAAAAGAAGAGTGATGAACTGATTGGTGGGGTTGCTAGAATCCAGTGGGAACACTGGGGTATGGTGAATGTCCATCTCCTAATTGGAAAGAGGAGAGGAAGCTTAGGCTTAGGCTGATGAACTCTAGATTGGGATAACACAGATTTCAAAGGATTGAGAGGAAGAATATATAGAAGATGTCAGGCCAAGAGGGTAAGATTGTTCAGGAATGAAACTCTAAAGATACATATTTCAGCAAAAAGGAAAAATAGGAGGTGTCTAAACAGACTTCTGAAGAGACTGATTTAGAAGTATATGGTGTTCTCACCAACCAACTTAAGAAAGAAAAACAATGTACAGAAGAAGGGAGTAAGGATAAGTTACAAACAAGGAAAGCAACAGCATAGCTTAAATCTATAGGAATAGTTTTATGAGTTCTAAAGTTCAGAATAAGCAAAGGCTAATGAGATAATCCAAGAATAACATACATGCTATATTAAGTGGTAAAGGAGGATCAAAGAAATAGTATCTCCTTGGAATGAATGCTATCATGACAAATGACAAGAGACAAGGAATAAAGATGTTCAATGTTTTTGCTTTTCTTCTGTTAAAAATTACCTTTACAATGGGAATAACAAAAATAGATAAATATAATTTACTTTCAAAGGTAAGTTAAGATGCCCAAAGGGCTAAAACCTGTGTATACCCTTTGACCCAGCAATACTACCATTAGGCCTGTATCTCAAAGAGATTAAAAAACACACAGAAAAAAAGGAAAGAATCTATATGTACAAAAATATTTATAAAAGCTCTTTATGGTGGCAAAGAATTGAAAATTGAGGGGATGTCCACCAATTGGGGAATGGCTAAGTAAGTTGTGGTATGTGATTTTGATGGAGCATTATTGTACTATAAGAAATGATGAGCAGGATACTTTCAGATTAACCTGAAAGACGTGTATGAACTGAAGCAAAGTCAACAAAACAAGGAGGACATTGTACACGGTAACAGCAACTTCGTGAGATGATCAGCTATGAATGACAGCTATTCTCAGCAATACAATGATCCAAGGTAATTCCAAAAGACTCATGGTAAAAAATGCTATCCACCTCCAGAGAAAGAAATGATGAGGTCTGAATGCAGATTATTTTCTATTTCTTTTTTGAGGTGAGGTTGGCAGATGGTAGTGGTGGTGTGTGTTTTCTTTTGCAGCATGGCTAATATGTAATGTTTTACATGACTGCACATGTACAATCTATATCAAATTGCTGGCCTCAGTGATGGGGTAAGGGAGGGAGGGAGAGAATTTGTAACTCAAAATTAAAAAAAAGACCAACAAATGTTAACAATTGTTTTTACATATAATTGGAAAAAAATGTAAAAGTTCATAAAAAAAAGATAAATTAAGATAGTAAAGGAGTACCTAGCATACAGTATCACAGATGTAGAATTGAAGAGGGACCCTAATGTCATCTTGTCCAACCCCCACAATCAACTGATGAAGTTGAGGCCCAAGAAGAAGAAATGACTTGCTCAAAGTCACACTAGTATCAACAGGATTTGACCCCAGAAGTGGATTCTGGGTATGAAGGAAGGAGACTCTGTGTGTGTGTGTGTGTGTGTGTGCGCGCGCGCGCAGGCACACATGTGTGCTTGTATAAATTCAAGGATACCGGAGAGGTTCCCAAACGCATTTGGCCTACTGCTCCCTTTTCAAAAGAAAAAAATTACTAAGTACCCCTATAGAAATCTACTTTCTTTAACCCTTTAACATTCTGTTTTGAAATTTGCATCATTTCAAATATATATATGTGTATGTATACAAACTCACACACCCATCTTAAATTTAATAATTTATATTGTTTGGTTTTTTACTACATTGAAATTCTGATGATACAATATTGCATCATGTAACCATATAGCATCATATTGTAAATAAGTCATTACACACGTACACATTCCTGCCCATGTAAGCTGGACTTACCAACAATGCACTCTACTTTGACCTGCCAATACTTACTTGTTAAGACCTGTCATCAGACTTGACCCCTGATTGGTTATAATTTGCATTCTGTGTTTATTCGGAAAATAATGTAATCATTTTGACTTCAACTGTTACCCAACAGATAAAACATACCAAGTGTTTTGAAAAATTCTCTTCTCTCATGCTTTCACTGCCCCTTGATTTTTATTCAGTGCCCCCCAATTGTACCTTAGGCTACTACCACCACACACCCCGGATTGGTTCAGTACCTGGGGGTAATATAGCCCACTTTGGAAACTTAAGCAGGATAGAAAGGGACCCGGTTGTGAAAGGTTTCAAAAGCCAAACAGGATTTTATAAAGTTATATTTGATCTGGAGCCACCCCTGGAGTTTAAATGTGAGAGGTACTGGTGATATGGTTAGATCTGTGCTTTGGAAAAATCCTTTTGGCAGTTGAGGGTCTGATAGACTGAAGAAGGGGTGGATTTGTGGCAGAGCCTAAGAGGCTGCAACGTTCCAGGCATGTGTTGATAAAGGTCCGCATGGGATGAGTCTTGTGGGATCGGAGAGAAGGGGACATAGAGATCTTCTGAAGGTAAAAATAACTAGATAAGGCAATAAAAGGCTGACTATGTAAACAGCAGGGAGTTGAGGATGCAGGTTTCCGGTCTGGGTGACTGGGAGAATGGTGTCTTCAACAGTATAGGTAACTGAGACAGGGGAAGAATTTAGGGATAAAAGTCTGTCCTGGACATGCTGAGTGTGACACGTCCCAAGGACCTCCAGGTCAAAACACCCAAGAAACAAGGGACTGGAGTTTGGCGTTCAGGATCAAGTTAAGCCTTCCTACAACAAATTAGCCCAACAGGCATTCACCCTTCACTCGCACTGGGTAGAGATGTCTTCGCTGGGAGCAAACCGAAATCTGCTCCCCTACAAGGCGCACGCACTCCTTATTCTGCCTTTAGAACGTGCTCTTCATCCCCGCGACGATCCATTCACTTGACGGAGGCAGCTCTTAGGTGCCCCCGGTCAGCGCTCCTCCCGGCTCGGTGTCCTGGGTCGCGTTCTCTCCGGTCCTGTCCTCTTCCCCCGGATGTCCTCCAGCTCGGTAGCGTCCAGCCCAAAGCAGGGAGCCCTCGCAGCTGCTTGGCTGGGCGCCCCCGGCCGGTCCCCGCTTCTTTCCGCGGATGCACCGGCCTTCGGTCAGGCTGGTCCCCGCTTCTTTCCGCGGATGCACCGGCCTTAGGGCCGCTTCGCGCCGCCTCAGTCAAGGCCCCGGATGTTCCGTCTCGTGCCTGTTCCTCTCCTCCCCTCCCCCGACTCTTACCTTTCAACCTCCATCTTCCGCCACCCGCGGCTGGGGGGCCGAAAGTGAGGGGCTGCGAGGGTGACGACACGTCCCGCGCTTTAGGGTCGGAGCGGGGGTTCGAACGGTCAGGCTCCGCCTTTTCCGCCGGGTGGAGCGCGAGCGGCCCCGCCGGACCCTGGTGCGCCTGCGCCGAGTGCGCCGAGTGCGGCTACGGAGGGAATCTGGTCGGCAGGGGGCGGGGCGAGGAGCGCCGGGGGCGGGGCGAGGAGCGCCGGAGGCGGGGGCGCGGCGCCGATCAGCGAGGAGGCGTCTGCGAGGGCTCGCGGTCTGACCTTAGGCGCCGAGAAGACCTAATCCAGCCCAGGCCAGGTCCGGGAGGTCTGGAGATGGAGGCGGGGAAGGTGAGGCCCGCAGCCCGGGGCTGGGGAGTGTGCGAGACGGAGCGGCCGCGGGGTGGCGGCCTGGGGTCCCTGCCTCCCCCTCCCCCACCCTCCCTTCTATCCTCCCCTGAAGGAGAATTTCCCAGGAGCGCGCGGGGTGGGGGATGCCAGGCTCGGGGCGGCCTCTGCACGTCGGCCGGAGACTGAACTGGAGGCCCAAGCCCCTCCTACTTAGGAGATAGTTTACATATTTCATTCCCCCAAATTCGATCCGCGCACGCAGTTTGGGCTGTCATTTACTACCCGGTATGCGCAGGGAGCAGCTGGGGGCTCAGTAGATAGAGTGCCAGGCCTGGAATCAGGAAGGCTCATCCTCCTGGGTTCAGATGTGGCCTGACCCTGGGGAAGTCTCCCGGCCCTGCCTGCCCCAGCTTCCTCACTAAAATGATCTGAAGAAGGAAAAGGCAGGCAGATACCCCCGTGTGGGGTCCCCACACATGGTCCAGGTAACTGAATACAAAGAATGACGTTTCTGTTCTCAAGATGTTTGCACTGTATCTGAGGGTACACCTGTGCCCAGATAAAAGAAGAGCGTATAAGAAGGCAGGGAACACACACAAAGTAGAAGAAAGGGAAAGAAGGGGAGAGAGGAAAACTCACTTTGCTGGAGACGAGTTTTCATTCTTTAGTGATCAGAAAGGGCAGTACTCACCTGAAGTGTTGAGTTAATTTGTGACCTTATGGTTTAGGAAGGCCATTGATAAAACAGGAATGTCCAGAGGCTGTTCAGGACGATGAAGACTTCAGGGTGAAGGCATAATGTGGAGTAGATGAAGGTCACTTCCCAATAATAATTTTGTCTATCTATCGGTGTTTGTCCTTCGTTTTCAAAGAAGGCCACGGCATCAGAGAAATGATGACATGACTTGCACTTAACTTTGTTTTGAGTGAGGGAGGACTGTTCAATGTCACCAGCTTCACTGATTTGATGAAAGGTATCAACTCAGAAAATAGTTGTAAAGGAGAAACAGATTTGCAGAAACCTTGGCCCGAGGTCCTATGAAGCCAAATCACACAGAAAATATTTATGTATGAAACTGGAGGGAGGACAAGGAACAAGAAAGGAAATACTTATCAATATTTCTGTCAGAGTTTCTTTTGTCTGTCAGTGCCATTGTAGTCATAATATTTGCCAACTTACATCTTTCATGAAGAAATAGAAGTGATATTAAAGCAAAAAAAAACAAAACAGCTAGACCAGATCAATGAGGTTTTTTTTTAGTAAATTTTTGTTTTCATTCATTGCAACCTTAAATGTTAAAAACAGAAATTTGAGTATAAAAAGAAATCCCTTTTCGAGACAAACTGTTGGAAAAATAAAAACAGTTTGTCAAAAGTGAAGACCAATACGTTATACCATATTCCACAATAAATTCCAAATGTAACCATGATCTAAGTATGAAAGTTCCTATAATTTTAAAAAAATTAGAGAATGGATGATACCTGAACAAGGGATAGAGATGATCAGTAAGGATACAATGGATATTTTGAAATGGACAAGTTGAAAACCTTCCTTTCAACAAAGCAAATGCATTTAGAATTAGAAGAGAAAGAATTTTAGGAAGAAATTTTTTCAGACCATCATCAACGTTATTATTAACAAATAGCAATTGTATGGTGTTTTAAGTCTTGTAAAATGCTTTATAAATATCTTATTTTATCCTAATTACAGCCTTGGAAGATAAATGCTCTTATTATTCCCATTGGTTTTCAGTTGAGGAAACTAAGTCTAACAAGTTAAGTAACTTGGCCAGCTTTACACAGCTAGTGAGTGCTTGAGGCTGGATTTCAATTCAGATTTTCCTGACTCCTGGTCTACACTATCTACCATACTGTATACTGAAGACTCTACAATTTTGAGAGTATTGGAAGATTGTTTTCCCAGATATTGATGGGAGCATTTTTTAGCCATTTGGGAAACTACTTCTTTAAGTCTTTTGAAGTCATCTCAGTACTCAACCATGAGACCAGTTCTTTATACCTATAAAATCTTAAACAGAAAAATGAATACATGTATACATTTTTCTTGAAGAAAGTATGAGAGGAAAACATGGAGTCTTTGCAGATAGTATTGTATAATGTACCACAGCTTTGTGATTGAGAGTTGGTTGAAAAGTTCAGAGAATAGAAGATTCCACTTGTTGAATGTGTGAAATAATATATGATTTGGTAGAGGCAAATTGACATTGGGGCAGATTTATGCCGTAGTGTTTACTGTAAATGGACTTGGAGTCAAGAAGATTCAAGTTCAGATTCTACCCAAACTCTTACTAGCTGTGTCACCCTGGGCAAGTTATTTATCCTCTTTCAGCCCATGTTTCTTTATCTGTAAAAGAGGTATAATAATAACATGTAATGGAGTTGTGAGGATCAATTGATATAACACAAAAATGTTAGCCATTATTATTCAGACGTTTAGTTCCCATGTCTATATAAAGGACATACAAAATTTCCTGATGGGTGCAACAACAAGTACACCTTTTTTTCCTCTGATTATATCAGTTATGTCAAGCAAGATTTAAAACAGAGATATTGTTTGCCACCATAATGGAGGATGCCCTACACAAGGTTCATACTATTCTCTTTAGCAGGTTTTCCACATATTCCTGCTTAAGGATATTATTTTATTGGTCCTTTGTGGTCAAGCCATAGAAATGTGCATGCAATATGTACATTAGTTTTAGAAAGACCATATAGATGGGAAATGAACTGTTATCAGAATTGAATAGCAGCTTACTGGATAGATTTGGGAAGTGGTACAGTGCTATTAGTGACTCCAAGATTTTGTGTGAAGCAAAAGTCAATCTTTTAAAAAAGTCATTTTTTTTCAGTTGTCCTTTATTGTTGTGAATCATGAAGTATTATCATCTCTGAAGAATTGAAATTATGAGTCAACCAAATAACATATGGTGGTTATAGATAGGCTGTAATATTACCTGTGAAGACTTTTGCACCAGAACAAGCCTAAAAGAGAACCAAAAAAGGTATGACCATAAAATAAAGTCACTGGTCATGTAAGGAGGGAGAGGAGTAATCAATGGAATTCTGCTTAGACTGCATTTGTATCCCAGTTTGGAAAGAAATCTCGAGGAAGGACCCTAGAGTTTTTTTCAAAAAGAGAAGAATTTTTATGAAAGGATATGGAGAGATGGAGAACCAGAATGAGTTATAATTTTCACTATTGCAGGAAAACAATATAGTGCTGTGCACACAGTAAGTAGGTAGTAAATTTTTATTGTAATTTGGAGGAACACTTTTATTCCATATTTCCACAATTCTAAAAAGGAACCAGTGTCCTTAGAGAGAGAGAGGGGATATTGTCTTTGATGCTTTCTACTTGTCTGACCGTAAGTCAAATCACCTGATTTTCCTGAGCCTCAGTTTCCTTATCTATAAAATCAGCAAGATAACTTCATGTGGCCTCTGAAGTATCTTTTAGTTATAAAGTTCCAGTCTTGTGAGAATTATTAGTGTGGTAAACCATATGGTTTACTATCTCCTGTTTAATTCTACTCAGACAATGTTTATCAGTAATGGAAAATGATTGCTGTAACAGTCATTTAGAAATTAATACATGGAATGTGCTTGCTGCTGACGGTAGTATATCAAATTGTAAGATGAATGCTGATTATATTGTGTAATTTGGAACATTAGCACTCAAATATATGAATTTATTGTTGTTTAATTGATAGAATTTGTTGGGGGTAGACTTGAGCAATAGAACTATCTACATGCTACCGTGTCTAGCACCCAGTGAGAAATATAGTATTATAAGTAGTTAAGGCTATAAATATTTGACATGAAATATTCCAATTTCCAAATTCTTTGCAAACCTTTCCCTTTATTATCCTGCTAACCCTCTGACTCATGAGAGTAGTAGCTCTTGGGTAAACAGGAATGTGCTTGATTCAGGAATCCATGACACTGAAAGATGTGGCTGTGGAATTCACTTGGGAGGAGTGGAGACAGCTGGACCCTGCACAGAGGGACTTATACAGGAATGTGATGATGGAGAACTCTGAGAACCTCATCTCCATAGGTAAGTATAGTACTCTGTGATTTGCCATTTGCCCATTGTGGGGGGCATTTTCACTTTTTCTCTTTATCACTCTTCAGTTGTTGTGTATCTGAGGTTCTTCCTTAAGTTTTAACTTATTGTTCAGTTATATTTAAGACTTCCTAACATAAGAAGGCTTTGAATATTGTTAATGGCAAATAGAATATTTGTTTTCTTTTCCCTGATAAAGTTCTTTGCTTAGTAGAAATAGAAATCCCATAGCTTTCTTGAGCTAATCCTGAGACTACGTTTTCCTTATTTCATGGACCTTCGAGTCAAAAATTCTTACCAAAGTTCCAGGAAAATTATGAAACTACTTCCTTTTGAAAGCCTTTTCTCTCCTCCCGAATGTATTTCTCCCTTCCAGAATTTCTCTTGACCCTTTGCCTGAATTTCACCTTGACATGGAATGTATACTTCTTCTTCTGGAAGCTCTGTGAGAACAAGAAGGTACTATATCTTAGCTAAACCTTGTCTTCCCCAGCATAATTTTCCATATACACTGAGCACTTAAATGCTAAATAAATTGGAGCAAAATTGGTAAAGGCCCAGGAAACATCAAAAGTCATAGTTCTGATCATGTCATTTCCTTGTTCTAGAAACCACAGGGACTTCCTTTTCTTCTGTATCTAGAGTTCAGCATTTGGCTTACTGTGTTCTTCTCCTTCCCTAACATTATTCCAAGGAACTTCAGCATCTGTATTGATGCTCACTCAAATTTGCCTAACTTTTGAATTTCTCAGGCTTTTTAAATTGTAGGACCATCTTTTTTTTTTTGTTTGCCTCATCTACATATAGGAATGGCTCTATTCTAAATTTTGCCATTGCCCACAAATAGACTAACTGAACCAAAACTTCACCCTCTTCTAACTAACCATAACTAACCTATTATTCTATCTTTCCCTAAGCCTCACCCCTTCTAAATCTATTTTCTTCCTCATTGAGTGCTCTTCAGTCCTTTTTTAGGTTATTATTTCTCTTACTTTCCTTTCCTTTCTTCTCAGTTCTGACCTTGTACTTAGCCAGTTCAACTGTGCACTGATTTCTGCTCTAGGATTGTCTCACCATTTACCTTGCTAAAGCCCTAAATTAATCCTTTCATTGGTCTCCTCTACTTATATTCACTTGCTACTGATCATCTCTAGAAGTCACTCACTTGAGTATATTGCAAGTTCATATTATCCAGCCCAACTTAGCTCACTACTATATGACAATCCTTTGATTTCTTCCTAATTAATTCCCTATCCCAATCCTCACAGAAACTAACATTTTTGAGGGCATTTGACATGAGATCCTCTTCATCTTAAAGCCCCTTAAATGACACCTCTTCTGAAGTGACCCTTCTTGTCAAAGCCAAATCCCTCTATAATTAGCCCTGATCTGAACTCTCCAGGAGAATGCAACCTCAATCACTGCCTTTCTCATCTTCCCATTCCCACTCTCTGCCAATGCCTTCCCACCAGTCTTCAAACATACTTATCTCTCTCATCCTTTAAAAACCTTTACTGGACTGTGACACCCACTTAAACTCATCCTATCTTTCTTTCTTAGCCAGACTTCTGAAAAAACCTATGAATAGTTATATTTATTGTTTCCACTTTCCTCATTGGTTATCCCTTTACAATCTGACTTGTGATATCATTCAGCTCAGTCTAATCTTCATAGTTACCAGTGAACCAAATCTGATGGGCTTTTTTTTAAGTTCTCATTTTCTTGACCTATCTTCTATATCTGACACTGCTGACCACTCTTTTCTCCTAGATACTTTCTTCTCTTAGTTTTTTTGTGATACTACTCTCCTAATCTTCCTCCTATTTGTCTGATTACTCCTTTTCAAAGTTCTTTGCTGGCACAAATGAATGCACATCATTGATAGCATACTCACTGACTTGGTATTCCCTAAGATTCTATCTTATACTCTCTCTTTCTCTCTCTCTCTCTCTCCTTTCTGTCTTTATGATCTTATCTCCCAGGGTTTTAATTATCACCTTTTTGCAGGTAACTCACAGATCTACATATATATATACAGGCCTGAGTTTTCAGTCCTGTATCACCAAGTGCCTGTTGGACATTTCACGCTGGATGTCTTGGAGACATATTAACCTGAACATATTGAAAACTGAATCCCTTATCTGCCCTCTCCCCACCAATTCACCCCTCTTTTTAACTTCCCTGTTTCTATTAAATGCTTCACCATTCTTCCAGTTTTCCAAATTTTTAATCTCAGCATCATTCTTGAATCTTCACTCTCCCTCATCCCACTTATCCAATCAGCTGTTAAATATTTCTATTTTCTACCTTCACAACAATTCTCCTCTCTACTCACTGCTGCAACCTTGGTTTAGGTCATCATCACCTCTAGCTTAGGTTATTGCAGTTGTCTCCTACACTGATCTTTCCACGTCCAGTCCCTTCTCACTCTGGTTCATTGCTGGCAAATTGGTTTGTCTTAATATAATCAAATAACTCCCTTACTTAATAAACTCAGTAAACTCAGGTTCCCCCCTGTTGTTTCTAAGATTAAAAAAAAAGAAGATTCCTCTGTTTAGCTTTTAAAACTGGTCACCATCTAGCACCAACAAGTTCTTCTAGCATCATTGGACATGACGTTGTACATTATCTGATGGATAATGAAGTTCCCTCTCTCAAAAAAGACTTTCCCATGTTTATTATATCATAAAGAGTTTATCTCCAGTGTGAATTATCTTATATTTAGTCACACTTTAATTGTATCTGAGGGTACTCCTTTCCTTACCCTTTCACCCACTGTGTCCTCCCCCATCACAGTGCTTGTGATCTAGTCCAAGTGGCCATCTCTTTTCTCCTCACTCAACACCCTATTTCGGGTCTTCATGGATCTTGTATGCCTGGAATGTTCTTTCTCTTTTTCTCTACCTCATAGAATCCCTCTCTTCATTCAGGATACAAATTAAGCTACCACTTTCTTCATGAATACTCTCCTGATCCCTCTGATTGCTAGTACCTCTCAAACTAGTTTGTGTTTAATTGTATTCTCTGTAAATTATCCTGCATGCACTTATACATGTACTTGTTTTCTTCCCCATTAAAGTGTAAGCTCATTGACAGTCAAGATTTTTTCATTCTCTATACTTGTGTTTCCTATGTTTAGTGGGATGCCTGTATAGTACATGTTTGTAAAATGCTTGCTGACTTATTTGGATACCCAAAGATGTAACCCCTAGCATATGAATTGGGGTCAAATTAGCTTATTTTCTTTATTATTATAAACTATATTTGTGACCAATTCTCCCTTGAAATACTGTAGCTCAGAGGTGTCAAGCATGTGACTCAACATGAGGTGACACAGATTAAAATATAATAAATTAAAATACAATAGGTTATAGATAATGTTAACATGTGGTTTTCTAAATCAGTAAGTGGCCCATAATTGTTATGTATAGTTTAGTAGCCCAATTTCTATTCTATTTGAGTTTGACACCACTGCAATAGAGTCCCCCTCAGCTATCTTTCATACTATCTTCCACATGCTTTCTTTTTCCACATTTTTTTTATTTGTTTGTTTTTTTACGAAGAGAATTTAGTTCTTAGATGCATTTTTATCTTCAGGGATTTTTGTTTCCAAACTGGATGTGATTTCCCTATTGGAAAGAGGAGAAGCCTCATGGATGTCAGAGGGAGAAGTCCCAAGAAGCACTCGTCCAGGTGAGTGAGGAAAAGCAAACAAATGAGAGTTATAAGCTAGATGAAATATATTTGTCAGATCCTTTTTTCCTTCATAGTTTACGGGAAATCTAAAAATTCTTCAGTATTCTCTAATAGCTTAGTTTTCCAAGTCCATCATTTTAGTTTGAATAGATCCAAAGATATTTGCCAGTTAAGTAATTTTCTAGGTTTTCTCTTCCTTTCAGTTTCTACTGTTCTGTCCTCCAGAAGGAAAATCCTATCTATCATTGTATGTATTACTTTAATGACTATTTCATGACTGGAGATATAATTTGTTTTGTCTTGGGCAATTGCTTTCTCCTGTTTCTATCTCTTCTATCTTTTACTTTAATTCTGATGAAACTGTTCTTTTTATACAAATTAAGTACCATTCTACTTTATGGAAGAGATAAAAGGTATAAAGCAGTTTCTTTTGTCCTAGCACAGGGTACCAATGCTGACATTTTATAAAATCTCTTTCAGATTCTCTTAGTCTGGACAGTTGGAGGGTAACCAAAAACTGGAATTTGATGCAGGGTATTTGCCTCATACCATCACCTAAGAAAAAACTACCAGATATTCCTCAGAATGCCAAGATGGGAGAATCTATGGTATGTGATGTGATTTTACAAAAACAGCCAGGCGACCAGGAGATACAGTCTAGAGATGCAACTATCATTCATAGAGCAACTCTTAATAAAGTTAATGTACCTCAGCAGAATTTATTTGAGAGTAGTTTTAGTCCTGAGTCAGTCTTTGTTCCAGGGGAGTCTTTGAGATACTACTCAGAAAACAAACTTCATAGAATATATTCTGGAAGAAAGTTACATGAACACAATGAATGTGGCAAAGTCTCTGAAAGAAAATCCAATCTTACGCTATATGAGAGCGTTTGTACTGGAGAGAAATCACTTACATGCAATGAATGTGGCAAAATATTGAGTTCCAGAGGAAGCCTTGTTAGACACTATAGAACTCATACTGGAGTGAAATCCTTTGAATGTAATGAATGTGGGAAAGCCTTTAATAATAAAGGGAATCTTAATCGCCATGAGAGAAGTCATGCTGGTGTGAAACCTTTTGAATGTAATAGATGTGGGAAAGCCTTTGCTGAAAGGACAAAGTTGAATAAACATGAGAGGATTCATACTGGAGAAAAACCCTTTGAGTGTAATGAATGTGGAAAAGCCTTTAGCCGTAGGGAAAGTTTAACTAAACATGAGAGAATTCATACTGGAGAGAGATCCTTTGAATGTGATAGATGTGGAAAAGCATTCTTTGAGAGAGGAAGCCTCATTAGACATCAGATAATTCATACTGGATTGAAACCTTTTGAATGTGACGAATGTGGGAAAGCCTTTCGCAATAAGGGAAGCCTCACTAATCATCTGAGAGTTCATACTGGAATTAAACCTTTTGAATGTGATAAATGTGGAAAAGCTTTTAATCACCATGGAAACTTGACCACACATAAGATAATTCATACTGGAGAAAAACCCTTTCAATGTAATGAATGTGGGAAAGTCTTTAGTAATAGGGGAATCCTTAGTAGACATCAGAGAACTCATACTGGAGTAAAGCCCTTTGAATGTAGTGAGTGTGGGAAAAGCTTCAGCCGGAAGATACTTCTTGATAACCACCAGTACGTTCATACTGGTGTGAAACCTTTTGAATGTAGTGAATGTGGGAAGTCCTTCTTTGAGAGGGGAAACCTTTTTATACACTGGAGAAGTCATACTGGAGTGAAACCCTTTGAATGTAGTCAGTGCGAGAAAACTTTTGCTAACAAGGGAAACCTCAGGGATCATGAAAGAGTTCATTCTGGAGTGAAACCCTTTCAATGTAACGAATGTGGGAAAGCCTTCCGTCACAGGGGAAATTTGACAATACATAAGAGAACTCATACTGGAGAGAAACCCTTTATATGTAATCAATGTGGAAAAGGTTTTACTGGTAGTGGAGCTTTGATTATACATTGGAGAACTCATACTGGAGAGAAACCTTTTGAATGTAAAGAATGTGGAAAAGCCTTCAGTGAAAGGGGATCCCTTATTAGACACCAGAGAATTCATACTGGAATGAAACCCTTTGAATGTAATAAATGTGGGAAAAGCTTCAGCCGAAAGGTACATCTTACTGATCACCAGAGTATTCATACTGGAGAGAAACCTTTTGAATGTAGTAAGTGTGGAAAAGTCTTTGGTGAGAGAGGAACTTTAAAGAAACATAAGAGAGTTCATAGTGGAGAGAGCTTTTGTGTCAAAAATGTGGAAGAGCCTTCCTTGAAAGGGGAAAGTTTAATTGGCATGAGAGAATTCTTACAAGAAAAAAAACCTTTAATTGTAATGAATGCAGAAAAACCTTTGACCTCAGTAAAAGTTTGATGAAACATAAGAGAATTCATGCCAGAAAGGAAACCTTCACAATAAATATGGAAAGGTCTTTAGCAATTTATCATTCTTGATTTATCATCAGAGACTTCATCATGGAAGGAAATTACATAAAAGCAACAAACAAAAGTTTTAGTCACATCACCCCCAGCCACCGTAGAGTATATGTTCCATTGCATCTTCATCACTCACTGTGATACTTAGCATGTAGAATGCCCTCAATAAATATTGAGTTGGGAAATGGTGACATGACTTGCAGTTGACTTTGAGTGAGGGAGAGCTGTACAAGGTCACCAGCCTCACTTTCTTCTCCAGAACTATATGGATCCAGTGGCTAGAGAATTAGGTGTAACATTAAGCACCCCAACATACACAGAGTGGGGGCTACTACAACAGATTCTTAGATCTGCGTTCATAAAAGGAAAGCAACTTTGAAAGGGTTAACAGTCACTGTAATCACGCACAGGTATCAGAGAAAATCAAAATCAAAATTGCAAAGAAATAAAAAATAAATCAACTGCGCTTCCAAACTGCCTGACCATTATATACATACACAGTTACCAGAGAGGGAAGCATCAACTTCTGGGTTTTAGGATGTGGAGGCCGGGGCTCCTTAAAGGGTTCCCAGAATCTCTCTGGCCAAAGAAGCACTTCCTGTCAGTAAGCACCAAAGTAAAACCTCACCCTCAGAGTATTTATATGCTTTTTAGAGTCAGAGGGCATGATCCTGTGGCTCAGTGTCTCAATTCAAAAAACAAAAGGTATTTGGGACCCTCCTACAAAACATCTCCCCTAATCAAGGTTCCCACAATGGGCAAGCCCATCAATGGGTGGGGAAGATCCTTCCCAATCACGTTATTCAATCAGAGGCATTTTTAGTAAAACTAAAATAGCAAAAGATCCTAATTTGATTGCCCTTAAATCAGGATGAATGGAGATGGTCCAGGATGCAGTGGGAGACCTTGGCCCTTTTAGGTTAAGGCCCCTTTAATTAGAAAGAAAAAGGAAAGCTAAAATGTTGAGTATAGTTAAGCTATCAGAGGACCCCCTGCTGCAAATCAGATAATTTACACTGGTAAATAAGGCTATATAAATTTTATGAGAGAAGCATGAGCACATGAATGATAAGAAAAAGATTCTGATATATTGGTCATGGGAACAATTTTGCTATAGATGTTATACATAAGGTTTATTTCATGGGATAATGTGGGAAAAGCTTCCCAAAAAAATGACCTTTTGTAAAATATTGGAGTGTATAGAGTACATTACTATTTACTGTTTTCTGCTTTTATTATGCTCTTTATTGTACAACACCTTAGACACCATTAAGAAGAGTTGAATAAGTCATCAGCAAATTCACATTTCATCTTTTTCAGTCTTAACTGGTTAAATATGAACATTCTAATTCCACAAAATATATAAGTACGTTTGAAAGGATAATTTCCTTTATTTATATTATTCTAAATAAAGTATGCATATATTCCACAAGATGGCAGCAAAGAAAGTTTGCTCCTTTTTCACCTTTTTTCTGTGCATTTTTTTCTGGATGATAAAATATCATCCAGAGAGAGAATGTGTGAGAGTGGTCTCTGCCTTTAGAATCTCCTGAGCAGGCAGCTCTTCCTGGCTTAGGAACCAACATTCTTTAGACTTATGTCCATCTATTTACTACAATTACAGGGGCCAAAGGAGGATTGCTGTGACCTCCTAAAACACCAAGTCCTTCAGTACTGAGCATTGTGTTGGGATCAAGGTACAGACCAGTATGAGCTTGGAAGACTTTGTCACAGGTTAGGCACAAATAGGCCATCTGAACATTTGAACTGGAAATGTCTCTAAATCTGAGCATTTCGTGTTTCTCTGAGCTACTGCAATTCTACTTTACTCATAGAGCACAGAACCTTCTTTCATAAAGACATACCATACTGGGCAGTCCTGTGCCAGTGAGTCCCATGTCACACAATCAGTTCCAAAGTTCTTCAGAGAGACCTTGAAAGTGTCCTTGTATCGCTTCTTCTGATCACCATGTGAACTCTTGCCCTGTGTGAGTTCTCATATAAATCTTCCAATTCAGAAAAAAAATCACATATTCCCAGTTGTACATCCACATTTCATCACCTTGATAAATCAATTTGTTTATTCTCCCATCATAGAACATGTGAAGTAATTTTAGGCTCTTTTTAGTTTTCAATTTTCTATTTTGAATAGAATCTCAGGTTATGATACCAGGAAGGAAACAGCAGGTGGTAATTTGTATAAAAGTAGTGAGAACATGGGATAAACTGATGCATAGGTATGAGCTCTCTTGGTATACTTGTAATATCAGGAAATGGCTGTTTGGGTTTGATGTAGAGGTAATTCTGTTTTGGTGTGGGTTGGACCAGATAGCCTAGGAAGTCATCTTTCAACTCAGAAAATCAGTTCTTTATCAGAATAGACAGAGTCTTATATGGAAGACTTGAATGATTCAGGTCTCAGGTTGGACTTGGGTAAACCAAGACCATCTGAGAAATAAGATGGTGTTTTGGTAGAGTTACCTCACTGGGAACCTGTCTGTTACTAACATAGAAATCATTCCCTTCCTGATATCTATGCTCCTGTCTTAGGAAAGGACATATTCAGAAGATAAAGCTGTGAAAGGAGAAAGAATTCATGAATTTTCAAAATATTTTATTAGACTTTACTTTTTATTGCCTAGAGCCCTCAAGTGTTCCCCCTAGCTCTACTTAAGAGCCATCCCTTATAACATTTTTTAAAGGAAGAGCAAAAGATTAAGCAATCAATAAACACAGAAGAAAAATTTGTATGAAATTCTCCACAACTGTTCATCTCAGCCTCTGCAAAATGGGGAGCTGGAGGAGATGATCTCATTATTTGACTCAAGTTGGTATTTTATAATTTTACAACATTCAAATTCATTTATTTTGTGGTAGAGAGTCTTTCTGTTTACATTTTTGTGGACATGATTTATATTGCTTTACTGACTCGGCTGACTTCACTTTGTGGCAGTAATGTACATCTTTTAATGCTTCTTTCTGATCATCATAGTCATGATTTTGTTTAACCATTCTGGTGATACAAATTTATACCTGCACTAATATGTTAGTGTATGTAAATTGGCACAATCCACCCAGCATCTACTATTCTTGTCTTGTATATTTGTAGATTTGCTGATCATGAGGGAAAAAGTTTTTTTGCCTTGCATCTGTCTTATTGTTTACAATTGGGAGCATTCTTTCATATGATTGTTAATCGTTAGGAAATCTTTTAAAACCTGAGGCCTGTCTCTAAGCCTGAAGCCCTTCTGTCATATTCTCCATGAGCTCCCTCTTCTCTATCCTTCATCTCATATCACTTATGTACTTTCTGCCATTATCTCCTCCTTTATCCTTGTCATTCATGAAAAAGTGGCTTTATTCCCTCTACTTGCACAAGTGATCCCCTTGCCTCCTCTGTCATCTTCTCTCTCTTACTTATTTTCAGTTTTTCTGTATTTGTTCCTTCCCCACTGTCTACAAATATGCTATATCTCTCTGTCCTGAAGCAACCTTCACTTGATCCTTCCATGTCCACCAGTTGACATCCTTTATCTCTTCTATCCTTTGTGGCTAAGTTCCTTGAAAAAACTATACAATAGATGCCTCTACTTTCTCTCCTCTTACTCTCTTCTTAATCCTTTAAAATCTGGCTTCCAACATCATTGCACCCAAATTTCTCTCTTCATAGTTAATAGTGATCTCTTAATTGCTGAAACCTATTAGTTATCATTATTAATTCTTAATCCTAATTCTTCTTGACTTCTCTGCAACTTGACACTGTTGATTATCCTTGTCTTGATATTTCAGTGTTCAGGAAAACACATTTTTCTGGTTCTATCAGACTCCTCCTCTTCAATATCATTTGCTGGATCTCATCTAGATCACTCCTTATTATAGGTTTCTCACAGGGTTCTGTCCTGGCAACTCTCCTTTTCCTTCTATACTACTTCCCTTGGTGATCTCATCAGCTCCCATGGATTTAATTACCACCTCCATGCTGATGATTCTTTGATCTTCCTTTCCTGCCTCTGCTGATCTGCAGTCTCGCATCTCCAACTGCCTTTCAAACATCTTGAGCTGGATTCTAGTAGATATTTAAAATTAATCATGTGTGAAAGGAAACTATCTTTTCTCCCAAACCTTCCCTCTCTTAAATTCTCAATTATTGTGGGAACATCATCTTTAAGATCTCAGTTTTGCAACCCAGATGTCATCTTCAACTCCTCACTATTTCTTATCCACCATAGCAGATTTTACCTTAGAAACATCTCTCAAATTGTTTCTCTTTCCTCTGATACTGCCACTTCTCTAGCACAGACACCCCTCCCACAACCTCACACCTCAGTTTCTTCCAGTGTGCTATTGGGTCTGCCTGCCTCTAGTCTCTCTACTCTCTTTACCACTGAGCTCCCCCTACCCTTGGCTCTCTCTGTCTTCCAGTTTAAAATACAAAAGTTTCTTGCATTGAAAGCCCTTAATAATCTAACCTCATACTTCAAGTCATCTAATACCTTATTCTCTGCCACATAATCTTTGATCCAGGCATATTAGCCTCTTTGCTGTTCCATAAATAATATAGATACTCCATCTCTCCCCTCTGGGCATTTTCTCTGACTGTGCCCTTTGCCTGAAATACTTCCCATCCTCCTGTCTGATTTCCCTGATTTCCTTAAGTCCCAATTAAATTCCTATCTCCTTAAAGAAAACTTTCCTAGCTACTCATAATTCTAGTGCCTCCTCTCAATTATTGTTACTTAATTTGTGTATAACTTGTTTGTCTATATTTGTTGGTTATCATCCACTATTAGATTGTGAGCTCTTTGAGGGCAGACACTATCTTTTGTTTCTTTATATATCCCTAGAACTTAACATAGTGCTTGACACATAGTCGGCGCTTAATATTTACTGCCTGACTGATATGTATGTATGTATAGGTAGCAGGTGCAAGAGGGGCAAAAGATGGTACTGCAAGAGCTATAACTCCCCACATCTGACCCTTAGCCTTTTGTAATTTGCATAGAGTAGTGGCCTCTTGGATAATTTAACTGATTAATTAGCAAAATGGTGGTAGTAGTTTGTGGATATAATTTGGTTACTGCTTAGAGGTACTAACTACATAGGAGTTTGCTCTTTCCAACCTGTTCTTTTTTTTTGGTGGAGTGGAGATACGGAGGTAGGGCCCCCAGGTTCTATATGACTAGAGATAGAATCCCAAACTGAAATTCACCAAAAATTACCTAAATTGTAAATCCCCTTTATCTCTGCACTAAGCCCCCATTTACCACTTGGAAGTATCCTTTCCCATTCATTCACCATTTTTTTTCCCTTAACATCCATGTGATTTGTTGAAACATTATAAGGTAAACAAAAATGTTATCATAGCATGACAACAAATAAACTTTAAAAAAGGGAATAGTAGGCTACGTGATTTGTTGAAGCCTGGCTCTGTTTTCCTCCCACATCTCTAACTGTTAGAAGGGGGAAAGGAAAAGTTATGAATTTGGCAGGTTTTAAAACTTGCTAAAGTTTTCTCAGTAAGTACTCTGAAGGAACAAGCAGGAGGGGGAAATTGCCAGAATTAGCTCCACTCCATCTCATTGTGACTATGGTTTACACTTACAGCACATATGTATGATCCTGTCAGTCACAAATTGAGTGCAGTTTGTTGTGATAAGATGGACTACTCCCTTTAGGATCAAATATAAAATTCTCAGTTTGGTGTTTAAAGTCTTCACAACCTGGCTACATCCTGCCTTTCTAGCCTTCTTATATTTTGCTCACCTTCACATTAAAATTCAGCTATGCTGGCTTATTTTCTGTTCCCCAGCATGACACCCTCTTCTCCTTGCTTTGCCCCTATGCCTGAATTGCTGTCTCTTCTCACCTTTAAGAGTCATCTCATTAGCCACCTTCTATGGAAGATTTTTCTTGCTCCCCAGACTGCTAGTTCATTCCTCTCCAAAAGTGCCTTGTATCTGCTTTATATGTAAAATGTCCTAAAAGTTTTAGTGCAGTCTTAAGCTTTATATTTTATATACTTATTAAGTATAATTGCTGTAAACTTAGAGAAAAATTTGAAGATCATTTAAAATGTGAAAATATTGATGTTTCTAATTAAATTTCAACATAAACCACAGTCTTGTGATCTATATTGCTCTAGTCAGTTCTTGAACTTTGTAAAAATTTTCATCAGCTGCTGCTCAGTGACTGGACATTAGCCTAATTTAGCTTATGAGGAGAAATAGCAATGTCATTAGCCTCCAGTGGCTTTTTCACTGATGCCTTTTCAATATTCTGTATTTCATTCACTAGGTAAAGATGTGTCTTTTTTAGAACCTCATACAAGTAGTCTTTGTAGTTCCTGTCCCAAGAAATGCTGAAACCAAAGAGTTGTCTCATTTTATCGGGATTAATTTTCTCTACTCCTTATTACTGAGGAATTTGCTGTATTTTGTTGAGGATCATGTCCACTGATGTTACCCAAGAAATTATCTGATCCCTGTGTTGGTCAGCAAAGTGAAGTCCTGGAGGAAGAGAATAAGGAGAGATACTGATGGAGCTTCTGATGCTGGCAGAAAGGTAGAAATAATGTAGTAATTAATAGTTTGAGTCACTACCTTGGCCTCCTGCCTCTTATTTCCCTTAACTTTCTAAAATTAAACACAGGCTCCTTATCTCAACTCCTCTTTCTTCTTCCATCCTCAGCATCTGGAGCAACCACTAATCTATCCTTAAGGTTTATGCTCATTCAAGCCCTAGCACTTTCTGTAGTAAATACAGTCAATTTAGAAGTGAACATCTCCATAATCTGTGGAAGTCACCAGACCTTTTCACTGTGATGTGCCCAAATTCGAATTCTCCCCCCCAACCCCAATCAATTTTGCCAGAGAGACATGGCCTGTCAGTACATTTCCTTTTTCATCAATATGGACCCAGGAACTTGGCATTACTAAACCACTTCGTGTTTTGTTTTTTTCTGAACTCTTGCGATATACAGGCTATTATTCCAAAAGTTTTAACTGCAATTTTAAGCTACAGAAGCTTAGTTCTACCCTAAGACTCTTTGTGACACCATTTGTGACTGTGAGTTAACACATTATGCCCTTTCTGGATAAACCATCTTGCCCCCAACCCCTCATTAATGAAATTGTTGCCCAAGATCCACATCCGTGTATCTATAACAATGTTGTTGTTTGCCCTTTGTTCTCAAAGAGGACCATGACATCAGGAAGGTGATGCCATGATTTGGAAGTGAATTGGATTTGTGAGGGAGGGTGGTACTAAGTCCCCAGCTTCACTTTCTCCTTCCCAGCCATCTGGGCCCAATGGTAAGATATAGATCAGGACAACTGGAGATGGCCTCAGATTCAGTGGGAGACCTTGGCCTTTTTAAGCTAAAGTCTTTCAAGGATCTCAGTTTGACTGGAGCAATGCCCTTTCAGTAATTAAAACTAAATAAAAAACAAGGCAAAGAATGGCCTCCTTTACCTAGTCAAAAGTAGGGCAAATTATTTCACATGAAGACCCATGAAAGACCTATTGCAGTGGAGAAGAAAATGGGAGGGTAGGTGATGGGCATTACTTGAACCTTACTCTAATATTAACCTGTGGGAGCTGAAGAGACTGGTGCATGAGCAAGTCCAAGATCTCGGAGAGAGAAAAAAAGTAATGAGGTATAAATCAAATTTTTGATTGATGTCTGATGCTCCCAGGGCAGCTAGTCTTGGCAGGGTAAGGTGATGTTCTAATTACAATGGGTCTGGAAGAGTTGGAAAAGGAAGAAAGGTCCAAATGAAAGCAGAAGTCACTATAAGGTGGCAAGGAAACCTGTCATTCTCACCTTAGAATGAATAATACTAAAGACTAAGTAAAAAGTGAAGGCTGTGGCAGCCAGGACCCCCAACTTCTATGAATTGTGCTTTTTATCATGGAACTCACAAAGCAAGAAAACGTTTCTAGAATGAAGGACTTTAGCTCTTGTTTGGTGCTCTCAATAGCACTCAGGGAAGCATCATATTGCATGTACATTAATAATATTAAAATTAATTTGATGCTTCTTGTGTGTTACTGTAACAGGTAAGGTGAAGTTATTTTCCTGCATAATACTTCTGCTGACCTTAAAAACATTAGAATGGGCTGAATAAGACACAATAACCATTCCTCATTTAGTAAAAGCCATTCCCAAATTAATTATCAGTAAGGATGGGACCATTTACCTACAAGGACTGTACATCTCCCCTTCTTTCCTTGTAGTCAGTCAATAAATTTATTAAGCACCTACTAGGTAAATGCCAAGCACTGCGCTAAGCATCAGAGATACCAAAAAAAAAAAACCCAACAAAAACAGATAGTCCCCACCCTTCAAATAGCTCATAATCTAGTGGAGGAAACAACAAGCAACTATATACCTACAGGCTATATATAGGATAAAGAAGAAATAATCAACAGAAGGAAGTTACTAGAATTAAGAAGGATGGGGAAAGCCTTCCTGTAGAAAATGGTATTTTAATTGGGACTTGAAGGAGCCAGGGAAGCCAGGAGGGAGAGAGCATTCCAGGCATGAATCACAGCCAGAGAAAATGTTCAGAGCTAAGAGATGGAATATCACTAGTTTAAGGAGTACATGATGGAGAATAAGGTGTAAGAAGACTGGAAGGATAGGAGGGGCAGGAGAAGAGGAGTGGCATTGGTTAGATTATGAAGGGGTTTAAATGCTAAGGGAGTTTGTATGAGATGCAGGACACACTGAGGAGTCAATGAAGTTTATTAGGAAGGTGACATGATAAGACATCTGCTTTAGCAAAATCACTTTAGTGGATGAATGGAGGATAGATTGGAATGGGGAGAGAGGAGGCAGGCTAACTCACCAGCAATGTTTTGCAATAGGCTTAAGGGTGAGGTAGTGAGGACCTGCAGTAGAGAGGTGGCAATATGAGAGGAGTGAAGGGGATATATCTGATAGAAGTCCAAAAGTGAAATCAATAGTCCTTGGCAGCAGACTGGATATGGGGGGAGGGATGTTGAGAATGACATCTAGGTTGTGAGCCTGAGGGACTGGGAGGATGATGTTGCCTCTACGTTAATAGGGACGTTTGGAAGTGGGCAATGTTTAGGAGGAGAGATAATCAGTTCATTTTTGTGCATGCTGAGTTTAAAATGTCTATCAGACATGCGTCTGAGATTTCTGAAAGGCAGTTGGACATGTGAGGTTGGAAGTCAACAGAGAAGTTAGGATAAAAATATTCTAAAATCAACATACACATGATAATTAAGTTTATGGGGCCGATGAGGTTACTAAGTAAAGTAATAATGCGTAATGCATAGATACCTATGCTTGTGCAGACTTCTACATACACACGCACGCACACACACACACACACACACACACACACACACACACACTTTCTTGCCTGAAAACTTCAGCGTCTCACTCATCATTGAATGTCTTACCTAATCTCACCAGTGTCTCCCACACCAGTGTCCCATTTGGGTGTCTCAGATCCAAACTGATTTTTTTCCTGCACATTGCTGGAATAAATCTCAGAAAAATTGACACTCCCTAGCACTCTGGTAGCAGAGTTCTAGTTCCTGGACAGAAGAAACAACAGTAGTATGTATACATTACAGATTCTCAGAAAAGAACCAAATCAAACCAAGTATGGCAGAGCAAGGTCATATCCTTACAATAAGGGATTATATTAAAAAGAATTAAAATCCTATATTTACTTCAAAGTTATTTTAAAGTAACTCAAATCCTCACATCAAGTTACATAGCAAAATTAAGATATGTATCACTAAAAACCTTAGGAATTATGATAGAGATGCATACTGAGCCAGAGGATTTTGCTGAGATTTACTGAATTGATTTGAGTAAAAAAGAAGTACTTTTACCACAGTATGTGATCAAGCAATATCACTTACTGCAGACATTATTTCCAAGTGTTTTGATCCAGATACTAAGAAATGAGAGCCAGTGTAGACTGGGGTTACTGGGAGATGGCTTATGCAAGCATAAAGAAACTTTGCTTCTTCTTCATCTATAGCCTGAAGAAAGGGAAAAAAAAATTTTTTTTCATCATGAAAAATTCCTATTTGTCCCAGAAGGGCACACAGCAAGGCAACAATATATTGCTGTACATGTCAGTGGCCTTCACCAGAGAACTGATGTTACACTAGGGGATGTGAAGGGAGGATGAGCTTGTCAGCTTCTTTAAGCTCTAAGTACTTTTTGCTGATTCATACTTAGGATGATTTAAGCTTACCTGCTTTATTGTACAGTCACTAGGGGTTAGGTATAGGTTGTGTGTGATGTCCTCAGCCCCAAGATGACAGTATATCAGAGAAGTGGAATAAATGGGAATGAATTTCAAGGTAGAATTCATAATTCTCAGTAGAATTCTCATGGAAGAGAAGCTAGGGTTTTCTAGGATGGCATGAGAGAGCTGCACTCTCATTGGATTCTCCAGGACCATACCCTCCTCTTTAGAGTGGGCAGTTTTGAACAAGGAGACATCAAATTTTCCTCCTGTCAGAGTTTCAATAAAAATTTCTTCATTTTTCCTCTTTCCTTATATACCTCTTAGTAGTCAAGGACCGCTTTCTTTGTGTGACCTTAGTGGAGCTGAAAGTCTCTACTATGGATACAAATAGAGTGAGATATCTCATTTAAAAAGAGGAAATAAACTAAAGCAGTAAGTTAAAAGCAAATTTCTTGTACAGTTTGTTGAGATAAAATTAAGGAAAATGAGTAGAAAGATAAATTAATACTGAAAATCACAAGTTGGCCAGAAAGAAAAGTATGTATTAGTAAATATTGGTTAATGATTGACCATAATACTGCTAAAAACCTGCATATTTTATAAAATTACTTAATATGTTTGAGTTTAATGTTTCTTTAGGTTTTGATTATTTTTTGTGGAGTTGATGCTGGGTCCCTAAAGATTATGCCAATAGAGTATAAGCTATATCAATTTCTGTCATACTGGTCAAGCTTGGTCTCAGCAATAAACTGTTTATTGACAATTAGTGTAGTTATATATGGGGAGGCTAATTACCATTTAGCTGGTGAATTCTTTGACCATGATAACTTATCAAATAAAAATACAAAATGTCATTTCTAGGCAATTTCCTTTATTTTTTCATTGTTAATGGTAGATTAGTAGAAAAGCTGATGGAGCTAAGGATCTGCAGGGCTACTAGAAGAGGCTGAAATTAGTGAATCATTTGAGTTTGAGAGTCCTGAGATGCAGTAAAGCTAAGTTAAAGTAAAGTAAAGTAAAGCTAGTAGGATATCTAAGTCTGACACCAATATGGTGAGCCCCTAGGAATGGAAGGCAGCAAGGCTACTTGAAGAGAGATGAACTGGCCCAAACTGGAAAAACCAAGTAGGTTCAAAGTTTTGTGCCACTCAACATTGGAAGTGGGCCTGTGAGTAGCTGCTGTACTTCCGGTTTGGAAGAAATAGGGAGATAGAGTTTCAAAAACAAAACAAAATGAAACAAAATATTTGATTCCTTGATAGATATAACAATGGATATAAAATTGTTATTCTGACTAATATTATTGAGTGAGGCACAAACAGGGAATGAACATTTGCTAATATCATGGAGGCCATTCAGCATAGAGATTTCCTATAGATTATGAGGTCCTCTAGATAGTTCAAATGATACTGTTTTGATTTCAACAATGCATACTCCTAAATGAAATCCATGATTGATTAAAAGAGTTTAACCTAACTGTATACTCAAGAAAAATCAAGTAAAAAATATCTATTGCTGGGGTGGAGCCAAGATGGTGGAATAAAAGCAGGGATTTGCTTGAATTCTCCCCCAAACTCCTCCAAATACCTGTAAAAATGACTCTAAACAAATTCTAGAGCTACAGCTCCCACAAAATGACAGTGAAACAAATCTGCAGGCCAAGAAAACCTGGAAGGTTGACAGAAAGGCTATATTTCACCAAGATGGGAGTGGAATGCTATCCTACCTGGGCCAAGCTGGCCTAAATAGGACTGGAGCAGGCCTCAAGGGAATGAATCACTGGCAGCTGTGACAGTTTCCAAACTTCTCAACCCACAAATGCCAAAGACAGCATAGAAGGTCAGTGGGAAAACTCTGTTGGACCTGGGTGAAAAAGGAGCTGGTCTGATTTGGGGTCTGGCCCCAGACCCAGGGCTGCAGAGGTGGTAGTGGTAGCAGCAGCAGCAGTAACTACTTCCATAGCTCTGGGTCCATCAACAGTGGGGGATGAAGTAGCTAATACAAAACCCCTGAAGCCTGGAGTATTTCACCCACCTCACCTCCACACCTCTCTGACAAAGTTAGAAAGTGAAATATTTGCCTGGGAAGATGATCAAACAGTGTAAAAAAACAGAACAAAAAACTCAGACTGTAGAATCTTACTTTGGTGACAAAGAAGATCAAAACCTACAACCAGAAGAAAAGTCAAAGCTCCTACATTAGAAGCCTCCAAGAAAAAAAATATGAATTGGTTGCAGGTCATGGAAGAGCTCTAAAAGGATTCAGAAAATCAAGTAAGAGAAGTAGAGTAAAAATTGGGAAGAGAAATGAGTGATACATGAGAATTATGAAAAACAAGTCAACAGCTTGCTAAAGGAGACCCCCCCCCAAAAAAAAATACTAAAGAATATAACACGTTAAAAAATAAACTAATTCAAATGGCAAAAGTGGTCCAAAAGGCCAATGAGGAAAAGAATGCCTTAAAAATCAGAATTGGCCAAATGGAAAAGGAGGTCCAAAAGCTCACTGAAGATAATAATTCCTTAAAAGTTAGAATGGAGCAGATGAAAGCTAATGACTTTATGAGAAATCAAGAAATTACAAAACAAAAAAAGAACCAAAACAATGAAAAACTAGGAGACAATGTGACAAACCTCATTGGAAAAAACAACTCTGATCTGGAACACAGATCCAGGAGAGATAATTTAAAAAATTTTGGACTGCCTGAAAGCCATGATCAAAAAAGATCCTAGACATCAGAAATGGGGAGAAAATTTGGAACTCGTAATCTTATAGAAATGAATGTTGAAAATTAAAAATAAATTAATTTTTAAAAAGATCTATTGCTGAGATAATTATAGTCCTCCCTTCTTCCTTCTTTGCTAAATTTACTCAGTTGGGGTTGGGGTTGGGGTAAGTAAGTAATGGACAAATTAAAAAAATAAAAAACTTGTTACTTGAAGAATAACAATAAATTCTAAAAAAGAATTCACTACATTGTCATGGTTTGTGAAAAATACCTGTGGAAAAATTGTGAGTTCTTGAAAAAAATACCTGATCTTATTCTCATTTAATTGTTTTATTCTTTGACCTTTTATATTCAACTTGTATATCCATTTTGAGCTTACCATAGTATGTGGGGCATATACTATAGTATATGTTGTTCTAAATCTGATTTTTACCAAATAGATTTTCAGTTTTTCCAATGCTCTTGTCAAATAGGACTTTATTACCCAAGTAATTTATGTTCTTAGAATTGCCGAACAATTGGCTTTATGGAACAAATGAGTTCAGTTGTTTATTTTTCTGCTTTATCTTTTCTTCCTTATCTTTTTCCCAGTCTGCTTTTTCTTTTAAAATAGCTCAAAATATATTACATGATTACTGTTTACGAAGGAGTACTATAAACATGATTTGAGATTAAGAATTGTTATTCTCTAGTCATTTGTACTTCTCAAAAATTACTGTTTTCTTTAAACTTTTGTTCTTCCAAATATAATTTTTCCAACTCTATAAAGAATACATGTGGTGGTTTCATTGTCATAACACTAAATCTATATATTAACTTTAATAACCATGATTTTAATTGTTAGCTTGGCCAGTCATGAGTATGCACATCTCTGCAAATATTTAAGTTGTCTTTATGCTTTATAATTATATCTATCTTTGTTTGTCCTTGAAATTATTAAATTTGACTACTAGATGTTTTGGAGTTTAAAGTACATACAAGTTTTTTCCCTATTCACTTCCTACATCCCTAAAATGATTTGTGCATTCTCTAAATCACTGTTTTGTTGTTTGTATTCAAAATTTCTTGACAGTTATATTGAGTTATTTCCTGCAGGTGACATTTAGTTTTTTTTCATTTGTTAGGTTCTTTGGGGAAACCTATCATTCTTAGATTGCTTCTGATCATCCTGTGATTTTGGATTTGTAGAGAATCAATCACTTGGGATTTATAGAAAACTCATGTGTTCCTTTAACATTTCTTTTTACTTCTGCTGTTTTCCTTCACTTCTGTATTTTTGTGTTCTAAATCTCTTATTATTTCTCATAACTCCTACTTCAGTTTCTCTTCCTTGCTAATTCTTTTTAAATTTAGCATTGGTAACTAATATCTGACCTATATTCGTTTCTAATTACTTATATTTTGAATTTTCTTTTTCTTCTTTACTATATTGGAATTTTTTGTTCTTGTTCCTCAGTCTCTGGGAAGTCCACAGCATTTTATCTTTCATCAGTTACTATTGGTTCATTTTCCTTTACATTCTATATTTCTTTAATATGCTTTGATTTCTCTGAAGTTTACTCATTTTTCTGTTTTCAGGGCCTTTTCTATTAATTTACCTGCTTGTATGCCAGGTTTGTATTCAGCCTTTATCTCTTATTAATTTGATATTTTAGTGGGTTTTTTTATTATGTCTTTTGTCACTCATTTTTACTTCTCTTCTTCCAGTTATTCAGTTTCTTGAAACTGTCTTGTTTGTTCCCTTAGCTTCATCACCCTGGGAACAAACGGGAGTTATTTTTTGTTATCATTACACAAAAAAATATCAAGGAATTCTGTTTAAATCTTGATGATTGCTTTCCAAAAGGGAAACTATCCTCTTTTATCACAGGAACTGCACTTCTTAATGTCTTAATGAAAAAGGCCTTTACCTTATCTATGAGGATAAGTCATAAGAGTTAATTCACATTGAAAAAGAATGGTACTCTAGAGCATAATCACGGTTTGCCACATTAGAGGAATATCCACTATAATATTAATATTATATAATATAATATTTATAGAATGTAGTGGTATCATTTACTAAACTTGCTCTGCAAGCCTATGCTACCATGAGCTCTACTCACATCAGGGCAAGTAGAGGTGGTATCCCTGTTTTGACAATAGAACTTTTGCATATGACCTTTCAAAATAGGTTCTTTGTGTGATGTGATGGAAGCATTGGTAGCATAGCTCTGCAACCCAGTATACTTATCACTTATATGCGGACAGCTTAGTGCCATACACTGCCAAAGTATTGAGTTAACTAGACAACCACTTCTAGCTTCACCATAATCTCCAGCCATGTTGCTGACACATGGTCTTAGAGATGAGGACAGTCTTGAAAATGCCATGTCACATACGCTAAGCAAGGAGATAACCCAGAAAAATCAGATAGTCCACAGTTTCAAATGCTGCAGAGAAATGATATTGACCTTGAAGTCCACTAATACAGAGCTTTCATTCTACTAAGATCCTATGTCTTTTTCACAGAAAATCATGTGTCCATATTTTCTTCATCTTATACTTGAGCAGTTATTTTTCTTAACTGAGCCAAGGACTTTATACTTATTCCTATTATCTTTAGATTCTGTCTAGGGGAAGATGACAGAATAATGATGATGATGGTGATGATGGTGGTGATGATGATGATGGCAATAATTCATTTAAACAGGTCAAGAAAATAAATCTCATAAAAGGGTCTTATCTGTGCTCACCAAAGTAAGTGTCAATTATCATCCATTTGGATACACATATTATCTGTAAAACCATGATGATCATTATCTTATCATGGCCACTACCCCCTCTTCCAGTGTTACAATCTTCACTGTCTTCATCATCATCACTTCAGTCATTGTCATTGCCATGTCTATCATGATTATCAACAAATGTTTAGAAGAAATGTGGTGTGAAATAGTGAGACTTTATATTCTGCAGTCTGGATGCCCTTCTCTCAGTTCTTGTTTCTCTCAAAATATATTCTCAACTAGATAGTTTTAGACCACTAACCATCCATTCATTTACCAACCCATTAGGGCTGTAGCTGCACAAGTTGTTATGCCTTGCTATCACAATAAAATTTTCATCTCATCTCTCTTTAACTTGGAGGTACACAAAATGAGGGAGATGCACATCAGTCACAACCTCAGGCTCAACTGTGATATGAAACAGTGGGCCAACAATCATCCAGCTTTGCTTCTGAGTTCAATCTAGATATTGATTCCAGGTACCAGATTCAATGTCTACAGTCACCTAACTTCTCACAGAAAAACCAGGACCAGTATCAGGCCAGTGGTAGAAAATAAGCATAGCTAAATGAACTCTGGGAAGCAAAAAGGGAGACTATTACAGTAGACGAGAAGAAGCTTCAAAGGATTCCCACTTTGCACAGTAGCATATGTAGTACAATTTCTACACACATTAATTACCTCCTTTATCCCTTATCAAAAAAGGAGAAACTGCGAAGAGACTGATTCTGATATTTACATAACCCTGAGACAGCACAAAAGCATGAGAAAAAATCTGATTATGAAATATCATTCAGTATTTATGGTAAGTAGAAACATCACTGAGATGAAACAACACTATTTAGGAAAGGAAAGAGAGATAAAAGAAGGGAACAAGAAAGGAACTGAAGAAAATGGAGGGAAATAGAGGGAAGAAAAGAAAAAGGGAGCTTCATCTGGACTGAGAGGGCTACATCTTCTTTCTCTGAGTTACATACACCATTGCATGACTTCCCTTGGGACAGAAGGAAATGAAGAGACAGACTGGCTCTTACCTATATATGTTTCTATTCTTGTCTATCAATTTGGTCTGAGGAACTCATTTTGCCACCTCTCCAGATCTGATGGTTCATCTTTTAAAGAATTGAAAGGGGATACTGAGGAAGTCACTTCTGGTTTTGTTTGTGGAGCTATTTCTGGAAATAAATATTAAATATGAAAAATATTCAGGGAAAGAACAAAAATGATTTTCTCATATTCATATCAAGGCATAATAGTTTGCTACATTGCTACTGTCACTATGTCAAACTTATCAGAGGCATAAAGTGCTCAATGTTCTCTCAGGTAATGTGAGCAAATGGTGTGATCATGAATGCATCAGGTTTCTTCCTTCATCCTGCTTGAGGAAACCACATTCCTGGATCATGAAGCATAAAAGGTAAATCTTGCCTCCTATGCATTCACTTTGAATCAAGGCTTATACTCATCTCCATGACATACTGATGACCACATCCAGTAGCTTTCATGGCAGCTTATCCCTAAGAGCTTGAAAGCAATACCAAAACAAAAGATGCAGGAGCAGAGAAACAATGTGAAAGTAAGGGAAGAGTTATTGGGGGAGATCTTTGCTATCCCCACTCTGTTATTACGCTGTCCCTAAGCCAGACTGTAAAGCAGCTACCATCAGCACTTCTCTGTTTACAACAATGATATTTTCTCCCTTGTTTACATGTCACTGCACAGAAAAATGAACTTAAATAGTTGCATGATTTTTTCCTCTTAAGTTTTCCTTACCATGTGGAGAATCAGGCTTAGGGAGGAGTAAAAAACTGATTTGGTCACATTGAGTGTATTTCATCTGGTCATTAGATCACGCACAAATGCCTGAGGAACTTGGGTGACCATGGGTGACTTAAAACAATGACTGATATCATTACAGATTGTAATCCATATTGTCATATTGTCTTTGATAATTAGAATAGTTTTCAAATAGTCCTGAAAATGAAGAGACAAGGAGGATTATCCTGATGAATGAATTTGGATTATTTTGTTCATTCAAAGAGATGAATACAAAAAAAACCCAAATAACAAAATAATACAAAAACAAGAAACAAAGAATTTGTTGAGTTTTTTTCAGATTTTCCAACTCTCGGTGACCTCATTTGGGATTTTCTTGGCAAAAACATATTGGAGTGGCTTACCATTCCCTTCTCCAGATAATTTTACAATTTTTTACAGACTGAGGGTAAACAAGGTTAGGTGATTTGCCCAGGATAACATACCTAGTAAATGTCTGAGATCAGATTTGAACTCAGGAAGGTAAATCTGGAGTCCAGGCCCAGCGCTTTATCCTTTGTGCCACTGAGCTCCCCTAAACAAAGAATAGACTTTGGTGTTGAACTAAGCTCCTTTTGACTCAGGTCCAGTACTCCATCCATTTTACCACTTATTGATGCAAGGCATGTTAATCTTGAGAAGCTGGCAAGTCATCAAGTTGGAGATACTTATAAAAATTAGAAATGGAAATCTGAAGTTTAGGATATATTTCAAGAAGGTAATGTAAACTTGAGCATTTTCTGTAAAAAGATGACAGTCAGGCAATCAACTAGCATTTATTAAGGTGATTCATCAAGTTCAGATGGTGGGAGCCTAAACTAAGATAGCATTCACCTGAATGAAGAGAAGAGAATACATAAGAGAGATGTTGTAGAGGTGAAATCAGCAAAATTTCACAACTGTCCATAAATTAGCTTTTATTAAGCACCAACTACGTATAAGGTACTGTGCTTAGTGCAAGGAATACAAAGAAAGACAAAACAGAGTCCCTGCTTTCAAGGAGGAAGGAAATCAGTTATTAAATACCTATTAGCTACTGTGCTAAGATGTTTACAAATATTATCTCATTTGATCTTCACAAAAACCTTGGGAGGTAGGTTCTATAATTATCCTTGTTCTGTACTTGAGGAAACTGAGACAGAGGTTGACTTGTCCAGGGTTATATAGCTAGTAAATTTCTTAGGCTGGATTTGAATTCAGGCCCAGTGTTCTACCACTGTGCCACCAGAATTGCCACCCTATAGACATTGAATAGAGAAATTTTCTGAACCAGAAAGTTTACATAATGAAGCACTGAGAAATAATGCTGAGAAGACTGGATAAGGACAGATCGCTGAAGAGCTTTTGTGTAAGGCTAAGGATTTCAAGTTTTATTCCGGCATGATTGTAGCAAGATAGTGACAGTATCAGAATTGAGAATGAGGAAGATTAATCTGGAAGTGTGAGTATGATAAAAAGAGACAGAGTAAAGGGTTAGGAGACTGTGGTGATGGCTTAGGAGAAGTTGATGAAAGACTACTCTACTTAGATTTCTCATTACCCCATCTTGACATTAGATGCTCCTGTGAGGAATTATGATGTTCCTCTTTTTTCATGTCAACATCATGAATTGTCTCTAGAATTTCCCTGTAAAGAAAATAGGTAATCAAGGTTGACATTTTGTTGATAGAAGTAAGAAAAGAGAATATCTTAGTACTTGGACATAGACACTGACCCTGGAGCTCTCATGGCCAGAATTAGTAAAGAGGAAAAAAAGGAATAAGCATTTATTAAGCACCTATTTCTATTAATTCCTACCTTTTAAAGAAGCCTATTCACTTCCCTTTAAGCGAGTACTTGAAAAGGCCTTAGCCTAAAAATGTCAAGGTCTCCCGTTGCATCCTGGGCTGTCTCCAGTCATCCTGATGAATATCTGGACCCGGATAACTCAGGAGGAGAAAGTGAGACTGGTGATCTTGCACAGCCCTCCCTCACTCAAAACAAAGTCACATGCAAGTCATGTCATCATTTCTCTGATGTCATAGTCCTCTTCAAAAAAAGGGCTAACACAACAACATTCACACATTTCTCCTTCTGTAATGCCTCCTGCCTTGGGCCTTCATCTATTCTCATACTACTTGATTATTATATTATATTATTACTCATACTGCTCTCTTCCATTTGCCTCTTCAAGTTGTATTCATCTTTTAAGCACTCACTCAGGACCCATATTTTTCATGAAGCCTTCCTTAATATTCTCCTTCCTCTCTTTTCCAGATTCTTATTGCAATGAATCAGCTCCACAGTGCCCATTCCTTCAATATTCATTTATCTCTTTTTCATGTGTGATTGAATGCTGTATTCCCCCTCATTCCCCAATTAAACTATAATTCCTTCATGTGAGAAGTAATTTTTGATACTTATTTTGTATTCCACAGAGTCCATGCAGAACAGAGGCTGAAATGGTAATCACATTTTACAGTGCTCAGACATTTGTAAACCACTTTGCTCATGCTGACTTGTGAGGCGGGCAATGTAATTGTCATTATTCCCATTTTATGAGCGAGGAAGCTTGCTTTAGAGGTCAAGTGGCTTGTCCAGTGTCATTTGCTTATTATCTGATTGGTTACTTTTGTTATTAGTAATAAGATTCAAATCCCAATGAAAACAAATTTCCTACACCAAAACTGATGACTTTAGTTATAGTAGGAAATTAAGTATGCTATTTGGTGTCTGGATGTGAAGAATTATAATCTTTTGGAAAACAGGATGCTGTTTCCTGAAGTCACAAAAGTCAGTAAGCTTCTTTTAGATACCGCACACTCATTAAACTCTCTTAAAGAGTGTTATTGTCATATCTTTAAAATACACCCCCTGAAACAGTTGTTATTTTGCACTCCCTGGTAATGAGAATTGAATGAACATAGAAGGCACTCCCTCCTCCTGAAGAGGGGTGGAGTTAGCTTTAGCTAAAGTGTTCACTTCCTCTGAACTCTGCTGTGATACATTTTCCTTGATACCTTTTTGTGTGTCAAGTGTGTTTCTAACACGTATACATATATGCATATATATACATATATATGTATGCATTTATGTATACATACACATGGAGGTAGGCAAGTAGTACAGTGGACAAAATGCTGGGCCTGAGTCAGGAGGACCTAAGTTAAAATCTGGCCTCAGACACTTACTAACTTTGACCCTATGACAAGTCACTTAATCTCTGTTTGCTTTACTTTACTTACCTGTAAAATAAGCTGGAGAAGAAAATGGCAAACTCCTAAGCACTGCCAAAAAAACTGAAACAATCCCAGTCTACTCCAGGGTCTTTGCCAAGAAAACTGCTAAGGGAAGGTCATAAAGTCAGACACAATTGAAATTACTGAACAACACTATACATACACACAAGGCAGCTGGTGGTTCTTAGAATAAGAAAAACCTGAGTTCAAATCCAGACACAAATACTTCCTAGCTGTTTGACCCTGGACAAGTCATTTAACCTTTATTTGCCTGACCAAAAGTGATCTACTGAAGAAGGAAATGGCAAACTACCTTAGTATCTTTGCCAAGAAAACCTCATGGATTTGTTCATGGGGTCACAAAGAGTTGGTCACAAGTGAACAACGAAAACAGTACACATACATGTGTTTGTATGTATGTGCATAGATATTTGTGTATACCCACACATGCACACATATGTATACACACACACTGAGAAATTCCTCCTGGGGAAAAGGAAGTATTCTTTGCAAAGATAGGGGAAATATGTCAAGAAGAAAATAGAGAAGGCATAAGAGCAGTGGAAGGATGACTGAGCCTTTGGAGCTAGATAATAGATTTGAAATTGTTGCAAAAGAAAGTGCCCCTTGACTCACTGAAGAAGAAAGCATCTTTTTCCTCTGAAGAACAAGGACAAAGATCCAATGGCAATACCATGAGAGATCTTCATCATTAACTTTTAAGAACAGTAGACGTAAAATGGAGATGACTTTCTGCTAAGGTACAGAGGTAGGTATGCATGGACCTTGTGTCATCAGTAGAATGTCTACTATTCTCCATGCCAGAAAATGTACATTTTCCTCACCTCCACATCCTAAAATCTTTAATTTCCTTTGAAGTTCAGCTGATATTCCCATAGCTGGAGTGTGAACTCTTTGAGGTCTGGAGATTGTTTCAATTTTTTTCAGCCCTGGCACATATTAGATACTTTACAAATGCTTAGTAAATGCTGAGGAGAGGATTTAGAACACAATGAAGCTTTCTGAAACTTGATTAAACCTAGTGACCAATGACTGCTCTTTCAGGGTAGGGATCAAGGTAGACACCTAAGCATTTTCAAAACACAGGTCTTGGAGTCTCAGGGAAAAAGAGCTAACTAGCCTAATTCTAATTCTTAGAATTGAAAAGGATAAATAAATACAGACAGATCCAAAGGTCGACTGATGTGCAGCCACATTCTCTCTACACTTTGGCATAACTTTATGCAGAATATAGAGACAAAGACATCTTTTTTGTGTTTGAAGAAATAATCTTATTCTAGGGAAGTATTCCATTGCCTGCTTCACCAGTGCCTTGTTCCAAATCTCATATAAATAGTGAAACATTTCCAAAGGATCTGAGTGCAGCAGAGGATTCATAGTCCTCTGTGTATTTCTTTCTACAATCATGCAGTGTAGTAATACTGCCTTCACTCTTTCTGACATTAGACAGGTGAAATTCCTCTCCAGTTCTCTCACAGTCTCTTCATTCAATAAGTCAAAAAGGAAATGCACTATGCAAACCTCTTTGCCAGATTCTCTATACTGTTCCTCTCCTTTCCTCTCCTCTGTTCTCCTCTCCCCTCCTCTCCTCTTCTCTCTCCCCTCCTCTCACCTCTTCTCCTCTCCTCTCCCCTCCTCTTTTCAGGTGTTCTAGCCAGGGGAAGTTCACTTCATGGCCAAAAGCTGCCTTTTTTACCTTAGAGTTTGCTGGCTACATTTCTTGGTCAAAGATCAAGCCTGAAACCCAATTCACTCTGGAGCTCATAGACTGCAATAACAAATTCCCACTCACCTAATGCAGAGTGAATGTAATAATAGTAGTTTTTTCTCTTTTACCCAGGAACCCTGAGAGTCTTCCCCTCCCAGTTTGATTTTTTTTTATTAAAGGAGCCATCCCTTGAGTAACTTAAAGAAGTCTATTCATTGAATGGCTCTCACTCAAAGTAAGATTGTGATAAGACTTTTTCCTGAAAGAGCCAGGGTCTTACACTGCATCCCATGCCATCTCCAGTCGTCCTGATGAATATCAAGTCACTGGACCCAGATGACTCAGGAGGAGAAGGTAAGGTTGGTGATCTTGCACAGCCCTCTCTTACTTAAATCAGAGTCAACTGCAAGTCATGTCATCATCTTGATGCTATGGGTCCCCTTGAGAATGAAGGAAAACACAATACTATTCCAGTAGCTCTTTTGTATCCCTCACAGCAAAGATAGGATCATCTCTTCTTTCCTTCTCTTTCTCCAGTACGCAGATGCTTCTCCTTCCAGTGGTGACATAATTAAGATTTAGGTTCCTCAAATGGCCACTACAGAAAGATGATGGAGTGAGAGCAACTACTCACCTAAACTCTTAGACAAACTCCTCCTGATACCTCTAAAAAAGAGAATCTGACAAATTCTGAAGGTACAGAATCCAATATGAGACAGATTGTGGAAGATTCATAGCCCAGGACAGACTGGAAGATCAACAGGAAGAATCTGTTCCACAGGGGTGGAGGAGAACACAGTACAAAGCATAGTGCATGCCAGTTGTGGCAGGGCAGAGCACAAACAATCTCATAGCACCTGAGCCTAGGAAAATCCCTAAGGAGGATTCCTCTTACTGTGGCTGAGGACTTGAGCTCCAGGGGGGTGGAGCCTCGCAACTAATATCAGGACCCCAGGCATACCTCAGCACTCCAGGGGAAACTGGAAGACACTAGGGCAGCCCGGGATCACCAAGTGCTGAGCTTGCCTTTGCTCTGTCTCAGGTGAGGAGATCTCCTGTGATGAGACCAACCCGCCCTCACACTTAACAAGCTAGCTCCATGGCTCATTCAGGGAAACACAAACAGAATTCACCTGGCTTTGCTTTCTCACACCAGGTAGCTTAGCAACAGGTTCTTTAGCTTCTAGCTGAAAGAACGAGAGGCCAATAAATCTAAATAGCTCTATAAGCAGTAGGAGGGGAAGTGAGAAAGAAAGGGGAGAGGAGGCTAAAAGGGAGGGAAGAAGTAGTAAGGGTAAAGGGGAGTGAAAGGGAGGGGGGCTGAAAGAAGAAAGGGAAGACTGGGAGATAGAGGTCAAAAATTAAAATTATGTTGTGGAGGGGAAGGGAAAAGGAAGAACTAAAAGCACAAATGGTGGGAAAGAGGATGGAGGTAAAGACAGATAGTAATCATAACTGTGAATGTGAATGGCATGAACTTTCCCATAAAATGGAGGTGGATAGCAGAATGGATTAAAAGCTATAATCCAACAACATGTTGTTTACAGGAAGGACATTTGAAACAAAGGGATACACACAGGATAAAGGTAAAAGGTTCTAGCAAAATATATTGTGCTTCAGCCGATGTAAGAAAAGGAGGCATAGCAATCCTAATCTCAAACAAAGCAAAAGCAGAAATAGATCTAATCAAAAGAGATAAGGAAGGAAACTATATCCTCCTAAAAGGCACCATAGACAATGAAGCAATGTCATTACTAAACATATATGCTCCAAATGGTATAGCTCCAAAATCCTTAGAGGGGAAGTTAAGGGAAAACTGAATAACAGTGTGGTGAAAAGTAGGTATAGACCACTGCCTGATACCATACACAAGAATGAAGTCCAAATGAGTACATGGTCTAGGTATAAAGATTGGTACTATAAACAAATTAGTGGAGTAAGGAATAGAGTATTTATCAGATTTATGGAGAAGGGAAGAATTTTTGACTAAACAAGAAATTGAAAGCATTATCAGGTGCAAAATGGGTAATTTTGACTACATTAAACTGAAAAGTTTTTGTGCAACCAAACCCAATTCAACCAAGATTAGAAGGGAAGCAGAAAACTGGGAAAGAATTTTTGCAACTAGTGTCTGTGATAAAGGCCTCATTCCTACAATATATAGAGAACTGAATCAAATGTACAAAAATACAAGCCATTTCCCATTTGATAAATTGTTGGAGGATATGAATAGGCAGTTTTCATAGGAAGAAATTAAAGATATCTCTGGTCATATGAACAAATGCTCTAAATCAGTATTGACTAGAGAGATGCCAATCAAAACAAGTCTAAGATACCATATCACACATATCAGATTGGCTAACATGACAGAACAGGAGTATGATACATATTGGAGAAGATGTTGGAGAACTGGAACAGTAATTCATTGTTGGTGGAGCTGTGAGCTGATCCAACCATTCTGGAGACCAATTTGGAACTATGCCCAAATGGCTACAAAAATGTGCATACCCTGTGACCCAGGAATACCGTTTCTAGGACTGTATACCCAAGAGATCATAAAAATGGGAAAGGGTCCCACATGTACAAAAATATTTACAGCAGCGCTCTTTGTGGTAGCCAAAAACTAGAATTCAATGAGATGCCCATCAATTGGGGAATGACTGAATAAATTATGGTATATGAATGTAATGGAATATTGTTGTGCTATAAGAAATGATGAACAGGAAGACTTCAGAGGGACCTAGAAAGACTTACATGATTTTATGCTGAATGAAAGAAGCAGAAGCAGGAGAACTTTGTACACAGCAACAACTACAGTGTGCAAGGAATTTTTCTGGTAGACTTAGAACTTCATTACAATGCAAGTACCTAAAGAATTCCCAATGGTCTTTTAAGTCAAAATGCCTTCCACATCCAGAGAAAGCACTATGGATTTCAATCACAGAATATAGCAGATCATCTTTTGTATTATGTTTTGGTTTATTATATGATTTCTATCATTCATTTCAATTCTTCTATGCAACATGACTATGATGAAAGTGTATTTAATAGGAATGTATGTGTAGAACCTATATCAAATTGCATTCCTTCTAGGGTACGGAGGAAGGAGGGAGGGAGTAAGGAGGGGGAAGGAGGGAAAAAAAATCTAAGTTATAGGGTAGTAATTGTAGAATACTGAAAATAAAAAAATTAAAATAAAATTTATAATTTGGTCATGAAAAAAGGCCACTTCAGTTTATCAAACCCATCAATAATGAAGAATATGTTTTCCTTGGATATAATTGCTTTTATGTGTGCTTGTAGTTTTAGCCAATCTTTGTAAATCAGATCAACTAAACACATCTCTAACATAGGTTTTAGATTTCTGCAGTTAAGATAAAAAACATTTCAAAACTTGTCTTGAAAGAGGTCTCCTTCTGCCCAACATAGCATTATCTTTCTAGTCAGTATCATTTTCTCAATTCCAGAAGCACCAAGTAGCACAAAAATCTTTGTACCATGTTTCATCTTATCAGACCCAAATAATATTTTCATGTCATTTATTTGTGTTTGCTTTGTCATGACTGAGTTATGTCTATTTTCCATGGATGTATTCTCAAGTTCTCTGGATTTACACAGAAGTAAAAGGGGTATGAATTCCTTGTGTAAGTCTCCAAGGTTTTTGAGACAAGAGCTACCATCCCAAGTGAGGCTGGATTTCTGTCTCATTCTGTTTATATATTTTCTTCTCTTACACATGACAGTGAGAGGAAAAAAGAAACATGAAAAAACCATGACAATATGCATGTCCAGTCCATAGAATTATCTCTGTTTGGGCCAACACTAGAGTCCTTAGAGTAAAAGTGTGTGCCTGGACTGAAGTCCTAAGTGGCATTATTTTTTTCCATAGTTAACCTCCTATCTCTATGTCTGAGCCCCAGAAAGTTTTCCAAATAACCTTTAGAGAAACCATTAATTGTCCCTGAGGCTACAGGCATACTGACAAATTTTGCCTAACACTAATGAAGTAAATCCTCGATCTCCTCAGATACTAGAGGTACACTTTCTTTTCCCAATACAAGTAATTTGAAAAAGTATTTTGGTGGAGAAAATCTCTCAGAGAGATGTCCTCTCTAGGATGTTGCTTTCAGGTTTTCCTGGTTGAATAGTGGAAAGTAATATGGGAATGTAAGGGATACCTGAAACCTAATACTCAATTGTATCTACTTGAAAACAAAATGGGCATGCAGATCCTAGAGTTCTCACTGTTTTGGGTCATATGAGCAACAAGAGTACAGGCAAGACATTTCCTCTGATTAGCAAAACCTTTCAGACCTCTCCAAAGTAAAAATTATGTGTCAAAGGTAAGGCAACTTCAGCTGTGCCTATTGTTTAGGGTACCCAGAATCCAAAAGAAAAAAACAGAATCTGACATTCACTGTCCCTGAGCTCACCCTCCGCTTCTCCCCTACCTCCCATGCTAATGGCACAAAGGCTACACTAGCAGATTCAAGGATATACGATACAGTCTTACATGAAAATCCACCACTATACTCTGGTCCCCCTTTCCTATTTCCATTGGCATGGAGACTCTTGCTCCTGCGTTTGCTCAGGTCTTGACAACCAATTTGGCCACAGTCCTTCAGGAACAAAAGACTATCAGGGACTGCAACCTGGAAGCCCCATTGCTGCAACATTCTGTATTGCCACTATCAGCGAAGACAGGTTCTGAACTGCTAAAAACAAGCCAGAGAATGGAAGGAACAAAGATGACAGGTCATCAGGAAAGAATTCCTGCATATGGGGGACTGTGCAGCTTACTAGAATCAGTGTTAATAAGTTGAGACCTCAAAGATAATTTTTTTCCAACTTGGAAGCTAAAGCATGAATTCCATCCCAAGTCATTAGCTAATCTGTGCTTGAATTAAGGTTTAGTGAAGGTCAAGGTAACCATTGCTCCAGTATCTCATTGGAAATGTTGAATACATGTATTAGAGTGAACCTATTCTTCCCCAAGGAATAGGACATTTAGGGAAAGGTGAATGAATACTCAAAGTCCACATAACACTCAGGTGTTCAGACCGCACAATCTCCTAATGTGACTCTAGAGCCCCTCCTAATAGCGCAAATCCTTATTTTTCTCTCACTATTTGAGTTCCCTTGGCTATTACAAAGTGTAAGAGGTTTCCTGTTCCAATAACTACACTTCTCCCAGTCACTATGCGGTTCATGTGTATGCTAGATAGTACAAACAACTAGATTGGGAAGAAAGAAATTCTTTCTAAAGAAAGATTTACGGGAATTGCAGGAAGTCCCAAAATAACCAAAGCAAGGAATATGAAAAAGCACCTGGCTTTAGAAAAAGGAAATGTAATCAGAAGGCCAATTCACACTTCAATATGGGTACCATGTGATTCTAAAACAAAGATCTCAAATGTAGCCATTTTATCTGTTTTATAAGCATGATATTATTTATGGTGATTCACAGTAATCATTTTTGAGTTGCTCCATAAAGATAGGGGCAATTATAAGAGAGTAAGCATTAATCTGATTGCATTGGTGCTGCATATGCTAACGAGGATGGGATCGCAAAATATCAGACATCTATTTCAATACAGAAAGGCAGAAAAGACAGAGGAGGAAATGGACATCCCAGGGTGGAATGATTTGCTTTATTCCTCCCTGGCAAGAGAATGGGCTAAAGGCACAAGGCTTTGAGAAAACTGAGAACTGAGGCAGAAGAAGAGAGAACCCAGAGACTTAGAAAGATGTTTGCAGGGAATAACAATAGAACCTGGGAAAGAAACGGTAAGAGTGTGCAGGAGAGGCTGGGCCTTGCCAACAAACTACCAAATTCGATGGAAAAGCAGAGACAAGCTGCTGGAGAAGGCTCAGATGGAAAGGGAGTTGCCTGGTTTGCATAAGCTTTTTATCCTGCAGCTTTCAAATTGTCCTTTAGGAGAGGAAGTTAGAGGGTCAGGCCCAAACACAGGTCAGGAGGATGTATGGGAGGAGAATGAAACAAATGAGGGGGCTGAAGTTTGGCCAGTACTAAGAAGGAAGCAGGAGAATCAGGGACTCGGACAGTGTTTGGAGAGGTAATTGAGGATTTTACTCAGCAGGAGGTCACAGATATTTTGAGTCAGTTCACCCAAAAAATGGGAAAATCACTGATACCTTGAATGGTGAGAATTAGTGAAAAAGATAAATTACCTTGACAGAGAAGAATAAATAGCCAGTGGATTCACAGTCAGCATAGATTGACAAGAATGGTTTACTGCTCTGTTGAGAGCAAGGGGTAGCTTTGGAAAGAACAGATGGCATTCCAACTAATGAACTATACAAAATGTATGGAGGAAAGAGGCTTGATTTTAGGATGAGCAGGGAGATAGGAGTAGTTCCTGAAGATCATTCTGAAACATTGTATCCAGGTTCATCATACCTGCAGGGAGAGTGTGAGGTTGTACAGACCCCAGTTTGTGTTAATTCAGAATTGTTCCAGGACATTTATGGTCACTGTAGGTGCTGTGAAAATAATGTTGATGCTGCACAGACCCTCATAAAGGGGCCCTGAACTTGTACAAGACTCAGTGACACTTGGCAACTAATAGCTCTGCGTTTTTTATCCCCCCACTTAATATTATTTTATTTTTTCCACTTACATGTAAACAGAGCTTCCAATATTCACTTTTATAGGATTTGGAATTCCAATGTTTTTTCTTCCCTCTCTCCTGCTCAAGATGGTAAGTAATATGATATAGTCTATACATGTATAATCATATTAAGCGTATTTCCACATTAGTAATATTGTGAAAGAATCAGAACTAAGTGTAAAAAACATGAGAAAGGAAAAGAACAACAATATAATAGTGAAAATAGTATGCTTTGATCTGCATTCAGAATCCATCGTTCTTTTTTGGGATGTGGATAACATTTTCCATCATGAGTCTCTTGGAATTATCTTTTGACCATTGTATTGCTGAGAAGAGCTAAGTCTGTCCAAGTTTATCATTACAGAATTGTATGTTTGTATGTTTGTAGCCTGTTAATGTAAGCTGATCAGAAGGTTACATGATCCCTGGACTACTTCACTCTGAACCACTCTAAACGACTACACACACACACACACACACACACACACACACACACACACACACACGTATAGATAATATATATGTATCCACACATATAAATGTGTATATATATATATATATATATATATATACATGTGTGTCTACATATATACATACCCATATATTTATGCTTACACATATAAAATAGCTAATATATAAATACACACATTTAATACATACAATATACATAACATTTATGTAAAATAGATAGCATTTATACAAACACTTTAGATTTTCCAGAGTACTTTACAAATTTTATCTCATTTGATCTTCACAAGAACCCTAGGAGCTTAGTTCTATTATGATCCTTATTTTACACTTGAGGAAACTGAGGCTAAAGGAAGTAAAGAACTTGTCCAATGTAACAAAGCCATAATTTGTATTCAATTTTTCCTGACTCCTGGTCCTGCAACACCCAATTGTGTCTAACTGACATATTACATTTATATCAATATAGTAATGTACATTATTATTTTCTATTGACATGTTTAATCTAGGCTCTTTGGTTGCGATAAGTCAGTTTTTGTCTTATCTTGTTGAGCCGTAGGCCTTTGCCATTTTCTAGACTTTTCCAGAAGGAAAGACAAGGAACTTTACTTCTACTTGTTTGCTACAGATAGAGTTTCTTGACTTTGATAGATCAGCTTTTATATTATCTTGCTGAAGTCAGAACTATAACCAGCAGATATAACACTTCTTGGACCATTCCTGTGAGAAAACATTTTAATTATTTTTCCTTTATTGATCTTTTTAAACTTAGTTTTATGTAGCTAGAAATATTCCAACCAAAAGCTTATTTAGAGGTTAGGCAGATCTCAGAGGCCTTTGAGGAAGCTGGAGGGGTTCAGGGAAGTTTTAGATCCCACCCACATTATTTTTGGGTCCATTAAAAGCATGTTTTGAGTTCCCCAAGTCTTAATTTTTCTTCTTATTGACTGATATATATCTCTGATTGAGTGATATATTGACTGATATATTGGAAACTACCTACTACCTATGTGTGATCATCAGGCCAAGACCCTTATGCCCTTTTCAGAACTCTCATAATATAACCTCATAAAGACTTGGAAGAGAGCCATACCTTTTTCTATTTTGCCTTTGCCAAATGCCCTTATAAAATTCTTTCTACAGAATTTGTATTATTTCACCTATAGAGAGAAACAGATAAAGTTGAATTTACAGTGACCAAGAAAAAACAAAGAGAGGGACAGAGATAGAAAGAGAAATACAAAGGTAAAGGTAGACAGAAATCTAAATTAATCTTCCCTTGCAGGAGGTAACTGAGATTCCAAGAATATGATCCCCTGGATGTGGTAAAGGGGAGAATAAACAACTCTGCTATTCCTGTCCTTTTCATTCAAGTGTCACCTGAGTCACTGGGCACTTTTTGGCTGGTGCAGTGCACCATCTGAGGCTGATAAGGAAACCACCTGAAACTGGTAAAGTGATCAGTCAGGTGCTTTGGACTGGAGACAGGACATGAGAGGAGGACATGGTGGTAATGAATGACAGAGGGGCTGGATCAGGAATCTCTTGATATTATCAATATTAATATTACAAGGCAAAATTATAATGACAGGACAGAAAATTTGGGGCATTGAGGTTTGTTTTCTTTTTTAATTGAGTCATATGAACATGCATTTTAAAGCATTTAAAAACTATCTAGTACAACCTCTTCATTTTACAAATAAAAAAACTGAAGCTGAGAGAGATTAAATGACTTACCCATAGTTGTAAAGCAGGTAACTGTATAAAGTAGAATTTGACCCCAGTTCTGATCCTGATATCAAGTCTAGTACCATATACATTAACCCACAAGGCCTTTTATGGATAGAGTAAAGGAAACAAGAAACTCATGCACTATAATCTCTGCAGAAATCGGAAATTTGTTCTTTGACGTAAGCATAAGAAGCCAGCCCTATCTGAATGCACTCAGAGAAAACGGCATCCTTCTTTGTATCTGATCCTTGGTGCTTTCACCACCCAAGGAATTCAAAGAGGTCTCTTTTTTAACAAGGTTCTTTGAGACCATACCAAATTTTGTATTTCATTCCTTTTCTCAGGACTCATCTTAAGTGAATAACACATACGTCCACTATTTTGAGTGAAAATCTTGTTTCCTACCATCTGAGACATCATAGGACACAGACTGTGTTAATTCTTTTTTTTATTTAGTTAAATTTATTTAACTTTTTACATTCATTTTCACAAAATTTTGGGTTCCAAAATTTTCTCCCCATTTGTCCCCTCCACGCATCCCAATACACTGAGCATTCTAATTTCCTCTGTCATCAATCTGCCCTCTCTTCTATCATCCCTCCCTTCCCTTGTCCCCATCTTCTCTTTTGTCCTGTAGGGCCAGATTACTTTCTATTCCCCATGACCTGTATTTCTTATTTCCTAGCAGCAAAAACAATATTAAACAGTTGTTCCTAAAACTTTGAGTTCCAACTTCTCCCCATCCCCCCCTCCCCACCCACTCCCTTTCGGAAGGCAGGCAATTCAATATAGGCCATATCTGTATAGTTTTGCAAATGACTTCCATAATAGTCGTGTTGTGTAAGACTAACTATATTTCCCTCCATCCTATC
>CM053771.1:72916264-72941318 GCA_028658325.1 Potorous gilbertii | reverse complement strand
TCCTAGCAGCAAAAACAATATTAAACAGTTGTTCCTAAAACTTTGAGTTCCAACTTCTCCCCATCCCCCCCTCCCCACCCACTCCCTTTCGGAAGGCAGGCAATTCAATATAGGCCATATCTGTATAGTTTTGCAAATGACTTCCATAATAGTCGTGTTGTGTAAGACTAACTATATTTCCCTCCATCCTATCCTGGCCCCCATTGCTTCTATTCTCTCTTTTGATCCTGCCCCTCCCCAAGAGTGTTGAATTCAAATTGCTCCCTCCTCCCATTGCCCTCCCTTCCATCATCCCCCCTACCCTGCTTATCTCCTTCTCCCCCATGTTCCTATATTGTAAGATAGGTTTTCATACCAAAATGAGTGTGCATTTTATTCCTTTCTTTAGTCGAATGTCATGAGAGTAAAGTTCATGTTTTTTTCTCAGCTCCCCTCTTTTTCCCTCCACTAAAAAGTCTCCTGCCTGCCTCTTCTATGAGAGATAATTTGTCCCATTCCATTTCTCCCTCTCTCCTCCCAATACATTTCTCTGTCACTGCTTAACTTCATTTTTTTAAGATATGATCCAATCCTATTCAATTCACTCTGTGCTCTCTGTCTCTGTGTGTGTATGCACGTGTGTATGTGTGTGTGTGTGTGGTATGTGTGTAATCCCACCAACTACCCAGATATTGAAAAGTTTCAAGAGTTATAAATATTGTTTTTCCATGTAGGAATGTAAACAGTTCAATTTTAGTAAGTCCCTTATGACTTCTCTTTGCTGTTTACCTTTTTATGCTTCTTTTCATTCTTGTGTTTGAAAGTCAAATTTTCTTTTCAACTCTGGTCTTTTCATCAAGAATGCTGAAAAGTCCTCTATTTCATTGAAAGACCATTTTTTCCCCTGAAGTATTATACTCAATTTTGCTGGGTAGGTTATTCTTGGTTTTAATCCTAATTCCTTTGACTTCTGGAATATCATATTAGACACCCTTTGATCCCTTAATGTAGAAGCTGCTAAATATTGTGTTGTCCTGATTGTATTTCCACAATACTGGAATTGTTTCTTTCTAGCTGCTTGCAATATTTTCTCCTTGACCTGGGAACTCTGGAATTTGGCCACAATGTTCCTAGGTGTTTCTCTTTTTGGATCTCTTTCAGGAGGTGATTAGTCGATTCTTTCAATATTTCTTTTACCCCCTGGTTCTACAATATCAGGGGAGTTTTCATCATCCCCATTTCATGAAAGATGATGTCTAGGCTCTTTTTTTGATCACAGCTTTCAGATAGTCCCATAATTTTTAAATTGTCTCTTCTGGATCTATTTTCCCGGTCAGTTGTTTTTCCAATGAGATATTTCACATTATCTTCCATTTTTTCATTCTTTTGGTTTTGTTTTGTGATTTCTTGGTTTCTCAGAAAGTCATTAGCCTCCATCTGTTCCATTCTAATTTTAAAAGAACTATTTTCTTCAGTGAGCTTTTGAACCTCCTTTTCCATTTGGCTAATTCTGCTTTTGAAAGCATTCTTCTCCTCATTGGCTTTTTGAACCTCTTTTGCCAATTGAGTGAGCCTATTTTTCAAGGTGTTATTTCCTTCAGCATTCTTTTGGGTCTCCTTCAACAAGGTATTGACCTTTTCATGCTTTTCTTGCATCTCTCTCATTTCTCTTCCCAGTTTTTCCTCCACCTGTCTAACTTGATTTTCAAAATCCTTTTTGAGCTCCTCCATGGCCTGAGTTCATTGAATATTTATTTTGGATGTTTGGGATACAGAAGCCTTAACTTCTATGTCTATCCCTGATGGTAAGCATTATTCTTCCTCATCTGAAAGGAAGGGGGGAATCATCTGATCACCAAGAAAGTAACCTTCTATGGTCTTATTTTTTTTCCCTTTTCTGGGCATTTTCCCAGCCAGTTACTTGATTTCTGAGATTTCTCTCCAACCTGGCCTTGCCTCCAGACCTGCCCAGCTAGTGCTTGGGGTCTGAGATTCAAATGCTGCTTCCCAGCCTCAGGGCTTTCGGCAGGGGCAGGGCTGCTATTCAGTATGAGATTAAGGCTGGGAGCAGGGCCACCTCACAGGGCTCAGTTCCCTCAGTGGGTTTATGCAGCGACCTTCAATAATGGATCCAAGCTCCTACCTGCTTTGGGAGCTCCTGTCTGCTGCTGCCTCTGCTGCTACTTCCCAAGGGGGCCTGAGTTATGGAGACACCCTGCTCCCCTCTTGGTCAGCCTAAAAGGCTATCTCACTGACCTTTGGCATCTGTGCATGGAGGGACCTGCTCAGATGCTGGAGATTCTGTCCCTGAAGCCTACTTGGATCTGCTTCTCTCGGTGCATCACTGCCAAGGCAGGGCTGGGCTCTGCTTCGGGTCCTGTGTGAGATGGACCTTTGGTATCAGTTTTTCAGGGCTCTCTGGAACAGAAATCTCCTCCACTCCATTGTTGTGTGGCTTCCACTGCTCCAGAATTTGTTGGGAGTTCTTCTTTACAGGTATTTTATGGGCTGTGAGTTCGGAGCTAGCATATGTGAATCTTTCTACTCTGCCATCTTGGTTCCTCCCTGGTTATTGAAATTTTTTTACAAAGTAAAAAAAAGAAAAAGATTTGAGAGATATGAATTGGTAAATAATTTAGTGGAAAACTTGGAATGCTAAAATAATCAAAGATAGAATAAATGCTTGGCATTGTCATTGATAGAAATAGTAAACACAGCAGAAACATGTTTAGGTAAAAATCAAATGGTTCAGTTTTAGACATATTGAGTTTAAGGTAGGAAAAACAATTTGTCATTCAACAACTATATATTAAACACTTATGTGTCAGGCACTGTGTTAGCATACTGATACTACAAAGAAAGGTTAAAAATGGTTCCTGACCCCAGGAAACTCATGTTTTTAATGGAAGAGGAAATAAGTAAGCAACACAGTATAAACAAGATATATGTATACATATGTGTGTCTATATACACACATGTGTATGTGTTTATATATGTATATGTGAATATACATATACATACATACATACATAAACAGACACAGATCATCATTAGAGGAAAAGCACTAGAAATAAGAGGGATTAGGAAATCTTCATACAGAAGGTAAGCTTTTAGCTGGACTTTTAGGAAGCCATGGAATCCATGAGGCAGAGGTAATGAGGGAGAGAATTCTATGCATGGGGAACACTGAATGAAAATGCAGCACTTTGTCATACTCCTGTATAAAGAAGAAGAGTGAAGTCAGTGTCACTGGATGAGAGTACACTGCTGTGAAGTGATGTGTAAAAACTTGAAAGATATGAGGGTTCTTAAAGGCTTTGAATGCCAAACACAGGATTTCATATTTGATCTTTGAGGTGATAGGGAACCACTGGAATTTATTGAATGGGATTGTGGCTAATATAGTCAAATTTTTCCTTTAGGGAGATCATTTTGATAGCTGAGTGAAGCATTGACTGGAATGGGGAGGGACAGAGAGACAAACCAAAAGACAGTGCAATAGTTCTTATCTGAGTTGAGGAGGGTCTGTACCAGGGCAATGCCAGTGACGGAGGAGAGAAAATGGTGTATACAAGAAATGTTATGAAGTGAATCAAAAGTAAAAGTGCTTCACATTGGAAATGGGGAGGTGAGTAAGAGTGAGAAGTCCAAGATGACAATTCACATGGAAATTACAGAATTTCAGGGGTCAGATTTGTAGAGGTAATCTGTTCAATTTCATTCTTTCAGTTTTCATTCTTTCAATTTTTATTCTTCATTGTTGTCTAATCTCATGAAATGATTACTCTTTATAACAATGTAGATTCTAATCCATCCATGCTCCCTCATCCTATGTAACTCTTGTCCATTCCCTCCTATGAATCATCTATAGTAGGTTCACTCAACATGCATTGAGGCTTCTTCCAACTCTCCTGTCATTAAGTAACTACTAATGGAACATATAGACTATCCATTGACTATTCCCTTCTCTTGCCATATGACTGACCTACTTATGTGTTGGTGACAGCTTGAAAAGTCTGTCAGACAAGATCAAAGTAGGAGGAGAATTGCTGTATTAATTTTTTTTTGTTTGGAGGTGATTGTGCACTTAATTCAGTTGCTGAAGATGAGATGCAACAAAGTATGGATCAATTCTTTGCTGCCTGTGCTAATTTTGGCCTAACAACACCAAGAAAACATAGGTGCCCCATCAGTCAGCACCATAACATCCATAAGTGGAACCATCAGTTACAGCAAATGGAAAAGTTTTGAACACTATCAATAAGTTCATTTGCCTTGGAAGTATACTTTCTAGGGATGTACTCATTGAAATGAGGTTGACATACACATTGCCCATGCTAGCTCAGTGTTTGGGATGCTCTGCAGGAAAGTATTGGATACAAAGTTATTAGATTGATTACCATACTGAAGGTCTATAGAACTATTGTGCTGACCTCATTGTTATATGCCTGTGAAACCTGGGTAGTATACCAGCACCATTCCAGGAAACTGAATCACTCGCACTTGAGTTGTCTTAGGAAAATTCTGTAAATCATCTGGTAGGATAAGATACCAGCCTCCGAGGTCCTTCCTTGAACTAAACTGCCAAGCATTCAAACTGCTGCAGAGAATGCAACTCCGCTGGGCTGGCCATGTTTGAATGCCAAACATGCTTGCCTAAAAGACTATTTTATGGAGAATTCACATAGTGAGTCAGATAAAGGGACACAAAGTACACTCTCAAGGTCTCTCTAAAAAACTTTGGAATTGATTGTGTGGCATGAGAGACACTGTCCCAGGACCACCCATCAAGACATGCACTTCTCAGAGAAAATACTGTGCTCTGTGAGCAAAACAGAATTGAAATAATGCAAAAGGAATAAGATGTACAGATAAAATCCAGCCCAAATGTTCATATGGATTACTTGTGCCTGACCTGTGGAAGAGCATTCAGAGTTCATATTGGTATGATCAGTCATAGTTGGACACAGTGTAACTTGGATCTAACATGGTGATGTCATGTTGATCCTGTTGGAGAATAAAGGACAACAACCAAGTGACTATAAGTAAATATAAGAAAAATGATCCACATCTCAAGAAAAATATTCTGACTTAAACAATACGGTTTCACCCCACAGCTAACAAATGGGCATGAAAGCTATAGTAATAACGATGTGTCTTGGGATGGGCTATGGGGATATTGGTACAAATTAATTAGAAAGCAATTCACACGACTACTATGGAAGTCATTCGCAAAACTACACAGATATGGCCTACATTGAACTGCCTGCCTTCCCAAAGGGAATGGGTGGGGAGGGAGGGATGGGGAGAAACTGGAACTTAAAGTTTTAGGATCAACTGTAGAGTATTGTTCTTGCTACTAGGAAATAAGAAATACAGATAATGGGGAATAGAAAGTTATCTGGCCCTACAGGACAAAAGAGAAGATGGGGTAAGGAAAGGGAGGGATGATAGAAGAGAGGGCAGATTGGTGATATGGGTAATTAGAATGTCCAGTGTATGGGGGAGGGGGGAGGGGACAAATGGGGAGAAAATTTTGGAACCCAAAATCTTGTGAAAATGAATGTAAAAAGTTAAATAAAAAAAAAAGAAAGCAATTCACATTATTCCTGAAAGCAATTTGCAACTAATTATACAAAGTATATTTATATTTACATACACATATGTATATATCTATATACATAATATGACACATTTACATATACACATATAAACTTTACATGATATATATTATATATAAAATATAAATATATTTATATATTTTGCTGTAGTGATTCTACTACTTGGAATTTAGAGGTATAAGAAAGAAAATTTTCATATATAACTAACATTTTTGTAGCAATGTTTTATGGAAGAAACAACTAGAAAAATATTAAGGAATTGCTGAGCAAATTGTGAAATGAACTTAATTCAATATTTTAATAATAATCCACATAAGGAGTGGATGAATGTGAGGATTTCAGAGAAAAATCAGATGTTTATGAACTGATGCAGAATGAAGTAAATACAACCAGAAGATACACAATGACTAAGGTAAATGTAAACAACAATAAAAGGTAACTGAATACATAAAAATTTCAGGCAGCACACTTTTTGTGGGGGAAGAGAAGCGGGGACCTATGGGAACAAGATGCTTATTATGCAATTTGTCTCATTCTCTTTGCCTTTTGGTCTTATCTACTTGTTTTTCTTTGATAGGTTATAGGGGTTGTAGATAGATAGAAAAGTGAGTATAATAAACAAAAACGATAAAAAATTAAAATCAAATGTAATCTATTTCAGGAGAAACATGGAATCATTGCAAGCACTATAGAATGTGACAATTACTTGTTTTTTCTTCTGTGTAATTCTGGGTGCAGCTCATTGTCCAATCTAAGTCTTGGTACATTTTTAGCTATCCAAAATATATATTCATAGAAATATATAAGATAAGTCGTTCTTCTACAAGCAATCAATTAAAGAATAAGAACAAACTGTTTTCAAAGGAAAAAACGTAATCTATTCAAATCAACCTAATTGTAATTAACCAATATATATTTGAATATCAACAGTCACATTAAAATCATTCAAAACATAAATAATGAAACTCAGACTTGTTAATATTGATGAGGTTTCTCTGATAAGTGAGCACAATGGATTATCCATTCAACTGCATAGATTAGGTGTTCTTTTGTCCATTGACTTTTTAATTTGATTTTCCCATGTAGATAGACCTAACTCTTATGACTGATTATGATTCTTAGGCAGTTGTCTCTGTAGTGCTCTAAGGCTGGTAGTATCAAGAAAATGTCATCTCAAGATGCATCTGAAGGCCCTCATCATCTAGTCAATGTCTGTATTCTGACTCTGCTGTGGACTTCATCCATCGTGTCAGTATGTATCTCCCACTTTTATACTTCATTTGTTACTCACAATTAGAGGGTCTAAACAAAGTTATTTTTGATGCTATATCTATCAAGGAATCGTCAATATGCACATGGGAGGGACTGGGTGGAAGAAACACTTTTAGGCTAGACTTTTTCTTTAGCTTGTCAAATGTGCTTTGACAGTCAAACAATAAGCAGAAATCATATATTTATTCTCTGCATCATTTAGTTAATTGATTGATTGTAAACATGTCCTTTATGCAATATCATTGTTGGAAACCTTCCTCTTCCCTTCTTACCTTTCATCAAGGATGGCTTCTGTATATTTAGATCATCTCATATAACTTTTGTAAGAATGAGAAAGTAAATGTATAGATCAATAGTTAATATTCTTTCCATTACTATTTTTTTCTTGCTAATATTCTTCCACATTTTCCCTCCTCATACTACTGTCCACTTTCCTTTATAGTACCTTCAGAATAGCTCCTTCAATGATCGCAAAATTGTGTCACCACTAGCACTAACATTTTCTCTGTATAATTAGAATGGTCCAGCAGCTTTTCCCATCTTTGTTTTCTCTAGAGTTATTTTTACTTAATCATGCATCTCATTTAGAATCAGGATGCTGGAGTTCAAATGTGGTTGACTGACTGTCACTGATGGAAAAAAGAGGATGGTGTAAATCCTTAGGTATCTTTTCCATTTTCATCTATTTTTCATCTTCAATTTTAATCTTTAAATATCCTAAGGCTCATTTTGTTTAGTTGGGTCTCTGGACAAGCATTCTATCAATCCATTTTTTCTTGTTTCTCTAATAGACAAGAACAAAAATCACCTTTATGATATCATACTAGCAATTGTTTGAGCATTACTTAAAATATCTGTTGATACTTAAAACATTATTTCCTGAGAAATTCTTTCCAACCTTTAGACAGCTCTGATTATTTGAAAGTTCATCTGTACCGTGAAACATGCCCCTTCAACTTCTTCTACCCGTTGTAGTTAGGTCTACCTTCTGAGCCAAATCAGGACATGATTTTAGTCAAATACCTTCTTTTATTCATGAAGAAAACCACCATTTTCTGCATATTTTTGTTGTTATTGTTCATCATGCTAAATAGGACTGGTTCCTTCAGCCAGTACTTGTATGCCATCCTCATAGCCTTCATCATTCTGAGCACCTCCCTGTGCCCTCAGCCCAATTTTTAAAATGTTTTAGAAATGTTGAGCTTAGAACTGAGCATGCTTTTTCAGATATATTCATATTGGAGTGGAAAAGAGCAATGAAACCTAAGATCATATGAAATTTCTTGCTTGTCAGGTCATATGGTACACTCATACAGATTCTGTAATATATTTAAAAAGGAGCAATAAACAAATAAAACTTGTATCTTTTTACATAAACTGTTGATTGGATACACCTGCCTCCATTCTGTGTTTAATTCTACTGACTTTTCAAAAAAAAGTGCCAGATATTAAATTAATCTGTATTAAATTATATTCTGTTCTAACCTGTCAGGAAACTATTGGATTGTAACTCTGCTGTTCAGTGTGCTAGGTATCTCTCCCATCTTTGTGTCATGTGTTAATTTGATAAGCATTCTATATATAGCTTTAAAGTCATAGATAAAAAAGACAAAAAAAGCATAAAGTTTAGATCAGGTCCTTAGCATACTCTATCTTAGACACCTCTATCTTAGCATAAGTCCATTTATGACTATTATGATTTTTTTGTTTGATTTTTGTGTGTTTGTTTTTTGTGTGTATGGTTGCAAAATTAGTTTAATTTTTACTTATCTAGACTCTGTCTCCCTTGTTTAGCCACAAGGATGGCATGACAGACTGTCAAATGATGTGCTGAAATTCCAGGTATATTAAATCTATATCACTCAAACTTTAAACGGGTCTAGAGACAGTAAAAAAAAAAAAGCAGTGTTTAATTTAACATAATTTTCTCTTCTTAACTTGGTTCTGATGCTTTGTGATTACTGTTTCCTTCTCTGTATGTTTAGAAACCATCCCTTTGATAGTATGCTATAGGTGTTTTTTTTTTCTCTTTTGGACATATAAGTCAAATTTGTAAGCATTAAATTTGAAGAATTTATATTCTCTTTGAACAAATTAAATGATATTTTTTCTATTTCTACTTTGAATACCTTTGCTATTTTCTGTGATCTTTTCAAAATTAAAAGTGGTCCAGCAATCACCACTGATACTTCTTTCATTATGCAGGAATGTAGAAATTGTAGGTCTTATGAATGGATGATTGCAAAGAGGGGAAAATGATAAGGAAGTGAATCCCTAACATTGAAGGTATTCAAGTGGAGGTTGGAAGGCTAATTCTAATGGGAGCCATCAAGTTACATTCCTGCACTGGGTAAAACATTGTACTGGACCTTTTTCATGGTGTTTTCCAATTCTAAGATTATTTTATCAGTGATTTTATCCTTAGTATGTTCAGCACAGTATTAAGTACATGGTGATTATTTTGAGAAAGACATCTTTAATAGAATTAAGTTGATTCGAGTTGAGTTGGAGAAGCCTATTGTGTGGTATCAAGACTAACCTTTCATTGAACCTGAGATGAGTGAATAGATTAATTTAGAAGATTGGAAACTGACTTGACACACTTTGAAACTTGCCCTTTTAGGATTCAGGAAATTGGAATAGAAGTATTTCTGTTCACCAGAGGCAGCACTTAACTGGGTTTAGGACAAAGGAGTGCAAGGTTGGATAAAGAAGGAAGAAGCACTTAGTGATTTCTACAGAGAATACTGAGATAAACAGAATCTGCTTTAAAATGATCTGATGTCCCAAGTGACTAGGTTAATTATCACTTACCTCATCCTCCCCAAACACACAATCACTTGATTCATTTAATATTAAGAATTAAATGTTCTCCTCTGCTCTAAGTTGCTAGATCCAAGCTGTCTTCCAAAAACACTGAATCCCTTGCTCAATGATTAGCACAATACCAGGAAAATAAATATACACTTTAATGCTTGTTGATTTACTGCAGGTCCTGAATGAAGGTAAGTCTGGAGATTCTCAGCAACTATCAAGGGAGGCAAGGTCCAAGAAAAGAGGGGAATGAAGAGATAGCACAATGCTAAGTTACCTATAGTCTTCCTGATCTGGGCAACATAGAGGTATTTGTGTAATAATGCGATGTGTGGAGTACCAAGAAGGACATCCTGCTATCTAATATATTCCCCACTATGCTGGTAAACATGACTAAATAGCTGCTTTGAGTTCTAGGTTAGATCCATCCCTTTGAGTTAAATATTTCCTGCACAGTGCTCTTTTAAAAGATAAATTGTTGTGAAACAGGTCATTAGGTCTGGTGATACATGTTAATTAATTATTAGTGACTTTTTAAAAAGCATTTTCAGTAGAGTAGTCAAAATGAATCTAGATTGTCCAATATTGAGAAGTCTGTCAAGTTAAACCAAGTAAATAACCATTTATTAAACACCTACTGTATGCCAGATACCATAAGAAAGGTTGGAGATACTATGAAAGTAAAAATAAAACCAAAAAAATCAATAAAAACAAGCAAACAAACACACAAAAAACAAAACAGTCTCTTTCTCCAAAGAGTCCACAATCTATTGAAGGAGTCAACATGCAAATAAGACATATACAGAGGTTCAATTAGAGGTAATCTCAAAGGGATTATATGCCTCACAGTAAGAGGTATTAGGAAAGGCTTGTTGCAAAAACCACGATTTTAGCTGGAATTTGAAGCCGTGGTTGGTGAGGAAATAGAAGAGAAGTTTGACTCCAAAGAAAAAAGAGAAGAGTGTAATAGTTGCATGAGGAAATGAATAGCAAGGTGAAAGGACATGTATTTGTTTTGTTTTATTTTGTTTTAAAGCTAGAAGAAAGTTTGTAGGTCATAGTATAGGAGCTACCGGAAAGGAAATGTTGAAGTTTCATGAACGATGAGAATACAGAAGAATTGAATTTCCAGTGGAAGTAGGAGGTAAGATCACAGGCATAGACATAGGGCTTAGATTGAAGGTAAGAATTCAGCCCTTCATCCTCTGATAGAAGTGAGCTGCTTTCAATGGGTAAATAAAAGTACACTTTCAAGAGAGCATGGAGTTAGAACTGGAAGTAGGGGAGGTTAACTTAGTATCTTCAGTAGGAAAGAGTAAATTATTATGGGGGTGAGGTGGTGGATGTGTGAGGCAGTCAACAGAGTATTTCTGGCATTCACTGATGTTTAGTTGATTAATTTTGTCTGACTCTCTGTGACCCTATTGAGGTTTTCCTTGCAAAGATACTAGAGTGATTTGCTATTTCTTTCTCCAGTTCATTTTATAGATGAGGAACTGAGGCAAACAGGTTTGAGTGACTTGAGGGTCACACAGCCAGTGAATATTGAAAGCCAGCTATGAACTCAGGTCTAGGGGTAGCACTCTAATCCACTGAGCCATCTAGCTGCCCATTCCAGGCATTGGGATAGCCAAATAAAACGCTCAGAGGAGAAAAATACCCTTGTTTGGGGAACGGTAAGGAGGGCAGTGTTACTGGATCAAAGAGTTTGTGTTGGGGGTAAGGTATAGGAAGAGTGGGAAAAACTTAAGGAAAGATGACCAGTTAGAATGAATTGGAATATTACTATAAATTGTTCAGGTGATAAGCGATGAGGGTTTGAACAACAGGAGGAACTGAAACCTAGAACATTTATGTTACATGTTCAGGGTCTCAGAGGTAGTAGGCATCAGGGATAAAATTTGAAGCCTGCTCCTCCTTCTTCAACTTGTTTCCAAATTTATTAGGAAGATTCCCTTTATACTTCATATTTTCAGTAAAAATGTAAATTACAGATTGTGTAGACACTAACCCTTTTTTATTATTAGTGACTGATAAAAGTCACTTTGACTTTGAGCCTAATAGTAAAAGGAGAAGATGGACATTCTGCAGAGCTGGGACCAGGGACAGCAGATAAGACCTTTTAAAAAACCTAATTCATAAGAACTTGAGCAGTAGAACTATCAGTCATGATTATATTCACACAAATGTATCATCTTAAGGATTGCCATTAGAGGAAATGACAAAGTTCCCAGATAGAATCTTTACTGTTTTTCCTTTTCCTATCAACCACTCCAATACATACATATATACATATATATATATACACACACATATATACATACACATATATGTATGTATGTATATATACATATTTATGTGTATATATTTATATGTGTGTATATATTATATATATATATATATATTTATATTTAAAGTATTCACTTATTTGCAAATTTAGGACCAAAATTATTTTGGAGGAAAGATAGGAAACAACTCTGCAGGCATCCCTTTTTATGCTATAGTCACCCCTCAGGTACATACCAGCAATAAACTAGGATTGTCTGATATGAAATCAATTTTCTTATAAGGTCACTGTCAGTAGATGTTGAATGACCACTTGTCAAGAACATTATAAATGGGGTTCATGATTCAGTGAAACCTATTAGATACCTCCATACTTCTAAAGACAATTTCAATTAAAAAATTGGGATTCTATGGTTACTGCACACAGGAGAAATCCCCATGTTTAAGGAAACCAAATTTCAAAATGATGTTTCACAGAATCTCTGATATAGAAAGAATTTCAGAGGCCATTTTGTCCAACTAATTAATATCTGACTCAAGTACCTATCTACAAAGAACAAACAAGGGATTATTCAGCCTCTGCTTGAGTATTCTAAGGAAGGAGAATTCAATATATCGTTTTCCTTTTGGTTAGTTTCAATTTTTAGAAATTTTCTGTTTTAAAAAATCAAGCCAAAACTGACCTCTCAAATTTCCACACATTACTCTTGAGTTCTGCCCTCTGGGTCAACCAGAACAAATACCCGTTTCACAATACAACTTTTCAAATAATTGAATCTTCCCTTATTCATACTCAACATTCCCAGTGCCATCAATTGTTCCTTCTATGACATGATTTTAAGGCCCTGAACCATTTTGATTGTCACTTACATTTTCTCAATCTCCAATTTATTAATGTTCTCCCTGAAATACGTTCAAAATTGAGCACAATACTTTAGCATGACCTGACTAGAATGAGGTACAGTGGAACTGACAGTGGCCATATTCTCGATAATATTTCTGTCTTGATGTAGCATAAGATTCAGTTAACTTTATTTTCCCATCATGTTGCTGAATAATCTGGAGCTTGCAGTCTGCTACAGCTCCCAAATGTTTTTCATACAAATAGTCTATACCATCCTTACCTGTGAACTTCAGTTTTTGAATTTAAGTGAAAAACTTTGCATTTTTCCAATAAAATTTTATTTTATTTATTAAACTTGATCCAATATTGTTGCCTGCAGAGATTTTTTTAAAAATTCTGTCTTTGTTATACTTTGTCAGCTAAATCTTAGATAAAAATATTAAATGGTGTCAGGGCAAGAAGAGATCCTGAGTGATGAGTTTCTTGTATGTGTTTGTAAAATAAGCCACAGATACATGATTTATGGAACTATCTCCATGGTGGTGCATGATTGGCATAATTGCAGAGTGTAGGGCATTGGAAAACTGCCTCTCTCCCAGATCACATTCCTTGGGCTCATATCCGTGTCACCTTTGCCCCCAATACTGAGTTATCTATAAAAATTCTCAGCATATAGCTCATGTCTAACTGGAACTACGTAGATATGGATATAAAAGTTCCCAGCTCCTATGCATAAAACATAAGTATCCATATTTTTAAAAATCAATGCATATCAATAAAGAGAAGTCTTTTTTCCCCATAGAAAATGTAGAAATTACATAGAGATGCATAGTAGTCTATAAATAATAAATGTAACTTTGCTTCTTTTCCATTCATTCCTACCTTCCCATCCTTTAAAGAATGTACAGACCCCAGACTCATAGCTCTTCTTTGTGGTTTGGACTGTTTTTAGGTTTGCTAAGGAGTTTGCTGACATTCTGGTGAGTCCCTAGATTATCCCAGGAAATTATTGACCACTCCAGCTTCCTGATCTTGCTCTAGAAATTGGCTTTCTCCAAAAAAATAATCTTGACATTTCTAGACAGGTATCCCCCTTCGTGGAAGACCTGTACCATCTGAATTATTCACAGCGATAGTCATCTTGTTTGCTTCTTCATGTCATGGATGTACTTTTCCTCCAGATCCATGGGTTAGGTTTTCAATACTCCTCTACAAGAAGTGATCCTGCCAAAGAACTTCTCTGCTCTCTCCAGACAGCTGGTATGTTCAACTCTTAAACATGGAGTTGATTTTAATGTAACTCAGAGGCTACTCCTAAACAGAAATTCCCCTTCTCTCTAGAAGCCTGCGTTTCAGTAACTCTAGCTATTTGTTGGTATGTTTCCATTTCCTCACAGCCAGGTTCGGGAGAGTGTATGCTACTTCTGCATACCTCTCTGTCTCTGCTTCTTCTGGGAGGGGTCAAAATATAGATCCCAGAAAATTAGGATGTAGGGACTCTTAATATCCTACCACTGACCCTACTGTTGGTCAGAGAGACAGCCAACTTAGGGGCTAGTTGATCAGTTGCTGGTTGACTTTGCTACTATATATGTAGGTATGGACCAAAGTGCCCCATAATGTCACTGGTCTCTGACTTGAGCTCAGAGAAGAAAAAAGGGGAAAAAAAGTTTCATTTAGTCTGTTGTCTCCCTTGGATAGGTTCTAGATAAATGGGAAGGTCTTAACTTACACACAAAATCAAAGAATTAATTACCTATCACTGATTTGTTGTTGTTCAGTCATTCAGTTATGTCTAACTTTTCATGACCCCATGGACTATAGCATACTAGGTCTTCTATCAATAGCTACTTACCTCCCAAATTCTGTAGAAGCTCATGTTCATTGATTCCATGACACCATCTATTCATCTCATCCTCTGCTGTCCCTTTCTCCTTTTGCCTTCAATCTCTTCCATATCAGGGACTTTTCCAATGTGTACTGTCTTCTTCTTACATAGCCAAAGTATTTAAACTAGTTTCAATATTTGTCTTTTCAATGAATAGTCTGAATTAATTTTTTTAAGCATTGACTGATTTAATCTTCTTGCCCTCCAAGGAACTTTCAAAAGTCTCCAGCACCACAATTTGAAATGTGTGGAGCTCAACTTTCCTTATAGTCCAACTCTCACAGTCATACAATACTAATGGAAACACCACAGCTTGGACTATATGGCTTTTGTTGGCAAGGTGATGTCTACTCCTTAGTATGCTGTCCAGATTTGCCTAGCTTTCTTTCTAAGGAGAAAACATCTTTCAATTTCCTAGCTGCCTTTACAGTCTATAGTGATCTCTAAGCCCAAAAATATAAAATCTGACATTTATTCCATTTCTTTTCTCTATTTGCCAGGAAGTGATTGGATCAGTTACTATGATCTTAGTTTTCTTTTTTTAATGTTAAGCTTCAAGTCATCAAACAATTGTTGATAATAATTAATCTTCCATTAGACATGAATGGCTTTACAGTTATATTATATCTACATCCTACTTAGAATTAGGCTAGATAGCCATGGGCATCTCCTACACATTTATAAAATGGAAAACATTAAAACCAAGTAAATCAAATGGAGAGGAAAAAGGAAGATGAGAAAAAGATCAGTTCAAGGAACTCCTTTCGGTTGCTTGAATAAGAGAAGATGAAAAATAATATTGCACAGTGCATAGAGAGTAGGTCAGAGAGTCAGGGAGAACTTATTGTTTGACTCTGAACAAATCATTTAAACCTTTTTTATGTCCTAGTCAATACTGTATGAATAATGTTAACTGTGGATTACTTGCCTGTCTGGGCAGCTAGGTGTATAGTCAATAGAGTGCTGGGCTTGGAGGGAGGAAGGCTCACCTTTCTGGGTTCAAATCTGCCCTCTGGCACCTAACTAGCTCATAGATGGTAATGACTTAACTCTGTTTGCCTCAGTTCCTCATCTCTAAAATGAGTTGAAGAAGTAATGAGACCCTACTCCAGTATCTTCACAAAATATTGCAAATGTGGTCATTGAGTCAGAAATAACTGAAAAGAAAATGACTTAACAAAACTTCCCTGTCTGCATTAGAAGAGGGAATTGTTTCTCAAGAATTTTCACTATGGTAGTGAAATTGTAGGTATAATCCCAAAAGAGATCTAATTATTTTCAAATATTTAAAAGCACTTAATGAGGAAGAAATTTTAAAGTTGATTTCTTGAGTCCTACAGAGCAGAATTAGGAACATAGATTGAGATTTCAAAGATGCAGATTCAGGACGAATATAAGGAAAAAAAGTTTTAACAATTGAAGAAGTAGAAGGGTTGTGTTGAGAGACAGTGGGTGTGCTTTCACTGGAGGTCTTCAAGCAAAAGATGTAAGACCACTTGGGAATATTGTAGATGGGTTGATTATTTACATGTGGATTGTGCTGGATGAACTATGTTTCTTTTTTCATTTCTATGATTAACTCAGTGATGGGGTGTACTTGCAAATCATGTGAGTATACACATTTCTGGTTTTCAAGTCAACAGGTCAGAAGAGGAGAGATTAACTCAGTCAGTAACCCCAGTGGGAAGTATTGGGCACTTTAAGTTGATATACTTTTGCTTCCAAACTAATGGCCAATGGAACAATCTTCATGCCATCCCTACTTTTGCTGATTGGGATACCTGGCCTGGAGGCTGTGCAGTGCTGGATTGGAATTCCATTCTGTGCCATGTATGTCACTGCTATGATTGGAAATTACCTGCTCCTGTTCATCATCCGATCTGAAAGCAGCCTCCATAAGCCCATGTACCTCTTCCTGGCCATGCTGGGGGTCACTGACATTGCCCTCAGCACTTGCATTCTGCCCAAGATGCTGGGCATTTTCTGGTTTGATCTGAAGGAGATCTACTTTGAAGCCTGTCTCCTGCAGATGTGGCTCATCCACACATTCCAGTCCATAGAGTCGGGCATCTTATTGGCCATGGCCCTGGACAGATATGTGGCCATCTGTGAGCCCCTGAGACATACTACTATTTTCACCCCACAACTCCTCACCCACATTATGGTTGGGTTGACAATAAGGTCTGCTATCCTGGTGTCCCCAAGCATTGTGCTTATTAAATGCCGTCTGAAACACTACCGAACCATAGTCATCTCCCACACCTATTGTGAGCACATGGCCATTGTAAAGCTAGCTGTTGATGACATCTGGATCAACAAGGTCTATGGTTTGTTTGTGGCCTTTACTATCCTAGGCTTTGACATCATTTTCATTACTCTGTCCTACATTCTGATCTTCATAGCAGTGTTCCGCCTACCACAGAAAGAGGCTCGACTCAAAGCCTTCAATACCTGCATTGCCCACATCTTTGTATTCCTTGAATTCTATCTCCTTGCTTTCTTTTCTTTTTTCACTCATAGGTTTGGGTTTCACATCCCTCCCTATGTCCACATCCTTCTCTCTAACCTTTATCTCTTGGTCCCACCTCTTCTCAACCCCATTATCTATGGAGTAAAGACCAAGGAAATTAGAAATCACATCATTAAAATACTGCACCATTAGGAGCTGCCCTAATCCTTGGGAATTTCTGAATAATCAATATCATTCAAATTCATCAATGTTCAGAATTATCAGTCTTTCTCACTTATGTTGTTTCATTAGATAGGAGTTTTTTAACAGTCTCTCCAGATTTTTACAACCCACACTACCAAGCATAGCAGTGTCCTTGTTATCACATAGGATGAGCAATTCAAAGGTTACAGTGCAATGTAGTCATAGAGAAATAAATTTGATTGAATTTAACAAAATTTGTTTTTTTTAATGTGTATTAGATACTGTTAGATTTTAATGAGAATACAAAGTTAGGAATGTAACCTCATGTCCAAACTTGATGTATTTGAATTAAACTCTACTCTTTGTGAGAATAAGAGAGAACCTTTTCTTTCATGTTTCAAGCAAAGGGACATGTATTTCTCTGAGAAGAAATAATGGAGACAAAGAGAAAGGATTTGGGAAGGAAAGGATTGTAGAGGAAAGCCCAGCCACTCTCCTCAGCATGTCTCTAATTTCCAGCTAGCCTTTCTAGGGATTTTGACCAATTTTCCATGTGTGAGATTGGGGACTTTCTATCAGCTGAATGGAGATATTGGACTCCCAGTGGGATAGTTCATTTTTTCTGTGTATTATCTCATATATTCTAATATAATAAAGGAATGAATTTATTTTAAAAAGCACTTTATTAAGTGCTCACTATGCATAATGAAGACTGATCTCATGGGATTCGAATACAAAAATCAGTTCCTGATTTTCAGAACATTTCCTTGAGGAATTTATATGCTAGTTGAGGATACAACATAGTCAGATGGAAATGGGAGTTGCTGGAGCCAGCTTGAACTAGCCCCTAAGAACATCCTTTTTTGTTTTCTAAATCCTTAGATAAATGTGTTTATACACTATTCATTATTTATGCTGGTGTTTTATGTAACTAGCATTTGGTGTAGAGGAGTCAAAGCTTCATATTAACCCATTTTAGGAAAAGTGACCAGGTAATCAACTTCAATCTAAGAACAAAATCATTTCCCCTAGACCAGAAATATTTTGATGGGTGAAACAAACAGAGATAATTCTAGTCTGGTTCTTCTCTCTCTGAGGAGTGTAGAGCAGCCAGTCTTGTAAACCCTTCTCTAGTACCCTGTAAACAGGAACCAAAATCTACCTTGGGGAGATGTTGGTGTCATCCCAGGTTTCATTTCTCTCAGCTAATTTCCTGTAGCCCATCTGAACATACACAAAACTCAGATGGACAATATGTACCCTGCAGCTAAAACATAATGCTTGCAATGTGGCATGTAGTGCCTGATAGGAATTTATGATACATATTCAATGACCATCAACCAAATAGAATGATGTAAAAGCACATAAAAAAGGCACAAAGAAAAATAATCCATGTGAAGTCCAAGCCAATATACATTTACTAATGAGGGATATGGATGGAGAGTGGTGATAAGGTTTTAAGAGATGAAGATAATTTAACTGGGAAAGAAGACAGTGTGAGCAAAGATGGACCTGAATAGTCAAGGTTTACTGTACCCTAGAGTGTATGATGGGCAATGAAATAAAAGGGGGTCCCAAGATTTTGCAGTTCCTCTAACGCAGATAAAGCCATATACCCTTATTTGGAAGGCAACATAAAGTCACTTAATATTTCTGAATAGAAGAATCACATGACCAGATTCGTGTATAACAGAGGTTAGTCCAGCCAAAATATGAAAGCTCTAAGTAAGTGAGACTGTAAGGAGGAACAATCCACAGTACATTATTTCAATAGTCTAGATAGGTGGTATTGAGGGCATTTATTAGAGTGGAGGATTTGATTCAGTAAGAGAAGACAGATGGAAGCATTGTTTTGTGAGTAGAATAAACAAGAGTTACTAGACATGAGAAGGAAAGGAAATTAAAGATTTAGAGTAGTTTATGACAAGGTTTGGACTGGACCTGAACTAATTCTTTTGTTGGTGGTTATCTTAACTTGACTCCAGTCATGTTCAATACAGGATCTCTCAACTTTTCAAAGATTTCCTTCAGTCCTGGAAATTTTTACCCTGACATACTCCTTTGGCTAAAATTAGGGAATAAAAAACATGAACCAATCAATTGCATTAATCTATGGCTAATTGTTTATTGAGTTTCTAACTAGTACATGACACTGAGGTATGTTCTGTGGATACAAATACAACTAATGAGCCATTACTACTGGCAAGGAGTTTACATTCTCATGGGAAGAGATGGTACATAGATAAGTACACATATCATAGTAGAGAATAAATATAAAGCAAAGAAATACAATTAATGCAGTATAGTTATATGCAAGACGAGGTAGAGTTAATTAGGGAATGTTTTGGAAGATTACCTAACTGAGACTACACTATCCATCAGGACTAGCTAGGTTGCCATAATATCAGAGTAGTAAAGGACCTGTCCTTCCCTGCCCTCACTGGAGTCAAATAATTCTACTTGGAGAGACACAGTCAAGAGAATCCCAATTAGAACCTGTCCATTCTTTCAAATGTAGTACAGTGACTCTTTGTTATCGAGAAGAAGTCTGTCTTTTTAGAGTAGTTGTCCTTTATCCCTGTGTAATATATGACCAACAGCTGGCACTCATAGCTCTCACATAGTTAACAAAAAGTAGGAAGCCTTTAAGTCTTTGCTAGATATGCATTCATTTACCACCTCAATATGTGTGTTAATCACTTTTTCTCTTTTCTCATTGCCACTATCTAACTGAAGTCACGGTTATAATACACCTCAACTGTTAACTGTCAGAATTATCCTTCTTATAAATGGATCAACTGAAAAATCAACATTGTCTCATTACTGAATGAGTTTATTAAAGAAGCACTCACTGAGTGCTTGCTTACTGTGTGGGATGCACTGGACTAAACTCTAGGGATACAAATAAAGGAGTAAGTCAGTTTCTTATCTTGAGATTGGTTCCTTGAAGAACTTTCTTGCCAGCTGGGGATATGACACATATAGAAGATGTCAACTTCTAGTCAGAACAAAAAATTGATGTGCTAGAACCTGCTAAGAAATTATTGCTAAGAGAAATTTAACAAATGCTACAATTCAGGGTTTCATTTATTGTTATCTCTTTCTTTTAGTTTTCTAGATAAAAATGTGATAGGGACAATATTAGTAATGCAATTTAAGCTTAACTGTGTGTCAATAGCACTTTTATTCTCCCTTACCTGAGTTGGTTGTTAAACATTTAACCTCATACCCCTGAAAAGAAAAGTCCAATAGTCTTTAGGATATAGCTTTAAAGGGAATTTGCATCTTCTTTGATATCATTTCCGTTACTTCTCAAGTAAAGGTCAGACTTCTCTGCTCTGTGCCCCCACAACTTGATATCATCATCCTAGCTTTCCAGCCATATCTAATGTAATTTCATTTCATACATTTGGCATGATAACCAAATCAGACCACTCTCTGCCCTCTGAAAACACACATGATGCCTTCGTACCAACTTACAGATTCATCTTTTTTCAGGCTCTTCCATAGGCCAGATGTAGGCATCTTTCCTTTTTTTCCTATTCAATTCCTAAGTATCCTTTAAAACTCAAATCAAAGGCCACCTCTTTCAGGAAGGCTTTCCCAAATCCTTAAAATCTTTTCCCCTAAGACCTAATAGTACTTTTGTGACTCTCTGCTATACTGATAAAAAGAGCATTACATGTATAGGAGCATTACAGAGTTTCTAAAGCTCTTAATAATTTTATATGATTTGGTCCTCACAGTTTGGTGTTATTTTCTTAATTTTACAGTTGAGGAGAATGAAGGTAAGCATGGTTTAGTGACTTGCCCAGGGACATTTAGCCGAAAAGTTTCTGAGGGGGAATTTGAACTCCTATCTCTCTTACTCCAGGTCCAGTACTGTATTCATTGCACCACCTGGTTACCTCAATACTGTGCACTTGTATGATATCATATTGCACATTATACTTCTAATTTGGTTAATTGTTCCCCTATAGAACTATGAATGTTAGAAAGGCAGGGATTTTGTCTTAACTAAATGCTGTATTTTTCCTCAGTGCCTCAGTGCAGAGTTCTGTACATAGTAGGTACTTAATCTATGTTCACTTGTATGGCACTCACTCCACTGACTATTTTACTCAATACCTTATTTACTCTAGGTACCTTGAATCTGATAGGTAAGCTTTTGCCTTATCTTACTTAGTCCTAGTCCTCTGCTACTTCCTGGAATGTGATTCTAGGACTATTATCTCTACTTCCTTCCTGAAGGTACTTAGACTTGGTCCTTGGGTTCCTTAGATCAGATAGGTCAATCTTGGCCTTACTTTGCTGAGGAAGCCTGAATGCATCTTCGAAGCACTTCTTGGATAACATGCACCACGGAACCTATCACATACTTTCCATCTTCCCTTTATATATTGTCTTTTTCTGATGGAATATAAATTTCTTGATGACAGTGGCCACTTTGTTTGTTTATATTTTTGTCCCCTAGTCCATAGTCCAATTCTGGGCACATAGGAAATATTTAATAAATACTCTTTCTGTCTGTCTGTCTCCCTATTTTTGTGTACAGTCTCTGAGTGGGTTTGGTTTTCTGGGTTGAAAGATGTGTTGCATCTACAACTTAATTTCAATGTCTTTTGTGGCATTGCTGCCATAGCCAAATGCCTTTCTTTGTTCCCATTTACCTCTTTCTCTCCTAGCCCCTCGGTGCCATACTCCAGCGTTCCTATAGTGCATTTTGGGTCATCTATTTATAGGCAAAAAGGAATTCACAATCAATCTAACAAGGTAAGGTAATTGAGATCATGTGTAAAAATATTTCTCAGCCCCACACTGAATGGCACTAAAACTTTTTTAACCTTGTCCTAGGGAAATATAGGACAACATACTGAAAAAGAAAAGCAAAGAAAGCTCAGCAATTTTTCTTTGAAGACATAAATGAACACTCTGTATACATTGTTATTGTTCAGTCATTTCATTTATGTTGGACTTTGTGACACAATTTGGGGTTTTCTTGGCAAAGATACTAGTGTAGTTTGCTATTTCCTTCTCTACATCATTTCTCTGAGGAATACAGGGTTGAGGAACCCAGGCTCACACAGATAGTAAGCCTAAACTTAAGAAGACAAGTCTTCTAGGCTCTAGGCCTGGCACTCTATCCACTCTATCCCCTAATGTATACGTACATACACATGCACACACAAAATGTACACCAAATTTAATTTGGGTGGAGGAAGCACTTGTAGCTGGGGGTATAAGGTAAGACCTTACATAGGAAGTGGCTGAGTGTGAAAAGCATGGAGAAAGGAGGTGGAATGTCCTGTGAAAGGAAGAGCAACTAGGCAAATTTGGCTAAACTATAAGAGTGCATAAAGAGGAGTACTATGTCCTAAGTTTAGATATATAGGATAGAGCCAGGTTGTAAAGTCTGCTGAACGACAAAAAGGGTGTCCAGAATATCTCAATGCTTTTGCAAACTATCAGAGCTTTAGTTAGTTAACCCTATTTGTCTCAGTTTCCTCGTGTAAAATGAACTGGAGAAGGAAATGGGAAACTACTCCAATATATTTGCCAAGCCAATCCCAAATGGGGTCATGAGAAGTCATGACTGAAACAACTGAATATTTCTTGTTTCTCACCTACACTTCAAGCTTTAATAGGCTTAAATACATTGAGACATTCAGGACAAACTTTATTTGAACCTAGAGAGATAAGGGAACCATTCGAATTTGTTAAGCATGGTAATAACACAGTCAGAACTGGAATTTGTTATTAACCTTGGGACTTTTTAAAAAATTAGTCTTTGATTGGCCTGTGCTAGGTGAAGACATCAAGTTTATCTAGAACATGGGCAGGGGAATGTATTTGTGGCATAAACACAGATCCTTCATTTGCAAGGGATTTTCAAGTCTCCTTTAAATGGTAGGTAGTCTTATATATTCCTTCAAAACCAATCTAAAGTCAGTTAAGAGCCTCAGCCCACCCAACCACTATTTTCCAGATATTAGGAAGTGAAAATGCAGGAGAACCCCAGTGTATAGTTTCAAAGTCACAGGATAATTGCACTTACCTAGAAGACAATAGTCTCATAGTTCTCCAGCATCACTTCCTGTACGGATCTCTCTACACAGAGCCACAGCCACATGATTAAATATCACTGATTCCTTCATTATAGACATTCTTAATTAATCAGCGATCCACTTCTCAAGGGCCATGGGCTCTGAGAACTTGGCAGAATATAAAAAGAAAAAAAGTTTATCGGATCAAAAACCTAGAGCTAGCAGGAACCCGAAGGAGTATGTAGTCCAAACTGTAGAGTAAGGAACCAGGTTTAGGGGAGTTAACTTGCCCAACTCCTCAATGTCAACTTTGAACATGGAACCAACCATCTCTGACCAAAGTCAATGCTCTTTCCACTTCCTAATTCTAATAGTATTCAGAAGTTTGAGCAATCTCTTTCAAACTCATATTCATCATCTACCTACCTCTCTTTGAACTACACCCAGTAGCACTTAGTCAGCACCAAGAAAATCATTCATTTTACTCCTAAAAGCCCCAAACCACCAATCAGCATCATACTACAATTAGATGAACACTAAAATCAACAGCCGCATTATAGATATTCATTAGTAATTATCCAGATTACAGAAGCATTCTTCAATGTTGGTCAACATTATTTGGAGTAGATTGACACAGTACATTAAAAAAATTGCTTATGAGGCTAAAAGTTCTTCCCATTTCTAAACGCTGTGCCTCTGCTCTCTCTTACAGGCTTTACATTACATTACAGGTTCCTTAAATTTATCTAAGTCTCACATGTTACAAGGGACCAAATGCTGCCAGAAGCTGTCTACCTCTTACCCCTCATTGAGCCCTGCTAGCAGTACACCGAGATAACAGTTTTCACACTAATTCTTGTGTGCGACGCTTGTCAAGCGATGTGTCGTGGTGTGTTTATGTCCAGCACATTATTCTTTTTTGCCTTCAGGCTTGAATTCTTTGGGGATTGTAGTATTCTACCCCTCACACAACCGGAAAATCACGAAGTGAAAATACAGGCGCGCGGCCTCTCTAAGTGCTCTCCAGACAGCCTGGCTCGTCCATTCTGGGTCCAGTTCATTGTATTTCCAGACAGCGCTTCCACCTCCCCACCCCATGGCCTGCATCCTCCGCATCCCAGGCGCAAGGTGCTTGTCAGCTCCCCTATCTTTCCAGTCTCGCAGCCCTCGGGGCATCTTCAGCACCTGTGCAGGGACGGCAGCTGGGCAGGTCCTCTGGTCCTGCTGCCTCTGTGCCCGAGCCTCGGACCTGCACCGCCACACACCAACCCCCCGACCCCCACCCCCCAGCAACCCGAATACTAGCAAGGCATAGCGCAGCAAGACCCGAGTAAGGACTCAGCCCCAAAGGAAAAGGCGAACTCAGCCGCACCCACCCCCACCCAAAGGACCAGAAGTGCCCCTCTCCTTAGGTGACAAACTTCCGGATACCCAGCTCCTCCTGACCAAACACGGAATAAGGCTCTCATGGGTAGCTGGCTACAGAGAAAAAGGGGGAGCAGGCCCTGAGAAAGGGGCGCCAGGTTTGAGGAAGGGATGCAGAAACATCCGGGAACTTTACCGAGGCCTCCTTCACAAGGAGACTTGTGTCCCTGGAAATGAATAGAGGGAGGAAAGTCAAGGCTCATGTCACCTTTTTAGGTAAAGCAGTGC
>CM053771.1:72900335-72915764 GCA_028658325.1 Potorous gilbertii | reverse complement strand
TCTTCATAAACTGGTTCCAGATTTTCTTTCCAGGCTGATTATTTATTATTCCCCTTCACAAACCCTATATTCCCATCAAATTGGCTTATTTGCTATTCCTTGTATGTGATATCCCATCCCCTGCCTCAGTGCCTTTGCCTAGGCTCTGCTTTATCCCTGCAATGATCTGTCCTCAGCCCTCTGCTTCTTGGAACCCTTAGCTTTCTTCAAGACTAAAGGCAGGTCATACCTCCTTTACTATACTGAGAGTCTATATTGATGCTTCCAATTGTTAGTGACTGGATTTGCACTAATCACTGTCAATTTATGTTTTACGCATATAATATTGGCTTACCTGTAAGTTAGCTGTATTCTATCAATAGAATATAAGCACATTAATGCCAGGGACTGTCTTACTTTTATATATGTATCTCTATAACTAACACAGAGTTTGACATGTTATAATTGATTAACAAATGCTTGCTGGTTGGCTAAAAATCCTTCAAAGCATATACATGCAAGTGTCCTTTGTAAATATAGTCAAACACATAAATCTCTTGCCAAGAACCAGAACATTTTGTAATGAAAAAGTCTGGAAAGCTTTTCCAAAAAGTTCTGGGGGTAAAGTCAGTGTGTTTCAACCAAACTGTTCTTCTAGTTATTCCCTGAACTCAACACCCCATTTCTTGCCCATCACAAACCCAAACTTTTCCTAATGCCTGGAATAATGTCCCTCATCTTTCCCTTTCTCAGTATTTTATCTTCCATCAAGTTATGCTCAGGTGGCACCTGCTTGGTGAAATCTTTTTTGAAGGTGACCTACTGGCCAAGTGCTTATATAGCACTTAAAAAACTACATTATTTCTTTTTCATTTAAATTGATGATTAATATTAAAATGTCTCATAAAACTGTGTTTTAGAATCTGTATAACCTGTTAAGGGTTTGCACTTGTGATACTGTAACCGTTATTTTCAGTTCAACTAGCTGTGTGTTATATTTCTCCCTTTTCTCCTACAAGGTCTAGTTGCAGAAAACTGTAAACAGTGACTCATATCTCTTAACTCAAAGCAAGACACTCTATATGGCCATATGAACAACAAGCTTTCTGAGCAATTACTTATTCTTAATGAATAGTGATGTCTTTGACAAAATCAGAGTGGGACTCAGTTTCTTCTCAACTATTTGTTTGCCATGGATCCATTTCCTCAAACTCACTGCTTCCTTATGTTCATGTGATTAAGATTCTTCTTGCTTTTATCTTAGAGTTCCCATGTACTGAATCTATCAGAATAAGAATAAGTCCAAAGAGAGACAAAGAGAAAGACAGAGATAGAACCAGTGAGAGAGAGAGAGAGAGAGACAGAGAGACAGAGAGAGACAGAGACAGGCAGAGAGTTTCAGCAAGAAACAGAGATATAGAGTCCTGGCTTTCTTCACCTGTCCCTGTCTCTGCAATGATAATACATCCCTGTGCCTGGGCTCTCTGTTTTAGCAGTCTATTTTCTTTCTGGGTGGTGAGACCAGATCTTTGTACTCCTGGTCCCTATTCACAGACTCTAATATCTTTGCAATGTTAGCATCTGCCTCATTTCATGTCCCTAAAGCAGTTTTCTTCCGTTTTCACCTGCTCTGAAATTTTCACTGCATTCCCTTGTTGTACTCTATCTCTGTCTCTGTGGTGAGATCAGATTCTTGTGACTGACACTCATTCAATGAGTTCAGGGTGTCATAAAAGTCATAATGCAATTGTAAGCTTCAATATTTTAACACCTCTAATACTTTCAGAACAGTCTGTAAAACTCATCATCTCTTCAATGGCACTGTATCCCCATTCTTTAAGTTCTTCATCTAAACCCATCCCTGTGCATTTTTCCTGCTTTTCTGCACTCTATACTCTTTCTCTGTGGTTGGACCATATACCTATTTACCTGCTCTTCTTTCTCACATTTTGCTTTTTTCCATCTACACAAGAACAACTCATCACTGTTCCCTTGGTTTTTTCTCCAGAGATCTGTCCTCTAACTCTATGATGAGAAAGCATCCCTGTGATCTCGGCCTTCCTTTCCTGCATCACACACACACACACATACTCTCTCCCCCCGCCCCCCCTCTCTTTCAGTCTAATCAGTTTCGTGATGTATCTGCCTTTGAGGAATTCATTACATTAACATTTCTCAAGTCCATTGACTCTGATCTCCAATTCCCCAATCTTGTGTAAATGGCTCACCTGCTTTAAAGAGGTGACTTCAGGAGCAAAGCTGTGAGTGTCCGACTGTGAAGTGAGTGGTAAAGTTTCAGGGATATTTATTCTTTCTCATGAAAGTCCTGAAGAGATAACTCTCACCTCAGGGATACCAGAGTTGCATCATTTCCCAATCCTTTTCCACTAGGGCTATATGACTACAGCAGATTTTCTCTTCCTCTTCCATGTCTCCAATTAATGTCTCTCTTTTTGAGATGTTTTTACTTTTAACTAAACACATCTCTAGTTCATTGTTGTAATCAAGTGTTGCTATTTTGAGGGATCCCTGATCCCAATAGACTGATAAAATTGCATTCATTATTGCCATGTCAAAATATGCTACAGTGTCCCAAAAGTGAGTTCTCTGCTTTCTAAACATCTCTCTTGTAGTCTTCTTTACATCATCAATTGTTTACTCTATCTTTTCTTCAAAGGAGGACAGAGATCAGGTGTCTTACAAAATTAGGTTCATTTGAGTCCCAGTGTGTGAATTTGTGCTCATTTATATCTATGCATAGGTCTTGTGTGTGTATTTAGGAACTTTCACTACACAACCAGATTGAAAAGCAATAATTGCTGCATGAGAAAATGAGAGTTTAGAACATGTTCTCCCTAGTACAAGGAGTTTAAACAAAAAGTATCAACGAAGGAGAGAATGTGGGATATAACTGCAACTGGAATGATACAATCAGAAAACTGTGCTTAGTATACTAGAAATTTATTATTTAGTCTTACATTTTCTTTTATTGCAATCAAACAATCCTTTTTTCATGGCACCATTTCCTGGGCTATAATATATATATACATATTTATAGACATGCATATTTACATACAGAACTATATGAATATATATATACATATATTTCCCTACATGCTTATTGTTGGATAAACTCTATTGACTGAATAATAGAAATTTCTCATATTCTTAGTTTTTCCTTTGTGAATGTTTAGACCAGACTCCTTTGAGCTTGTATGTACAGCAATTTGTAAATCTTGAAGTGATGTATAAATACCAGTCACTTCTATCATCATTAGCATCTTTATTGTCATTATAATTTGATTAAGAATGTCATCCATAAAGCTTTGAAATGTTCTTGGTGTTGATGCAACTAGCACAATATTATCAGGTGGAAATGTATGTAGAAACTCATCATTCATTGAAAATCCTTCTTTAAAAGCTGTATTGTTGACTAGATATTCACAACTGTTTTTTGTATGTACTTAAAGAAAAGGAAGCCTAAAAGCCGGTAGGACAGTTTTGTAAATTATATTGAATATAAAAAAGAGGCACAGATGAAAAAATAATTCATGTGAAGTCCAAGCTTGTATACATTTACTAAAGAGAGATATGGATTGGGAGTGATGATAAGGGAAGGCTTTATGGAAGATGTAGTATTTAAACCAGGTTTTAGGAGATGAAGATAATTTAACTGAAAGGGAAGATGGTATGAGCAAAGATGGGATTGAATTGTCAAGGTTTACTGAACCCTAGAGTGTATGAAGGGCAGTGACAGAAAGTAAAATTAGAAAGTTGGGCCCAAGATTTTTCAGTGCCTCTAAAGACATGTACCCTTATTTGGAAGGTAATGTAAAGTCACTTAGTACTTCTGAGTAGAAGAATCACATGATCAGATTAGTTTATAGGAGAGGTTAGTCCAGCCAAAATAGGAAAGCTGTAGGTAAGTGAGACTCTAAGCAGGAACAATCCACCATACATTATTGCAATAGTCTAGGTAGGTGGTATTAAGGGCATTTATTAGAGTGGAGGATTTGGTTCCATAAGAGAAGATAGATGGAAGCATTGTTATGGGGATATAATAAACAGGACTTAGTGCAAATGAGAAGGAAAGGAAATTAAAGACACAAAGGTTTAGAGTAGTTAATAACAAATCTTGGACCTGGATTAATCCTTTGGTTAGCAGTTATCTTGACTGGACTCCATTCAAATTCAATGCAGGAACTCTTAACTTTACAAAGATTTCCTTCAGTACTAGACATTTCTATCCTGAGATACTCCTTTGGCTAAGAATAGGAAAGAATACACATGAATCAATCAATCCCATTAATCTATGACTAATTATTTATTGAGTGCCTAACTAGTATAGGAAACTGAACTATATTCTGTGAATATAAACACAAATAATGAAGCAATCCCTACTGACAAGGAGTTTATATTCTCATGGGAACAGATAGTACATAGATAAGCACATGTGATAATAGAGAATAAATATATAGCAAATAAATGAAGTGTAATTAAATGCAAGACAAGGTGAAGTCAATTAGGGAATATATTGAAAGATCACCTATCTAAGATTACACCATACATCAGAACTAGTTAGGTTGCCATAATACCAGAGTAGTAAAGGACCTGTCCTCCCCTAACCCTCACTGGAGGCATATAATTCTACTTGGAGAGATGCAGTCAAGAGAATCCTAGTTACAAGCTGTCCATTCTTCCAAATGGGTCATAGTGACTCTATCTTTATAATCTACAAGATGTCTATCTTTTTGAGTCATTGTCTTGACCAGTACTTTTGGTGTGATGGCTGTCCAGTTCTTTTTGAGGTTCTTTCCACCTTTGTTGTTCACCTGTTCCACTCAACTCTCACATATGTCTCCAAGAAGTTATAGCATGTGCAGTGGCCACACTCCAGTAAACAGTTTTGGCAAATGGGCCAAACCAGCTTCACTGTAACACATTGATGAGTTAGGGTGGTATCAACCCCAAACATGAGAAGACTTCCCCTGGTGGAATGGGCAGATGAGGACAAGTTTTTCCACTTGCCATGAAGGCAGTTGAAGCAGGTGATGTGAAGCCCTTAGAGTTTGGTTAGACACATAAGACACCAAGGTCATACATTGCATCCTGAGTCACACCAACCATCTTGAATCTGTCCTGCCACTGGACTATGATGACTCTGGAGGAGAGAATGAGGCTGATGACATCAGTTGGTCATAGGGAGGCTGAGCTACTATAATAAAAATGAGCTACTATAGTAAAGGAATTCGACCTAAATTAATATAATTATTCAGTGCTATATTAATCAAAGTACTAGAAAATTAATTTCTAGAGCTGGAAAAAATAATATCAAAATCAACATGAATGAACTAAAGATCTAGCATATCAAGAGAACTAATGAAAGAAATGCTTGGGAAGGTGGCCTTGCCCTACCAGATCTCAAATTGTGTTATAAAGCAGCAAGTGTCAAAACCACTTGGTACTGGCTAAAAAACAGAGGAGTAGACTACTGGAATATGTTAGGTACTCAAGACTCAGTAGTTAATGAATATAGTAATCTACAGTTAGATAAACCCAAGGACACCAGCTTCTGGGATAAGTACTTGCTGTTTGACAAAAATTTCCTGGGAAAACTGGATAACAGTGTGGTGGAAACTGGGCATAGACCAATGCCTGACAGCATACATAAGAATAAAATCCAAATGCATACATGATCTAGGCATAAATATTTAAACTCCAAACAAATTAGGGGAACAAGGAATGGTGTATTTATCAGATTTATGGAGAATGGAGAAATTTATGAGCAAAGAAGAGATATAAAACATTATGATGTGCAAAATGGATAATTTTAATTGCATTAAATTGAAAAGTTTTTGTACAAACCAATTCAATGCAACCAAAATTAGGAGGGAAGCAGAAAGCTGGGAAAGAATTTTTGCAACTAGTGTCTGTGATAAAGGTTTCATTTCTAAACTACATAGAACTGAGTCAAATATACAAGAATACAAGGCGTTCCCCAATTGATAAATGGTCAAAAGATATGAACAGGGACTTTTCAGTGGAAGAAATTAAAGCTATCTCTAATCAAATGAAAAAATGCTCTAAATCACTATGGATTAGAGAGATGCAAATCAAAACAACTCTGAGCTACTATATTACACCTATCAGATTGGCCAACATGACAAACCAAGAAGATAATAAATGTTGGAGAAGATATAGGAGAGCTGGAACACTAATTCATTGTTGGTGGAGCTGTGAGTTGTTTCAACCATTCTGGAGAACAATTTGGAACTTTGCCCTAAGGGCTAGAAAAATGTACATACCCTTTGACTCAGAAACACGGACTCTATCCCAAAGAGATCATAGAAATGGGAAAGGGTCCCACACGTGCAAAAATATTTATAGCAACTCTCTTTGTGGTGGCCAAAAACTGGAAATCAAGTGCATGCTAATCAATTGGGGTATGATTGAACATGTTGTAGTATATGAATGTAATGGAATACTATTGTGATATGAGAAACGATGAACAGGAAGACTTCAGAGAAGCCTGGAAAGACTTACACGAACTGATGCTGAGTAAAAGGAGCAGAACCAGGAGAACTTTGTACGCAACAACCACAGTGTGGGAGGAATTTTTCTGGTAGACTTAGTACTTCATTGAAATGGATGGACTTAAAAAATTTTCAGTGGACTCTTGAGGCAAAACACCTTCCACATCCAGAGAAAGAACTAAGGAATTGAATCGCAGATAGAACAGAACATTTTCTTTTGTGTTATGTTTTGTTTTGTTTTATGGTTTCGCCCATTCATTTTAATTCTTCTATGCATCATGCATTTAATAGGAATGTACGCCTAGAATCTATACCAAATTGTACACCATCTCAGGGAAGAAGTGGGGAAGGAGGGGGACGAAAGGGGGGGAAGGAGTGGAAAAAATCAAAGATATATGGAAGTGATCATCGAACACTGAACACAAAATAATTTAATTAAAAAAATTTTTTTCAGCATGTTGTGAGATAATCATATGATTTCTGTTGGTTTTGCTATTTTTATGATCAATTATGATGGTGGCTTTCCTAATATCGAGCCAACCCTTCCCCTCCCCTGATCATAGTGTATAATTCTTGTGATATATTGCTGTAATTGTCTTTGTATTGTGTTCAAAATTTTTGCTTTGACATTCACTAGGAAAATTGGTCTAAAATTTTATTTGTTTTACCTCTTCCTGGTTTAGGTATCAGCATCATATATATGTCATAAAATGAGTTTGGCAGGTCTCTATATTTTCAAATGATTTATATACTATTTGAATTAAGCATTCTTTAAATGTTTGGTAGAATTTACCCATAAACCCATTTGGTCCTGGAGATATTTTCCTAGGGAATCCATTAATAGCTTGTTCAATTTCTTTTCTTAAGATGGTATTATTTAGGCATTGTACTTCCTGATCAGTTGGTCTAGTTAATTTACATTTCTGTAAATATTCATTGATTTTGCTCAGATTGTCAAATTTATTGGTACATAATTGGACAAATATTCCCTATTGTTTGCTTTAATTTTTTCTTCATTAGTGATGACTCCACTCATTTCATTTTTGATACTGGATATTTTGTTTTCTTCTTTTTTAAATCAAATATACTTAGTATTGATATGGCTTCATTGTCTGTGATAACTTTTGGTAAGATGTAGTTTCCTGCTTTATCTCATTTAATGAGGTCTATTTTTGCATTTAGTTTGTCTCAGATCAGGATTGTTGCTCCTGCTTTTTTTACTTTAGCTGAAGCATAATAGATTTTGCTCCAGTGCCTTATCTTTATTCTGTATATGTCTCTGTGCTTCATGTATGTTTCTTGTAAACAACATGTTGTAGGATTCTGGTGTTTGATCCACTGCAGTGTTGGTGAAATTGTGAACTGATCCAACCATTCTGGAGAACAATTTGAAGTTATACTCAAATGGCAACCAAACTATGCATACTCTTTGACCCAGCAATACCACTACTAGGTCTGCATCCCAAAGAGATCATAAAAAAGGGAACAGGACCTGCACGTCCAAAATACTTAGGGCATCTCTTTTTGTGATGGCCAAGAACTGGAAATTTAGGGGATACCCATCACTTGGGACATGGGTGAACAATTTGTGGTGTATGAATGTAATGGAATATTCTTGTGATATAAGAAATGATGTATAGGCAGATTTCAGAACAACTTAGAAAGACTTATATGAACTGATGCTGTCAGGGGAGCACAACCTGGAGAACTTTATACATGGTTACACCCATATTATGTGATTCTAAGACAACTCCAAAATGCTCATGACAGAAAATACTTTCCACATTCAGAGAAAGAATAAGTAAATCTGAAAGCAGATGAAAACATACTATTTCCTCTCTCCTTTTTATTTTGTTTTGTTTCTTCTTTCTCATGATTCATTCCATTGGCTTTAATTCTTCCTGACACATAACTGATGTGATACTATGTTTAATAAGAGTATGTATGTAGAGCCTATATCATATTGCAGAGGAAATTTAAAACTAAAAACTTTGTGAAACTGAATGTTCTAAACTAAAAATAAATTAAAATTAAAAAACAAACAAAAAACCTGCCAGGAAGAATCTGTAATCAGGATAAACTAGAAGCCTTCTTACTAACATTGGGGTGAAACAAGAATGCTCATCCTCACCATTGTTATTCTGTATGTTACTAGAAATTTTAGCTATAGCAATAAAAGAAGAGAAAGATCAAAGTAGCTATAATACCCACTGAGGAAACAAAACTTGTGAATGGTATGATGGTGCACACTTACAGAACCATAGAGAATCAATTTTAAAAAACTACTTGAAATAGTTAACAATTTTAACAAAGTTGCTGGATATAAGGTAAACACAAAGCAATCATCATAATATTATTGATATGACCAACAAAGCCCAGCAAAGAGAAATAGAAAAAGAAATCCCATTGAAAATAACTGTATTCAGTATAACATACTTGAGTCGACCTCCCAAGACAAACCCAGAAACTATATGAACACAACTACAAAACACCTCACATAAACAAAGTCAGATCAGAAGAACTGGAAAAATATTAATTGCTTATGGGTAAGCTGAGCCAATATAAGAAAATGACAATTCTACCTAAAGCAATTAACTTATTCAGTGCCATACCAATCAAAGTGCCAAATCAAATCAATCTGCCTACCAATTAAACTACCAAAAATTATTTGATAGGACTAGAAAAAATAACAATAGAATTCTTCTGGAAGGACAGAATGTCCAGAATATCAAGGGAATTAAGCACAAAAAAATACAAAGAATGATGATGTATTAATACCAGATATCAAACTATATTATAAAGTAGTAATCATCAAAAACTATCTGGTACTGTCTAAGAAACAAAATGGTGGATCAGTGGAATAGATTAGGTAAATAGTGACATAGTAGTCAATGACAAAACAACCTAGTGTTTAATAAATCCCTAAACCCCCGCTTTTAGATAAAAACTCACTAAATTGAAAAAAAAAAACAGCTGGGATAATTGGAAAACAATAGGACAAAAGCTAGATATAGACCAACATCTCACTTCATATACCAAGATAAGGTCAAAATAGGTACATGATTTAGACATTAATGGTGACACCATAAGCAAATTAGAAGAGCATAGAATACTCTACCCATGAAATCTATGGGGAAGGGAAGAATTTGGGAGCAAACAAGAGATAGAGAGCATTGGAAAATGTAAAATGGATTAACGTGATTATGTTAAAAAGGCTTTTGGATGAATAAAACAACTGCAGCCAAGATTAGAAGGAAAGCAGAAAACTGGGAAACAGTTTTTACAGAAAGTATCTCTGACAAAAACTTCATTTCTGAAATGTATGGAGAACTAAGTCAAATTTATAAGAATAAAAGCCACTACCCAAATGATAAATGGTTAAAGGATATGAACAGGCAATTTTCAGATGAGGAAATCAAAGCTATCAATAGGCATATGAAGAAGTTCTCTAAATCACTTTTGATTAAAGAAATGCAAATTAGAGCAGCTCTTCAACTACCATCTCATACCTACCTGATTGACAAATGTTACAAAAAGTAAAATGATAAATGTTGGAAAGGATGTGGGAAAATTGGGACACTAATGCAGCATTGGTGGAGTTATGAAGTGATTCAACCATTATGGGGAGCAATTTGGAATTATGCCCAAAAGGCAATTGAACTGTGCATAATCTTTGATCCAGACATACTACTACTAGATCTGTATTCCAAAAAGATCCTAAAAAGGGAAAAGAACCCACATGTAGAAAAATATTTATAGCAGCCCTTTTCATGGAGGCAAAATATTGGAAATTGAGGAGATCCCCACCAACTGGGGGATGGCTGAACATGCTGTGATGTATGAGTGTAGTGGAATGCCGTTGTGCAATAAAAGGATGAACAGGTTGATTTTAGAAAGACTTTTATGAACTGATGCAAAGTGAAATGAGTAGAATGAGGAAAACATGGTACACAGTATCAGCAACATCGTGTGATGATCTTTGAATGAGTCAGTTCTCATCAACAAAATTATCTAGCACAAGTACAAAGGACTCACAAAGGAAAATGCTGTCCAAATCCAGATGACTAATTGGTGGACCCTGGATGCAGGTTGAATCATATTTTCCACTTTATTCTTTTTAATTTTCTTTTTTCTTTTGAACTGTTTCTTTGACAACTGTGACTAATATGGAAATATATTTTATATGATAACTTATGTATAACCTATATCAAATTGCTTACCATTTTCAGAAGAGGGAGGGGAAGGATCAGAAAAAAGTAAATGAATGAAAAAGAATGAAAAAGGAAAGAGAGAAAATAGTATGCTTCAGACTGTATTCAGATTAAGCAATTCTTTCTCTGGATGTGGATAGCATTTTCCATCATGAGCCTTTTGGAGCTGTCTTAGAAGAAAAGATGAAAGAAAGAGAGAAAGAAAGAAAGAGAAAGAAAGAAAGAAGGAAGGAAGGAACAAGGGAAAGAGAAGGAAATGGCAATATCTTCAGTTTACCCTATATATGGTTTATTTGTACAAAATTGCTTACGTCTCTCTCATTAGCTCCTTGAGAGCAGAGACTGTCTTTGGCTATGCTTTGTACCCCAACCAGTTAGCACAGTGCCTGACAAATAGTAGATGCTTAATAAGTGCTTATTGGCTGACTTTAGACAAAGTTCCTAACCTCTGTGGACTTCAATTTCTTTGTGTACGGTTTACACAGGCAGTATCTCACCAAAGTCTCTTCCAACTCTAGAGTGATCATCCTTTTTTCTTCTTTCTCATGGTTCATTCCATTGGATATAATTCTTCCTTACAACTAATGTGATAAAATGTTCAATATGAATGTACATGTAGAGCCCATATCAAATTATCAAATCACATGCTCTCTTGGGGGAGGGTGAGGAGGAAGGGGAAGAAAATATAAAACTCAAAAGAACTGAATGTTCTACACTAATTAGAAATATTTTTTTAAAGGAAGACTTTCTCAGGAATCTAGAGGACTATTGCATATTGGGAACATAGACAATGAATTCAAAATGTACCCCAGCTGTGTACCAGAGAAAGAGAAACTGTCAGAATATCATGGTAATTTAAAATGAGAAGATCTTTCTCATTCATTAATAGGTCCATGTGACCTACCCAGGTCACATGAGTCTGAGCCACGTGGAGCCTGTGGTGGGAGGAGTTTGCTACATGAGTGGAACAGGAAGAGTGGAGCAGAAAGAGGCAAAGCTGAGAGGAAGTTGGTCTTGAGAGCAGTCAGAGCTAGGAAGGGTGGAGGTTGCTGGTTAGTGTGAGTGAGAGAGCTTGTTAATGATTTGTTTAATAGAGCTCATTTGTGGGAAGCCTAGGAGGGGGAGGGCTTAGGAGTGGTGTTACTTGTAGTGATTTTTGTTACTGGGATGGAGTTGGCTTTCTGGTATCTGAATAAATGTTTTGCTTCCACCTTCTATGTGGAGAGTCTGTGGTATTTCGTAATTCAGAATTACAATGGGATATTCATGACTGGTGTAGGCATTGTGAATATTGCATTAATGCCGCAAATGGTAACAAGGATGGGATTGCAAAATATCAGATGTCCTTTTGGAGACAGAAAAGCAGAGGAGACAGAGGAAGAAATGAATGTCCCAGGGTGGAATGACATATTTTATTCCTTCCTGGCAAGAATGGGCTAAAGGCACAGGACTCTCTGAAAACTGGGAACTGAGGCTATAGAAGGGAGAACCCATAGACTTAGAAAGATGTTTGTAGGGAATAACAGTAGAACCAAGGAAAGAATTTGCAGTGTGTGTAGGAGAGGCTGGGCTTTGCTAACAGCTATGTAATTATATATAAAAGCAGAGACAAACTGCCAGAGGAGAAGGCCCAGATGGAAAGGGAGTTGGCTAGTTTGCAGGGAAAACTTTTTCTCCTGCAGTTTTCAAATCATCTTTTAGGAGAGGAGTCTAGAGATTTTCAGGTGGTGAGAGAAAAAGCTGTTGTTTATTTGTCTCACAGGGGGCAAAATATCAAAAATAGGAAAGTGAATGCAGTCCTTGTACAAGATTGGCTTGATTCAAGCCTAAACACAGGAGGATGTGTGGGAGGAGAATGAAAGGAGGAGCCTGAAGTTTGGCCAATACTAAGAAGGAAGCTGGAGAATCAGGGGCCCCCCACAGTGTTTGGAGAGGTAATTGAGGATTTTACTCAGCAGGAGATAATAGATATTTTGAGTCACTTCAACCAAAAGACCATTGGTACCTTGGATGGTGAGAATTAGTGCAAAAGACAAATTTCCTCGAGAGAGAAAAATAAATAGCCAGCAGATTCAAAGTCAGAATAAATTGTCAAGAAAAAAATTGTTTGCTGCTCTATTGAGAGCAGGGGTAGCTTTTGGAAGAATTGATGGAATTCCAACTAATGAACTATATAAAAATGTATCGAGGAAAGAGGCTTGATTTTAGACTGAGCAGGGAGGTTGGAGTGGCCCCTCTAGATAATTTTGAAACACTGTATCCAGGTTCATCACACCTACTGGGAGAATGGGGTTTTGGCCAGGGCCCAGCTCAGAGTAAAGAGGGTGTACCTCTTTAATTCAGAATTGTGCCAGGATATTCATGGTCAATGTAGGTGGTGTAAATATCACATTGGTGCTACACAGACCCATATAAGAGGCCCTGACCTTGTACAAGACTCAGTGACACTTGCCAACTAATAGCTCTGCATTCTTTTCTCAGCTGCTTAATAGTATTTTATTTTTTTCTAATTACATGTAAATATAGCTTTCAACATTCATTTTTATAGGATTTTGAGTTGCAATTTTTTCTTCTCTCCCTTCTCTTCACCTTCCTCAAGATGGTAAGTAACCTGATACAGTCTATGCATGTACAATCACATTAAACATATTTCCACATTAGTCATTTTGTGAAAGAAGAATAAGAACAAAATGGAAAAACCATTAGAAAGGAAAAACAATAAAAAAATGAAAATAGTATGCTTTGATCTGCATTTAGAACCCATAGTTCTTTTTTTGGATGTGGATTGCCTTTTCCATCATGAGTCTTTTGTATTTGTCTTTAGATCATTGCATTGATGAGAAGAGCTAAGTCTGTCAAAGTTGATCGTTACAGAATATTACTGTTCTTGTGTATCTGCTCACATCCCATCAATTCCCAATTCCTTGCCACCACAAAAAGTAGCTCTGTATTGTCCATTCAGTTCCACATCAAGAACCAAAGTGGACTTATGCCTAGGATTGTACATCCACAGTGAGGAGGGGTCACAGACCTCAAGCTATGTGCTAAGCAAGGAACCAGTTTAGAAGCAAATAGTAGTTGTGTGGCTATAACCCAGGAGCAGACAAGGGACTCCATTCCAATCTCCAGTCTGAAACCTACAAGGTAATAACCAAAGCAAAAGTCCCAGCTCAATGAGGAGTCTGAAATAATGTCATTCTGAAACTGCAAAGCTTTCCAGATAGCTAGTAGTGACTAACTACAGTAGCAGTCTACTAGAACTTCAACCAGCAACAAGCACACAGGTATGTTGTTCAGACCCAAACTCAAGTCAGAAACTTAGTGGAAGGGTAGCGATCAGGTATTGCCCTGGTTAAGAATAATTGTGGAGTACTGAAAGCTTATAGTTTCTAAGGTTCTGAGATCATGGAATAAAACAATATTCAATAACTGAAGAAATCAGTAGGAGAATCCAAAAGGATAGAACTCAACATTCCTTTCAAAAGTATACAAAACTAGTTTCAACATAAATTCCAAGAGCAGAGAGCAGACTGGAATAAGGATTAAACAAATAAAGGATCCCACCACATATAGCTATTATGGTGATAGAGATGTTGAAGACACAAAACTAGAAAAAGAGACTAACTCTAAAACATCTACAAGCAAAACTTCAATGTAAAACACACCTTGGACCCCAAATCAACTAGAATTCTTAGAAGAGACGAAGCAAGAGTTTTGGAAAGAGCTTAAAATAATTTTCAAAATTAAATGAGAGGGCTAGAGGAAAAAATAGAAAAGAAATGAATTATTGAAGGAAGAACTGGAAAGAGAATTAACACCTTGAAATGCTGGAAAATTTTCTGAAGTTGGAAAAAGAAAAACAACTCCCTGAAAATCAGAATAGACTAAAAGAAGTTAATACCTCTATAAAAAAAATTAAAACAAACTCTAAAGACTGAAAAATAGAAGAAAATCTATCACACAGCAAAAATAATTAATGTAGAAAACAGAGATGAGAGACAATTTAAGAATCATTGGGGGAAATTAATTAAAGTTCCCTGACTGCATGAATGGGTGAGCAATTAAAAAACTGGGAGAGGCGATATCAGGGACTTCTGGCTTTTGTATTTGAGAAAGAAGAAACATGTTTCTGGATTCTTTTTAAATCCCTGGAGGAAAAGACTCTAGAGAGATGCTGACATTATTCATCTCATTCTCTAGTTAAATTGCAAACAAATCCAAACGTAGGTTTAAACTGCTTAGGTTCACCGCTTGAAGCCATGTGCCACTGTCAACTTAAATCCAGATTGAAAATACTTGACAACATATTGGAAATGGGGTAATAAACAGCAATGAGGTGTCCAGGATGACAGTTTACATGAAGATTGAAGTTACAGAATTTCACAATCTCAAAATTTCAAACATCATCTATTCCAACAAACTTCATCATTGTCATTTGTCATTCATCTCTGATATCACTAAGGTGATGACTCTTTCTAACCATGTCAATTTTAATTGATCCGTGCCCCCTCATCCTATCCAACTTTTGTGGATTTCCTACTACAAATGCTTCATAATGGGTCTACCCAACATGCTTGGGGTCTTGTTCCAGATCTCTTGCCCTTGAGTAGATACCAATGGAACAAATACACTATTCATCTCTGAACTTTCAAAGATTTTCTCCAATCCTGGATGTATCTTTCCTGAGATCCTCTTTTGGGATACTC
>CM053771.1:72866471-72899835 GCA_028658325.1 Potorous gilbertii | reverse complement strand
ATATATATATGATATATCCACACATATAAATATATATATATATATGTATATACATATATGTATACCCATATATTTATGTTTACACATATATAAAATAGTCAATAAATACACACATATAATATATATGATATACATACTCATGTAAAATAGCTAGCATTTATAGAAACACTTTAGATTCTCCACGTGCTTTACAAATTTTACCTCATTTGATCCTCACAAGAACCTTGGGAGTTTGTTTCTATTATTATCTTTATTTTACACATGGGGAAACTGAGGCTAAAGGAAGTGAAAGACTTGTCCAGGGTCACAAAGCCAGTATTTGGATTCAAATTTTTCTGACTCCAGGTCCTGTAACACCTAATTGTGTCTAACTGACATATTACATTTATAACAACATAATAGTTTACATTAAAGTTGTCTGTTGGTATGTTTATTCTAGACTCTTTGGATATGATAAGTCACCTTTTGTCTTATCTTGCTGAAGCATAGGCTTCTGCTACTTTCTGGACTTTTCCGGAAGGAAAGATACAAAGACCTTTACTTATACTTGCTTTCTACTGATAGAATTACTTGGCTTAGGTCAGTTTTTATATTAGCTTGCTGATACCAGAACTTTATAACCAGCCGATGTAACATGTCTTGGATCATTCCTGCGAGAAAAATATTTTAATTATTTATCCTGTATTAATCTTTTCAACTTAGCCTTATGTAGCTGGAAATTTTCCAACCAAAATCTTACTGTAGAGGTTAGGCAGATCTCAGAGGCACTTTGGAGAACCTGGAGGTTTTTGGGAAATTTTTATATCCAACTTCTATCATTTTTGAATCCACTGAAAGCATGTTTTGAGTTCCCCATATCTGAATGTTTCTACTTATCTGCTGATATATATCTTTAACTTTCCTCTGGAAACCACCTATTGCTTATGTATGGTCAATCAGGCAAACCATCCTTATGCCCTTGTCCAAACTCTAATAATACAGCTTCACACAGACTTGGAAGGGAGCCACTCTTGTTGCTGTCTTTCCTTTGCCAAATGCCCTGGTAAAATTCTTTCTAAATTTTTTTTTCACATTTGTGGTTTATTCTTGTGACTAACAATTATGGGGACAATTGCGGTTTCCCTGATGGTCATTCTGTGTCAACCTCTAAGCTCCATGGTAGCTGAGTAAACCTCTTGTGATTTTAGGATTAAGCATGTTTGGGATTGTTCCAACATAGGATGAAAACAGATTTCATGAGAATTTGTTGAGATCCCTCTGGTTCAGGAACTAAAGACTCTGGGTGCCCACAGAGTTAAGGGGCTGTGTTTGGCCTTAGCCTAGGACAGATTCACATTGGGTTAGAATTATCTCAGGCTTTCCCCAATTTGTACCTCCTTCGCTTGATCAGTTGAGGGCTAGCTAAGTAGCTTGATTTGGTTTAAATCTGGTTAAAATTAGTCCCTTGGTAGAGTTTTTTCTTTCTTTTTATTTCTCTTGGATTTTTCTTCAACTGTCTTTTCTAATATGGTCTGAGATTGACTAGTAGTCACCCCAGTATCTTGCTGAGCATGGCATGATGATTCAGAACTTGAACATAAGGGCTGCCAGTTAAACTTTGTGACCTTCTGAGAAGGGTCTGGGGCCTCTTTATCAGATACCTATGCCTTTTCTTGTCCTGGTTAGCTGACTGATCAACTTTGATGAAGCGTCCATCATTAGTCTTACATTCATTCATTTAGGAGGACCCTAGGTTGGTGAGGAAAATTTGTATTCAGCAGGCAGAGAGGTAGGTTTTCCCATTAGAAATTCTATAGTGTATACAAGAACTTATTTACCTTAGATTTTCCAAGAGGAACACCCCCAGTCACCTACAAAGACTGCTATGAAAAATACAGATATGAAGCTTAGAAAAGTGGGGAAAACTATATTCATGATTAACCTCTTCTAACAGCTCTTTCAGATATCTATAATATTAAGCAAGGACTTACTTCCACTGACCCTTTGATTAGATTTTCAGTGGAAGATAAGGAAAAAAATGCATGATTCTTTCTTTTTCACTGCCTTCAAACCTTTGCCAGTTTGGAGATTGCAGAGATAAAAGACAGACAAGGAAGAAAGGAAATCTGTTTCCCAGTTTGCAGAATTTATAGGTTATTACATAGAGACTAAATTTGTTGACTAAAATGTAATGTCTTTATTTATGGTAAATTTCTAAATTATGTTTGTTAGAAGCACTCTTGACACTAATAAGGTATCAAGGAGAATTTATTACAGTGGAGTTCGAAGGAATTGAACACTTTGGCCAAAGCAGACCCCACCCTTCTTTTCAGGATGAAGGAATACCATTCAAGATAGGTCCTCCCACCAGGAGATGGACTTGTCCATTCTCCATTGGGTCACCATATTCTCTACATGACCATTATGTAACCCCACTTAGTGTGATTTCTGCCTCCAAAACATGCTTCAACAAAGGACCCATGATCAGAAAACAGAGGGCTAATTTTATGTGGGGTGTGTCTGCTTGTAGGCATGAGGTTCAATAAGCAAGCTCAATGAAAATAAGCCTTCTCCATGTAATTCTAGGTTATTTTTATTGGCTAGTTTGAAGTAGCCATAGATTTGTTTCCTTTACCAAAAGCTTTGTAATTTTCTAAAAGTCACCATCTGTCTTTTGACTGTTTGAGTCCACCTGCAGTCTGCTAGCCTTCTTATTGTCTGACATTCTCAGTGACTTCCTTAACTAACAATAACTTTCAGTGGAAGCTTAACTTTTATTGTTAAAGTAAACATGTTTTATCTGCTGAAACTTATGAGTGGATTTTGGGGAGGTTTACAGCTAGGATTAAGACCACAGAAATGAGCATATATTTCTATTTACTCTCTCATATTCCTGAAGGCTGATAAATGCTCTGTTTAAGTAGAAGGTAAGTTCTCTGCCTAGAGAATAAATAAAACTGAAGCTAGTTTTAAATAGTTACACAGAATTTAATTGTTCTGGTAAATTGATAGCAAAGTCATTTAAATTGAAAAAAGACTATGAAACTAGTCAACTAAGTCTGGTAATTAATTGGTATCTTATAAGGAAATCTGCACAAGAAAACTCAGGGAAATGTTAGCCTAGAATATGATGTGGAAATAAGATGAGATGGACTTAAGAAAAATAGTGAGGATGGGATGGATTCTTGGAGGTGGGAGTAGGGTAAGTAATAGGAGGGCAAGGTAGTGGGTAGAAGTAAAGTAGAGGAGTCAGGAGGGGTAGGAAATTAGAGATGTGCACAAACACACAAAAAAAGATCAAGAGTAGAATTTGTTAGAGAAAGTATATGTTTTTATATGTATAGACACATACATGTGTGTATATATACATACATGTACATACATATATACATTCATATGTACATATGCATATACATCTATCTATCTAAATCATTGGTGTCATGTTTGTCTTGTTCTTTTCTTGATCGAGGCCTTGATCATTTTCTTGATCATGGCTAGGTGATAGCATGACTTGCACTTAATATTGATTTTGGTCAGAGAGGGCTATGCTGGGTACTTGGCCTTGCTTTCCCCTCTGGGTCTATCTAAATCTAATGGCTAGATGTTCATCAGGGTGACTGGAGATGGCCCATGATACAGTGGGAGACTCTGGTCCATTTAGGCTAAGGTCTTTTCAGGTTCTTATTTTGAGTGAGGTAATGCCCTTTCAGTGAATGGGCCTCTTTAAGAAGTGAATCAAGGCAGGGCCCCTTTAATGAAAAAAAATGAAAGCTGGGAGGGGATGACCCTCAGGATTGCTGGTCAAAGGAGAAACTTACTATTTGCACTCACACTGAGCCAGAAAGTTTCCAAAATAACCATTAAGTGGTGCTTGGACAGGGACCCGTTGTTGTCTAATTCATGAGCTCCAGAGTGAAATGGGTTTAGGGCTTGGTCTTGGAGAAAGAAACTCAGTCAGTAAATCCAAAGTGAACTAGACTGCTTTCAGCCATCAAAATGTGTCTGGGCCTGGGGAGACCTGTGTCCTTCTGTGTCCTGGGACTACTCCACTTGTGCTGGTGGCTCTGGGAGGCGGGAGGGCTGTGTGGAAGCCTGGGAGGAAGGGTGGGTTTGGTGACTTTGCACAGCACTCCTTCTCTCAGGTCCTGTAGTCATCTCCCTGACATCATCTTCCTCTTTGAGGTGAGGAAAAAACAATCTGTGAATAGTCCAAGTTGCCTGAATGGGGACTCAGCCATTGGGATACCTCGGCACCTCTTCTACCTTGTGCCTGTGCTTGTGCTTGTGCCCATGCCTTTCCTCTCCAAAAGATGGTCAATTTTATGAATATATGAATAACTGTGTATATATCTATATATATAAATGTATCCACACAATTATGGCCTTTAGGGGGCAAGGAGTAAGGGGGAAACAAGAACCAAGTAAAAAGTACAGAGCAGAGAACAAAAGAAAACTTAGAAGGAAGCTGAGAAAAGACTAAAAGACAGACAACCCTAACACAATGTGTGGTGTTTATCATACAGCCTTTCTTGAAATGAAAAATACATATTTTGAATCCTCACTTATATTCTGCTATGCACATGATATGCTTTTTTTCCCCTTTGTATTTAAGTTTATTTTGCATTTTTTTTCTCTATTCTGTATTTATGTTCTGGCGTTTGAGTCTAGAATAAAATGAAAAGAAGAAAAAGAAAAATAGTGATGGTATAGTGAAATGAGGACTCAGAATGTAGTTATAGAAGGTGCAGTTTTGAAGTCCACTGAAAGGGAAACGAAGTTCCTCAGAAAGAAAGTTTAAACAAGTAGAGGTAAGAGGAGAATGGGTGGAATATTAAAGAGAGGTGGAATCCCATTACACCAACAGTGTGAAAGGAGGGTAATAGGAGAGTGTGGCAGTTTGAAAAAATTTCCAAAAAAATAAAAAACATAGAAAGAGAAGTTTTAAAAGGTTTTTCATGCCATTGAGATAAAAAGGATATGAGAAACTTTGGGGAGAAATGCTTACTGGCAATTTCAGATAGAAAATATATTACTGAGTTATAACTTTTGCCACATGGAAAATATAGAAATAAATTTGCAATATGGAATTATTTGAATATAACATAATACAATTCTGTTCTTGAAGGACCATCAGAATGATGTATGCCATTTTTTAGAGCTTCATGGGTTCTGAAAAGGGAGGAATGGGAATGTAAAAGTGCCATCAGGATTCTTCAAACATGAGATAACCGAGAGCCATGGGCTCTATAATTTGGTGTGCCGACAGTTAATGGCCCTTGGGAAAACTGAGATTTTGAATTTACTGCTAGTGAATGTAAGTCCAGATTTGATTTGGGTAAGATTGCCCTGAAACTAAAATATAATGTGGTCTCATTTACAATGAGATATATCCTCCTATACGGATAACTGTGGTAGATCAGAATTTAATACAAAATACATTTGATATTTGGCATTAAAGTGATAGGCTTGGAAACTGCATGGATCAGGAGAACTTGAGTTCAAATCTGGTCTGGGATGCTTACTAGCAGTGACCCTGAGGAAGTCATTTCACTTGTTTGCTTCAGTTTCATAATAATAACATCTACTTTCCAGGGTTGTTGTGAGGAACAGCTGAGACAATAACTGTGAAAAAAAAATACATGGAATGCATGACACATGGTAAATCCTATATAAATGTTTGCTATTATTATTCAGTCTAAATATACCTGTTTTTGAATGTAATTAAAGTAACAAACTGACAGATGGATGAAATGATCTTTTACATGAGAGAATTCAGAATTACATTCAAATGAATTGATCTCATTTGATTGGCAAAAATGTTTTGTGTTATGTTTTAAAAATATATAGTGTTATTTACATTATTGTTGGACTACTAATTTTTATTGTACTGTGATTTTAAGACAATTATTATGTAAGAATGCTATTGATTTGAAAAATGATACCCAGACTCTGATAGAATTGTATCATTAGAAAATAACTTAAATCCAGATGCTACTGGATTATGAATTGAGTTGTTAAAGAATGTGATCATAATGTTTAGAAAGAAAATGTACCACAGGCCTTGTAAAATGTCCTTATCTATGAGATTCCTTGGGACTCTCTTTTGGGCAAAGCCATAATGTCTTAGCCTTGCTGACAGCATGTTGTGAGAACTGAAATGGATTGATGAAGTGATTTGATGAGAAATTGCATCTAATCACTACTGAAGTGAAAAGGTTAAGTTTGTTTTTTAAAGTGAATTTTTATCTGATAGATTGTTTTGGTATCATTTATGATATGGAAATCTTGAAATTATAACCATGAATAGTGTATATTGAAGTTATATCTTTGAGCCAAGTTACTAAAAATGACCTTATATTTAAGGATTTTACTTTTCCCTAGGGGTTAATAGGCAACAGGAATACTTTCTAGTTGGCAGCCTTACAATAACCAGAGTTTTTCTGGGTTTTTGAGTGAAGTATCATATTTTATATGTGATTCCAGAATGTGGTTATTCTTAATTTCTAATGATTGATTTCCTCTCCAGGATAGATTTAAACTAGAAATGATAAATAAGAAAGGGCCTTCTAACTGCCAAGATGCACTTATATGCCACTATATGTTCTTATTAACTGTTACTGCATCATGAGAAAAATAAGAATAACCAGGTTGGGATGATTGAAATGCTGCTATTTGAGGTGAAATCTCTGCTCTGCTTAACTAAGTTTGTTCTTTTATGGATATTTGTAGCCATATTTTTATGGCTATGGATATTTGTAGCCATAATTTTTTAATCCCCTCCATCTTGGGTCAGAGAAATGTCCCTGTATTGCATAGAAGTTTGCCACCCCCTCCCTTGAAAGAATTCTATCAAGTTCTAGACAATATAGGTAAATGAGGATGTCATCAATAAGTTAACTTTAATGAACTTCCTCTGAGACTTTAACCAGTTCTGTTTCTAAGAATGATGGGCTTTAAAAAGCTCCAAAAGAAGAGAATTGTGAGGAAAACATTTTATTATTTTTCTTTTACTGATGTTGTTGGAACCTAGCTTTATGTGATCAGAAATTATCTAACCAAAAGTTTACTATAGAGGTTAGAGTGACCTCATCGATGCTCCTGGTAAGCTGGATGACTGCAGGGAATACTTAGATCCCACCAACGTCTTCTTTCAGGTACACCCAAAGTTTGTGCTTTGTGGCCATTTCTCAAATTTGAATGTTTATATTTACCTGTTGATATACGATACTGCCTTTCTCCAGAGACCACTTACTGCATACGAGGGGTCAATCAAACCAATATCCTTATGCCCTTGTCTGCACTCCATACAATAGAACCTCACTAAGACTTGGGATGGAACGGCACTTTTTCTAGCTCTGTCCTTTACTAAGTGACCTAAAATTTTTTCTAAAACTTTCCTCATATTTTAGAGTTTCTTTTCATAACTAATTCTCCACCATGCCACAGAGCATTTAAACTCCCCCTTTTTGTATTACTTTCCTTCATAGGAACACATGCTTTTGGGAGGCAAAGACTGCATCATTTGCCCACATTGTACCCCCAAGCTGATAGCAGGGTTCTAGGAACATCGTAAGCACCTAATAAATATTCCCTCTGTCTGTCTTGTGTGCCTGGCTTCTGAGCTAGTTTAGTTGGCTTTGTTCAATGATTCATTTCATTTGAGATCTAGTTTAAGATGTCTTCTCAGGCACTAGTGCCACAGACGGATGCGTTCCCTTGCTCCCACTCACCTCTTTCTCTCCTCTTCTCTCTTTGGTGTGCTACAGGATTCTAAGAGGGCATTTTCTAGGGCTTATTTACAAGGGGAAAGGAATACATAATTCATAACCATTCTAATGGTGTAGCATATTAGAATCACATTTAAAAAACATTTTCCAGGATGAGATTGAATATCACCAGTAGTTTTCTAACCTTATTCTAGTGAAATATAGCATTAGTGTACTGAAAAAAAAAGAACTTATCTTCAAAGACATGGTGAATTCAAACACTAGTATACTGTGTAACCCTGAGCCAGGTACTGACTTTCCCTGCCTCAACTTCATTGGTAAAATGGGAATAAGTTCGCTTGTACTATCTACTTGGCAGAGTTGTTTTGAAGAAATATTTTGTATATTCTATAATTGTAACTAATGAAAGGGATAGATAAGGTGTGTGAGCTTTCACCTGGAATATGGCCCACCTTAGGCCAAGGGATGCCTGCCAGTTTATCTCGCTTTCTTCATGGTCTTGGATGACATGCAATACTTTCCTTTTCAGGACACATTCTACTCAGTTTTTATATTTTCCCAGATGGCATCTCTGTCTTAAGCACATATATCGATTTCTCTAATATCATATCCATGTTTTGAAAATCATGACGCTTTCTATTTAACATGAGGGGTGGGAAGTTGTATTGAATTGTCTACGAGTATTACTGCATAATACTTAACCAACTCTTAACTTGTATTTCAAGGAATAACCAAGGACATAAAAAACAATATTCTCCATCATGCCTTCAGTCTAGCATGCAGATCATTCCAAAAGTTCCTAATGATCTGAGAGAAATAACTTGAAGCCTACCAAAAGATATGCCTCCCCTTATTTATTAGGGGTATAAATATAATGAACATGAATAAGGGAAGTAATGAGCCTGGAGAGAGTTACATCTATAGAGAGAAACAGATAGAGCTAGGTTGACAGTGCCAGAGAGACAAAAGAGAGGGACACAGCCAGAAAGAGAAATAAAAGATAAAAATGGATAGAAATCTAAATTAATACTCCCTTGTGGGAGATAACTGAGATTCTAAGAATATGATCCCCTAGGAGTGGTAATAGAGAGAATAAACAACTCTGCTGTTGCTGTTCTTTTTATTCAAATGTCACCACAGTCATTGGGCACATTTTTGGCTAGTGCAGTCACCATCTGAGGCTGGTAAGGAAACCACCTGGAACTGGTAAATGTATTAGTTAGATGCTTTGGATGGGAGACAGGGCATGAAAGGTAGTGATGGATGACAGAGGTATATGATCAGGAATCTGTTGATATTTTATTATTGATGTTGATAATGCAAGGCAAAATTACAATGATGAGACAGAAAATTTGGGGCATTAAGTTTTTTTTTAAATTCAGTCATGTCATCATGCATTTTATTCTTTAGGTTTTGTTTTGTGATTTCTTGATTTCTCATAAAGTCATTAGCCTCCATCTGTTTCATTCTAATTTTGAGAGAACTATTTTCTTCAGTGAGCTTTTGAACCTCTTTTTCCACTTAGGTAATTCTGCTTTTGAAAGCATTCTTCTCCTCATTTTCTTTTTGAACCTCTTTTGCCAATTGAGTTAGCCTATTTTTCAAGATGCCATTTTCTTCAGCATTTTTTTGGGTCTTCTTTAGCAAGGTATTGACCCACTTTTCATGCTTTTCTTGCATCTCTCTCATTTCTCTTCCCAGTTTTTCCTCCACCTGTCTAACTTGATTTTCAAAATCCTTTTTGAGCTCTTTCATGGCCTGAGCCCATTGGATATCGATTTCAGATGTTTGGGATACAGAGGCCTTGACTCCTATGTCTTTACCTGATGGTAAGCATTGTTCTTCCTCATCAGATAGGAAAGGTGGAAACATCTGGTCACCAGGAAAGTAACCGTCTATGGTCTTATTTTTTTCCCTTTTCTGGACATTTTCCCAGCCAGTTACTTGACTGCTGAGATTCCTGTCCACCCCCACCTAGATCCTCCCAGCTAGTGCTTGGGGTCTGATATTCAAATGCTGCTCCCCAGCCTCAGGGCTTTCAGCAGGGGCAGGGCTGCTATTTAATGGGATTAAGTTCAGGTTCTCAGGTGGGGGCAGGGCTGCCTCCCAGGCTCAATTCCCTCAGGGGGTTTATGCAGAGACCTTCAGTAAAGGAGCTCCTGTTGAGCTCCTGCCTGCTCAGGTAGCCTCTGGCCACCCACTGCCTCTGCTGCTGCCTCCCGAGGGGGCCCAAGTAATGGAGACACCCCGCTCCCCTCTTGGTGCACCAAACAGTCCCTCTCACTGACCTGTGAACCTGTGGGCAGAAGTACCTTCGTGGCAGCCAGAGATTCTGTCCCTGAAGCCTGCTTGGATCTGCTCCTCTTGGTGCTGCTCAGCCAGGGCAGGGCTGGGCTCCGCTCCTGTCCAGTGTGCAAGGGACCCTTGGGGTCGGTTTTTCAGGGCTCTCTTGAATGGAAATCTCCTTCACTCCATTGCTGCATGGCTTCCACTGCTCCAGAATTTGTTAGGAGTTCTTTTTAGAGGAAATTCTTGGCCTGTGGGTTCAGAGCTAGCATATGTGAGTCTTTCTACTCCGCCATCTTGGCTCCTCCCCCTGTCATCATGCATTTTAAAGCATTTAAAAACCATGGAGTTCTTTTTAGAGTTAAAGAAACTGAGGACGAAGAGATATTAATGACTTATCCATAGTTGTAAAGTAGGTAACTGTATGAAGCAGGATTTGAGCCCACTTCTGATCCTGATTTCAAGTCTAGTACCATATACACTAATCCATAATGCCTTTTGTGGACTGAGTGAAAATAAAAGAAACAAGACACCCATGCACTGAGTCAGTCTTTGCAGAAATTGAGAATTTGTGCTTTGATGTCAACATTAAAAGCCTGCCCTATCTGAATGGCCTCAGAGAGAAAGGTATCCTTCTTTGTGTCTGGTCTGGGGTGCTCTTACCACTTAAGAAATTAAAAGACATCTCTTTTTTAACAAGGTTCTTTGAGACAATACCAAACTTTGCCTTTCATTCTTTTTCTTAGGACTCCTTTTAAGTGATTAGCCCATAAGTCCACAATTTTGAATGAAAATTTCATTTCCTATCTTCTGAGGCCTCATAGGACACAAGTTGTGTTAAGTCTGTATGTAATCTCAACCATAGGTGCCTAAGAAACACACTGTGCTTTCAAACCCATGACAGCCAGACTGTGTCTCAGTCCTTAGTTTCTGAGGATATATATATAATATATGTGTATATATATATATATATATATATATATATGTATATATATATACATATATATATATATATATACACATATATATATATATGTATGTTCATATGTATGTATACATATGTATATATATATATATATATATACACACAAACACACACATATAATTGTACAGGCTGCTGGTTGCTAGTGTTTCTTGCTTTATCTTTCACAATCTTCACCTAGGCAGCTAGGTGGTACAATGGTTAGAGTACTGATTTTGGAATCATGGATATTTGCCTGGGAACTTTTCTTCAGATATTTTCTAGTGTGACCTGGATAAGTCATTTAATCTTTCTCATTCTCAGTTTCCTCATGCGTATAATGAGGACAGTAGTATCATTTGCCTCACTGGGTGGTTTTGTGAATAGGAACATGTGTAGTGTTTCACAAACCTTAAGGTGCCTAATAAATGATAGCTACTACTACTGCTAGATTATATCTTACAATAAGCTTGCATGTATAAAGCACCTTAAGTTATGCAAAGCACTTTACTAATATCTCATTTTATCGTCATCATGGTTCTATTATCCCCATTTCACATATGAGGAAACTGAGGTTGAGATACGTTAATTGATTTTCCCATGGTTCCACACCTAAGTTGGAACCAAATTTTAATTTAGGTCTTCCTAACTCTTAAGTCCGGTGCTCTACTCATTGCACTATCCTGCTGCCTTATCTAGAGTTATAAAGTAACAGATTTGAAAAGGATCTTAATGCTCATCTACTCAAGGCGACCTATTTTTATTGAAGACAAGCCTCTTCAAGTCAGTATGCAGACTCTCAAAGCTTCTTCATCCAGCTCTGGCTCTTAATTAGCTGAAATATTTTTTATTTGCTGGTTTTGCAACAATTCTCGCTCTTTTTATAGTCTTCTTCCTGATTATTCCATAATATGTTGAAGCAGTGTGAGGTGTGCAGACCAGGTTTCCACGGATTTTAGGAGCATCACTTTACAGCTGAAAATGTGAGTGGGGAGCAGGGGGTGGGGAGGGGGTGTTGAAGACTGCTCTGACCCCACAAGCAGAGTGCTATATTTTATGTGAGCATTCATACTTCAGAAATCAGTAATCTTTAATTTCATATTTGAATTAATATTAATATTATTGTTTAGTTGATTGTCTAGAATTTTGAAAAGGTTAATAATAGAGATAAACTTAAATGTAAGTGTGAATACATATTATATATGCACATAAGTGTATATGTGTGCATACATGTCTATGTGTATATATTTGTATATATATATATATGGTAGAGAGTCTGATTATTAAACATTTGCCAGCATACCTCTGTCATACTACAACATTACTTGAACTCAGCTCTTGTGAAACACAATCCTCAGGGAATGAAATCATCATCAGATCCTAGGTCCAATTATTGTAGTCTAATAATAATACAAAGAATTGACATTTACATAGCACTTTAAGATTTGTAAAGTGCTTTATATCCACAATGTCACTTCAGCATCACAGCACCCCTGGCTATAAGGTATTCCATCTTGATGCTTACTGTTATGACTTGTCAACTGGAAGCTCTCAGTCTAGGAAGGAGGGAGATCAAATCCTGCATTCATAAAGCAAAAGTTTCAGATATAGCAATAAGAACAACAATATCTTACAGTAATATTGCTTTAAGGTTTGCAGAATACTTTGCACAGATGGTCTCATTTGATCCTTCCCCCACAACTAGTGACTCTATAAGATACCATAACTCTTCCAATGAAAACCTTGGTAACAATTAAAAAAAAATAGTACAACACACATACATACTGTTGTATATATATACACATATGTGTATGTGTGTATACACACATATACTCACATATGAATATGCATATACATTTACATATATTTGTGTATGAGTGTGCATGTATATGTATACATACACACACATACATTAAATAATACAAAGTATAGCCAAGGCAAACATGGATGAGAAGGTACTAGTAGCTGAGCAGACCAGAATAGGATGTCTGATTTTATATTTCTGTGGTCCCAAGCAAGTCACCTAATACCTCTAGAACTCATTTTCATCACCCACTAAATGAGATGTTTAGACTCAATAGTGTATAGTGTTATGCTCAATACACTCAATAGTGTATAAGGTGTTATGCATGAACATTCTATGAGAGTTGTACAATCAGGATTTTACTTCAGACATATTACTTTGGCAATTGTGTGGAGGATGAACTAGGAAGGAGAGTGAATGGATTCAGGAAAATCAGATAGGGATCTGAGTCAGAGTCTAAAAAATAGCTAATGAGGGACTTAACGAGTATTTTTGGTGTGGGGGCAGAGAAGGGAAAACATGCAAGAGAAGTTGAAGAGCATGAATCAACCAGTCTTGACATTTGATTGGATGAGGAGATGATAGAGATTGAAGAGTGGAGTAAGACTCCCAGTTTGTGAGCCAAGATCACTAGAAAAATGTTGGCCACCTTAGAAAAAATGGAGGTTAAGAGAAGGTATGGGTTTAGGAATAAAGATGATGAGTTTGGTTTCAGGCCATGTTGAGTTTGAGATGCTATGAAATATCCAGGTGGAAATGTGCCATAGGCAGCTGGAGAAGTGGGACTGGAGGAAAAAGAGTGATGAAGAGTGCACTGAGATTTTAGAGTCATTTGCATGAGTATAGTAGTTGAACCCAGAGATACTGATGAGATACATCAGAAAGAATATAAAAAGAGAAGAGGGAAATATCTAGAATAGAACACCTATGCATATCAGGAAGGATATAGACAATGTTCCTACAAATTAGATTAAAAATAATCAATAAGAGGATGACAGAACAATATCACAAAAAAATAAAACAAAACAAAAAACAAAAAACAAAGGAAGATAAGAATATTGTCAGTTTTACAAAGAGTTATTTTGTTTTTTCTTTTTAGCATGAAAACTGAAAAAAGTCTTTAAATTTAACACTAGGAACACTCTCCAACTTAGAGACAGTTGTTTTAGTCAAATAGTGATTTTGGATGGCAGACTATCAATAGTCAAAAAAGGGGAAGTGACAGCAATTATAAAGAGATTTTTCTAGCAGTTTGGTTGTGAAAAGGAGTGAGACAATAGTTGGAGTTTCTTCCAGATTTCTTTCCAGTTTTTCTGGAAGTTTTTGTCATATAGAGAGTTCTTGGCTCAAAATTTGAATCTTTGAATTTATCAAATACTAGATTATTCTATTCATTTAGTACTGTATATTGTATACATGGTGAAGCTAGGTGGCACTGTGGATAGAATGCCAAGACTGGAGTCAGGATAATTTATATTCCTGAGTTCAAATCTGGCCTCCCATACTTATTGGCTGGTGGTTCTGGGCAAGTCCTTAAACCTGTTTTCCTCAGTTTCTTCATCTGCAAATGAGATTAAAAAGAAAATGATAAATCATTCCCATATCTTTTCTAATAAAACCCCAAATGGGGTAATTAAATATTGTACATGACTAAAACAACTGAACAACAAGAAGAGTGTATACCTAATCTATTTCGTTGACCAATCGTTCTATTTCTTATTCAGTTCCAGCTTGATAAAATGATTTAGCACAGGGGATTGAGATTGAAAGAAGTACTAAGTATATTCAAACAATTGACATAGGATATACATTAATAATTAAGCATAACCTCAATTGAGAAAAAATGTTTTGAATAACAATGATTATAGTAGGTTTCAATGTTCCTCTTTCAGAGGCTGACAAACTTCACAGAATGCCAAAAAAAAGGAAACTATATTACTGAAAAAACAAAGTTGCAGAATTTAGAGCTGAAAGACTTATGGTGGATTTTGAGCGACAAGAATAAAACTATATGTGTTTCTCAGCACCAAATGATACATTTACAAAAATGGACCATGTGATTGGGCAAAAAAGAGTAAATATATATTTACAAAATCAGAAATAGTAAACCTATCTTTTAATCTGAGATATTACTATCTTGACAGGGTGTCCTGCCATGAACATGGCCATCACTAACATCACTGTCATAAGCCATACAATTTTCTATCTTCTGGGCATTCCTGGCCTGGAGGATCATCACATCTGGATCTCAGTCCCATTTTTTATCTCCTATATTGTTTCCTTCCTTGGTAACAGTCTCATCTTTACTATTGTCACCGATCCCAGCCTTCATGAATCCATGTACATCTTCCTATGCATGTTGGATGTAGTTGACATTTGCCTCTCCAATATTACAGTTTCTAAAGCCCTGGCAATTTTTTGGTATAATTCTGGAGAGATATCCCTTTTTGGATGTATTACACAATTATTCTTCATTCATGTAACTTTTATTCGTGAATCTGGAATCCTTCTGTTAATGGCATTTGACCCTATGTTACCATCTGTTACGCACTGAGATACACAATGGTCCTTACCCCCTCAGTGAGTATAAAAACCAGCATGGCTATCTTCTTCAGAAGTGTTGTTACTGTATCCCCCATCATATTCCTTTTGAAGAGACTAACCTTTTGCAAAAATAATCTTCTCTCACACACATATTGTGAACACATTGGTTTGGCAAAGTATGCTTGTGAGAGTATTTGAATGAATATCTGGTGTGGTTTATTTGTCCTTTTGATAACTGTGGTACTAGATGCTATCCTCATTGCTGTATCCTACCGTATGATTCTCCATGCCATCTTTCACATCCCCTCTAAGGACGCTCGTCACAAGGCTCTCCACACCTGTGGTTCCCATGCCTGTGTCATCTTCCTCTTTTACACCCCAGGAATCTTCACAATTCTGGTCCAAAGTTTTGGTAAACATATCCCACCTCATGTCCACATTCTAATGGCTAATGTCTGCGTGCTGGCTCCTCCGATGATGAACCCCATCATATACGGGATCAGGACCAAACAGATCAAGAACAGAGTGTCTCACTTGTTTCACAGACCAAGATGATTTCAGCAAATGACAGCTAGATGAATTTTTTCTTGGTGACTTTAACAAGGAAAAACAACGGTTTTGAACAAGGGAAATGGAGGAGGGTTAGATAATACAATGGAAAGATTTCTGAGGTATAGTTATGAAGTGGTACATGCAATGGATTTGGAGTCTGACAACCTAGGCATATATTTTGATTCTTCTTCTGTGTAAATTTGGGGACAAGTGACTTTACCTCTTTGGTTTTCAATCTTCTCATGCAGCACTCAAATGTGACCAGCCAAACCCATCTTTCTCCAAACTTTTCTATCTTTGTTGAAAGCACCTCCTTTCTTCTCTCTGGTTTGTAATTTTCTTGTCATCCTCAATTCCTTCTATCTCTATGTACTCATCCATTTGGCAAATCCTGCATGATACCTAGAATGTATATCCTTCTCACCTTCAGCTCATAAAATCCTTTTCTTTCTTCAAGAGTGCTCTCAAAAACCACCTTCTACATAAAGTCTTTCCTTTTATGCCAAGCTGGAGTACCCTCCTAACTTAAATGCCTTATATTTAGTTACATTAAATTGATATGGATTTATTGTCATTATATTTATTTTCCATCTGTATTTATGCATATGCTTGTTGGTTTTCCCATATAATGTAAGGTCCTTGAGAGGAGAAATTTTTTTTATTTCTTTGAAATTATCTTCCCAGAGAACATAATGTTTGGCACCTAGTGTGTTATTAAAAATCCTTATTGATTTCTTGCTTGGTTAAACCAAGATCCCTTCTAGCTTTAAATCCTTTTATCCTTTTGGTTTCCTCAGAGGCAGCACAGTGTATGTACTAGCAAGAGAAATGGACTAGGAGTCAAAGTAACTGTTCAGGTTCAGGTTCCAGCCTTGCAACGTGCAATTCATGTGACCTTGGGAAGCCCATTTTATTTATTTATTAATAAATATTTTATTTATCTAATTTTTAGGTTCTTTATGTGTACAATAAAAGGTTTGAAATAAATGATCTTTAAGGTCCCTTTATTTCCAAATATATCATTTTTTTGATTTTGCAAAAGCAATGACTGCTTGGTTTCGAGTACCTTTCTTTCTTTGTTTCTTTCCTTTTCTTTTTTTTTTCATTCACCATGTGTAGAACACTTTTATTTTGTTTCATTGTTAGGAATTTGAATAAAAGACCTCTTTTACCTTGTTTTGTTACTAGGCAGTCAAAGTTACCATAACATCAGAGAGGTGGCCGGTATAGTCCAAAGTGCCAAAGAATCCCTACAGTCCTTGTAAAACCAGTTTTATTATTGGGAGATAGTGGTGAGGGGCAGGAGTTTTTCCTCTGGAGTTTGTTCCAGGTCTAGTAGCAACATGAAGGCCTGGTCTTCCCCCTATTGCTGCTTTTATTATTGGATTAATGGCTGAAGGTGGCTAGGAGATCTTTTTTAAGACCTGGCCACTAAAACTAGTAGTTGCCAAGTGACCTCAGAATTTCTGAAGCAGGATTGTCTACCAGAGAATGGAGGGATATGAAGCAGATCAAGTCCCAGAGGCTTCTCCCTGACCCATTGTTCATTTTGGTCCTCTGGGGAGAACACTGGGGAAGGAGCCTTCTGAGGTGAAAAGATTGATGTCCATATCTCTACAGGTTCCTCTGAAGCTCAGCAATCATGGGCCACTAAAGTTGTAAGATCTCTTGATGCCTGACAGGCTGCCAGAGACACAGGATTAAGGTTGGCTTTTTTCCCAATGTCATGACAAAGACATATCATGGAAACCACTTCCACAGTTGCTGCCAGGCCATGGGCCATCATCATTTTACAGTCTGCTCCTGGAGTAGCTTTCTCCAAAGGAGGGGAGGTCCAGGTCCAAAGGGACGACAGGAATACTTTACAAAATGTATGGTCTTGAGAAACCATGGGATACCAATTATGTATCAGAATAAATTTTCTAGCTTCTTCCAAATCTAGTAGTACTATGGGCCATCACTATTATGTAGTCTGATTTTGGGGCATTTTTCTCTCCAGGAGGAGAGTTCTGAGCCCAAAGTGAAGACAAGAATAGTTCATTAACTGTGTGACCTTGAGGACCCATAGAGTACCATTTCTCCAGTAGAATTAAGTTTTCTAGCTTCTTTCAACTCTAGTAGTACCATCAATGACCAGGATTTACATGATCTTAATAGAGGAAGAACTAGGGAATTTTCAAACAAACAAGAGCCTGGCCACTGACAAATTGTCATTTGGTTAGTTGAGTCAAAAGCACATAAAAATGGTTCCATTCTCTATTGCTCAAGTCATGCTTTCTTGAAAGATGAAAGGGTTGAGAAAGGACTTCAGAATGAGATAGGTGAAACGCATTTCCAGTTTGTAGATTCTGTCCATGCTTTAAGGGTCTTGGACCTCAAAATTTGAACAGCTACAGTTGCCTGCAGAAGGTGATTCAGGTCACCACAAAGATTCCCTATGGTGACCTGGCAGGCTGCTCAGTAAGAACTACTGGAATGAACTGGCCACAGCTGCTCAGCCCATAAAACAGAAGCAGATACTGTAATAGATTAGAAACCAGAATCCAACAATTATGTACTAGAGGCAGCAGGCAAGTCTCTAAGTACTTGAGGATAGTGCCTGGAGCCTCGAGGTTCCCACCCACAGTGTGGGAAGGGAGGGAATAGGGCCCAAGGACCTAGAGGCCCAAGGGCATGTTCATCTTGAAAGCTGGTCTCTAGTACCTTTCTACAAAAATTACCTTTATCTGGCTTTCCCTTTTTTCCTTCCCCATCCTGTCCTTTCCCTTTAAACTTTAAACCTACTGCTCTCTGAAGCTGGGAAGTCAATGCGACCCTGCCTAAGGGTTCTGGACTAGCCTACCTTTAGAGTGATTATCTGTAGTAACTGCTGATGTTTCTCACTCAGCCTGTTGTCTTTCTTTTTCTTGGCCTCATTATAGGGGCCATGCCCTGGCTACTGCTTAAACAGTCCTATTCAATGAATGGGTGTTACTTCACCCTAAGTGCCTGCAAAGACCTTGCCCTAAGGGGCCCAAGGTCTCCCAGGGATCATCACCAATCATCCCAATGAATGGTCACTGGATTCAGATGACTCTGGAGGATAAGTGAGGCTGGTGACCTGCACAGCCCTCCCTCATTCAAAACAAAGTCAAGTGCAAGTCATGCCATCATTTCTCTGATGCCATGGTCTTCTTTGGCAACAAAGGATAAACACAAATAGCTTCTAGGACTGTATCCCAAAGAGAGCATAAAAATGGGAAAGGGTACCACATGTGCAAAAATATTTATAGCAGCTCTCTCTGTGGCGGCCAAGAACTGGAAATGGGGAATGGTTGCACAAGCTGTGGTCTATGAATGTGATAGAATACTATTGTGCTAAAAGAAATGATGAGCAGCAAGACTTCAGAGAGTCCTGGAGGGCCCTATATGAATTGATAGTGAGTGAAAGGAGCAGACTCAAGAGAACTTTGTACACAGCAACAACCACAGGAAATTTTTGAGGAATTTTTCTGGTAGACTCTGTCCTTCACAGCAAAGCAAGGACCTAAAAAATTTCCAATGAATTCTTGAGGCAAAATGCCTTCGACATCCAGAGAAAGAACTATGGAATTGGATCCCAGAATGAAGCAGACCATTTTCTTTTTTGTTATGTTTGTTTTGTTTTTTGTTTTATGGTTTCTCTCATTAATTTTAATTCCTGTATGCAACATGACAAAGGTGAAAATATATTTAATAAGAATGTATGTGTAGAACCTGTATAAGTTTGCATGCTGTCTTGGGAAGGGAGTGGGGAGTAAGGGTGAAAGGAGGGGAAGGGAAGGGAAAAAAAATCTAAGATATATGGGAGTTATTGTAAATATTGAAAATAAATTAAATAATTAAAATAAAATAATAAAATGGTTAAAACAAACAAACCAAAAAAAAAAAAGAGAGAAAGGTGGTCCCAAGATTTTGTAATGCCTCTAATGCATATGGAGTCATATACACCTTATCTAGAAAGCAACATAATACCATTTAGTATTTCTAAGTAGAAGAATCGCATCAGATTAGTGTGTAATAGAGGTTAGTCCAGCCAAAATATGGAAGCTATAGGTAAAAGAGATGGCAAGCTGCAGCAACCCACAACATATTGTTACAGTAGTCTAGATAGGTGGTATTGAGGGTATATATTAGAGTGGAGGATTATGTTCAGGAAGAGGAGAGATATGGAAACATTGTTATTGGGATAGAATAAACAGGATTTATTGGAAATGGGAAGGAAAGGAAATTAAAGAGACACCAAGGTTTAGAAGAGTTTATAACAAAACTTGGACCTTGACTAATTCTTTTGGTGTTGATTATCTTAACATGACTCCAGTCACTTTCAATTCAGGTTCACTGATTAGGAAAGATTCATAAAGAGTAAACATGAATCAATCAATCTATCAATCAATTCCTATTTATTATGTACCTACTAGTGCAGAACACTGAACTACACTTAATGAAGCAATCCCTATTGGCAAGGAGTCTCCATTCTCATGGAAACAGATAATCACACATATCATAACAAGTTTCTGAGAAAGAATTTAAACTCATATCTCCCTTACTCCTGGTTCATCACTCTACCCATTGCACCACCTATTTGCCTCGGTGCTATGCACCTATATGATGTGATATTGCACATTATAGTTCTCATTTGGTTAATTATTCCCCTGTAGAACTATGAACGATAGAAAGACAGGGATTTTGCCATATTTTCCTCAGTGCTTAATATACAGTCTTTCACGTAGTAGACATTTAGTATATGTTCACTTGTATGGTACTCATTCCACTGACTGTTCTACTCAATGCTGTGTTTACTCTAGGTCCCTTGAATCTGATTGGTAAACTTTTCCCTTATCTTACTGAGTGTCAATTCTCTGCCGCTTCCTGGAATGTGATTCTCTAAGCAACTAGGACTATTATCTCCACTTCCTTCCCGAAGGTACTTAGACTTGGTCCTTGAGTTCCTTAGCTCAGATTGGTCGATTTGGGCCCTGTTTTGTTGAGGAAGCCTGCATGGGTCTTCACAGCACTTCTTGGATAACTCTACTATGCACCAGAGAACCTACCACCATTCCTTTCTATCTTCCCTTTTTATATTGTCTTTCCTGTTGGAATATAAACTGCTTGATGTCAGGGGCCATCTTGTTTGCTTGTATTTTTGTCCCCCAAATTATGGGTACATGGTAAATATTTAAAAAATACTCTTATCTTTCTGTCTCCTTGTTTGAGGATTTTTGTCTCTGAACTGGTTTGGTTTGCTAGGTTCAAAAATGCATTGCATCTGCATCGTAATGTCAATGTCTTTTCAGGCATTGCCACCATAGCCAAATGCCTTTCTTTGTTCCCATTTACCTCTTTCTCTCCTAGTCCTTCACTGCCATACTCAAGGGTTCTTGTACAGCATATTTGGAGATTTATTTATAAGGCAAAAATACACAAGAATACACAAATTCATAAGAAATCTAACAAGTTAAGGTAATTGAGATCATGTATAAAAATATTTCCCTGACCCACACTGAGTGGCACCAAAACTTTTTTATCCTTGTCTTAGGGAAATATAGTGCAAAATACTGAAAAAACAAAACAAAAGAAAATGACAACAATTTTTCTTTGAAGACATAAATGAACACTAGCACTATAACTTATCATCTCTACAATTCTGGACAAAGTATTTACTCTCCTATACCTCAATCCCCTCATTTGTAAAATGTGAATAATGGTGCTGAGACCCCACCTTATTGATAGGGTTGTTGGGTAGAAAATATTTTATACACATTAATGATACACTTGCAATGAATGAAAGGAATACATAAGATCTATTAGTCAGTTCTGCCATATGGCCCTCCTTAGGTCAGAGAATGTCTGCCAGCACATTTTGCTCTCTCTTTGGTCCTTGATGACAGTGATGACTTCCCTTTCAGAAAATGCTCTTCTCTGTTTTCATAGTTGTCCTCTTTGTTAAGTGTATAAGTTGATACATTCCCAATTCTATGTTTAGACAACCATGAAGCCTTCTGATATAGCATCAGTCATGGGAAGGTGGGTATGGAATACACTACTAATATTACTTGATAATACTTAGCCAACTACTAATTTTTTCCCCTCCAGGGACAACTAAGGAAATGCAAAACAATATTCCTATCATCTTCAAAATAATAGCCTTCAACCTGAAATTCATATCACCCCCAAAGCTCCTCATGCTATGACAAACAATGCTATTGTCTTCTAAAAGACACCCCTTATTGATAGGGATACACATCAATGAAGACTATAACAAGAGTGGAGAGACATACACACAGAGAGACAAATAGAGACAGAAATGGAGAAACAGATAGTAAAGTTGTCTGAGATAGAGGTTGAAAGACCTAAATTGAAATTGATCGTCCTCCATGAGAGACTCCTAGGATTTTGTATTCCCTCATGCCAAACTTGACCCTTGGGACTTTTAAAGAATGGAATAAATTATCCTGTTGCTCTCATCCCTTTTACTCAAGTGTTTTCATAATCAGTGGGAATGTTTTGCCCAATTAGGTCGCCACTTGAGGTTCCTGAGGAAACCACTTGAAAGTGGTAAGTTGCTTAGTTAGGTATAGGGCATGGATGGGACATGAGAGGAGGATGTGGTAGTGATGGATGACAGAGGAGCTTGTTCAGGAATAAATAGTGAGGTAAATTTATAAGGACATACCAGAAAATTTAGGAAATTCCTCATATAATATATTTTAGGCTGCAGAGAAACTTAAAGACCATTGACTACAATCCATTTATTTTACTGATAAGCAAGCTGAAGCTGAGAGAAGTTAAATAACTTGCTCATAGTTGCAGAGCAGCTAAATATATGAAGTAGTATGAGAACTGAGATCTGCTCCTGATTCCCAGTTCAATGCCATATCCACTATACCACAATGCTTTTTGCGGTAAGTGAAGAAAACAAGAGGTACATGCATTGTGGTCACACAGCAGAGACGGAATATTTCTTCTTTGAGGTCAGTATAAGAAAGCCCACCCCTCTCTGAATGTGCTCAGAGGAAAAGCATCATTCTTTCCATGTAAAGAGACCTCTTCCTTAACACAGGTTTTTGAAGCCCCATAAAGCCCCACCCTTCCTTTCTTTCTCCCAGGGCCTTTTCCCAGTGATTAACCCATAAGTTAGCAATTTTGTGTGATAAACATCTTACGTATCATCTGAGATCTTAAAGGAACAGCCTTTGTTAAATCTATATGTTATGCCAACCTTAAGACAGAGTGTTTGGCTCAACAAGTAGTCTGTACTTTCGATTTAAAATCTCCTCCCCCCACATATCTATACATTTCTCAAGGCCTAGTTTTTGAGAAAAAAATATGGTTATTTATGGTTGCTTCCAAGAATAACTCTCAGGTGCATGTGAGTGCTGTATATTTGGACAAGTTGTTGACTGCCGGTTCTTTCCTTTATCCTCTTGGTGTGTTAACTAAGACAACTAGATGGCACAGAGGTTAGAGTGTTGAATTTGTAATCAGGGAGATATGAATTGGGATCCTACCTTTGACATTTCCTAGATTTGTGATCCTGGGGATGTCATTTTTTCTTCCTCTTTCAGACTCAGTTTCCTCATTCATAAAATGGGGACAGCAATAGCTTATAATCTGCCACAACCCCTCCCCCCAATTACTTTCAAAAGTTCTACTTTCTAAGTAGTCATGGTCATCTTTTACTTCTAAATTTGACGTTTTGAACTTAAACATTTTTCTATTAATATTACATTTTTTAGACTTAACATTACAGCCTGCTAAGATCTTTGTTTAAAAACATTGTTCTGATACAGCTTCTTAGAAAAAGGTGTCATCTATGCTTTTATTCCAATGTTAATAGAAATGTTAGACATCAACGATGCAAGAGAAGATCTTGATTGATCACTATCCTTCATTTCATCTTTGGGAAGGAAAAAAAATAATCCACATATATTTGATTTGGATGATTTTCTTCAAGACTGAACACTGTTTGCATAATCTAGTGTTTAGGATTCTGAGTAACCTTCCCTTTCCCAAATCATGTCTCTTTGACTCATTTCCTCTAACATAGAGAATTGTCTCTGGAAAGTGTCAACATATAACTCGTATTTAACTTGGTTTCCATAGCTGTGGATTCATAGGTCTCTGGCTTTCAACATGCACTCTAAGGTAATATTCATTTAAGTACAGCAACCATCCCCATTCCCAACCTCTTTTTTTCTATCAGAAAAAAAACGCAGAAAATGCATGGTGGACTCACAGTAGTCTATAAACAAAAAATGAAATGCTCCTTCCTCCAAGCTAAGTCTCATCTTCCCACCTCTCCTCCCTTAGGGAACATAAAACACTGCAGACTAGACTCTACCCTTTTTTTTTCAGAATGTTCGGCAAACATACTTAGGTTGGCTGAGTAGGAAATTCCCTCATTTATGGTGAGTCCCAGGAACCCATACTGGCCTCCATAACATTATGTTATGTGACCACTCTAGTAATTAGAGCCCTCCTGAAGGGAAGTATTTAACATGCATAATGAAAATTTAACAAGTGATTTCCCAAACCAGAACTTGTTCCAACACAACACTGGATATATACATAATATTCATCTATTCAAGAGACTCCATTGTCTAATAACTTCTCTGCACAGATAAACAAATTTTACCCCTCTCAAACTTGGCATTCTCAGTGTAGTATTACAGAGACTGGTCTTATAGAGAAATCCCCCTTCTTTCTCTAGAAGGTTGAGATTCAATATTTTCCAACTATGGTGGTGTCTTTCTGCTCCTTTGTAGCCAAATGGTTGAGAGGCAGGCTACTAATGTATGTCTCTATCACCTCTTCTCATGAGTATATTCCAGGAACTGCGAGCCCAGGAAATCAGGATCCAGATATTCTTTATGACCCACTACTTATCCTGCTCTTGGCATCTATTGTTCAGAGGCACACCCAACTTGGGCTGGTTGGTCACTCTGAGGTTGAATTCACTCTCCAAGTACCCAGGTCTACTCTTATGACTCTACAGTTGTACATTTCATATCAAGGGACTAAAGGGCAGGGTACTCCTGTGATCTGGAAAATCCATATACATTTTTGACCCTTCTTTTGTACTAGAGAATCTGATTGTTTTCTTTTATGGCATGTTTCCAGTATCTTATTGTAAAATTTGGGTTAATTATTTCGTTATCAGATATATATAGGTCAATGTTAAGTAAAAATACTTTTTTTCTGTATGGTCTGCCAGCCTTTGCATGTCTATGTCTTTTGAAAAACAAACTCCCACAACCTGAAATTCCCATTTAATTTCTTATATTGTCCCACAACATATTAAAACCATGATGGGGAAAGTCACAATGTTGAAGGGATAAATAGTCTCTTAACTGTGACCAGTGAATGGAAAAAAGGAGAAATGGCTCATTTTTTATATATTCTGCACAAATGAATAACATATACCTATAGGCAAAATCAGTGAATTTATCCTGTCACTGATCTGTCATTAATCCTCTGTTAGGCATGAAGGACTTTGTAAGTGACAGTGGGCATGTCCACATCATAGCATCTCCCATACATTGTTAATCTAGAACACATCAAAGGAAGTTGAACCAAGATGGTGAGGAAACAGGAAATCACAGCAAAAGAACAGTTCAGGGACTGGTTATACTTACCTCTAAACAGAGAAAAGGAGAAACACTCTTGTAAAAAGGGATCTTTACTCATAACTAGTTTTTGCTCTGCAGCATATGCTTTTTTTCCCAACTCTGTGATCACTTCCATTATGTGATAAACCTACAAGTTATATTAGTATACACATTTCTGGTTTTCAAGTCAACTATTTAAAAGAGCAGGTCAGACAAGGGATATCTGGGTTTAAATCTTGCCTCTGGCATATATACTATATGAACCTGGACAAATCCTTGAACTACTTTACCCCCCTGCAGCATTGTAAGACAATTATTTGCAGAGTACTTATCCTTACTTATCCTCTGGATACATTTTCGCTGAAGAAATCACAAGCATAGGCCAAGAAGAAAAAATCTGAAAACAATTTTAAAGTATTCCAAACTTCATTAGGAAGACAGTTTAGATAATCCGTTGGGCCCCAGGGAGAAGAATCAGAAAAATAGATAGAAATTTCAAAGATGTAGATTTAGATTTGATAAAAGGATAAAAAACTCTTAATATTTGAAGAAGTTGAATAGGCTACTTTGTGAGATAGTGGGTGTGACTTTGCTGGAGTTCTTCACAGAAAGGAATAATAACATTTGTTGGGAATACAGTAGAAGAATCTTTGGTTACATGAAGATTATGCTAGCTGTCTTCTTAGCTAGTTATAACTCTGTGACTGATTTAATGATGTGATGTATTTGCAGTTATATGAATATGCACATTTCTGGTTTTCAAGTCCACAGGTAAGAAGAGGAGAGATTAACTTTGTTAATAGCCCCACTTGGAAGCCTTTGGCCTCTTGATTAATGTAATTTAGGCTCCAAACTCATGGCCAATGGAACAGTCTTTATGCCATCCCTACTTTTGCTGATTGGGATACCTGGCCTGGAGGCTGTGCAGTGCTGGATTGGAATTCCATTCTGTACCATGTATATCATTGCCATGGTTGGAAATTACCTGCTCCTGTTCATCATCCGATCTGAAAGCAGCCTCCACAAGCCCATGTACCTCTTCCTGGCCATGCTGGGGGTCACTGACATTGCCCTCAGCACTTGCATTCTGCCCAAGATGCTGGGCATTTTCTGGTTTGATCTGAAGGAGATCTACTTTGAAGCCTGTCTCCTGAAGATTTGGCTCATCCACACATTCCAGTCCATAGAGTCAGGCATCTTATTGGCCATGGCCGTGGACAGATATGTGGCCATCTGTGAGCCCCTGAGACATACTACTATTTTCACCCCAAAATTCCTCACCCAGATTGGAGTTGGAGTGACATTAAGGGCTTCCATCCTGGTGGCTCCGTGTCTTGTGCTTATCAAATGCCATCTGAAACACTACAAAACCATAGTCATCTCCCACACCTATTGTGAGCACATGGCCATTGTAAAGCTAGCTGTTGATGACATCCGGGTCAACAAGGCCTATGGTTTGTTTGTGGTCTTTACCATCCTAGGCTTTGACATCATCTTCATTACTCTGTCCTACATTCTGATCTTCATAGCAGTGTTCTGCCTACCACAGAAAGAGGCTCGACTCAAAGCCTTCAACACCTGCATCGCCCACATCTTTGTATTTCTTGAATTCTATCTCCTTGCCTTCTTCTCTTTTTTCACTCATAGGTTTGGGTTTCAGATTCCCCCTTATGTCCACATCCTTCTCTCTAACCTTTATCTCTTGGTTCCACCTCTTCTCAACCCCATTGTCTATGGAGTAAAGACCAAGGAAATTAGAAATGGCATCATTAAAATGTTGTACCATTAAGAGCTGCCCTAATCCTTGAGAATTTTGTTATAGTGAACAACAATAGTTCTCCGCATTGTTCAGAAATATCAATCTTTCTCATCCTTCTCATTTATGTTGTCTTGTGAGATGTGAGTCTACAGTCTCTTCAGATTTTTACAAACCACACTGGTAAGTATGGCAATCTCCTTGTTATCACATGCAATGAGCAATTAAAAGGTTACAGTGCAGTAGAATCATAGAGATGTGAATTTAATTGAATTTAACAAAAGTTGTTGTTTTTAATATTTATTAGGTGCTGTGTTAAATTTTAATGGGAATATAAAAGTTAGTAATGTAACCCTTGGGCCAAGTTTGATGTATTTGGATTAAACTCTCCTCTTTGTCAGAGAACCTATTACCCAATGCTGCTTTTCTGTGTAAGGGGCAGAGCTGTTATGAGAACTTGGAATAAGAGAAAACTTGCTGTTTCATGCTTCAAGCTAAGACATGTATTTGCAAGACACTCTCTGAGGAGAAATAAGAGAGAAAAGAGAAAAGACTTTGGAGGTAAACATGTAGAGGAAAGCCATTGTTGTCAATGTGTCCCTAGTTTTCATCTTGTGTTTCTCAAGACTTTGACCAGTTCTCTAGTTTAAGCTGAGATATTTCATGCCCAATGGGATAGGTCATTTTTTCTGTGTCTTATCTGATATATTCAAATGAATAAAGGAATGAATTTATTTTATTTATGTTTTAAATGTATTTATTTGTAGTTTTCAACATTTACTTCCTTAAGTTTTATTTTTTTCCCTCCCTCTTCATGCCTCTACCTCCCCAATATAGCATACACTATGATATGACTATACATATACATTCTTATTAAATACATTTTCATATTAGTCATGGTGCACAGAAAAATGATAGTGAATGAAAGAGAACATGATAAAGAAATAACAAAGCAAAACAAAAAAGAAAATAGTCTACTTCATTCTGTATTCTGACAACATTTTTCTGTCTCTGATTGTGGATGTCATATACCTACATGAATCCTTCGGAATTGTTATAGGTCCTTTCATTTTTGAGAAGGTCTAAGTCTATCAAAATCAGTCATTGCAAATTATGGCTGTTTCTGTGAAAAAAAAATTTATGCTTTCTTCACTCAGCATAGGTTCACATGTCTTTCTAGGATTTTCTGAAGTCCACCTGTTCATCATTTCTTATAGTACAATAGTCTTTCCTTACATTCATTTACCACAATTTATTCAGCCATTCTTCAACTGATGGTCATCCCCTTTAATTTCCATTTCTTGATCACCACAAAAAGAACTGCTATAGATACTTTTGTACATATGGGTCTTTTTCCCATTTCTACGATCTCTTCTGGATATAGTCCTAAAAGCAGTATTGCTGGGTAAAAAGGTGTACACATTTTTTATAGTATTTTGGGCAAAGTTCTATTTGTTCTCCTGAATGATTGGACCAGCTCTCAGTTCCACCAACAATGAATCAGTGTTCCAACTTTCTCACCTCTTCTCCAACATTTATCATCTTCCTGTTTTGTCATGTTAGCCAATCTGACAGGGGTGATGTAGTATGTCAGAGTTGTTTTGATTTTCATCTCTATAATCAATAGTTACAGACTATTTTTTTCATATGGCTATAGATAATTTTAATTTCTTCCTCTGACAACTGCCTGTGCATATACTTTGACCACTTATCAATTGGGGAATGATTTGTATTCTTATAAATTTGACTCAATTATCTGTATATTTTAGAAATGAGGCCTTTATCAGAGACACTAGTTATAAAAATTCTTTCCCAGTTCTCTGCTTCCCTCCTATTCTTGGCTGCATTGGCTTTGTTTGTACAAGAACTTTTAATCTGATATAATCACAATTATCCATTTTGTATTTCATAATGTTCTCTATTTCTTGTTTGGTCATAAAGTTCCCCATTTTCCATAAACCTGACACAAACTGTTCCTTGGTCCCCTAATTTATTTACAGTATCATCTTTTATATCTAAATCATGTGCCCATTTGGATTTTGATGTTGGTATGTGGTGTCAGACACTGGTCTATGCCCAGTTTCTGCTATATCATTTTCTAATATTTGTCAAATAGTGAATTCTTATTACAGAAATTGGGGTTTAGGGGTTTATCAAACAGTAGACTTCTGTAATCATTGACTTCTGTGTCTTTTGTACCTAAGCTATTCTACTGATCTACCTCTCAATTTTTTAGCCAGTACTAAGTAGTTTTGATGATTGCTCCTTTGTCAAACAATTTAAGATCTGGTATGGCTAAGCTACCTTCCCTAACATTTCTTTTCATTAATTCCCTCAGCATTCTGGACCTCTTGTTCTTCTAGATGAATTTTGATGTTATTTTTTTCTAGTTCTACAAAATAACTTTTTGGTAGTTTGATTAGTATGACACTGAATAAGTAAGTAAATTTAGGGAGAATTGTCATTTTTATTATATTAGTTCGGCCTAAACCCAAGCAAGTGTTGTTTTCCTGTCATTTAGATCTGACTTTATTTGTGTGAAAAGTGTTTTGTAGTTGTATTCATATACTTCCTGGGTTTATTTTGACAAGTAGACTCCCAAATATTTTATAATGTCTATAATAACTTTAAGTGGAATTTCTCTAATTCCTGCTTTTGGGCTTTGCTGATGATTTATGTGGGTTTATTTTGTATCTTGCAACTTTGCTTAAGTTATTCATAATTTCTATTTTTTCTTGGTTTTCTAGGATTCTCATATCATCAGCAAAGAGTGATAACTTAGTTTCTTCTTAGCCTATTCTAATTACTTCAATCTTTTTTTCTTCTCTTATTTCTAAAGCTAACATTTCTAGTACCCTATTGAACAGAAGTGGTGATAATGGACATCCTTGTTTCACTTCCAATCTTATTGGAAATGCATCTACCTTTTCCCTATTACCTGTAATGCTTGCTTAAGATTTTAGGTTGATACTACTCATCATTTTAAGGAAGGCTCCATTTATTTCTCTGCTCTCTAATGTCTTTAATAGGAATTGGTATTGTATTTTGTCTGAAGTTCTTTCTACATCTATTGAGATAATCATCAGGTTTCTATTAGGTTTGTGGTTGACATGATTAATTATGCTGATAGTTTTCCTAATATTGAACCAGCCCAGCATTTTTGGTGTAAATCCCACCTTATCAAAATGTATTTTTCTCATGATAAGTTATTGCAATCTTTTTGCTAATATATTATTTAGATTTTTTGCATCTATATTCATTAGAGACATTGGTCTATAATTTTCTTTCTGTTTTTGGCTCTTCCTGGTTTAGGTATCAGTACCATATTTGTATCATAGGAAGAATTTGGTAAGACTCCTTCACCAGTTTCCCAAATAGTCAATAACTATTGTAATTAACTGTTCCTTAAATGTTTGATAGAATTAACTTGTAAATACATCTGGCCTTTGAAATTTTTTCCTAGGAAGTTAGTTAATTGATGGCTTATTCAATTTCTTTGTTCTGAGATGGGGTTATTTAAGTATTTTACTTCCTTTTATATTGATCTGGGAAATTTATATTTTTGTAAATATCCATTTCTCTAAGATTGTCAAATTTATGGGCACACAACTGGGTAAAATAATTCCTAATGATTGGTTTAATTTCCTCTTCATTGGAGATGAATTCACTCTTTTCATTTTTGATGCTGGTAGTTTTGTTTTCTTTCTTTTTCTAAATCAATTCAACCAAGGGTTTATCATTTTTGTTGTTTTTTTCATAAAATCAGCTTAGTTTTATTAATTAGTTCAATGGTTCTCTTAATTTCAATTTTATTAATCTTGCCTTTTTTCATATTTCTAGTTTGGTATTTAATTTAGGATTTTTAATTTATCCTTTTTCTAGCTTTTTCAATTGCATGCCCAATTTATTGAACTCCTCTTTCTCTATTTTATTCATGTAAGCATGCAGAGATATAAAACTCCCCCTAAGAACCACTTTCACTGACTCTCATAAGTTTTGGTATGTTGTTTCATTATTATCATTCTGTTAAATGAAGTTATTGATTGTTTCTATGATTTGCTATTTCACCCTCTTATTCTTTGGGATTAGATTATTTAGTTTCTAGTTAATTTTTATTCTATATTTCCATAGCTCTTTATTATATATAATTTTTATTGCATCATGATCTGAAAATAATTCTTTTATTATTTCTGCCTTTCTGCACTGGAATGTGAGGTTTTTATTTCTTATCGATGGCCAATTTTTGTGAATGTGCCGTGTGCCACTGAGAAAAAGGCATATTCCATTCTATCCTCATTCAATTATTTTTCCAGAGATCTATCATTTCTACCTTATCTAGAGTTCTATTCACCTCCTTAACTTCTTTTTTGTTCATTTTGATGTTAGTTCAGAAAAGGAGAGGTTGAGGTTTTGCTATCAGTTTCTACCTCTTATTCTCTTAACTTCTCTCCTCTAAGAATTTGGTGCATATATGTTTAGTAATGATATTACTTCATTGTCCATGGTGGCTTTTAGGAGGATATAGTTTCTTTCCTTATGTCTTTTGATTGCTTTTGCTTTGTTTGAGACAAGGATTGCTACCCCTGCTTCTTTTAGTTCAGCTGAAGCATAATATATTATACTCCAACCTTTTACCTTTACCCTGTATATGTTCTCCTGTTTCAAATGTATTTCTTGTAAACAGTATATTGTAGGATTATGTTTTCTTTAAATCCATTTTGCTATTTGCTTCTGTTTTATGAGAGAGTTTATCCCATTCATAATACTTGTTATGGTTATTATCTGTGTCTCTCTCTCCATCTTATTTTCCCCCTTTTATTCTTTTTTTTTCTCCTTTCTCTCTTACCCTCCTCAGAAGAGTTTGCTTTTGACCACCACCTCCCTCAATCTTCCTTCCCTTCTATCAGCCCTTCTCTCTTTTCTTTCCCTTTTTTCTTACTACTTTTCTCTCCTTTCTAATCACTCCCTTGCTTTTCCTTGCCTTTCTCCTCCAACTGCCTGTAGGGAATGTTAGTTTTCTTTATTTAATTAAGTATATTTATACATCCTCGAATCAAATCTAATAAGAGCAAAATTCAGACAGTGCCCATCTACCTCCCTTCTTTTATTCTACTGTAATATACTTTCATGCCTCTTCATGTGATGTAATTTACCCTTTTCTGCCTCCTTCTTTCCTATTCTCCCAAAAAAATCCCTTTGCACAACTTAGTTTTTTTTAAATCTCATCAGTAAATTTATACCCACACCATTTTCTTTGTATATCACTTTTAAATGTTATCATGAAGATACTGTTCTCAAGATTTATTTTTTAAATTTTATTTTTTCATTTTTTAACACAGTTTATAATACATAAAACAATTCAAACTTTTGGTCAGGTGATACTTCTTTTTAAAATATTTACAACATGGACCACAAAAGAATTTTCTTTTAAACCTTAACCAACTGAGACACAAATAGTATTTAAGTTGCTAACCCCTCAAGTTCTTGACCTAATTGTTTCCACAGTATTGTGAAGAATTAAATGTCCCTTATTGTTGTTGGTCTAAAGTCCTATGCCTAATAGTTTAATTTTAGACTTAACCTCAGATATTCCCCTACCAACCTTCTATAATTGAACAGATCTGGTATTAAGCTTGCAAACCTTTTGACTATAGAAAATTGCCACCAATTGCAGGGATACAATATCTCCCTGACTTCATGTCAGTTCCATGTAAGATTAGGTTATCCACTTGCATTCAGTCAGGCTTAAGGTCTGCCAGGTGTCAGTGGGGAAATTGAGTCAGGATAATCCCACTTCAGCCCAGGCTGAACAGCCACTCTCCCACCCTTTCCATGAGATCACCTTTTGCAGTTCATACCAGCATCTCACCAGTTTACTGACATCATGGGTTGGAGGCTCAGATTACCTTTCTTGCTACCCATACCTGGAGTTAGACTAAGAAGAACAGTCACTTAATAGTCCCATAGCATCTAAAAAATGGCAAGTCCCAATAACCAGGTTTCAAATATGCTTATAATTTCCACTTTGGCTAAGGAACATCTTTTGAGGCAAGTCTTAAGTGGCTTACATACCTTTCTATATATGTTCTAGTTCCTGATTAAATAGCAATCATAAAATCAAATTTA
>CM053771.1:72809198-72865971 GCA_028658325.1 Potorous gilbertii | reverse complement strand
ATTCCCCAATTGATGGGAATCTCCTTGATTTCCAGTTCTTGGCTACCACAAAGAGTGCCGCTATAAATATTTTTGTACATGTGGGTCCCTTTCCCATTTTTATAATCTCTTGGGGATACAATCCTAGTAGTGATATTTCTGGGTCAAAGGGTCCTTCTTATATTTTAATGTAGAATCTACAAGGCCCTGTGCAATCCTGACCATAGTTCCTAGATATTTGAATTGTTCCTTTCTGGTTGCTTGCAGTATTTTCTCCTTGAACTGATAATTTTAGCATTTGGTACAAGATTCCTTGGCTTTTCAATTTGGGATCTCTTTCAGGAGGTGATCAGTGGATTCATTTGATGACTATTTTACTCTCTGGTTCTAGTAATTTGGGGTTTTTTTACTTGATGATTTATTGGAAGATACTGACCATGCTGTTTTCTTCATCATGACTTTCTGGTAGACCAATAGTTCTTAGATTATCTCTATTGGATCTGTTTTCCAGGTCAGTTGTTTTTCCAGTTGGATATGTTACATATTCTTCTATTTTTTATTCTTCAGATTTTGTTTGACTGATTCTTGGTGACTTGTTATCGCTAGCTTCTACTTGCCTAATTCTGATTATTAACAAATTACTTTCTTCAGTTACCTTTTGTAGTTCCTTTTCCATTTTGCCAATTTCACTTTTTAGGGAGTTTTTTTCTTCAGTGATTTTTTTTTCTATTTTGTCAATTTTTAAGAGAATTGTTCAATTGTTCCTCAGCCTCTCTAATTTGACTTTTAAAATACTTCTTGTATTCTTCCAATAATGCTTTTTTGGCTTGAGATAAGTTCATATTCCCTTTTGATATTTTAAATGTGGCTGTGGATATAGTGTCAATGCTGTCCTCTTTGGAATTCCTTTTTTTTTTTAATTTTCCCTGTCCCCACAGTAAAAATCCGTGGACTTTGTTTTTCTAATTTGCTTTTTGCCCATTGTGTTTACCTTTTTCCTGGTTTTCAAAATAGATCTCTGCTCCTGGTGTGCAGGGAGCTCTGTCCCACACTTGGGGCTGAAACTTGCAGCTTGAGAGGTGGAGGAAGGGTGCTGGAGGTCTCCTCCCTCTCTCTGGACTGTTTTAGAGCACAAGTAGGCTCAGAAACTCAGCACTGTTTGTGCTGCTGTCTGACAATTCTCCTGACTATGTGAAGGCATGCCTGGGGTCTTGGTGTTGGCACTTTCCAGCTCCACCATCCTGGGCCTCAGGATCTCCCTGTGGTTGGCTGAGGAGGGGCTTGTTGCTAGCTTGCTGGGATGCCTCCTATTCCATACTGGATCCCTTCAGCCACAGTAAGAGATTAATTTCCCTTGCCTCCTGAGCTACAAGACTACTATGCCCTTTCCAGTGGCTCTACTATTCCAGGATTTTTCCTGAGGAAATATTCTCTGGGTTTTTTGAGATCAATAAAGGAGGTTGAGAGCACTTACAGTTTACTCCACCATCTTGGCTCCTGGAAGTTTTCAAGAAGGAATTTATTTTAAAAAGAATTTAGTAAATGCTTATTATATGGAATGCATATAAGGCGGGCTAATCTCTAGGGATACAAAGACAAAAGTCAGTTTCTGATCTTGAGAGAGGTTGCTTGAGGAACTTACATGCAAATTGGGGATACAACATACACCGAAGGAATCAGCTTCCAGTTGGATGGAGACAGAGATGTGTTTCAACCTGCTTGAACCAGTCCTTAAGAGCCTCTTTTTCTATTTTCTAAATCCTTAGATAAATGTGTTTATATACTATTAATTATTTGTGCTGATCTTTTATGCAACTAGCGTTTGGTGAGGAGTCAAAGTTTCATATTAAATTGTCTTAGGAATAGTGAACAGGAAAACAACTAGATTCTAAGAACAAAATCATTTCCCCTAGACTAGAAATATTTGATGCATGAGTCACATAGAGATACTTATGGCTTAGTTCTTTTCTCTCTGGGGAGTGTAGAGTAATCAGCCTTGTAGAACCTTCTCCAATTCCCTCTAAACGAATTCTACTTTGAGGAGATGTTGGTGTGATCCCAGATTCCATTCCTCTCTGCTAATTCCCTTTAGTCTATTTGGACATACACAAAGCCTACATGAGCAACATGCACCCTACAGTTAAAACATAATCCCTGCCATGTGTCATCTAGTGCCTGATAGGCATTTGTGATTGGTTGGTTCATTGGTTGTTGTCCTTCATTCTTGAGGAGGACCAAAATGACTTCACCATGATAAAGTGAAGTTTCAGTGTGCATGACTGTGGCTGATCAGGTCAAAACGAGCTTGGAATACCCCACCATAGATTCAGCACAGATAGTCTGTGTGAACATTTGCCTCCAAATTTGCACATCGTATGTTTCCTTTGTGCTGTTTCAATTCTGCTTTGCTCATAGAGCACAGGTCCTTTTCTGAAGTGGACTTGCCATGCTGAGTGGTCCTGTGCCAGTGAATCCATGTTCCATGATCAAATCCAAAGTTCTTGAGAGAGACCTTGAGAGTATCCTTGTATCACTTCTTCTGACCATCATGGGATTGCCTGCCCCATGTGAGTTCTCCATAAAAGTCTTTTTGTCAAGCATACATTTTGTATTCGAACAGCATGGCCAGCTCACCAGAGTTGCGCTCTCTGAACCATAGTTTGAATCAAGCAAAGACCTCAGTGTCTGGTACCCTATCCTGCCAGGTGATTTTCAGAATCTTCCTAGGACAGTTCAAATGGAAGTGATTCAGTTTCCTGGCATGGCGCTGGTAGCCTGTCCATATTTCACAGGCACACAGCAATGAGGTCAGCACAATAACTCTGTAGACTTTCAGTTTTGTAGTCAGTCTAATAACTCTTCTCTCCAAAACTTTTCTTCAGAGCCTCCCAAACAGTGAGCTAGCACTGGCAATGCATGTGTCAACTTCATCATCAATGTGTACATTATTGGAAAGTACACTACCAAGGTAAGTGAACTTAGTCACAACATTCAAAACTTCTCCATTTGTTGTAACCAATGGTTCCATGTATGGGTGGTGTGGTGGTGGCTGATGAAGTGCCTATGTTTTCTTGGTGTTGATTGTTAGACCAAATTAGCACAGGCAGCAGAGAATTGATCCATACTTTGTTGCACCTCAGCTTTAGAGGCTGCATTGATTGCACAGTTATCTGCAAATGGAAAATCATGCACCAACACTCCCTCCATTTTGGTCTTGGTTTGTAACCTTTTCAAATTGAAAAACTTACCATCAGTACGGTAGTTGACCTTGATGCCTTGTTCATCCTCATTGAAAGCATTTGACAACATGGCTGAAAACATCATGCTAAAAAGCATGGGAACAAGTACACAGCCCTGTTTCATTCCATTGGTGACTGGGAAGGCATGAGAGGATTGTCTGCTATACAGAACCTGAGCAAACATGCCATTATGAAATTGAGGTACAATGCTGATGAACTTCTTTGAGCAACTGAATTTTGACATAATTTTCGCTAATCCCTCACAGCTTACAGTGTCAAAGGCCTTGGTCAGATCTACAAATGTTGTGTACAGACCTCTAATGACTGTCAACCAACTGGAATGATACAAAAACAGATAAAGGAGACACAAAAAATAATCCACGTGAGGTTCAAACAGATATACATTAACTAATGAAGGATATCGATGTATATCTGTTTGGTTGGTAAAAGGGGAGGGTTTTATTGAAAAGGTAACATTTGAACTGGGTTTTAAGAGAAGAAGATAATTTAACTGGGAGAGAAAAGAGAGTGAACAAGGATGGGGGATGAATAGTCAAGGTTGAATGAACTCTAGAGTGTATGAAGGGTGGTAACATAAAGTGAAGTTAGAAAGATGGTCCCAAGATTTTGCACTTCCTCTAATGGAGATGAAGCCTTATACACTTATTTCAAAGGAGACATGAGTAGAAGAATTACATGACCAGATTAGTGTATAACAGAGGTTAGTCCAGTAAAAATATGAAAGCTGTAGGTAAGTGAAACTGTAAGCAGGAACACCCCACAGTATATTATTGTAGTAGTCTAAGCAGGTGGTTTTGAGGGCATTTATTAGAGTGGAGGCTTTCATTCAGGAAGAGGAGACAGATGGAAGTATTGTTATGGGGATATAATAAACAAGACTTAGTGGAAATGAGAAGGGAAGCAAATTAAAGAGATACTAAGGTTTAGAGCAGTTGATGACAAAGTTTTGGACCTGGACTAATCCTTTTGCTGGTGGTTATCTTGACTCGACTCCAGTCACGTTCAATATAGGATATCTCAAGCTTTCAAATGTTTCCTTCAGTCCTGGCCATTTGTACTCCTTTCGGTAAGATTAGGAAAGAGTAAACATGAATCAATCAATCTATCACTAAGTATTTATTGAGTGCTTAACCAGTACAGGACACTGAGCTATGTTTTATGAATATAAATACAATTAATGAGGTAATCCCTACTGGCAAGGAGTTTGCATTCTCATGAGAACAGATAGTACATAGATAAGTACACATATCATAGAATAAATATAAAGCAAATAAATACAAATAAATGCAGTGTAGTTAAATGCAAGAGGAGGTAAAGTCATTTAAGGGTAGCATTGGAAGATCACCCCTCTGAGACTACACTATACATCAGAACTAGCTAGGTTACCATAATACCAGAGTAGTAAAGTACCTGTCCTTTCCTACCCCTCACTGGAGTCACACAATGCTACTTGGAGAGACGCAGTCAAGAGAATCCCAGTTAGAAGCTGTCCATTCTTTCAAATGCAGTGCAGCGACTCTTTGTCACTGAGAAGTTCTGTCTTTTTAAAGTAGTTGTCCTTTACCCCTGTGTAACATATGACCAACAATTGGCACTTACAGCTTTCCTGTAGTTAACGAGAAGTAGGAAGCTTTTAAACCCTTTTTAGATGTGCATTCATTTGCCACCTCAAAACGTGTGTTGATCTTTTTTTTCTCTTTTCTCATTGCCAATACCTAACTGAAGTCACTGTTACAGTACACCTGAACTGTTTGAATGGTATGTTGTGAGTTCTTGCCTCTTCTTCTCTCCTCTTCAAGTGATTCTTCATGCAGCTGTCAGAATTATCCTTCTTATAAATGGATCAGCTAAAAAAATCAACATTATCTCCTTATTGAATGAGTCTATTAAAGAAGTACTCTCCTAGTGCTTCCTTACTATGTGGGATGCATTGGACTAATCTCTGGTGATAAAAATAGAAATGTAAGTCAGTTTCTTATCTCAATTGGTTCCTTGAAGAACTTTCATGCCAGTTGGGGATATGACACATATTGAAGATGTCAACTTCTAGTCAGAAGAAAACAGAGATGTTTTGAACCTGACAAGAGATTATTGCTAAAATAAATCAACAAATACTACAATTCAGGGTTTTGTTTATTCCATTTTTTTTTGTTTTCAAGATAAGAAAGTGTGAAAGGGAAAATGTCAATAATTCAGATTTAGCTTAAAGGTTTGTCAATAGTGTCTTTATTCCCCCACCCACCCATACCTATGGTGGTTGTTAAACATTGAACATCATAATCCTGAAAAGAGAAGTCCAAGAGTCTTTAGGATAAAGGTTTAAGTGGAATGGTAATGCATCTTCTTTAATGTCATTTCCACTACCTCTCAAGTAAAGGTCAAACTCCTCTGCTTCGTGTCCGAGAGCCCCTACAACTTGATATCACCCTAGCTTTCCAGCCATATCTAATATGATTCCATTTCATATATTTGGCATGATAATCAAATCAGATCACTCTCTGCCCTCTGGAAACACATATGATACCTTCATGCCAGTTTACAGACTCATTTTTTTTCAGGCTGTTCTATAGGCCAGATTCAATTCCTAAGTTTCTTTAAAACTCTAATCGAAGGCCACCACTTTCAGGAAGCCTTTCCCATGCCCTTAAAATCTTTTCCACTAAGACTTAACAGCACTTTGTGGCTCTCTGCTATACTGATAATAGCTAACATTTATAGAAGCATTACAGAGTTTATAAATCTGTTTAAAAATTTTATATGATTTTATCCTCACACCAAACCTAGGAGTTTGTTGTTATTTTCTTAATTTTACAGATAAGGAAACTGAAGTTAAGAGTGGTTTAGTGACTTGCCCAGGGACATATAGCCAGAAAGTTTATGAGGCAGAATTTGAACTCGTATCTCCCTTACTCTCGTTCCAATACTGTATCCATTGCACCACCTGGTTGCCTCAATACTAAGTACCTATATGATATTATATAGCACATTATAGTTCTCAATTGGTTAATTATTCCCCTATAGGACAATGACTGTTAGAAAGGCTGGGATTTTTCTCATCTAAATGCTATATTTTCCTTAGTGCCTCTGTGCAGTGTTCTGTGAGTACTTAATATGTGTTTATTTGTATGGTATTCATTCCACTGACTGTTCTACTCAATGCCACGTTTACTCTACGTCCCTTGAATCTGATAGGTAAATTTTGCATGTTCTTACTGACTCCCAGTCCCCTGCCACTTCCTGGAATGTGATTCTCCAAGACACTAGGACTATTATCTCCACTTCCTTCCTGAAGGCACTTAGACTTGGTCCTTGGGTCACTTAGCTCATATAGGTCAATTTTGACTTTACTTTGCTGAGGAAGCAAGCATGTGTCTTCACAGCACTTCTTCAACAACTCTACCATGCACCAGAGAACCTATCACCACTCCTTTTCATCTTCTCTTTTCATGTTGTCTTTTCCTGTTGGAATAAAAGTTTCTTGATGACAGGGACCATTTTGTTTGTGGTAGTAATGGATGACAGAGGAGTTTGTTCAGGAATAAATAGTGAGGCAAATTTATAAGGATATAACAAGAAATTTAGGAAATTCCTTGCGTAATACAGTTTTGGCCTACAAAGAAACTTAAAGGTCAACTTTAATGTCTTTAGAACCATTTCTTTTACTGAAGCTAAGAAATTTTAAATGACTTGCTCATATTTGCAAAGCAGGCAAATGTATCAAGTAGGATGTGAACTGAGCTCTGGTCCTGGTTCCAAGTTCGGTGCCATATCCACTATACCACAATGCTTTTTGTGGTCAGTAAAGGAAACAAGATGTACATGCATTGTAGTCTCACAGCAGAGACAGAAGATTTCTTCTTTGAGACAGTATAAGAAGGCCACCCCTCTCTGAATGTCCTCAGAGGAAAAGGCATCCTTTCCATCTAAAGAGACCTCTTCCTTAACACAGGTTTTGAAGCCCCACAAAGCCCCACCCTTCATTTCTTTCTCCCAGGGTCTTTTTCAAGTGATTAGCCCATAAGTTAGCAATTTTGAGTGATAAATACCTTGCCTATCATCTGAGACCTTAAAGGAACAGGCTATGTTAAATCTGTATGTTATGCCAGCTTCAAGACAGAATGTTTGACACAGGAAATAGTCTGTACTTTCCATTTCAAATCTCTCCCCCCATGTCATCGATACTGTCTCTTAAGGCCAATTTTTTTTTTTGAAAAAAAAATATAGTCATTTTTGGTTTCTTCCAGGAATAACCGTCAGATGCAAGTAACTGCTATATAATTGGACAAGTTGTTGGCTACTGGTTTTTTGCTTTATCCTCTTGGTATCTTGACTAAGACAGGTAGATGGCACAGTGGTGAGAGTGTTGAATGTATAATCAGGGAGATATGAGTTGGGATCCTATCTTTGGCATTTCCTAGACATGTGATCTTAGGGAGATCATTTAATCTTCCTCTTTCTGCCTCAGTTTCCTCATCCATAAAATGGGGATGGTAATATCTTACAAACCACCACAATTCCCAATGATTTTTAAAGATTCTACCATCTAGCAAGTCCCTGCATACAAGTAATTTGACTTTTTGAACTTAAGTTTTTTTTTCATTTTTCCAATAAAATTTCATCTTGTTTGTCTTGGTTGAATGTTATAGACTGCTAAAAACTTTGTTTTAAAAATTATCCTTCTGATACATTTTCTTTGCTAAGCCTGTCATTTATACATTGATCCAATTATTATAAAAACGTTAGAGAGCAACAAAGCAAGAGATCATGGTTGATGAATTTCTTACATATTCACTTTGGGGAAGGAAAACAAAGTAAGACAAATCAATATGATTTGGTGGATTTTCTCTAAGAATGAACCTAGTTTACTTAATCCAGAATTTAGGATTCTGGGTTACATCCCCTCCTGCAAATCATATCTCTTTGACTCATTTCTTCAAACAAAGAGAGTTGTCTGGAAAGTGTCAGTATATAATTCATATTTAGCTGGTTTTCCATAGCTGTGGATGCATAGGTCTCTGACTCTCAGTATGCACCTAATGTAACCATGCATATCGAGCACAGCAAACATCCCCATTCCCAACTTCTTTTTTCCTGCCAAAGAAAATGTAGAAAATGCATGGTGGACTCACAGTAGCCTATAAACAATAAATGCAATGCTCCTTGCTCTTAGAACTAAGTCCTATCTTCCCACCTCACTTCCCTTAAGGATCATAAAACACTGTAGACTCATGACTTCATCCATTTGTTCAGAATGATCAGCAAACATACTAAGGTTGACTGAGTAGGCAACTTCCCTCATTTTTGGTGTGTCCCAGGAACCCATACAGGCTTCCAGCATTATGAGAACACTAGCAATTAGAGTCCTCCTGAAGGGAAGTGTTCTTGGTATTTAATACTCATACTGAAAATTTAACAATTGTTTTCGCAATTCAGTTAGAACTAGCTCCAACATATCACTGGTTATATATTTAATAGTCATCTATTCAAGTGGCTATATTGTCCAATAAGTTCTCTCTGCAGATAACCACAATCTGCACCCCTCAAACATGGGGTTGCCAATGAGGTAATTCAGAGGCTGGTTCTATAGAGAAATCTCCCTCCTCTCTCTAGAAGGTTGGAGTTCAGTTGTTACCAGCTGTGGTAGTGTATTTCTGCTCCTTTGTAGCAAAATGGTTAAAAAACATGCTACTAATGCATGTCTCTGTCACCACTTCTCCCAGGGAGAATTCAGGAACTGCAAGTCCAGAAAATCAGGATCCAGATATTCTCTGTAACCCATTACTAACTCTGCTCTTATCATCTCTTGCTCAGAGGGTCAGCCAACTTAGGGGCTGTTTGGTATATCTGAGGCTGACTTTGCTCTCTAAGGACCAAAGTCCACTATTAAGACTCTACAGTTAGGGAGTTAGGGGCACAGGACCACGATCTGGAAAATCTGTGTAAAATATTTGGCCCTCTCTTTGTACCATATAAGTCTGACTTTTTTTTTCTTTTAAGAAGTGTGGTATTTACAGTACTTTAATGTAAAATTTAGATTAAATATTTGGTCATAGGCTACAAGTAGATCAATTTTAAGGAAAAATATTTTTTTCTTTCTTGTGTGTTGGCCTTTGTATGGCTATGACTTCTGCAAAAAACTCTCCTGCCCCTTATCAAATTCCCATTTAATTTCTTATACTGACCCACAATATATCAAACTGTGATGAGGAAAGTCATGATGTGGAAGGAATACTCTTCTCTTAACTGAGTCCATTGAATGGAAAAAAGGAGAAATGACTCATTTAGTCTATTGTTTCTTTTTTATATGTTCTGTACAAAAGAATGATTCATACTTGCAGGCAAAATCAATGAATTTATCCTTTCACTCAGTCATTAATACTCCATTAACCATGAATGATTTTATAAGTAGCAATGGGCATATTCACATCCTTCATAGCATTTCTTGTACATTGTTAATCTAGAACACATCAAAGGAAGTTGAACCAAGATGGTGAGGACACAGGAAGTCACAGCCAAAGATCAGTTCAAGGACTGGTTCTATTTACCTATATATAGAAAAAGGGAGAAACACTCTTGCAAAAAGGTATTTTAAATAGTCTATATAGTATTGAAATTAACCGTTCTTTAAATATTTCCCAATCACTCTTACTTCTAGTGTATTTTTTCTATGGATCTTTCCTATTTATCTTGTACATAAATTAAGTTTATATATATATATATATATATATATTTTTTTTTTTTATTTTTTTGCTTATATGTGGTTTCCTCCATTACACAGTGAGATACTTGAGGGTAGGAAGTATATTTTGCCTTTCTTCCTATCCCCCACATTTAGCATAGTGTCTTGGTCCACTGTTGTTGTTATTTCAACTGTGTCCAACTCTTGATGCCACTTGAGAATTTTTTGGCAAAGATACTGGAGTGGCTTGCGATTTCTTTCTCCAGCTCATTTTACAAATGGGGAATCTGAGGTTAAGCTACATGACTTGCATAGGGTTAAGTGACTTGCATAGGGTTATACAGCTATTAAGTGTCTGAGCTATATTTGAACTCAGGAAAATGGGCCTGTGGAATCTTCAGCAACATGAAGAGGTCTGAGCATGTCCAGTTACTCACTAGATCCTGCTCTCAACCCAGATATCCTCCCCACCCTTCCCTGTCCCCAGGCATCAGAGGTCCCATCCCCCAAGTCCCTTGTCCTTTCCTCCTTTCCTCTGGGATGTGTTTAGGTTCTGATGACTCAGAGTGAATATAAATAGCAATTCTTTTCTGTTTTGGCTAGAAATCCTGAGGGTCTTTCCCTCCCAGACTGATTTTTTTTTGGACTAGGTGAAAAAGGAAAAGGTCATTCTTTGTTTTGTTTCTTACCTAGCCTTAATCACTCAATGGGCATTGCCTCAGACAAACTGAGACCTGGGAAAGACCTCATCTTAAAAAGGCCAAAGGTTTCCCACTGTATCCAGGGCCATTTGCAGTCATCCTGATGCATAATGTGCCACTGGACCCAGATGGCTCCAGAGAAGACAGCGGGGCTAGTGATATTGCACAGCCATGCCTCACTTAAACCCAATTCACTTGTAAGTCATGATATCTCTTTCCTGATGTCATTGGGCCCCTTTCAGAATGAAGGACAAACAACAACAAGGGGAAAGGGGAAGATGTTGGTAGCTCAAGGTGGTGGGGGTGTAGAGTGGTGATGCAAAGATGGAAGAGCTAGGGGGTTCGGGGTGAGGCCCCACCTTTGTCCATCACTCCCAGTGTCAGGGACATAGAATGAAGGAGAAGGAAGAAGGTGTTTCCTGATGTAGTTGGGTCCAACAAACCCCCTAGTCTTTGCAAAGTTGAGAGGGGACAAGGCTACCTCACTGTTCCCCCCTATTCCCCTCCCATATATCTGAAAGGAGAAGTACATGACCTGCTTGACGTCCCATCACTTCAGAACTGGATGGAGCTGTAGTGGCCACTTTGTCCATTCCTCTGGGATGCCTGTGTTGCTCTGATGAGACAGATGTGAGGATCCTGTGCAGAAAACTAGAAATGATGCTGGTTTCTGGAAGGATACGTTAAACAACTTTGACAGGTCCTACCAAAAGGGTTTTTGAGGACAGCCATGATGGTGGGACTTTATGTCTGTCCTTCAAGTTTTTGCTTCAGCTGAATAAAAGATTATCACCAAAGACTTAAATTTCTTACATAGAAGTTCTTAGAAACCATGATTAAAGTTACAGAGATATAATGTTCAGGAGTCAAAAGCTGTATACATAGTTGGAAGATTTTTAAGAAAAGCTCAACATCAGTCATTTAGACTTGATTTTATTCATACGGTCTCTTCCAGAAAGCATCTCATGTATCTTTTTAAAAGGCCTCTAAGGAACTACCTTCCACAAAAGCTATAGTTAATACATTCCATTATCCCATTAAGCCACTGAATCATGGAGTTCTTGTTAATGTCTTCATCGCTTCCATCTATTTCCTCCCATTCCTACTGTTATCAATCCTGTCTGGACAACATCTGAAAATGATTCTCCTGGGACACATTCTCCAAAATCATTTTTGTCTTGGAAAAAACACATATAGGAATCTATCTCTGATCTGTTTTGTCCTGACCCCATAGATGATGGGATTTAGCATGGGTGGGGCCAGAGCACACACATTAGTTAATAGGATTTGGACATGAGATGGGATATGGTGCCCAAAACGTTGGGTAAAATTTGTGAAGATTCCTGGAACACGGAAGAGAGCAATGACACACACATGGGAACCATAGGTGTTGAGAGCTTTGTGATGAGCATTTTTGGAGGGGATAGGGAAGACAGCTTGGAGAAGCAGAAGGAAGTTGCTATAAGGATAAGATCTAAGGCTATTGTTGATAAAAGGACAAACACTCCATACCAGATATTCGCACGGATATCACTACAAGCATACTTGGCCAAACCAAAGTGCTCACAACATGTGTGGGGAAGAGCGTTATTTCTGCAGAAAGTCAGCCAAGTCAGAAGGAATATGATAGGAAAAATGATACCAATGCTTCTTAACAGGACAGACAAACCAATGTTTCCAGTGACTAAATTGGTGAGAATCATGTTATACCTCAGAGGGTAGCAGATTGCAATGTAGTGATCAAAAGCCATCACTAACAGCAACCCTGAATCTGCTACATATGTAGACTGAAGAAAGAACAGTTGTGTAATGCATCCACCAAAGGAGATCTCTCTGTCATTGAACCAGAAGATTGACAATGATTTGGGAACAGCAGTGGTGGAGAGTACAATATCAGCAGCTGCCAGCATGGACAGAAAGAGATACATGGGTTCATGGAGGGTTCTTTCAGTGTCAATGAGATAGATGAGGAGGGAATTTCCCATGATGACAGTGATGTAGGATATCAAGAAGGGGATAGAAATCCACATGTGCTGGTCCTCCAGGCCAGGGATACCTGCCAGGATGAAAACAGTGTGGCTAATACTGGTATGGTTGAGATGAGCCATACCTGGGATGAATCACCCCTGTGGATTTCTTCCTGTGGAAAGAGATACCATCTTTGTCTATCCCACAGGTTCAATTTTAGGTAAGTACAAAAAGTAAGTGAAATTTCTGTTTGACTTTGGTGCACACCAGACCTTGACATAATCTACTTCTCACACTGGGTACCTTATCTAGGACATGTTCTCTTTTGTGTAGGTGTTTTTCCCTAACACTTAGTTAGGGCAACCTCAAGTTTTTAATTTCCCCAATGACCAAAACTTATGTTTCAGGAGAGCAGAGATGACTTCAAAAGTGAGAGGACTCTACTATTCAAGGAAAAATGCTTCTAGCTTCCTCTAGAGAATTTGTAGTTCTCTTCAAATCTACTTTCTTTTTCAGTTGTTCATGTGAACCTGAAATTTCAAGTAGATCAGAATTGTTAATATAAACTATATAAGTACCTTAATGTCTCATAATTTCTCTGTACTTTTGTACCCTGTATACACAGGACTTCTTGGCTCAGAGTAGGATACATTACTGGGTAGGAGATCTCTGTCACAGACTGTTTCCTCCTTATGTTACCATATTCTCTTTTTCTCTGAGGTTCCTCACTTTCCTTTGGCATTATTCCAGAGGTGGAGTGAAGAAAGGTAGAAAGCCTAATTCCCTCCTTTCCTTCCTTACTCTTTTTCTTCTCTCCTCTATATCTTGAGCTTGTAATAAAAATTGAGACCATGTCCCTCAGACTTTTGTTTTCCAGTTCATATATGTAGACAGGGTCCACAATACAAGTGATGAGGCATTGGTGACATTGATGATGGTCATAGATTCACCCTGGAACCATCAGTTATTAATGTCATGTCTATTTCAGTTCCTATAGCCATCACATATGAGGTTCATAATGATACACTCATTAACCCCCAGCTTACCATCATAAGCCTCAGCAAAGTTATGCATTTCATAGATATTCTGGATTCCTCAGTTCTCATTCATTTCAACTTACACTTAGCAATTAATCAAACCAACTCACCTCTGGAGCTAACAGGATTCTGATGCAGTATGTGACCAAGCTTCACTCTTCCTGGGCTTGTCCGAGATAGGTTTTCACTCTTTTGTCAATGACATATTCATTTATGTCCGTTCCCAAGGAAGAGAAAACTGGAGTTACTAGAGAACCCGAGGAGTCTAGAGATACTTAGAATCCTGTCAAATTCACAAACAATTCCCTAAATCTGTCTTCCTGTCTTCCTCACTATGCATTGGGGAAACCCTATCCGAGGCCTCCAGTCTCCTTTACTCAGAATCACAGAATATCAGAATCAGAAAGGATTTCAGGTGTCATTATATTTATCAGATGACATCAGAGTCAGATGCTGGTGCAGTGGATAGAGCATTGGGCCTAGAATCTGGAAGTTCAGGTCAAATCCAGCTTTAGATACTTCCTAGCTATGTGATCCTCAACAAATCATTTAATCTTTGTGTCCAACAGTTTCCTTAATTGTGAAATCAGCGTACCAGTTATCTTCTAGGATTATTGGAATGATCAAGGAGTGTGTGAATTTGTGTGTGTGTATTTTAAAAAAAATTCTTGATGCAATGCCTGATACATTTTAAGTGCTGTAAATGCTTATTTCCTTCCTTTCCAAAGTTCAATCCATACCTGAACAATTGTTCCCTTCCTTATATCTGTACAAACTTGTTATCTAACATCTACTTTTCTACAATTTCATGTAGACCCTCTTAACCTTCCTCCAAGTACCAGACTAACAAAGTATGCCCTGTTTTCCCTTTGCCAGACCCTATCCTTATATTAAATGAACCCCCAAATCAGATCCTGGTATTCCATGCCATATTTAAATCTGTCATTAGCCTCAAGAAGAGTCCTCGAAAGACAGGGAGAATGGAGCTGAGAATCCCCAAATGCGTATTTTACTAAGATGTCTCTTCATCTACTTCCACCTTCTTCCTGAGTCAAAGTAATAAGAGCTCTACAAGGTGTTCCAAAAGTTTTAGTGCAGCTAAAACTTGAAACTACACAAAGATTGTTTGAGACACCTTATATTACTGGTCCCCCTCCTTCATAAGATGGTTTGCATGATTTCACACCATCTGTATAGCTCAGACTATACTTAAAAGTAAGCCCTTTCACATCTTCTAGAAAGGAACTGCTTTATGTCTAGTGGTTACAAATAGGCTACATTATGTGATAGCTCATTCTACATGTCAGACAGATGTGCTATGACATTGGGGTAGCTAAATGGTACAGTGGAGAATGCAGGAATCTGGAGTCAGAAAGACATCTTCTTAAGTTCAAATCTGGCTTCACACACTAACTAGATGTATTAACCCTGTTTGCCTCAGTCTCTTCATCCATAAAATGAGATGGAAAAGAAATGGTAAACCCACCCGTGTCTTTGGAAAGAAAACCCCACGAGAAATCATGAAGGGTCAAATGTGATTGAACAATAACATTTTTCCTTAGAGTAAGTGAAAAACTTCCCCTTCCCAACTTTAATCCTTGGTTCTAGTTCTTCCTCTGGGCCCAGGAAACACAGCTGTCTGATTTATTCTGTCTCTGTACTGACTACATTTATAATGTCTGAACAAAGTTTACATATCTACTCCCCAGTTATCCTCTTGTCTAGGGTAGACATACCTAATTAATTCAAACAATCTTAACATGTCATTTGCTCTAGACTTATCGTCACCATCAAACTTTCTTAGATGCCTTTGAGTTTATCAATGTTCTTCCTAAAATGTCGGGCCCAGAAGTCAACATGATGTGATGTGATCTGATAGACATGGGTTGGGGTGCTGTGTGCATTTAATTTCTACTAATGAAGCCTAAACTTTTGTTTGATTTTATACAGAAGTGATTGTTCTGCTTTTCCAGAGATAGAGACTATTTTTTCCCAGTAAAACAAGGAATTCCAAATAGAGGAGTATTTTTTGAGTTTTTCTGAAGTTAGACTCAAGCTTTTTGTGTGTTAGGGACTCTTCTGGCAGTGCAGTGAGCTCCATGAACCTCTCCTCAGAATAATGATATAAATAGGTTTACTTGGGAAACCAATTCTATTAATACAATTTTTAAATTATTAAATAATAACAAGTTCATAGATCACAGCTTAAGAATACCTGTTCTAAAGACTTTGATCTTCATCTTCATGGATATGCTTTATATTCTTATTATATTATTTCACATAGGCTGAGGATGCCAGGCATAGAGAAGACAGAAGTTAGGCCAGGTAATGTAAAATACATATCAAAGAGTTGTAGGTTCCTTTAAGACTAGTGTCAGAAATACTAATGCTTAGAATGACTTGAGGATTTTGAAAATTCCAAGGACAACAAAAGTAATGGGGTTTTTTTTGCCTTAAACTTCTAGAGGATACAAGGGATACTGTATCTTCCTGATACAGTCAGGAAGATCTGAGTTCAAATCCTTCCTCCCCCACTTACTAGCTGTATGACCCCAGGTCTCTTGACCTCTCTGTGCATCAGATCCTCATCTATAAAATGGAAATAATCAGAGAACTTACCTCACAGGGTTATTGTAAGCATCAAATGAGATATTATGTATAAAAGCACTGTTCAAATTTTGAAGTACTATATAAATGCTAGCCATTATTACTACAAGTATTTACATCCTATTGAGGACTGAAGAGAGTAAAAAGAAGCCACAGGGCTGCTGCTTAGGGCAGATGGCATTAAGATATCATGGTAGGGTCTGTACTTCATGGAACATGTGTGCGTTGTGGGTCTGTTGGGGCCAGCCCATAGATCATGTTACAGAGCACCCTTAGCAACTTATGTCTACCCTTGTAGCTCAGTGCTAAAGGACTTGGTTCTTTGAGATGAAAAATCATTGTCCTTATTGGCCTCTAAATGTGAAAAGGCACTGACTTAATCAATCCTAAAAAACAGGAATGACTCCACAGTCTGTCCTTCTCTTCTTTCTATCTTGTCAGGAAAATTTGAAGCCCTTCCCACAGGGGGTGGCAAGGGTGCCCTTTCCTAAGCCTGGGAGGAGGGTGGTTATAAGCACATGGCGTTCACCTGGTGAGCTTTCATGTGGGTTTTGTTTTGCTTTTTCTGTTTTCTTACTTTGACATTGCGGCATTCTTGTGATAAATGTTTTTAGTCTTGGAGGCAATGCTTTTAGTTTGAGAAGTTCAGAGATCCTAGGTCCTTCAGTTGGAGCTGACAAGAGTCAGAAGTGTTTGTTAGCTATAGGACTCTTGGAGAAGATGAACATGAATAGGAGAAGGAGCCCTAGGTGCTGACTTGTTAATCTAGAAAACATGGCCCTAGAGGAAATCGTTTGGATAGTACAGAGTTAAATTGAAGATGAAGTGCCGATTCAGCAATCCCAAAAATTTCTGTTAAATCCTCAACTTCCCAGGACAGTATTATTTTAGTTATGTTATTATTGTTGTTTTCTTAGGTCTTTTGTGAACGTGACCTTGCCATTTGTTTTAAATATTTCCTATGGAGGAAATCAATAGCAGTCCTATACTTGATTTATATTTTACATTGAATGCCTTTCCACTTTTCTCTTTGGGGAGACTGCATGGACTCAGAGTCAAATTGTGATTACTTTTCTAAAAGACTTCAGAGCATGAGAAAGAGTCCAACACTTCTCTTTAGATTCTAATCTGTACATGCATATGTCATGAGCCAAGAGGTCTCAATTAATGGAGACAAAAACAAACACACCACCCTCCTGGCCACAGTTGATACAATAATACAACACTGAAAAGACAGGGCTTCCGAACTATTATTTTACTTCTGTTTTCTCATTCAAGAATGAATGGATGTGAATTTAAAAGGAGATGGAAATAATGGTTTAGAAGGAGTTGAATACTAATAAAAAATTGGATTTACAGACTTAAAAATTTATTGTAAAATTGCTATTAAAATATCTGGCATTGAAGGAAAAAGAGAAATACAATGAAGTCACATATTATAAGGATTAGGGTCTAGAGTAACTGTAAATGAAAAATGTCATATTCTCAATTGACTCTTGACAATTCTTCAAATTATCTTAAGAGTGCAACAATGTCTTCCAATAGTTGAATTTCAGAAGAGATTACGTCTCTTTTAAAGAAAGGCAGCCTGAGTCTTAAAGTAGGTGGATCTGAGATGGTTACTATAGAAACAAAGAAATGTAAATTTTATTTCTAACGATACTCTGCTAAGTTATTAATAAAGAGAGAAATAGATTTCAGGAAATAGCTGAGTAGTCACAGTCACAAACAGTTATTGAGTTTGAAGAGGAGAGAGTATTTCTTGCTGCCCTTTCTGTAGCCTTTAGAGGGAAATGTGGAGCTCTTAGGAATGTCTCCTTCTAATCAAGAGAGGGGATAGACAATTACATTTTATTCTGTCAGGGCTGCCTGCAAGGTGAACAAGGCCTGGCAATCTTTAATGTGCCTTCATTCTCATGAATAAACCACTTTGGCTCTGCTGTTTCCTTTTAATTTGCTTGTTATTATATTATTTCATATGAGCTGATAGTGAAGAGAGATGGATCTTGAGGGAGATAGGAATAAGAAGAACTTTCTGCACAAGGATCAAGGATATCATCCTCCTTATCATATCAAAGTTTTATTTTTTCATTGTGTTGCTGCTCCTGTTGCCAGAATGGGGAGGAGGGGAGAGAAAGAAGGAGCATGGAACTAGGACTGATATTCCAAAATTATAAAGATGGTATATATGGGAAGGCATATTTCTATTTCGTTTAAAGAATAATGTCCCAACAATTAGAACAGTATAAAAGTGAATGGGTAGCCTTGGGAAGCACTGAGAACCCTATTACTGAATATTTTCAAAGATTGGCTGCGTGACCATTTGTCAAGTTTTTTGCAAAGGGCATTCATTCCTGCTTATGTGAAGATTGCATATTTAGGTGCTGGCCTCTTCATGAGTTATTATTTTTGGGAATGGGATACCTGAGAAGGAGGTCCTTTAAACAAAAAGATGTGAAAGAGAGTCATGGAGATCGATAATTGTACTCATTTATTTTTGGAATGATTTAAGGACAGACTGATAATATTAATGAACATTTATGTTACAACTAATATCTCATTTGAGCCTTACAACATCTGTGTGAGGCAGGTGCTGTTATTATTCACATTTTGCAGATGATGAAACTGAGGTAGAGGTTGCTTAGTACCACACAGTTACTAAGTGTCTGAGGTGAGATTTGCCATCTACTTGCCTAATTAGCTTCTCATTTGCTAGAAATCCCAACTCTTATGAGGGCAATAGGGACATCATTTAAGTGTAAAGTCCTGAAAAGAGATGTCATATTTTATAGCACCTGATCAGTTAAATGGAAGAAGATAGTGACTGAATTAAGTTAATAGTTCTTAGAAAGTCATACCGTGAATGTGATTTAAAAAGATACACTGTATGATTGGGTTGGAAGAGGTGGAAGGGAATTCTCTACCATTTTTTAATGTGAGTTGGAAAAGGAAAATTTAAAATGGGAGTGAGAAGAGAAGAAAAAAGGGGAAAGAAGATATGTAGAAAGAGGAGATAGAAAGCGAGAGAAATAGAGACAGAGAAGGAGACATGGAGACAGAGAGATTGAGACAGAGATAGAGAGCAGAAAGAATTAAAAGAAGATTCAATAATTTTAGGTTGAAGATACAATGAATTTAGACTCAGGTAAGGTATTAAAAGGATAGGACTAGAGGTTGTATGAAATAACCATAGAGACCTATTATTGGTTTAAAAGTTGAGTTCATTTTTATAACAATTTAATGGAGTAAAAATAAACTAATCCACTACAATTCTGAGTATGATCAGATTAACATCATCAATGAAACCAAAGACAGTGGCAGAATATATAATAACTTCCACGCCCTCCTCCCTGGTCAACAATTTGTAGTATAAAAGAAACACATTTAAATCTTAACACATATAGAGTGCAAATAATAGGCTGAAACCAAATGTACATTGTTTCTGGTAATTCCAAAAAAAGACAGCATTGCAAACTTGAATTTTGTATAACGGAAAAATAAACATATTTCAAGATAGATAAAGAAGGAAAACACACTGCGTTTAAAAACACCATAAATAATTAAACAATACTACTATTAAACACATATAATCCAAAGACTTATTCTAGTTAAAGAAAAAGAAAACCATAGTGCAAAAAGATGTTGAAGATGACACAAGAGTAAATGACTTTAATATTAATCTTTGCTAAATAGATCTAACAAAAAGATAAACAATAAACATATTACATATCTGAACAGTCGGAAACAAAACGTTAACTTGCAAAGGTTATATTAAATTTTTGAATGAGAAATATGCCTCAGGATCATACATATCTACAAAAACTGATCACATGGGAGTACATAAAGAACAAATAATAACAAGAAATATTAAGCATATCCTTTACGTATCATAATGTACATAATAGTGATTAATAAAAGAAATGAGCAAAAGACAGATACTAAAGCAGTACTAAGCAACAGTACCATAAATAACGGATGAACTAAAGAGCAAATGTAAAGTAACTTTTAAGAAGAATTTAGGAGGATTACATTAAAATAAAATGCTAAATATTTAAACTAAAACAGTCCTCAGAGGATAATTTGGTCTCTGAAATATAGCAATGGATATAGTAAATAATAAAAGTTTGACTACTTACATAGGGAAAAGAAGAAAAAAATCATCAAGCTGACAAATTAACAAAACTCCCCAAAGCTTGTAATGAGAATTTTGGAAAATAAGAGAAAAAATAAAATAAAAAAAGAAACAAAAAAGAATATCAAATTAATGAATAAAAATGCTGCTTTAAAAAGCTAATTAACTAATTTAGTTAAAATACAGAAGAAAATAAATTTTTAAAAATTTATGAATTTATGCAAAATAGAGAGGAAATGAAGATAATTATAAGAAATTATTTTACCTAATTATCTTCCATCAAGACTGAGAATTTAAAGGAACTGGGTAAATCTTGCCCAAATTAATAAGAAAAGGAAAAGATTCCTTGAACCACCTAATCTCAGAAAGAGAAATTAAATTAGTCATAAGTCAACTATTTGGAGGTGGGCATGAGAGATGTTTATATTTACAAGTTGTAGTTAATAAAAGTAATAAAAAGGCACTCCATCAAACTCTTTTTATGAGATAAATATGATCCTACTAGGTTAGCCAGCAACAGATAAAGTCAAAAAGCATTATGATTCCATTGTTGTCTCTACCTAATAGTCACAGAGGGAATTCCTAATTGTCTGATTGAGTCAGCTGGAGTAGTAAGCCTTTAAGTGGTAGTAAGTAGGTTTTAAATTCATTGCTTGAATTCAGGATGATTGTTCCTGACTACAAGGTTGACCACTTTATTCTGTATTGCCTCTCCAGAAATAAATACTGATATAAAATTTTAAAAAATATGATCTTAGAAAAGAGACTAGTATAACACATCCAACAATTATTTACTGCAATTAAGTTATTGTTCTATAAGGTCTATAAGAATGATGTAACATCAGGAAAATATATAGCATAATAAACTATAAATAATGGTATGCTGATAATACATAATATCATCATATAAATTATGATAAAACCATGGAATTATATCAACAGATACAGAAAAACCCTAAAAATTCAGCATATGTGAAAAAACTGGGGGTAAGCGAAATTACATGATTTACTCACTGTCACACAGCTAAAAAGTCATAAATCTGGGGCTTCCAAATGCATGTCCAGTGTTCTTCCCACTACAATGTATATCCCTTGAGGACTGGAGCTTAGAGGGGTGACAACTTAACCTGGGGTAAAACTGGTTGGAAATGAAAATGCCCCAAGTATGCTTAGCTGAAAAATACAAACTCCTCTTCATAAACTGGTTCCATATTTTCTTTCTTGGCTGATTTTTTATTATTCCCCTTTCTCATTCCCTATCTTCCAATTAAATTGGCTTATCCACTATTCCTTACATCATCTCCTGCCTCAGTGCTTTTGTTTAGGCTATGATTTATCCCTGGAATGATCTCTCTCCTCACCCCTCTCTTTCTTGGAACACCCAGTTTTCTTCAAGGCTAAGGGCAAGTTATACCTATATACTATACTGGTAGGTTATACTGATGCTCCCAATTGTTAGTGACCAGATTTCCACGAATCACTGTCAATTTATGTTTTATGCATCTTATATTGACTTATCTGTGAATTAGCTGTATTCTATCAATAGAATATAAGGACCTAAATGCCAGGGACTAGTGATTCATAGTGCTTGACATGATGTAATTGATTATTAATTGCTTGCTAGTTGGCTAAAAATCCTACAAAGCATATGCATGCAAGGGTCCTTTGTGAATATAGTCAAAAGTATAATTCTCTTGCCAAGGACAAGAACATCTGGTAATGAAAAGTCTGGAAGCTTTCCCAAAAAGTTGTGGGGATAAAGAGAGGATGTCCCTTTCTCCTCTCTTAATTAATGTAGTGATTGAAATACTAGTGATAACAATAAGTTAAGAAAATGAGATAAACATTGGCAAGGAGATAACACTATAACCCCCACTGGAAGATAATATGATGGTTTAATTGTAAAATCAGCAGATAAATGATTTTATATGATTAATCAATTTAGTAATAAAAATGGATACACATAATAAAACCACAAAATCATAATTCTGTGAATTATTAATAAAAGGCAGATAGAGAAATCTCATTTTAAACAATTGCATGATAGAATAAAATTTGCAATTTATACTACCAAGATGTAGTTAATCTTTATATAGTATAATTTAAAAAATTAAGTACAAGAATAAAGCATGGCATAATAACTGATATGTTCATAATATATGATTTGCTTTAACCAATATAATAAACATTATATTCCTCAACTAAAACATCAATTTTTATTCTCAATCTATCAAACTGCTAAGAGGTTATTTTATAAGTTTTTCAAAAATAAAGAAAAATTTCACATAAAGGAATGAAGTAAATAATTTCAAGGATAGCAGTGGGAAAAATCTCATAAAGTGGGTCCAGTATTATGAGGTCTCAAATTATATTATAAAGCAGGAAGCATCAAAATTATTTAATACCACTCTTAAAAAAAGTGAGCAAGTATATTAATAGAATACATCCAATATGTAAGTCCTAGAATAAACACACACACACACACACACACACACCTTTCCGACATTTGATGAAAAGTAGAATACAAATTATAATGGCAATGGTGCCCTTTTCTACAAGAATTCTGGGAAAATTGGGAAACAGACTGGTAGAAATTAAGATTAGGCAATCATTTTATCAAAATAACAGAAATTCATTATTCTGACATTTAAGGTTCTTGGCAATGTAGCTACCTACTTTCCCAGCTAAACCATCCTTCTAGTTATTCCCTGAGCTTAACACTTTATCTCTTATCCATCATTAACTCAAGCTTTTCCTCATGCCTGGAATATTCTCCCTCAACTTTCCCTTTCTCAATACTTTATCTTCCATCAAGTTATGCTCAGGTGCCACCTCCTCTGTGAAATCTATGAGGGTGACTTACTGGCCAAGCGCTTATGCAGCACTTAAAAAACCATATTGTTTCTCTTTCATTTAAATTGATGATTAATGTTAAAATGTGTTGTTAAACTTTGTTTTAGAAACTACATATTCTGTTAAGAGTTTATACTTACAGTGTTAGTGACCAGATTTCCACGAATCACTATATTCAATATGACTAGTTGTGAGTGCTATATTTCTCCCTTTTACCCTGTAAAGTTGATGTTGTCTTCTTCCTTCATTTTCGAAGAAGACCATGACATCAGGGAAATTATGACATGAGTTGCACTTGACTTTGTTTTGAGTGAGGGAGGGCTTTGCAAGATCACCAGCCTCACTTTTTCCTCCTGAGCCATCTGGGTCAAGTGACCAGATATTCATCTGGATGACTGGACATGGCCCAGGATGCAATGGGAGACTAGTTGGGAGACACTGTATATGGTCATATGATTAACAAGCTCTCTGAGCAGTTGCTTATTCTTAATGAACAATGATGACTTTGAAACAATCTGAGTGGGACTCATTTTCTTGTTTGCCAAGGATCCATTTTCCAGACTCACTGCCCCCTTATGTTTTAGGAGTAAAGATTCTGCTTGTTTTTATCTCAAAGTCCCCAGATACACCATCTCTCAGAATGAGTCTAAAAGAGAAACAAAGGGAAAGACAGAGATGTAGATGGTAAAACAGAGACACAGAGACAGGCAGAGTGTTTCAGAAGGAAACAGAGATACAGAATCAGAAAGATGGAGACAAAGAGAATGAGAAGGAAAGAGAGGACATAGGGAAAAACAGGGAAAAGGGAGAGATAGAGAAAGGGAAAGACAAAGACAGACAGACACACAGAGATTGGCAGCCTATCCATTAACCTTTCTAAATATGTCTCTACCCTCCTTCCCATTCTTCCCTTGTACTGAGGATAGGGTTTATTATTCATGAAAATGTCAGGAATGATCAAGCCCTATAGCAGTCCTTGGCTTAGTCATTTCACTGTGAAAGGAAATCCACAGGAACTTATGAAATTGACCATTTATTTTTTGGCTCTGTCTTCTTCCACAATCATCTGACTCAGGCCAGAACTCTCTATCAATAAATGACTTTTCTTTATGCCCTTATCCATGATGTCTTGTCTACTGGACTCTTCCTATTTATAGATGGCCATGGGAAGATGCTGACACTGAACAGACTATGTGACTGTATTCTTCAGATCTCCAAGTCTGTTTGAGGAAGGAAAATTTAGATTTACCAGTGGTGGTGCAAAGTACGGATTCTGTAATTGATAGAGGGCTGTCAGACACCTGTTCCTTACCTTGTCTTTGGAAAACTCAGCTTCAGTCTCTTCAATGAGACCCTATATTTATTCCTCCTGTTGCTCTTCACCTATCTCTATCTCTGCAATGATAATACATTCCTGTGCCTGGGCACAGTCTATATTATATATATATATATACATACATACATACATACATATTTTTTTCACTGCATTCTCTTACTGAACTCTATTCTCTTTCTCTGTGGTGTGATCAGATCCTTGTGACTCTGACACTCATTCAGTGAGTTCAAGGTGTCCCAAAAGTCTTAATGCAATTTTAAGCTTTAAGAGCTTAACTCCACTAATACTTTCAGAGTACTCTGTAAAGCTCACCATCTCTTCAATGCCACAACATCCCTATTGCTGAGGTCCTTCCTCTAAGCCCATCCCTGCACATTTGTCCTTATTTTCTAAATTCTACTTTCTTTCTCCATGGTGGGATCGTATCCCTGTTTGCCTGCTCTTCGTTCTCAGATTGCTTTCCATGTACACAATGACAGCTCATCACTGTTCTCTTGGTTTCTCGTCTATGGATCTGTTCTTTAACTCTATGATGAAAAAGCACCCTTGTGATCTGGGCTTCCCTTTCCCACCTCTCTGTCTCTGTCTCTGTCTCTGTCTCTGTCTCTCTCTGTCTCTCTCTCTCTCTCTCTCTCTCTCTCTCTCTCTCTCTTTTTCTCTTTCTCTCTCTCTCTCTTAATTTCAGTCTAATCAGTTCTGTACTGAATCTGCCCTTGAGTAATTCATTACATGAACATTTCTCAAGTCCATAATTGACTCTGATCTCCAATTCCCCAACTGTGCCTAAATGGCTCACCTGCTTTAAAGGGGTGTCCTCAGGAGCAAACTTCTAATTACCTGACTGTGAAGGGAGTGGTAAAGTTTCAGGGAAATTTATTCTTTCTTTTGAGAATCCCGAAGAAACAACTCTGACCCCAGGGACACCAGAGCTTGTGTCATTTCCAAATTCTTTTATCACTGGGGCAACTATAGCAGATTTTCTCTTCCTCTGTCATATCTCCAATTAATCTGTCTCTCTTTTTGAGATTTTATTACTTTTAACTACACACATATCTAGCTCATTGTTATAATAAAGTATTGCTATTTTGAGGGACTCCTGATCTCAATAAACTGATAAAATAGTATTCTCTCTTTCCACGTCAAAATATGCTAGAATATTTCAGAAGTGAGTTCTCTGTTTTCTAAACATCTCTCTTGTATTCTTCTTTATATCATAAATTGATTAGTTAATCCTCCCTTCGCAGGAAGGCAGAGACCAGGTGTCTTAAAAATCAGCTTCATTTATGCCCTGTGTGTGAATTTGTTCTCATTTATATCTCTGCCTAGGTCTTACGTATGTATTTAGGAACTTTCATTTACATGGCCAGATGTAAAAGCAATAATTTCTACATTAGAAAATGTTAACTTTAGACCATGTTGCCCTAGTACAAGGAATTTAAACAAATAGTATCAATAGAGGAGAAAATATTGAATCAGAATGTTATTGGAAAGATATGATCACAAAACTGTGTTGAGTCTACTAGAAATTTATTATTTAATCTCACTTGGTCTTTTATTGCAATGGAACCATCCTTTTTTATGGTCCTATTCCATGTCCAATAAAATATGTATACATATTTACAGACATGTATATTTCATGCAGAACTATATGAATATACATATATATATTTACATACATGCTTACTGTTGAATAAGCTCTATTGGTTGTCTCTTTACTGGTATAATTTGAATTATAGACATTTCTCATATTCTTTGATTTTCCTTTGTAAATGATTAGGCCCAACTCCTTTGAGACAATGTACGTCCAGCGATTTGTAAAGCTTAAGGTGATATGTAAATATCAGTCGTTATTTTCATCCTAATCATCATCCTTATTACCGTTATCATGTGATTAAGAATGTCTTCCATGAAGATTGGAAATGTTCTTGGACTTGATGCAACTAGCATGATATCGTTACGTCTGGAGCAGCATCATTGATTAGATTTATTATTTATTATTATTTATTAAATCCCTCATTATTTATTAAATTTCTCTTCAAAACCTGTTTTTTTGCTTGGACCTTCGCAACTATTTTTTACATGTACTTAAAAAGAAAGAAACATAGAAGTCAAGTTGACAGTTTTGTAAATTATATGTTGAATCTATTGGGCATTTAATAAGAAACACAAGCTGTAAGCTATAGTTTTTTGTGTGTAATCCTCTTGTTCTACTGTATATATGAAAATGATCATTTTATTTTTGGTTCTTTAAATTCAGAACAATTGCACAAAGAAAGTGATGAAGACCTGAAATAGTGTAGTGGATGTGTATATGGAAAAAAAAAGGATACATATGAAAGTATTGATATAATGCTTTAAGGTTTGCAAATACCTTACAAATATTATCTCATTTTATACTCACAGCAACTCTGATAGGTAGGTGTTATCATTATGCCCCTTTTATAGATTAGGACACTAAAGCTGACAGAGGGTAAGTGACTTAACCAGGTTCACAAAACTAGTGTCTGAAGTCAGATTTGAACTCAGGATTTCCTGACTCCGGGTCTAGTGGTCTGTCCACTATTTCACTACAAGGTTTTAGCAATTGATTGGATATGTGGTGTGACTGAAATTGATGAGTCAAAGATGACATCAGGATTGCTAAACTGGATGACTGAGAGGATGATAGAGGTCAGAACAGTAATTTGAAAGTTTGGAAAGTAGTGGAGTCTGGGGGAAAAGATGATGGTTCTGTTTTGAACATGTTGACTTTGAAAATACCTATTAGACATCCAGTTTGAGCTGAGAGAACCAAGAGAGAACAATGTTACAAAACCCAAAGAAGAGTAAGTATAACAAGGGGTAAAATCTATATTTTCAACTGCTGTATAGATGTCAAGAAGGATGAGAATTGGGAAAGAAGTCAAAATTTAAAGAAGTCAAAATAATTTCAGCAATTTTTGTTTGCTTGAATATATATGTGTGTGTGCGTGTGTATATATATGTATATGTACATATATACATATCATAAGGACTTTTTTCTTCAAGGTGAGGTAAGTGGGAAAGGTAACAAATGCTTGGTAATTAAAAAAATTAAAATAAAAGAAGTATACCATTGGTAATTTTGGAGAGAGCAAGTGGTTTAAGTTGAACAGTAAGTTGGACACAGTTTGTAGGGTCTTTGGGAGTCAGATAGAAGTAAATGGAGGTACTCAATATACATTTAAAATATGTTTCAATGGAAAGGGAGAAGAGATATAGGTCAATAGCCAAGGGGGAATAGAGGTATGCAGTGAGGGCTTCACTGTTTTATTTTTAAGATTTGGAAACATATATGTGTCTATAGCAGCATGGAGGGAGCCAGTAGCTAAAAAGAGATTGAAAGTTAAGATAAAAAATTGATCTTGTGAAAAATGAAAAGGTAACCATCTTATCACTATTTTAAGACCACTTAGTCAATGTAGATGCCCCATACTTCATTAAACCTAAGACTTCTTGCTAATGTGGCATTTTTGGCTCTCATGAGCAAAGTTTATCAACCAGTGAGATTTTGTATTTCGCTATTATTCTTTTGCCTATTTGGGTATCAAACCCAATAATACAATGTCCTGGAACAGGGAGGGCTCTCAGATCATGATGAAGATCTGAGATCCACTTCACTAGAGGGTACCATGGACCCTTTATTAAAGAGCCATTGGTTTTGGAAAAATGAGAATAATAGTGTGATAAATATGTTGGAAAAGATACGAGGTAATGGAATTAATGTTACATGAAGTGAAGTTAATCTTTGGGAGGAGAAGGACCACTACATAAATGTAAACTATCAGTGAAAAAAAACATTGAGCATCAGAAAGTCAAGGACGAAGACAGTTAAAGAAATTTTGTTCAAATGTCTTATCAAGCCAAGATAGCAGATTGAGAGCATGAACTCACCTAAGCTCTATCACTAATTCCTTCAGATATCTCTAAAAAGAGAATATGAACAAATTTTAGATTGGCAGAATCAAATATGAGACAAAATGTGACAGATTTTCAGCCCAGGACACCTTGAAATGTTGACTGGAAGGATCTATTACATTGGACTCAGGGAGTGCAGTACACAGGCTGTATCAGTGCAGACCCCACCAAAGTAAAACTGAACAGGAACCAATGGGCAGAATGAATCAGAGACAGCAGTGCACATTCTCAAACACATCAACCGAGGATGGGAATCCAATGGAAATGAATCTAAAAGAAGCACAGAACCCTAGGAAACAGCAACAGCCACTCCGGAGTCTATCAACCCTCAGATTAAATGTTTGTAAGTCGCTTACATGAACTTCCAGGAGCCAATATAGGAAAGCGACCTATAAGTGCTCATACACCTCCTCTTCATGTTGACTTTGAAAAATCCAGAGAACATTTCCCTAGGAAAAATCCTGGAATAGTGTGATCTTCTGAAGGGGTAAACAGTCTCTCAACCTGAGAGGCTAGGAAAATTGTCAAGGGGAGTCCTTCTTGCTGTGGCTGAAGGGGACCACTGGAGGACCAGAACTGTCCCAGACAGCCTCACCTCAGCAAACCGTGAAGATATTCTCAGCCCCAGCCTCAGCCCTTAAGCACAAAACCAGGACCCCAGGCCTGCCTTAGCACAACTGGGAAGTTGGGAAGACATCAGTGCAGACTAGCGTTTACCAACTGCTGATCCTGCCTTTGCTGTATCTCAGAAGAGGAGATTTCCTGTGATCAGGCCACCTCTACCCCACACTTCATGCAGTGAGCTCCAGGGTAACTCTGGGAAAACTCAGAAAGACTTCACCTGGTTTCAGCCTTGGCACAGCAGTCAGCTCAGCACCAGGTAAGCTACAGCCTTCTAGCTTCCAGTTGAAAGAATCAGAAGCCACAACAAGAAAAGCCTCAAGTTCTTAGCACAAGAACTTTGGGACACAGCCCTCTGTACCCCAGAAACAGAGATCCCCTTTAAAATCCAGGAGAAAGGCAATCATCCTAAGCAAGAAGCAAACCAGAAAAGAAAAGGCCATAGAATCTTACTATGGGGCCAAAGACAAAAACACAAATAAAGAAGAGGTCAGGATTGAGATTGTACTCACAACTGAAACTTCAGAAGGGAATATGAACTGCTCTCAAGCCCAAACAGCATCTTGGAAGAGCTCAAGAAAGATTTTAAAAAGCCAGAATAAAGAGGTAGAAGCAAAATTAGCCAATGATTTTTAAAAATCATAGAAGAATTTAAAAGGAATATTGTGCAAATGGAGAAGAGGTAGAAAACCTAACAGGAAAAATTGGACAAAATGAAAAGGGGATGCAAAAGTTAACTGAAGATAACAATCTATTAAAAATTAGAATTAGGCAAGTAGAAGTTAATGACTCCATGAGACATCAAGAATCAGTCAAACAGAATCTAAAGAATGAAAAGAAAGAAATGTAAAATACCTTATTGGGAAAACAACTGACCAGGAAAATAGATCCAGGAGAGAAAATCTGAAAATTATTGGTCCACTAGAAAGCCTTGATGAAAAAAAAAAAAAGAGCCTGGACAATATCTTCCAAGAAATCATCAAGAAAAACTTCCCAGAAGTCCTAGATTCAGAAGGCAAAGTAGTCATCAAAAGAATCCACCTTTCATCTCCTGAAAGGAATCCCAAAATAAAGACACCAAGAAATATCGTTGCAAAATTCCAGAACTATCAAGTGAAGGAGAAAATACTGCAGGCAGCCAGAAAGAAACCATTCAACTACTAAAGCAAAACTATACTAGGAGGGACCTCAAACTTCCCCTCTCTGAATTTGATAAGTCTAACCTCAAAATAAACAAGAAAGAAGTTAAGGAGGTGAATAGAACTCTGGATAAGGTAGATATGATAGATCTCTGGAGAAAACTGAAAGGGGAAAGAAAGGAATATACCTTTTTTTTCAGTGGTACATGGCACATATACAAAAATTGGCTATATATTAGGGCACAAAATCCTCACAATCTAGTGCAGAAAGGCAGAGATAGTCAATGCATCCCTCTGAGATCATAATGCACTAAAAAATTGTATGTAATAAAAGGCCATGGAAAGATAAACCAAAAATTAACTGGAAACTAAATAATCTAATCCTAAAGAATGAGTGGGTTAAAGAACAAATCATAGAAACAATCAACAACTTCATTCAAGAGGATGACAAAAATGAGACAACCTATCAGATCTTATGGGATACTGCAAAAGCAGTTCTTAGGGGAAGTTTTATATCATTGAATGCCTATATGAATAAAATGGAAAGAGGAGATTAATGAATTGTGCATGTGACTGAAAAAGATTGAAGAAGAACAAATTGAAAATCTCCAAGTAAATACTAAATTAGCAATACTGAAAACTAAAAGCGACATTAATAAAATTGAAATTAAGAAAACTATTGAACTAATAAATAAAATTAAGAGTTGGTTTTATGAAAAAAACAATAAAGTTATAAACCTTTGGTCAATTTGATTTAAAAAACATAGAAGAAAAGCAAATTACCAATGTCAAAAATGAAAGGATGAACTACTCTGCAACAAGGACAAAATTACAAAATTAAAACAATAATTAGAAATTACTTTCCCCAACTGTATGTCCATAACTTTGACAATCTGAATGAGATGGATTTAAATATATATATATATATATATATGTGTATATATATATATAAATTGTCCAAATAAACAGAAGAGGAAGTTGAATATTTAAATTACTCCATCTCAGAAAAAGAAATTGAACAAGCTATTAACGAAATCCCTAAGAAAATGTCTCCAGGGCCAGATGGATTTACAAGTGAATTCTCTAAAACATTCAAAGAACAATTAATTCCAATACTTTATGGACTATTTGGGAAAATTAGGGAAGAAGAAGTCCTAACAAATTCTTTTTATGACAGAAATATGGTTCTGATATCTAAACCAGAAAGAAGCAAAACAGAGAAATAAAATTATAGACCAATTTCTATAATGCATAGAGGTGCAAAATTTTTAAATAATATATTAGCAAAGAGAATGCAGAAGCTTATCATGAGAATAACACATTATAATCAGGTAAAATTTATACCAGGAATGCAGGACTTGTTCAATATTAGGAAAACTATCAGCATTATTGATCACATCAACAACAAAACTAACAGAAACCACATGATTATCTCTATAGAGTCAGAAAAAGGTTTTGACAAAATACGACACCCATTCCTATTAAAAACACTGAAGAGTGTAAGAATAAATGGAACTTTCCATAAAATAATAAGCAGTATCTACCTGAAACCATCAACAAGCATTATATGCAATGTGAATAAACTAAATGCATTTCCAATGAGATCATGGGTGAGACAAGTTTATCCTTTATCACCACGGTTATTCAGTGTGGGACTAGAAATGCTAGTTTTAGCAATAAGAGAAGAAAAAGAAATTGAAGAAATTCAAGTAGGCAAAGAAAAAACCAAGCTATCACTCTTTGTAGATAATATGATGATATACTTAAGAGAATCCCAGAGAATCAAATAAAATACTATTTGAAATATTAAACAACTTTGGCAAAGTTGTGGGTTACAAAATAAATCACATAAATCAGCTGCATTTCTATATATTACTAACAAAGCCAAACAGAAGGAGACAGAAAGAGATATCCCATTTAAAGTTATGGTAGACAATTTGAAATATCTTGGAGTCTACCTGCCAAAACAAACCCAGAGACTATAAGAACACAATTACAAAACATTTTTTGCACAAATAAAGTCAGATCTAAGTAAATGGAAAAACATCAGTTGCTTGTGGGTAGGCTGAGCTAATACAAATGACAATTCTACTTAAATTAATTTACTTATTCAGTGTCATACCAATCAAACTACCAGATAATTATTTTCTAGAATTCAAAGAAATAATAACAAATTCATGTGAAAGAATCAAAGTTCCAGAATATCAAGGGAACTAATGAAAAGAAATCCCAGGAAAGATGGTCTAGCCGTGACAGATCTCAAATTGTATTATAAAGTAGCAATCATCAAAACCACTTGCTACTGGCTAAGAAATAGAGGTGTAGACCAGTAGTGTAAGTTAGGGACTCAAGACAAAATAGTTAATGAACATGGCCATCTATTCTTTGGTTAACCCAAGCTTCTAGGACAAGAACTCACAGTTTGAACAAAAATTGCTGGAAAAACTGGATAACACTGTGGTGGAAACTGGGCATACACTTGAATCAAGTCCAAATGGATACATGATCTCAGTATCAAGACTGCTAGTATAAACAAATTATGGAAGCAAGGAATAGTGTATTTGTCAATAAAGAGTAGATAAATTTTTGATCAAACAAGAGATACAGAATATTATGAAGTGCAAAATGTATAATTTTGATTACATTAAATTGAAAAGGTTTTGCACAAACCAACCCAATACAACCAAAATTAGGAGAGATGTAGAAAACTGGGAAAAAACTTTTGTGACTAGTGTCTATGGTAAAGGCCTCATTTATAAAATATATAGAGAAATGAGTCAAATATACAAGTATACAAGTCATTCCCCAATTGAAAAATGGTCAAAGGATATGATCAGGGAGCTTTCAGAGGAAGAAATTAAAGCTATAATCATATGAAAAGTGCTCTAAATCACTGTTGATTAGAAAGATGCAAATAAAAACAACTCTGAGGTACCACATCACACCTATCAGATTGGTCAACATGAAAAAACAGGAAGATGATAAATGCTGGAGAAGATGTGGGAGAGTTGGAACATTATTCTTTGTTGGTGGAGCTGTGAGCTGATCCAACCATTTTGGAGAGCAATTCAGAGCTTTGCCTAATGGGCCACAAAAATGTGCATACCCTTTGACCCAGCAATGTCACTTCTAGGACCGTATCCCCTCAAGAGATCATAAAAATGGGAAAGGGTCTCATATGTACAAAATTATTCATAGTAGCTTTCTTGTGGTGACCAAGAACTGGAGATTGAGAGGATGCCTATGAATTGTGAAATGGCTTAACTAGTTGTGATATATTAATGTAATGGAATACTATTATGGCATAAAAAATGATGAACAGGTGGACTTCAGAGAGGCTTGGAAGGACTTGTATGAATTGATCCTGAGTGAAATGAACAGAACCAAGAGAACATTGTACACAGTGATAGTCACAGTATGCGAAGTCTTTTTCTGATAGACTTCACCCTTCACAGCAATGGAAGGGCCTAAAACATTCCCAGACGATTCTTGAGGCAAAATCCCATCCACATTCAGAGAAAGAACTATGGAATCGGAATTTAGAATGAACCAGACTACTTTCTCTTGTGTTATGTTTAGTTTTTTCTCATGATTTCTCCCATTCATTTTAATTCTTCTATACAACATGACTAATGTGAAAATGTGGTAAATAAGAATGTATGTGTAGAACCCATATAAGATTGCATGTTGTCTCAGGGAGGGTGATGAGAGGAAGCAGGAGAAAATTTAAGACTTATGGAAGTGAATGTACAAAGTTGAAAACAAATTCATTTAAAAAGAAAATAAAAACAAAAGGTATTTTTACTTATAACCAGATTGTGCTAGATGGCTTATGATTTTTTCCAACTTTGTGAACACCCCAATAATGTGATGAGCCTGCAAATAAGATCCACGTTTCTGGAGTTCCAGTCAACCACTCAAAAGAGGAGGTCAGGGAATATTTGGGTTTAAATCTTGCCTTTGACATATATACTTTGTAACCCTGGGCAAATCCTTTAATCTCCTTTTCTCCCCTGTAGCATTGTAAGACAATTATTTCTTATTCTTACTGAGAGGGTGAAATTCCTCTGGAGACATTTTCCCTGAAGAAATCACAAGTATAGGCCAAAAAGAAAAGATCTGATAAGTTTTTAAGCATTCCAAACTTCATAATGAATAGGGATTAGATATGATCCATCAGGCCCTAGGGGAGCAGAATATAGAAAAGAGGTAGAGATTTCAAAGATGCAGATTGCAGATTCAGATTTGATATAAGGAGAAACAAAACCTGACATTTGAAGAAATTGAATGGGTTACTTTGGGAGATAGTGGGTGTAACTTCACTGGAGGTCTTCAAACAAAGGATCAATAATCACTTGTTGGGAATATAGTAGAGGAATCTTTTGTTTACATGAAGATTATGCTAGCTGTCCTCTTAGCTAATTATAACTCTATGACTGATTTGATGATGTATGAATTTGCAATTACATGAATATTCACGCTTCTGGTTTTCAAGCCAACAGATCAGAAAAGGGGAGATTAACTCTGTTAAGAGCCCCACCTGTAAGTCTTGGGTATCTTGATTGATGTACTTTGGCCTCCACACTCATGACCACAATTTTCATGCCATCACTACTTTTGTTGGCTGGGATACTTGACTTTGAGGCTGTGCAGTCCTGGATTGGAATTCCATTCTGTGCCATGTATGTCCTTGACATGGTTGGAAATTACTTGTTGCTATTCATCATCCAATCTGAGAGCAGTCTCCACAAGCCCATGTAGGTCTTCCTGGCCATGTTGGGGGTCATGTAGCCATTTTCAAGGATGAAGATTTGGCATTTGGAATAAACATCAGGCTTGTGGATATAAATTTTGGAGTCACATAGAGAAAATTGAGTTAACTAAACATGGCACCCACTCCCCTTCCTCATGGTGCAATGTAAAGCACATCTGCTCCAACAAACTCTCCCACTATTATTGGCAAGGGCACCATAGTCTTCTGAGTAGCCCAAGCCTGCTAGCTAAATGCTGTCCTCTGCTTACTCTCACCTGCCCTATGTCCAACATATTGTCAAATCCTGTTATTTTTCCCTTCATAACATCTCTTGTATTTGCTTCCTATTCTCTTCTGCCAGCATCCTGTTGCAGGCCCTCATCACCTCACATCTGAGCTATTTTAGTAGCTTTCTGGTTAGTGTCTCTGCCTCATCGCTCTCCATTCCTGTCAGTCCTCTCTTTAATTGTTAAAATGATCATCCCAAAGTACAGATCTGACCATATTACTCTTTCTATAATAATAAAGAAGTCCAGTGTCTCCCTTTTAGGGGGTTCCATATAAAATTCTCTTTTTGACTTCTAAAGCTCTTCATGACCTCACCCCCTCCTACTTTTCTATTCTTTTTACATCTTAATTAATTAGTCCAGTTAATCTGTGATTTAGTGACATAAGCTTCCTTGCTGTTTCTTGAACAAGAAATTCCATCTCCTAATACCAAGCAATTCCACTGACTGAACCCCCCATTCCTGAAATTCTCTCTCTCCTCTTTTTCATCTTCTAATTTTCTTCAGACCCCAATTAAAATCCCACCTTCTACAGAAATTCTTTTCTGATTCCCTTAAAACTAGGGTCTTACTACTATTGTCTCCAATTTATGGTGTATATACCTTTTCTTTTGTGTGTGTGTGTGTGTGTGTTTATTGTATCTCCCATTAGATTGTGAACTATTTAAGCAGACTATCTTTTACTTTTCTTTGTATCACTAAAGTTTAGTACAGTCCCTAACCCTTAGTTGGGTAATTAATAAAAGCTCTTGAGTTGACTTGACTGATAAAGAAATGGATTTTTCCCCCTAACATCAATTTAGCTGAGTTTCTCTGCTCATGAATGATCACCCCGCACTAGCCAAAGACATCTCATCACTGCCCCTGTCTCCATAAGGAATAATAATAAGTCTTACTTATATAACACTTTAAGGTTTACATAATGTTTTCCTCAAAACAGCTATACCACTGCACATCTTGAACCATGACTGAGGAAGTGAAGACCTCAGATATGCTTGGCATAGGCTGATTTTATGATACACAGAGTAAAGAATATGAACTTTCTTAATGCCCACAAAGCAGAGGTTAATGTTACACAGTGCTTTAAAGCATCTTGGAAATACCCTATTCCCCATAGCTGAGCCCTAGCAAGCAGACTGGACCTTGAGCTTGTCATAACAACAGTCTTTACATTCTGGGTGATCTCACTCTTTGGCAAAATGTATTGCACCAGATGTTGACTCTCCCTATTCCCCAGTGACATGAGAGCCAATATCCATCATTTCTCTGACATACTTACAATCTCTGTTTCTTGTACTGTACTCCTGTTCCCTTTATTGAAGTCTGGTTCTATACTCCACAGAGTAGTCATGACCCCTAATACTTGGGACAATACTGTTCCCACAGGACCCATGGGAACTGTAGCTCCAGACTTGAACATGATTATGTCATAGTTCATCCCAGTGTGTGTGTATAAGCACTGCCTGCACGCCAACATGTTAATCCCTCCTACTCAGAAGGATTTCCACTTGCAAGTGTTTTCCTCACTTTGAAACCAATTAAACACTACTTGATTCCTGGCGCACCTGTCTCTGACCTGCTCTACTTTGGCTCCAGTCTTTCTCAGGTTAGAGACTAGTCCAGTTTGGACTGCATTCAAAATTCTGTTGACACATGTCATTTCCTGGCCACCACTTCCACACTGTGCTGTCTGACCTCTGATCTTAATGCTAAACATCTTCTCCTCCCCTCCCCCATATAAGATTGAACATTTTCCGTGGAACACTAGGATCTGTTAGAGAGATTATCAACAATAACAGTTTCTCTTTCCCTTCCAGAGTGTTTTAGTTATTTTTTTTCTTTTCCTCACTAAAAAGGCTGTTCCCTGACTACTTCTTAAAGAAGTCTATTCACTCAATTAGCATTACTTCCCTCGAAGTGGGAACCTTAAAAAGCCAAGGTCTCCCATTGCATCCTGGGTCATTTCCAGTCATCCTGATGAATATCAGGTCACTGGCTCCAGATGGCTCAGGAGGAGAAAGTGAGGCAGTGACCTTGCACAGCCCTTCCTCACTCAAAACAATGTCAAGTGCAAGTCATGTCATCATTTCTCTGATGTCATGGTTTTCTTTGAAAATGAAGGACAATCTCAATCAAGAATCTGTTAAATTTGCTTTTGTCTTATCTTTCTTAGAACCAGACAGCTCTGTCATTTGTTTCTACTTTTCCATTTCTAGCTTTTTCTTTGGTTTTTTTCCTCAATTATAAGGCAAGCTCCTTGAAGACAGGGACTATATTGCTTTCTTATATTTATATCCTCTGTTCTTGACTGACACATAATAGTGCTTAAAGCAGTACTCTGTCATTGAGTTACCTGTCCTCATATCTGTCTTTTCTTTTATGGATCCACTATTTCATACATGTGGGAAATCTTTTTCCTGATAGTATTATAACCCTTTCCTCTCTTCTTTTTCATATTTGAGCAACTAAATGAGAAAACTGAAGATAATATTTTAATTTCATCCCATCATAAAATTTAAAACTTACAGAAAAAACAGACATTCTAAGTTGAGTCTATAAGAGTTTATTTGACATGGCCATTAATTTGAAAGATTTTCTCACAATATTCTAAAAGTCCTATGACTATCACTCTACTGGTAAAAGGCAGTTCTCCCCTGGTAGTCTGTCATATTATCGTCAATAAGGAGATGAAATCTGGAGATTTTAGACTTTTGAAGATTTTAATTATGAGGCTGCAATCTTGTCAAGAGCAATATACCTTCTTATTGTCAGCTGTGTGGAATTTTTAGCATCACAGGCATTAAAAATACTGAGGAGAAGCAGGAAGATCAAGACTTTCAGGCTCTGGAGGGAGAATTGGTATGGTACCGCCTATCTTTGGCATAGGCAGGAATTCATGAATTAGATGCTCTATGACCTAAGAAGGTGATTTAGAATTGGATCCACTATCTGTGAAATAATTCTGTCCACTGCAAACTCTAGCACCCCTTACTGAAAACACATTTGTCTCAACCCATTTCACAATTGGTTTGAGTTCCATATTTGACATGGCGCAGAGTTCTCTATTTTCTATCCTAGTCTTTGGCAGGCTAGCCTGGATTCTGCACTGGTGAAGCAATCCCTGTAGAGGTCTTCAAATGGACTGGCTCTTGAACTACTCTTCAGCTATGAATTGGAGACATGACTTCTGCTACCACATCTGTTACATGCCCTTGGGTTGGCCCCAACCAATGATTCCCTTGCTTCTGTGGGCTGTAGCTGCCTCATGTTCCCCAATGAAAATCCTGAATGATTATTCTCCATGCCTGTGTAGCCTTGGCTGTCAGGTCTGAGGATGAATGACATCGTAATGTTGAACTCCTGAATGCACCAAAGCGACAATTGTGCAAAGGATGTAAAGCTTAGGGCAAAACTTCCCTTTCCAAAATGCTGGTTGAATTGTTTTTTTTTTTCAGTTCCATGTCTTCCTTACCCTATTTGGGGTATTCTTGGCAAGGATATGAGAAGGATTTGTCCTTTATTTCTCCAACTCATTTGACAGATGATGAAACTGAGGCAAAAGGGATTAAGTGACTTGTCCAGCAGCACAGAACTAGTAAGTGTCTGAGGCCGGATTTGAACTCATGAAGAGGAGTTTTACTAACTCCATGCCCCACATTCTACCTACTGGTCTTCCCCAAACCGGGTCCCTGTGCCTTGTTCCCACTTTTTGTTCCTGTTGAACCTACTATTGTCCCCCATAACTGAAATCTGATATGATCCCTTCTCCTTTTCCCATTCATACCTGATATCCTGGAATCTCCTCTGGGGTGTAAGTCTACTATATACCCAGCTTCTTCTTATCCTGCTTGTGCAACACGGAAAATACTGAGAGTTGCATGACCCCCAAAGATGTAAGCCTCATCAATGTGTTGTTTGCTCTGATCCCACCAACATTGGTGTTGATTCCTTTGTAACCCCTCTAGCTTTTTACTGTTTGTGAATACCTTTTAGTAGATCCTGTCCTGGGGATGCTCCCAACATGCCAGATGATTTCTTCTGGTTCATTCACCAGATCACTGGTGCCAGTGTATGAACTGACTTGATACTGTTGTCTCTATCTCTTGTCTCATTGACACAATCAAAGAAAAAGAGAATCTTAAGGGTCATTTACTTCTTACCCGAACAAGAAACCCCATGTCAACCCCCTTGATGGATGAGCATCCAGCCCATGTACAAACACACTCCCTCACCACATACACACACCTCCTAAAGCCATCTGTTCTGTGTTAGAATAGCTCTGAGTGTTAGGATGTTTCTTTTGACATAGAACTTAATTTGCCTATGTAACTTCCATTCTTTTTTCCTGCTTGTCTGGGTTCAAATAGAACCAATCTAAACACACACACACACACACACACACACACACACACACACACACACTGCACTACTACCATCATCCAACACACATTTTTCTTATTAGAAGACCAGGTTCTAGAGCTCAGTGTCTTTGTAGTCTTTTTATTCTCTGATTCAATCTTTGATTCACATAGTAGTCCTGTAAATACTTCCACATCACTATTAAATATTTTTTTCTCCCACAATTCTTCATTGCTTTTCTTTGAATGAAGAAACTTCCTCCACTTCTTCCACTGATATCTCTGCAGCTTATTTTGTCAGAGTTGCATAGCCCTAGTGCACTGACAGGATAAAGAATTTACCAAGGGCCACACAGAGTCAGAGGCAGGACTTGAACCCTAGTTTCCCAAGGCTGGCTCTCTACCTACTATGGACTAAACGCTACATCTTAAAATGCTATATCTGGAACTGAAGACATCATGCTTTTTCAAGAAACCTGAGGTTGCATTGGCTCTTTAGATATTCAAGATGAATAATTGATGTTATCTGTGGGGGATCAATGAAAACGTTATCTTTTTTATAGATGCTGTCCCTTGTCCTTCCCCTAAATCTACCTTGTTCCCTCTTAAAGAGTTTTGAGGAATAGCTCAGAGTATCAAACTCCAGCAAGAAAAGTGTTAAAGAATCTGAAATGTTTGTCTGTATCTGAATGGCCTTAGTGAACAGAGATAACAGCAAAGTCTGAAATCCCCAGGTACAGGAGGATGGAGCCACTGTCCCTGAGGAACCCGGAGAGAAGATAAATCATCCTGGGGCTTCCCCTTCACCTGGCTCTCTAGTTGCTGTCCATACTACAGGATATTCATTTCTGAATTGGATTGTTTGATTTTGAAATGAGGAGGATGAGGTATATATGAAATCCTAATAGTAATTGGAACAAGTTTGTATTTCTATGTACTTCACATTTATCTTGTTTTACATTGATCTCATTTGTCTCTACAGGTATTATATCATTTGTTATTCATAGCAACTATAGAAGGCAGATAATACAAAAAAAAATTGTCTTCATTTTATAGATGAAGAAACTATGCAGTCTAGAGGGTAAAAAGACTTGCTAAGGAAGTGATTATGAGAAAATGACAGAGCCTGGATTCGAACTCAGATTGTTGATTCCAGACCTAGAACTATCCCTTATTTAACCTCAGGACACTGACCTCTAGAATCTAGTTTTCTAGGGAGAACAAAATGTGTGTTGTGGTTGTGCTAGTGGTGTGTGTGTGTGTGTGTGTGTGTGTATAGGTGTGTGAAGGATGCCAAACTTAGTCCTTGATTTGTGGTTGTTATTCAGTTGTTCAACCATGACCCTGTGGATCATAACACACTAGTCCCTTATGTCCTGCACTGACCCCTGAAGTCTGGCCAAGCTCATGATCATCCCTTGCACTATCTCATCCTCTCTTGTCCCATTCTCTTTTTGCCTTCAATTTTCCCCAACATCAAGTTCTTTTCCAATGAGTTTTGTTTTCTCATTATGTGACCAAAGTGTTTAAGCTTCAGCTTCCATATTTGTCCTTCCAATGAATAGTCTGAATTAATTTAAGTATTGTCTGATTTGATCTCTTTGCTGTCCAATGGACTCTCAAAATTTTTCTCCAGCACCACAATTAGAAAATGTCTATTCTGCTCATCTGTCTTTATACTCCAATTCTTACAGCCATACATTATTACTAGAAAGACCATAGCTTAGACTATATGGCCCTTTGTTGGCAAGGAGTTATATCTGCTTTTTAATATGCGGTCCAGATTTGCCATAGTTTTCCTTCCAAGGAAAAAACATCTTTTAATTTCATAGCTGTAGTAAGCATCTGTAGTGATCTTTGAGCACAAGAATATAAAATCTGATAAAAATTAAAATTAAAATCTAATTTTTCTCCCTCTGTTTGCCAGGAGGTGATAGGACTAAATGCCAGGGTCTTAGGGTATTTTTTAAGTGTTCAGTTTCAAAGTCATTTTTATGCCTTGTTCTTTTCCCCTCAGCAAGAGGCTTCTTAATTCTTCATTTTTCTGCCATCAGAATGGTATCATATGCATATCTGAAATTGCAGATATTTCTTCCAGCAATCTTATTTCTAGCCTTTGATTCATTCAGGCTGGCATTTTGCATGATGTACTCTACCTACGAGGGCAGCTAGGTGGTGCAGTGCATAAAAGTGCTGTTCATGAAATGTGACCTCAGACACTAGTTTTGTAACCCCAGGCAAGTCATTCAACCTTGTTTGTCTCAGTTTCCTCATCTGTAAAATGAACTGGAGAAGGAAAGGATAGACCACTCCACATCTTTTGCCAGGAAAAGCCCAAATGAGTTCATAAAAAGTTGAACAAGACTGAAATGACTGAAGAGCAACTCTGCATATTAATTAAATAAGTAAAGTGACAATATGCAAACTTGTTGTAGTCATTTCCTAATTTCAAACCAATCAGTTGTTGTATATTCGCTTCTAACTGTTGCCTCTTGGCCTATATACAAGTTCCTGAGGAGACAAATTGGTATTTGCATGTCTTTGAAGAATTGCTCCAATTTGTTGTGACCCACACAGTCAGAGGTTTTTTTTTTAGTGCAGTCAGGAAAGTCAAAGTAATGTTTCTCCATAATAAGTAAATGTTGACAATTTGCTCTTTAATTCCCTTGCCTATTCAAAAATCAGTCTGCACTTCTGCTAATTCTTGGTTCTATTACTGCTGAAACTTACCTTGCAGAATCTTAAGCTTAAGTTTGTTGTTGCGTGAAATGAGCACAATTTTTGCTTGATTGAACAATCTTTAGCAGTGCCTTTCTCCAGGACTGGGATATAAACTGCCTTTTTCCAATCTAGTGGCCACTGTTGAGTTTTCCAAATTTGCTTGCATATTGAGTGCAACTCTCTGACAACATCATCATCTTTTAGGATTTTATCTAGCTCCCCTGGAATTCTCTCATCTCCTTATTGTTAGTAGTGCTTTCTAAGGCCCACTTGATGTCACTCTCCAGGATGTATGGTTCAAGATCACTAACAACAGCACCATAGTTATCAGTGATATTAAGATCTTTCATGTATAGTTCTTTTGTGTATTCATGCCACCTCTTCTTAATTTCTTCTAATTCGGTTAAGTCACTATTTTTGTCTTTTATCTTGGCTGGAGAATTATGATAGGAAAATGCATCCAAACTTGTATGAAGAGAGGAGGTCCTTTTACTTATAGCTCCTTACTATTTGAAGGGATAACACAGAGGAATTAGATTAGACACAGGGAATGTGTACCAAGAAAGGCAAGTCAACATTATTAAATCTGAAAAGCAAAATGGGCAGTTACCTATTTAGTGTGTGTGTGAGAGTGACTGAGAGAGAAAAGGACATACACCTGTTTGGTATGAATGTGGTGGTAACAGAAACACCTCTATTTAGTAGGAAGGGAAGGATAGATGAACAAAGGGAAGAACTAAAGAAGGAAAAAGAAATATGGATAAGCTACCTGTTTGACTAGGAGTGGAGACAGAAAAACACCCTTTTATAGGTAGGGAAGATAAATAGCCAAAAAGCTATGGAAGGGAATAAGGGGAATAACAATAGATGGACAAGATCCCTATTTACTCTGGAGGGTAGAAAGATGGAAGATTGATTATACAAGGATACGGAACTTGAAGGACCCTTAAAGATGATATATTCTAACCCATCATTTAGAGATAAAGACACTGAGGCCCAAAGAATGAAAGGATTGGCCAAAATAATGCATTTAGTGCAATTCTGAGGTGGAACTTGAACCCAAGTTTCCTGAGTAATAGTCTACTATGCCTTTCACTGATTTCCCTGACTTGCTTGGAGCAAGGTAATATAAGGACTTTGTAGAGATGCCATATTGTCCTTAGTCACATGAATTATAGTCATTGAAAGTGTAGTGTTAAAGACACCATAACATATATTCTCTTCTACCATATTCCTATGACCCTGGCTCTCTGTTGACACATTGGCCAGTCATAGAATATAAAAATGACCCATGGGAAGTTCTAGCTTAAAAATAGATTCTAGAGAAAGATCTAGGAGTGTTAGAGGACCACAAGCTCAATATGAGCCACCACTGATAGGACAGTCATGGCATCCAGAATGAAGGAGTGATGAGAAGGCTCAGTTCTATACTGGTCAGACGACAGCTGGGTATCATGTTCCATTCTTGCTCCATATTTTAGGAAGGTCCTTGGCAAGCTTATCTGTATTCAGAAGATGAGCAGAATGATAAAAAGATAGGTGACTATGCCAAATTATGATCTGATTGGAATTGGGGATGGTCAGCCTTGGAGAAGAGATTTTGGCGGGGGAGGGGTAAGGGTATGATAACCGTCCAGTCATTATGTGAGCAAAATATATTTGTTGGGGAAAAGAATCAGATTCATTCTGCTGGCCTCAGAGGATAGAACTAGGAGGAGGGATGGAATTACAGAGGCAAATTTCCATACAATATAAAGGAGAATATCCTCACAATTAGAACTGTCCCAATACTGAACAGACTACTTTGCTAAGTAGTAAATTTTATCGCTTGTCTCAAGATTGGTGTAAAGGATATAGAACTGACTAGGTGATCTCTGAGGTCCCTTCTAACTTTAAGATTCCTTTATTTTAACTTAGGCCCAATGAGAGAGGTGAGATAAAATTAGTGGAATCTTCTTGGGAAAGTTTGAAGAACAAAATATGCAGATAATTTGTTATTTTTTGAGAGTAAGATCAGGAATTTTGACTCCAAGGAAGAGGAACCTGAAGGAAGTGAGGTTCCAGGTAAGAGGAGCCTACTGAAAATCCCAGAATAATTTGGAGTACCAAGGCAATAAAGCATGTTTGTAAGAGGGTTGTGATAAAACATACCCTTAAATATATTATCTTTCTTAGACTATCCCCTCTTTCACACACACACACACACATATACATATATGTATATATACATATATGAATATGTGAATTTGTAACTATATACTTCCAGGAACAGTGACTGATGCACAATCCAACCCTTATTCTCCTAAGAGAGATGACTGCATGTGAGTTGAGAGAGTCAACTCATCTGGATATAAGGTCCAAGGAGCTGGCCTAGGGATAATGTTAGATACTTAGAGGATGCAAAACATTGTCATAGTCTATCTTTGGCCTCTGGGTATGTATATGTGCTCCATGTCTCCCCAAGAACAGAGAGACCGATTTCTTGTGTCTATCCCTGACAGCATAGCCTAGTGTGAGGACTCAGCTTGTAGCAGGTATTCAAAATAGACTTATGGGAAAAATGGAGGCAATCAGTACTGGAAAACCTATTTTGTTTGTGTTGTTCCTTTCTTTACTCTGAAGGGTGAAGTCTAAGAGGGAGGGCAAAAAAGGCTTATATTCGAAGGGTGACAGTGCTTTTCTGTGTGGGTCCCCAAGTTACACTACCCTGACTTTTGCATTCTTCTGCCAGGACTTAAAATATGTTTATTCCAGCTTCAAATCACTGGAAAGTGCAAAGAGTCATCATCAGAAAGCCTGGGTTCTAGAGCTTCCTTAGCTACTATCTACCTCCCTGTGGGCCTTGAAAAAGTCAGCTAGCCCCTTTAGATCTCAATTTCATGAATTCTAAAGTTCTTTTGTCACATAATATTCTACAATCACTCCTGAGGCAATGAACCTGCTGGGTTGACACAGGGAGTCTTTTGATTGGTCCTGTTACATTGCTGGAATTTCAGTTATCTCCTATCTCAGAAGCAATGGTCATCCAACATATTACCTTGTTTCAAATGTTCACCATCTAGTGGTCAATGAAGCTTTCTAAAATCTTTCTAACCCATCCATGCATGACTCATTAACTAAAAAAAAAGTCACAGCTGTACGAGTCAAATAATTAAAGATTATTTAGTCTGTTCCCCTCCTCCCTGACTGAACAGATGAGGAAATTGAAGTCCAGAAGCCAGGAGTGACTATTCTAAGACCACAAAGCCAGAGGCTGGCAAAGGAATATCTAAAATCCAGGTTTCCCAATAGCTAGCTTTTAAACGACACACTTTCCCTATTGTCACATAGTTCAGTTTAATTTTACAGGTATGCACTAACTATTGATTACATGTAGTTCAGTGTGCTGTATTCCAGGAATAAAAAAAAGGCCAAAAGGGATTTTTTTTCTCCAGGATCTTATCTTCTACTGAAGGAAATAACATGGATGCAGATGAATAAATTCAAATTCCCTCATTTTTTGATAATGTCTTTGTCTATAGGAATGTAACCCAAAGTTGACCATTCCTGGTTATGGCCTCTACCAACCACACAAGTACCAGTCACACAGTATTCATCTTGCTGGGCATCCCTGGACTACAGGACCAGCACTTATGGATTTCCATCCCCTTCTGCTTCTCCTACCTAGTTGCTCTCCTTGGCAACAGCCTCCTTATCTTTGTTATCATCAATGAACGCAGCCTCCATGATCCTATGTTCCTTTTCCTCTCCATGCTTGCTGGGACTGACCTCATCCTCTCTAACACAGCTTTGCCCAAGGCATTGGCCATCTTCTGGTTCCAAGCTGGAGAGATTTCCTTGGATGGATGTGTCACTCAGATTTTCTTCATCCATTCCACATTCATTGCTGAGTCAGGAATTCTGTTGGCAATGGCATTTGATCGCTATGTGGCTATCTGCCACCCACTGAGATACGCCACTGTCCTCAGCCACAGGACAATTGCCTATGTTGGTCTGGCTGTCATCATGAGGAGCTTTTGTGTGATTCTTCCTGATGTGTTTCTGGTCAAGAGGCTACCTTTCTGCCGCAGTCGAGTACTACCCCACACCTACTGTGAGCATATGGCTGTGGCCAAATTTGCTTGTGCTGACATCCGTGTGAATGTCTGGTATGGCCTATCTGTCCTCCTTTCCACTGTGGTATTGGATGCCCTGCTCATAGTCATTTCCTACATTCTCATACTTCGAGCTGTCTTTCACCTTCCATCTCAGGGAGCCCGTAGTAAAGCTTTGGGAACATGTGGCTCCCACCTTGGAGTCATCTCCATGTTTTACCTTCCAGGAATTTTCACCATCATCACCCAAAGATTTGGGCACCATGTGCCCCTTCACACTCACATTCTCCTGGCCAACATCTGTATGCTGGCTCCTCCTATGTTGAATCCCATCATCTATGGGGTGAAGACAAAGCAGATCCGAGATTGTGTAGTTCATTTCCTATTCTCATGGGGAAAGTAGAGGTGGGAACTTCACTGGTGTGGAGAGTTAGTTGTGGACAGTTTAAATCACTCTGATACTCACTAGTTTGGGGATATTGAATAGTTCACTTAACTTCCCATATCACTCAGGTCTCATATCTGTGCCATGGATATAATATATCCAATACCTACTTCACAGGATTGTTGTGAGGAAAAAAATAAACTATAGCAAACCTTAAAGCACTAAATGAATGTAAACTATTGTTCTTACTTCATTATGGGTAGGTGACTCTCTTCAGGTTGTAGAGTACCTCTAATTCTCTTGGCCATTCACTGGTCACGTTGAATTAAGAGTTCAGCTAATGGTGAGTATAGTATCATCTATGGCAACAGTGGGGTTTCCTTGAATAAAACAATCAGTTAGGATTCAGAAGCCTCAAGAGATACTGGAGAGATAGAATTCCTGTTCAGTTAGGGAGTCAACTAAGATTGTCTTAGTGTCAAAATGTTTTCATATTGCTTCTGAAAGTTTCTTAACATCTGCAGTAGAATTATGTCCTTGAGTATCTGCAATCTGTCCTGATCCTAGCTTCTAAAATATTTTACTCAATGGAATCCTACTCATGTTCTGAATTGTGAAATATGATTTGAAGAAAGCTAGCACCCCTGTCAGATTATATCCAGATTTCCTCTTTCACAGACTCTAGAATGGAATCCCCTTAACTTTCCCAGCATCCACCTCAAAACACATTACTCTTTATTAATGAAAACTATGTTCCAAAAATATTTTCCCTCATTATTTCTCTAGTGCTATTCCTTCACATTACCTTCCAACTATTTTGCATTTTTCTTGTATGGTATGATTTATATTGTTTCCCCATTAGAATGAAAGGGGATTGATTTTTTGCCTTTTATTTGTATCCCCAGTACTTAGCACAGTGCCTGGATCACAGTGAGAGTTTATTTAATAAATACCTTTTGGCACACTGTTTGATTGCCTAGACTTTGTCCATTTGTGTATAGATATTTGAGGACATGGGTTTTGTTACTGGTTCCTGTCTTAGATTTTGTCTCTTATGAATGTCTAGATGTCAGTTGTTATCCTTCCTTCCTTGCTGCTGCTCTCTATACAGTGCATTTTGTAGATATACGTAATGTACATAAACTGTCTTTTCCTTTCACATCATTTTTTATTTTGAAGTCCTTTTGATTTAATTTGAAAGACATCTGGGAAAATTTTCTTAATGAATGTAGTACAAACTGAAGATGAGTAAATAGTATACTATGGTTGTTGCCATCTTGGCCATCTGAATTTATGCAAGAGTAATGTGGGAATGTTAGTCTTGCTGTCTTCTCCCCTGGTTAGAAGATCTTGGCCAGAAAGTGTTATTAAAGAAATTTCCAAGCTGAAACATAGCCAGAAGACTGTGTTCACTTCTGGAAACTGAGATTTTAGGAAAGACATACACATTCTAAAGAAAAACATAACCAAGATGGTGAGAGGATTAGTAAATATGTCCTGCAAGTATGTCAGTCTACAAGTATAAGTGGGGATTGAATAAAGCATGCACAACATCTTTTCTGCTTTTGGCAGACCTCTTGGAAGCTTTGGGCATGATAAAGCCTGCTCATTCCATTAACAGAGGACTTAGAGCTGAAGGAGTCTCTATTTTGAGATGATTATTAGCTGCCAAGAGCGATGTCTACATCTCAGGGGATCATAACAAATAAAGTAACTTTGTTCTTGTACCTCTCTTCCCTTCTGGTTGTGATCATGTCAGGACTGTTTGGAGATGCTTTTCACAAGAAGTAGTGGGGAATGGGGGCAGACGGGGCAGCTTGTCTTACCCTCCGTTCTGACTGTCATATAGCTATGAGCGTATTGCTTCTAGAGCCCGTATCCTTTCTAGGCAAGTCTGATTCTGGGTTTTGGCTGACTTTTTCCCACTTTGATCTTAGGTACCCATCTCAAGATAGACCTGTCCAGACTTTGACACCATCTTGTGATTTCTAGGAGTTCAGATAATCTGGCCCTTCAGTCACTAATGACTGCATTTCAGAAGTAGTTGCTAACAACTAATCTGATGCTTTTGAAGAAGAGTGCTGGCTGAAGGATGAGTTTAATCTCTAATATGGCTTGTCAGAAGATATAAACTTTGTGGGAGATAGTACAGATCCAAGATAAAACAAAATGTCTAATCAGTAGCACAAAACTACTTCATGGTTAGGTGATCTTAAGAATCAAACCTTAAGCAGAATATAACAGTAGTTCGTACTGCTACGTTTTCAATTTAAATTTTTTTGTGTTTCTTGTTCAGTTTATGCTTGTATTTTACATTAAGTATTTTTCTTGGGTGTAGGAAACAAATAGTTATCGCATACCTTAACATTGTATATTGAATACTTTTATACTCTGCATTTTGGAGAGACCCAAGATGTGTGCTCAAACCTAAAACTTAAGTGAATTGTCTCTGAAGTTTCGCAGTAGGAACACAAAAAAAGCTGGAGTATAAGAAAATAGAATTTAATCCCCTTTAATGAAAGGTCAGGGTTCCCTGGGACTGAAACTAGATAAGATTTTTGTGTAGGTCCAGAGCAGAGGAGCCCTTTAGTGGAGAGGAAGTGAATACTGTATCCTTGTCCCTTGGGTCTAACGGCTTTTTATTTTAGTTAGGGATCAGTGGAGGGAAATGGGGATCCTTAGCTTGGAAAAAGCTTGGAAGGACATGATTGCCATTTCAAAATATTTAAAAGATCTGTCATATAGAAGAAGGAATAAACATGTTAGGGTTATTTCTACTGTGAAAAACCAGCTACAATGAAAGGAAATGGCAGAGAGAGGAAGACATAACTGATATGAGGAAAAGTTTCTTGACACTTAGAATTTCCCAAGTGAAAAGGGTTATCTTTGGAAATAATCAGTCCTCTCATTAATGGCCATCTTCAGCTAAAGACCAGAATGACCATTTGATGGATTTCTTCTTCAGGTACAAGTTGGGGGAGATACTTCTTAGATTCTGTGGTTCTATAATAGTGAGGAGATTGGAAACCCTGACTGAGATGAAGGAAATGGGGATGTTTAGCTTCAAACAGGGGAGAAGACCTGGAAACGACGTTATGGTTGTCTTTAACTCTCCAAGCCTGAGTATCCTCATCTTTAATATGAGAATAGCAATATTGGTATTCTCTTTCTTGTTGTGTTGTTGGGAAGACTTCGTGAGAAAATGTATGTAAAGCATTTCTTGAAATTTAAAACCCTAAATGCAAAGTATTTTCAGAACAGTCATGCAGAAAACTTGTCTCCAGAGGGTAGAACTAAGTGTAAAGGTAGGAAGAAGTTGCAGAGAGGATTTTAGTTTGAATAGAGGGAAGGAGGACTTCTTGACTATTAGAACTGTTTAAAATGGAATAATGTAATAGGTGACCTTAAGAGGTGGTGAGTTCACTATCAGCGAAATATCAGCTAAATGACCTCTTATCTGGAGTGTTATGGAGAAATTATGGATTACACTAGATAATCTTTGAGGTTTCTTCCCACTCTGAGATCGTGTTATTCTATGATTTTGCCTTCTCTAATTCTTTCTCCTAAACAGTTTATGAGATGTCTCTATACATTAAGAGAAGCTTATACTGAATAATAATGAAATAGACTTATGGGGTCCAAAGAGGGATTTATTCACTCAATAAAGAGGCAATGGACAATAATTTGAAGAAAAAAGTAATAGTTATAAGATAAAATTGTTCCATAAAAGATCAAGAATCTCCTCTAAAACATGCCAAGCTGTCATCTAACCTTTGCTTTAAGACTTTAAAAGTAGAAGGGATAGGGGTGGGAGTGAAGAGGGTTTGAAGTCACTGTCTCCAGAGAACATACACCACTTTGGAGTAACTTTAATTGTTAAAGTAATTTTGCTCTCTATTGATATTTTCTTTTTGTTCATAATCCTTTTAGGTGCCAGCATAAGGCATACGAAGATTAACAAACATAGCCCATGCTTGCAAAAAAAAGTTACCAAAATGGGTATGGTATGGCATCAACAGAAATAATATAATGCAATATGAACTTATTAGAACAAAAGAGAAAAGTTGACTATTTATTAACTACTAAGACAGTCATATACAAATGAAATCATAGATCTTCCTAATTCCTAAGACAGTCACAGAATGTTAAAGCATTGAAAAGACTTAAGAAGGATCTTATGTTATAGATGAGAATTACTATGGGTAACCCAGCTACTCAGTACTCTAATTGACATTAGAACTTTCGTTTTCTTAGTCCCAGCCCAGTAGTCCAGACATTACCATAAGCACCTGCTATACGCACTAACATAGACATGATAAAAACAAGTTAATAACAATCGAAGCACCAAGCACCTATGCTATCTTCCAGGAGTGTACAGTCACACAAATAAGAAATGGACCATGGAGACAATGTGTGCTGGAATCAGCACGGATGGTCTAGGAAATGGAATATTGGTTCAGGGGAAAAGTGGTGGTAAAAATAGTTAGCATTTATTTGTGATTCGTTTGTTTTAGTCTTGACTTCATTTGGGATTTTTTTGGCAGCGACATTGGAATGGTTTGTCATTTCCTTCTCGTGATCATTTTGTAAATGATGAAATAGGCAAACAAGGTGAAATGACTTGCCAAGAATCACACAGCTCATGTATGAGGCTGCATAGGGTCTTCTCAGTCTTTCTGACTCCAAACCCTACACTCTTTCCATTTTTCCGCCTAGCTACTCCGGCATTTATAAAATGTTTTAAAGTTCGCAAAGTGCTTTCCATAGATTATGTCAGGCTACTCTCATAATTTTGTGAGGTACTTTCTAGTATTATCTTGATTTTCTGGATAAGGGAACTAAAGCTGAGGGGCTGAACTTACATCTCTCTGACTCAAAGTGTATTGAATGCACCACCCAGCTGCCTCCTGAATGATGGAAATGCTCTCTGAAAATACCCAATATATTTTTTAAGTTTTGAATCTGCACTATTGACATTTTCTCTGTCACTTTACTTAAAATCTAGAAATCAACAATCAATAAATCAAACCTGGATTTGTAATATTTGCTGATTTCTGACATGTGAATTCTCCCACTGAAAATGAGAATTATGTTTTGTAAGTCACTACAAGATGGCTCTTCCATATCCCTGAATTCCAGGAACAGAAAGTCAGTTTGGTCTGTGGTCATTAGACAAAGCTTTCTGAAGAGGTGGAACCTGGACTAAACCTTGAAGGACAGGTATGACCTATATATAATAAAGATCATGGGTGATATTTTCTATTCAGGAACTGAGAGAATTAGAATTAGATCAAGCAATGATTATTAATAGTTAAAAATAAGTAACAAAAGAACTAAACCGTACATAGGTGCTCCCAGTTCTAAAAACCTTGTTTAATTGGTATAATAGTACTTTTCATTGTTATCCATTACCACTTAGTAATCAATGCACTTTGGAGGTTAACTATTTTGCTCAATTTTACAAAAAGAAAACTTAATTGAATAGAAAACTATGCTGCATTATGATTTATTTTTTCTATATTTATAGGAAGATTTTTTGTTCAGGCATGAGAACACTGACAAGGTACCACCGTTCTTTTGAGATCCAGTTTACCTGGGAGATAATAAACTGTCTTTGAAGCACTGAAATATTGAAAAATCAATACTATAATGTAGCAGCGGCATAGTAACTATGTACTTCAGTCTACCTGATCTAGAGTGGTAGTTATACAAGTAAAGACAATAGATACATGTAATGCTACGTAAGTATTCTATTATAGTATAAAGGATTCCAGTTGGGCAGCTAGGTGGTGCAGTGGATAGAACACCAGTGCAGGAGTCAGGGGACCTGAGTTCTAATCTCACCTCAGACACTTGACACTCACAAACTGTTTGACCTTGGGCAAGTCACATAACCTCAGTTGCCTCATCCTGGGTCATCTCCAGTCATCTTGATGAATATCTGATGGCTCTGGAGCAGAAATGAGGCTGGTGATCTGTACAGCTCTCCCTCACTCAAAACAAAGTCAAGCACAAGTCATGTCATTATTTTTCTGATAACATGGTCTTCAGCAATGAAGGACGAAAACACAGAGGATTCCAATCATACAGATTGAATGGAATATATATGTGAATGTAGCTACATGTCTATTGTTCTCTGTTCTTTTCTTATACATAGGAGGAGTACAGAATTATTTATCTTGAATGAATGAATGTATCTATCAATACTTATGTCTATGCATGCTTTTTTTGTGGGTGTGCATGTGTATTTCAGTGTGCATTTTTAGGAAAAGAAGCTATGTCTTTGTGGCTCAATGCTCTTCAAGTTACGAGTCAGTCAATAAGCATTAATTAAGCCAGGCACTATATTATGCACTGGAGATAGAACAATAGGCAAACAAACAAACAAACAAAAAACCAGTCCCTCTCTCCTGCTCAGAAGGGAGTGACAACATGCAAACAATTATATACATACTCTCTCTCTTTCTCTCCCCCTCTTCCTCTCCCTCTTCATGGATATGTTATGTGTGTTTGGGGAGACCAGGACAGAGTTGGTAAGAGAGGGAAACTTTGGTTCTCAATCAGTCCTCTTTGGGACTCTTCAGGACCAGTCCCCCTTTAGGACTAGTCAAACTTCAAGTCTTCTTCAAGTGCTGAGACAGTTTAGGTGCTTCAGGCTCGCAGGTTTGAAAAAGAAGATGAAAGAGGTCAACTGCACTTTAGTTTGCTTAAATGTCTCTGAGAAGACATGAGAGGAGCTGACAATCTCCATTATGTCCCTCTATCCAGTTTGTCAGTTTAGAGACTTTGAGGAGTTAGTTTCCTCTTGTGTGAGATCTAGGACTCCCTCTCTTGATTGAGATGAGTTATTCTTTTTCCAGTAGGAGAGCTCCTTCATTCTGTATTGTCTGGTATATGTTCTTCTATGTATACCTTCTCTTATTTCTGTTTCACTATGATTCAGATAAATGTGTTTCTCTGCTATTTTGTCATGTGTGTTCATTATGGATCTGATATTGAATGGGAAAGGAGTAAGTCTTGGATATAGAGTTTGGGATCCCCCCTTCCCTTCCAAAATAACAAAGCTATTAAAGGTTAGAAGCAACCAAATCATATCTCCCCAGACTATTACTATTTAAGGGAATAAAGGAATGATATATATGCTTGATTAAAGTGATTGTGAAGCTCTTGAAAGTTGCCTTTCGTTTTATGAATGCAGATCTAAGAACCTGTGATAGCAGGGCCCCCTTTGTATGTTGGGATGCTTACTGTTACAGGGAAGATCATCTCGTCTTCTATAACTATTCTTGCAGAAAATTGGACAAAGAGCTATCTCTGCCCCAAGAGGTCCCTTTGACAGGTTTTTAGCTGGCATCTGGAGCTTGGTTGATTCCAGGTTCAGGGGTGACATGTCACAGTCATGGACAAAGGGATGACATTTGGCTTAAGGAATCAGGCATCTGCAGGTGGAGGACACTAAACCTGCAGGAAACAAATCTAGCAAACAAGTTTAACAGATAAAAATACAAAAAGAAACAGGGAAGCAATAACCAGAAGTAGGTAGATATAAGGTCATGAGAGCTTCTGGAGTCTGTGAACCCACTATCATAACCTCAATCACGGTAGAGTATATGAGTTAAGGTACAATTTGGTAATCATCTTCTACTGAATAAGCAGCAGTTATTGCATTATCTTTCCCATATACTATAATTTCCACAGCCTTTGGAACATTGTCAGGCTTCTGTTTTACACATACTTTAGCTCCCAATTTTATTCTGTCAGTACAACCCCATCCTTCAGTTCCTCTGCTAGTTATTTCAGAAAGAGGGTCAGTTTTCACAAGGAGTATTGTTTCACAAGGAATAATAATCACGTGAACTATTCTATTATTTTTGCTAAACTGTATGGGTTCTTCATCTAAACTTTGGAATGCCACAATAATTTCTCCTTGATAATTAGAATCTATCACTCCAGCAATACATATATTCCTCAAGCGGCTAATCTTGATTTAGGTAATATCTGTCCAAAATAACTTTTATGAGTTCTCATACATATTCCAATAGAGATTTGTCTTATTTCTTTTCTGTCCAACCAAAAGTCCTCTAAACAATGTAAATCATATCCAGCCGAATGAGGTGGCCCTGGATACAGCACTGGGACACCTGGCCTCACAGTCCAACACTCAGTATTTGGGATCTTATGTGTTTGTTGTTTTCTAATTTGCAGATTTGGGGGTCATCATTTTGGCTAGAGGTGTACTCCCTTCCAAAAGTCTATTATTCAAGTTATGTAGAGCAGTGAACAAATTATCTTTCCAATGTTGATAAGAATTATTAGAACTTAACTTCCTTAACTGTTCTTTCAATAATCCATTCATTCCTTCAATTAACCCAGATACTTGTGGATAGTATGGAGTATGATATATCTATTCTATGTAGTTTAATGCACAATATCTCTTCATTTCATTACCTTTGAAATGTGAGTCATTGTCACTTTGAATCTGTATTGGGGTTTCATAATATAGACTTGTGATATCTAGAGTTTTATAGATGTTTTTCTGGATCATATTATTGTAGGGACAAGTCACTAGTACACTTGAATAGGTGTCAACACAAGTACATATAAATTTGCATCCTTTATCTTGGGGTCCAATATAATCTATTTGCCAAATTTCAGCTCGTATTTTTCCCTTTTCTCTCTCTCTCTCCAGTTACTATCTGAGGAATAGTTCATTCCCTTTCCAATTGATATACATTCCTCTGCTACATGTTTTAACAATGAATGAGAGATAGCAATACCTCAGTCTTGTGCCCACTGGTGTGTGGCCTAGACACCTAAAGGGCTGACCATTTATGGACCCATTTTGGTAGTACCAGATCATCAGTTAGTGTCAGAGTAGGGACAATATGTTGAGTAGCAATATTTGCTAGCTGATCAGCATGTGCATTGTTTTCACATTCTGGCATGGTGAGGATCATGTGAAAGTATTTTCCAATTTTGATTTTTCCACATGTGCATCCATGTAGCTAATCTATTAACTACCACCCATGAATCAGTGAAAATGTGACACTGTCCTCCTTGGGCTGTAAAACTATTGCTTTGGTTCAGGGGGTTCATTTCTCTCAGTATCTATGTCTGCTATGCATTCATGTAAAGCAGAATCTCCCCTGTTTTAGATCTATTTTGTATATACCATTTACATTTAATTATGCTAGCCTCTTTCACATATCCAACTCTGTGAGAAACTAGAATACTCATTATCCAGGTCATAATCTGGATTCCAGGTCTTAGTATTATTTTATGCCCAAAGTTAGTTGTTCAGTCTCTACCAAAGCTCAATATGCAGCTAACAATTGCTTTTCAAAAGAGGTATATTGAATTGCAGATGAAGGGACTTTCCTACATAAAAATCCTGAGGGTACATTTCAGCATTGTTGTTTTTGCCATAAACTCCAGTTTGCATATTCATATTGTGTACTCACTTGTAAGTCCACTGGGCCACTTGGCACAGGCCATAAATCTAGGGCCAATTGTTTAGTGGCCTTTCCTTCTTCAAAAGCTTTACTTTGCTCAAGTACCCAATCAGATTCATATTTTTTTCCTAGTATAAAATCACAGTAGAGGGAAAGAGGGGAGGGAGATGAGCATTGCATGAGAGGTACTCTCATCTGAGTTGTTTAAAGGACGGAACAATAAACTTAAGTAGATAATCCTAACTAGCGCCATAAGGAGTTAGGAGAGGAAGGGGGAAGAAAGGGGAGGGAGGGTAAAAGGGAGGGAAGAAGCAATAAGAGTAAAGGGGAGTAAAAAGGAGGGGGGGCTAAAAGAGGGAGGGGAAGGCAGCAGCAGGAGGTGGTGAAAAGTGAATACTATTGAGGAGGGGAAGGAAGAAAGGAGAGCTAAAAGCACAAATGGTGGGAAAGAAGATGGAGGGAAATACACAGATTG
>CM053771.1:72788599-72808698 GCA_028658325.1 Potorous gilbertii | reverse complement strand
CAGTTAACCAGTTTTCCCAGCAATTTTTGTCGAACAGTGAGTTCTTATCCCAGAAGCTGGGGTCTTTGGGTTTATCAAACAGGAGGTTGCTATATTCCTTGCCTACTGTGTCTTGGGTGCCAACTCTATTCCATTTGTCTACCCCTCTGTTTCTTAGCCAATACCAAGTGGTTTTGATAATTGCTACTTTATAATACAGTTTGAGGTCTGGTAGCGCTAGGCCACCTTCCCAAGCATTTCTTTTCATTATTCCCTTTGATATTCTGGACCTTTTGTTTTTCCAAATGAATTTTGATATTATTTTATCCAGTTCTAGAAAATAATTATCTGGTACTTTAATTGGTATGGCACTAAATAAGTAAATTAATTTAGGTAGAATTGTCATTTTCATTATATTAGCTCAGCCTACCCATCAACAACTGATGTTTTTCCACTTACTTAAATCTGACTTTATTTGTGCAAAAAGTGTCTTGTAATTGTGTTCTTATAATCCCTGGGTTTGTTTTGGCAGGTAGACTCCTAAGTATTTTGTAGTGTCTACTCTAGTACAACTGAAATTTTCAATGTGACTATTCACACTTTAGAAGTCAGGACAAAGCAGAGTTTAAGGTATTGGCTCACTGATTGTACTTAACAAAATGTTTATAATGCAGATAAACTGAAATGTGGGAGTGTAGGCATGTTTTTCCACAGAGATTTCGGTTATACAACATTTGCTGCCTATGCTCGGATTGTTCTAGGTAACATTGAGCTCAGCAGTAAGTTTATAATAGAGGGCTAAGGAAATGAAAGATAATAATGCCTGCAGTTGTAATCACGATAACTGGCAGCTATAGAGCACTTGAAGGTTTACATTGTGCTTTATACACATTTCCTCAGTTAAGGCTCACATCATCTCAGGACAACAGACAGATGGCTAGAGAGGTTATCATTTAGTTTCAACTTTAAAGGATGAGGCAGGGATAGAAAATGTTCCACTCAGGGTTAAAATCAAAAGCAAAGCTACAGAGCTATAAGAATGGCATTATTAAACAGTGGAATCTAGAGTTCCTGAACCCAAGAAGCACTGGGTTCAAATCCTATCTCATTTATTGCTTAAGAAATCTTGGCCAAACCAATTAATTCCTTAATCTCATTTTCTCCATTCATAAAGTGAGAAGAGTTGGCCTCTGAGGTCCCTATCGCATCTAGATTTATGATCCTTTCAGTGTGTGGGGGAAAGAGAGTAAGTAGTCCACCTCAGCTTGAGTATACAATATGGAAGCTGAAGGGAGTCCTTATATTGCTATATGGAGTTTGAGATAAGACAGAAAGTTAGCTCCAGGTTGTGGAGAGTTAACATCCTGGTATGACAAAGTCAGTGTGAAGTTACAAGAAAGATAATCTCTGAATAAACCAATCCAATCAACTTTGATTATTTTCTTCTTTGGCCATTCAAAGATAGACTGTATTGTGGAAGGAAGGAACTTCATCCAATCTAGTTCAACAGAAATTACCTGTAATCCTCAATTAGCTGTATTCATTCTGCATAATTTTTTAGACTTCTTTATCATGGCTATCAGGTAATCTACCCAATTTGAAGAATTTATACCTTATTCTAAGGTTAGGATCACCCTAGACTTGTTGTGTTTGTCCTTCATTCTCAAAGAGGACCATGACATCAAGCTGATGACATGACTTGCAGTTGACTTTAATTTGACTGAGGGAGGGCTGTGCAAGGTCACTAACCTCCCTTCTTCCTTTGAGCCATCAGGGTCCAGTGGCCTCATAATCATCAGGACAACTGGAAATGGCCCAGGATGTGATGTAAGACCCTAAACCTATTGGGCTAATGTCTTAACACATTCACACTTTGAGTGAGATACACCCATTCAATGAAAAGTCTTCTTTAAGTAGTTACTCAGGGGTATGACCCCTTTAATCAATATATATATATATATATATATATATATATATATATATATATATATATATATATATATAAAGAGAAAAAATTACTATTAAGTAATTACAAAAGATGAAGTGTATAATTGTCTGCCATTTTAGGCACAGAGCAGTGATCAGGTCACAAGACCTGGTTTCTCAAATTTCTTAATTTTGTAACAATGAGCCAATTACTTAATCTCTCAAAATCCAAGGTCCTCAACTATAATGTGGAATTTTTGTATTACCTGCCTCACAGAGTTGCTGTAAGGAAAGAAATGTGTAAACTCTAAAATGTAAGAATATTACACTATATATGCCTACAGGTATATCCTTACATGTGAAAAGCACTTTTTATATGCCTTTTACTTGTATCCACACATGGATAGATATAGATTTAGGTATATATGTTGTGTGAACAGCATTTTGTATATATTGTACAAGAACTTGTATATATGTATGTACATCTGTGACTATAATTTTACATATATTAAATATAAAGTATGCATATATAATCTATATATTTGTAGTGTGTAGCAATGACTCCCATTATTTAATTTAGCACATGTTTCCTCTGCTGGGACGTAAAATGCCCTCTGTCTATTCTACTCCACTTACAATATGCTCTGGTTAACACTGAGTTTTTAGTTCTTCAGTGTACCACACCTTGCAAAATTCTGTGCACTGGGGAAGAGGCCTCAGAGAACACAGAAATTTCACATTGGCACATTCCTCAGAGCCACCATCCCCTCTAGCAGTTAATTCTGGCTTTTGCCTTCTCTTCAGGGCCCAAGAATCACATCTTCAGGAGTCCTGATGACCACATTCAACCTAAGCAGCTACAACCCCAGCTACTTTACCTTAGTGGGGATCCCAGGGCTTGAGAAGTTCCACATCTGGATCGCGATTCCTTTCTGTGCTATCTACCTTCTGGCCATTGCAGGTAACTGTCTCCTGCTGTATCTCATTGTCATGGAGTACAGCCTGCATGAGCCCATGTTCCTTTTCCTCTCTATGCTGGCCCAAACAGACCTGATTCTGTCATCTACCACAGTGCCCAAACTACTCAGCAACTTCTGGTTTGGTGACAAGAAAATCACTTTCTCAGGATGCCTCACCCAGATGTTCTTCCTCCATTTCAGTTTCATTTTGGATTCTGCAATACTAATGGTAATGGCATATGACCGCTATGTGGCCATATGCTCCCCACTGAGATATACCACCATCCTGACCCACCAGGTCATCATCAAGATTATGGTGGGAATCGTTGTCAGGAGCTTTTGTGTTCTCTTTCCAGTTGTTTTCTTGCTAAAGCGACTGCACTTCTGCAGGACACTTGTCATCCCTCATACATACTGTGAACACATAGGTGTGGCCCGACTCTCCTGTGCTGACATCTCCATCAACATCTGGTATGGTTTTGCTGTGCCCCTCATGACTGTAGTCTCTGACATTGTCCTTATTACTGTCTCTTACACCATTATACTGAGCACAGTCTTCCACCTTCCTTCTCATGGAGCTCGCCAGAAGGCTCTTGGCACCTGTGGATCTCATATCTGTGTCATTCTCATGTTCTATATTCCAGCCTTCTTCTCCATTCTTGCCCATCGCTTTGGACACAATGTCCCACGTCAAGTCCTTATCCTATTTGCCAACTTTTATGTTGCCATTCCACCAGCTCTCAACCCCATTGTCTATGGAGTGAAGACCAAGCAAATTCGTGAGAAGATTCTCCTCCTATTTTCTCCAAAGGGGACCCAGTGACATCTCACACTATTGGAAAGGGGAATTTATAGGAGGTGGGGGAAATCCTTAAAGGAAAATTCATTTTTTGACATTTTCCCTAAAAAGAATGCAGTAAAAAAATAACAAGGAAATTAGGAAAGACGATTTATTCTCAAGGGGATCAAGACTATCTGTAACCAGGAAAGACCCTATTTATGCTTGAGTAGTATGTATTGTGAAACTTCTGGCTTGCTGAAATCAAAAACAGTGATCGGAATAGCCTCTCTCTTTTCCTTACCATTTAGAAATAAGTGTTTTTCAAATAGATGTTTTGAGAATAAATCAGCATAAGGAGTAGAAAAATGTAATATAGCAAACATAATATTACCTATCTGAAGCAAAATTTATTTGCGTGAAAGGAGAATTTATAATCACTTTGTCTTTAGTTTCAGAGAATATGATCTTGCTGCTAAAATAGGATTCTAGGCACTTTGCTGTAAGAGTTTTGTTTATCCACATTTTCAAGAGTCTCTTCCATGAGGCCCCCTTGTAATTCTTTCACTACAAATGCCAAAAACATTTAATATTTAGGTCCCCAATAAAGCAGTAGTTTAAAAATAAAATAAGCATTTGACATTCCCATTGATGTAAGAAAATTTCATTTCCCTTCTTGCTCTCTCACATTTTGGGATCATGACTGAATCATGGTTTAGAACTTGAAGAGACCAAGCATTCATAGATTGCAACCTACTCTTTACGGATGAGGACCCTGAAGGCCAGAGAAGTTAAATGTCTTGACAGGGCTACACATCTCTGAAGTACTGATTCACACCTGGGTATTCTGTGTACAAGTCTGCCTCTAGTGAGGCAACTAGGTCGTACAGTGAATAGAAAATAGGATTTGGATTTAGGAGAAGCTGAGTTCAAATTCTAATTCAGACACTTACTAGTTGTATGAGATCTAGCAAATTACTTAACGTCTCTCTGCCTCAGTTTCCTCCTCAAGTAGTCATATTATCAGTCACCTCATGGAATTTTTGTGAAGATCTCATGATTTAATATATTTAATGAGCTTTGGAAACCCTAAAGTGGAGAGAGAGAGAGAGAGAGAGAGAGAGAGAGAGAGAGAGAGAGAGAGAGATGAGATAGATGATAGGTAGATAGATACATGCATACATATAGAAACTATTATTATAATTCTCTATCTGTACTAATCATATAACTTCTCAGTGAAGTTAAAAAGTTAGCCCATGTGCCTGTGCAGAAGTAATAAGAAGGATATTATGAAAACAAGTCCCAAAGTATTACAAGAGGTAGTGTTTATGAACCTATGACACCCCAATTCACCAGGGAATAAGAAAAGAATTTTCATTTTGTATTGATAGTCAACAAATATCAAGTAGGTGCCTACTATGTACTAGATGATGTGCTAAGTTCTAGGGTTTCAAAGAGAGGCAAAAAGTACTCCCTCCCATCAAGGGTCTCTCAGTAAATGGTATGAGCAAGAAGGATAACATGAAAATGACTGTGAACAAACATAACTTGGAGACTGTCAATAGAGGGAAAGTATTAACATTAAGGACAAATAGGAAAAACTTATCATAGAACATGGAATTTGAACTGATACTTGAAAGTTACACATTCCTGCTATGCCCTCTACCCAATTCTGATAAGGAAAAAAAATCAGCTTAAAAAGACCACTGATGTGGATGCACAGATAAGTCAGAAACGAACTTGTATGCAAGAAACACTACTTACTGATAATATGAGCACAGACAATACAAAATGAGTAGAAAACCATTTATGGTTATCAAAAAATCATATAAAGTATAGTAAAATTTAGAACAAGTTTAAACTAGGAAGAAAAGCTAAAGGCAGCAAAAAGGAACTTTTTATCTTTTAACACACTTTTTTTTTTCTCAAAAAGTGATCTACCTTTTTGCTTTCTCTATTTTCATCCTAAGAAAGGAAAAGCAAAACAAGCAAAAAACCAACTCCTAACCAACCAGAACAGATTACTATATTGGTCTTGTCTAAATTAATTATTTTTCAATCTGTATATTTTGCGTCCACTGTCAATCAGCAGATCTGGAGTCTGTTTCACCATGAATCTTCTGGAACCATGTCTTATAGCTTCAGCAATAGTGCATTAAAGCACCTGTTTTCCCACTGTTTCTCCAGCATTTGTCATTCAATTTCTTGACAACTTTGCTAATATGAAGAGTTTGAGGTGGATTCTTAGATTTTTTAAAAATTTATGTCTTTTTAATTATTAGTACTTTAAATTAGTACTAATAGCACTTTAAAGTGCTTTAAAGCACTTTTTAAAATATGGTTATTGGTAGCTTGAATTTCTTCCTCTGAAATTTGCCTGTTCATATTCTTTGTCAATTTGTCAAATGAGGAATGGCTCTTATTCTTGTAAATTTGAATAAATTCACTAAATTAGAAATGAGATCTGTCTAAGTTTTCATTTAAATGGCCAAATCCAAAAAGTAGGAATTGGTTCAATCACAACTTGAAAGGGAATCCCTGTGGGTCTATGCCCAACCTTGCCTTACTTCAATATTTTTTATTAGTAACTTGGAATAACAAGTGACATGTTCATCAAGTTTAACAATGATATAAAGTTAGGAACATTACCTAAAATATTGGATGTTGTAAGATTCAAAATATCTGAACAAACTATACCCTTGAACTGAATTTTACATGATCATGAATAATTAGAATAAATGTACATTTTTAACCTTTGCTTCAAAAGATACAACTTCATAAGATCAAAGACAGAGAAGCTTGGTTGGATAATTGTGTAATTAAGAGGGAAAAGTTTTAATGGAATAACAGTTAGACTCAGAGTATGTAACAAAAATGTGAAGTCTAAGAAATTTGCGTTTGTCTTGGACTACATGAGAAAGACAATGTACAGGTATTAACAACCTGCCTAGGTAGTTTGAGGTTTACAATAATTTGACTTCGTCCTTAAGGCTGGTTGTGGGCATGGGGACACAGAAACCTTGCTGGCTCTGAGTACTCCACTCCCAAAGGGAGTTCATAGGGAGAGATAAATGGATGTGACTTTCTTGCTTTCAGGTAATGAGTCTATCTCTTCTCATAATAATTTCTCCTAGCTATTTGTCCATCCTCACCCTCCAGGTGCAACCAACCTATTTTCTCTGTGTTTTACCTGAATCCATTACTGGCTGCCTCTCCACCTGTACTTAGCATCACAAATACAGGTGAGTGTCATTCTCTGATTTGTAAGAAGGGTGAAGACGGGATAAACTTGGAGAAGAGAACATGGCAAAGGGCAGAACTCCTGAGGTCCACAGAAGAAAATTATGATGAAGAAAAAAATAATTGTTGGAATCATCTCGTATCTAACTTCCTCAAATAGCTCTATGTTTCAGACAGAGTTAGAACTCTCACAGTACCAACTTCTCTAGTAAATTTTTAGAATACCTTGTGTAACAGAATGAAGATGAACCAGAAAACGAAGTTCTAGGAAGACATTACTAAAGTTGAGCTAAGTGTCTGGTTTGTATGTGTCTATAAATGTCTTTATGAGCAAGGAGGAGTTTATTATTGCCGGTTATCTGAATATATATATATATATATATATATATATATATATATGTCTATTTATATGCCTATTTGTCATATTACTTGTTTGCTATTCATAAATACTATGACAGGAAAGGCAGACAGGATTGAGACCCAGAAGCAGACTAATATAATATGCACATGAATACATGCACATATGTGTACAGAAATTCATATACATGTACAGCTAAGCCTTAAGGATCAACTTTCTAAGTATAGTATTAAGAGTATATGACTACTGGAATTTAATTATTGCAAAAAAGATGAGGATCTAACAAAATTGCTAATTCAATATAAACAAGAACAGTGTCTCACTTTTACCTAATATTGAATTTCAGGACAATAAACCAAAAATGATAATGTATGTAAAGTACTTTGAAATCATTAAATGGATACTCAAGGCCTGGGACAGAGAAAGAAGTACTGGCTTTAGTGGCAAAGGACCTAGATTCAAATCCCACCTTTGTCATTCATTATGTGTATGACATTGAGTTAGGCACTTTACCTTATTGTGTCTCTGTTAGCTCATCTGAAAAAGAAAAGGTTTGATTAGAAATCTTCCAAGAACTTTTTCAGCTCTAGGTCTGTGATCTTAAAATATTTCAGCTACTCTTGTGGATGCTCCTTTATGAAAACCTCTAGTTCTTTTTTTCACATGGACCCCATATCCACCCCAACCATCCCTTAGCATTCTTTTGTAAAATATCTAGGATAGGATAGGCACTTTTCTAAGCACTGGGGTTAAAAAAGAAGGGCAAAAGTCTTCCCTCTATGTAAGACTTTTTTTATCCCTCTTATATTAATTCTTTCTTTTGATACATAGTTCAAGTCTATCAACAAGTAAGACAGAGTCGTAAGGAAATACAGACAGAAAGGAATGGATATTTGATGAGAGGTATGTGGTTTGGCAGAAAAGGTGGAAGAAGATATTAAAGATACAGCATGGTCTCTATGAAGAAGAAGACATACAGTACATCAGGATTACCGGATCAAAGGATTTTGAGCTGGAAGACACCTAATAAATCATATTATATAAATTCTTCATTTAACAGATGAGAAAAGTGAGGGCCAGAGAGGTCAGCAACTTAGCAAGGATCACACAGTTTGTAAAAGACAGAGGCAAGAATCAGTTCCAGGTTTTTTGATGGAAGTAGAGAAGATGTCTGAGATGAGACATTCTGTCAACTCTACTGAGGAAGGGAAGGTTGAGGGGAAATGATGGAGAAAGGGATTGTAGCTTTAAGAGAAGAAGGAAAGGAGAAAATACTAAAGAATCATGAGAAATTAATTAGAAAATCCCCAGAAAAATAACTCAGCAAGGGGCGAGGGTAGGAGCTGCAGGTGTAGGGGGCTTTTCAGGTGGTGAGTTTTGGAACAGAGGAATAGGTGAGGGGCAACAGATAAACAAAGGAAAGGGAGATTGGTTCATTAGAATACGCAGGTCATTGAAATACGTGTGGAAGATTGGTGGATTAGAGGTCTCAAGACAAGTGGATCCCAAAATGGAAGAACAGATAGGCAGCAATGTTTCCTTGTGAAAACATCTATGGAGAAGCAGAAAAGTGAGGGAATGAAAAATGTTGAGATGTCTTAGTATTTGCCCAAACTTTTACTAGTTTATAGGGATCATGGAAGGAGAATCATATTGACTGTCATGTCAATGGTATAGACATGAGTGTTTATGTCTGGGGAAGTTTTGGTGAGCCTTGGAATGAGCCATAGATTATTGTATACAAGTGTTTCTCTCTGATATTGTACAATTATTTTCGCATGTAGATGGAAGAATATGTTTAAATATGTGCATCTATCTATGTAAGTATACTGTTACATTTGTGTGTATCTGTGGGCGTATATGTATATTTGTGAGAGACAGAGAGACAGGGAGAGAAAGAAAGAATGCATAGTTCATTCATCCAATAGGCATCTATTGAGTTTCTATTCAGTCATTTCACTTGTGTCAATTCTTCATGATCCTCTTGATGTTTCCTTTACATAGATACTGGAGTGCTTTGCCATTTTATCTTCAGCTTGTTTTACATATGCGGAAACTTAGGCAAACATGGTTCAGTGACTTTCGCAGTGTCATACAGCTTGTAAGTGTTTGAGTCTGGATTTGAACTCAGTATGACGAGTCTTCCTGACTCCAGTCCCAGCGCTCTTTCAGAGTTGGGAAGGATACAATTACAGTGTTAGTTCCCAGTTTGACTTTAAGACATATTTTTCCTGGTTTTAGAGAAATGATGCAATTAATAAACACAACAAAGTATTGATTAAGTGCATTAACAGCACATAGCTGAGCACACCTGCAGATTAAATAAGCGCAAGGATCAGCAAACAAAGCTTCCTGATGAGAGTAAGATATAACTCAACCTTGACAATGGATAGGAATTGACTAGACACAAAAGTGATGTCCCTGTGGGAATGGAAAGACCTGGATTATTTGAATGAGGTAAATGAGGGGGTGGTAAGGGAAAGGAAAGCATCAAAGATGAGAGTGATTTCAAGGCAAATGGCTGGAAAAATAATAAGAGAGGCTGTGTCATCATAGATACAGTGCTGGAATAAGAATAAAAAAATCCGTCAATTTACCTGGAGTCAAATCTCTCTTCTGATTTCAAATGTGAGCCAAGTATTTAATCTCTCTAAATCTGTTTCCACTCCTGAAAAATCAGGATGATAACAACTGCTATAATAATATCACAGTGATCTTTTGGGGGAAAAATGAAAAAGTGTACATAATTTGAAAACTTAGATATAATGACATGTAAATATCATTGTGGTCAAGTGAAAGAACTTTCAAGGCTAGTGCATTTGTGGACAAAGGAGGTAAGAAGAAGATGCAGAAAAGATTATGTCTATTTTGGTATGTGAGGGCTTGTGACATTAAGTATAGGTTTAAAGTCCTGGGAGAATCTGGAGAAATAAGAATGAATAGGTACCTGGATAGGAGTGAGAACCCAAGGTCTTTGGGACTTGGGGTGACATTTTGCCTTGGCAATAACGACAAAGGAAATTCTTTTTCTGAGAGAAGAGAGAAAGGAAAAATGTTTGAACTAGAGATAACCTGAGGTAGAGAAGAGGGATGGTGAGAGCTTGCATTGATTGGATTTCTCAAATAAAAGCAACCAGGGATTTTACTAAATGTCGGAGGTCTGGATGAACCATTGTGGGAAAAATACAATGGGATCAAAAGAAACTGAGAAAATTAGGAAGAGGAGGGAGTTCCATTTGAAGTCAGACAGTGACTCATTGCAAAACAGCTCTTCTCAGCTCTTGGAATTCAGCAATGCTCCATGATCTGAGAAAGTCAATGGGAGAATCATATTTACCTAGATAAATATTCAGGGAATCAGGGAGCACAAGCAGGTTTTACAGAGATGAAAGTAAAAGGGGCAGCTTATAATTGCCTCAAAGTGACTTGCCCAGACTTGGAAATCAGCTGGAGAGGGTTCCAAGTTCAGCCAAGATCAACTGTATAAAATTTCATTCAATATTCCTTGTTCTCTATGGCATTCAGAACTTGAAAATTACTTTCATTTCCTATGTCTTCATTTCTCTTTGAACCACATCAGTCTTCAAGTCGGTACAATTCAATATAATCTAACAAACATTTATTGTGTCAACTATGTGTCAAGTACTAGACATACAAGACAAAAATTAAACATTCAATGCTATTGTTTTCAAAAACGGAAATGGGAGGTGATGGTGAAGTAAAGACAGGGACTAACCTGTGCTCTCTCCCAAAACCCAACAAATACCTTTAAATAATGACTCAAAGCAAATTCCAACATGACAGAATCTAGAAAAAGGTGAAGTAAAACAAATTTCCAGGCAAAGACAATTCAGAGAAACGACAGGAAAGGGCAGTTGCCCCAGAGTGATGAAGTCCTGAAAATCACAATTCTAGTGGTTGACTAACATGGAGAGTTGCTAAATGTCTGTAGAATCAAGGAAACTTTTAAGTTATCAGATGGCAATGTTGTCTGTTTTTTTTTTTCATTTTGAATGTTAATATTTTGAAAAACAGAACCATAAACTCTGGGAGGCAAAAGGATTATTAAAAGTCATCACATTTATCCATTCACCCAATATAGCAACTATATTTCTGTAAGGTAACCATCAAGATTGCACTTAGACATTTGTAATAATAGTAAATGCACTGCATCTGTGTTTATGCGTGTTATTTTTAATGCATCTGAGAGGATGCTAATATTACATAGACATATGTTTAATACACAGGAATGCATATCAATGCATTATTAAATAAATGTGTATGCTTTTCTGAATTTACACATATTACATCTCCTGCACCCTCCGTAAAATGCCAGCACCTTGAGGGAAAGTTTCATTTGATTTTCATTGCATGGTTGGTGCAGTAACTTGCACATATTAAATGCTTAATAAAACAGTGGTGATTGTTGTTGAATGTGTCTGTGCTGGTCTCTCTCAACAATATGCCGCATTCTCATGTAAAATTTAATAATAGGACATTTTCCATTTGCCTCCAGACATGATGGGATAATTTCCACTGGAAGTCTTCAATTGAAGATTGGATAAACACCCTTGTAAATGTTGTATAGTATATTCTGTGCAGGTAAAGCTTGGTCTTAATGGTCCCTGATCTGAGAGGTTAAGGATTGTGTTCTATCCTGAATTCTTACTACACTCTCAGCACGTGCTTTTTTCCAAGGGCTGCAGGACAGAGAAGGGTAACGGGAGGAAAACAACACTAAAGTTCTATTAATAACATGCTCCATGTTCTCTCTCCTTGTCTTTCTCCTTCACACTCTCTCTCCCTCTTTCTCTCTCTCTCTCTCTCTCTCTCTCTCTCTCTCTCTCTCTCTCTCTCTCTCTCTCTCCTCCTCCTCTCCCTCCCCTCTTTGTTTTCCTACCACTAATTTTATCCCTGTATCTATTATTCCCTCCCTTTCCAACTCCCTCATTCAGGAGTCCAGTTTAGGTAAAATGTGTTTGCATGGAAGTAATGTTTAAATAAAAATGAAAAAGTTAAGTAAAGTTGAAAAAGTGTGTGCATGGAAGGAAGTAATGTTAAGTAAAAATGAAAAAGAGTGAAATTCGTTTGTGTATAATGATATTACAGTAGTTTAGAGCCAGTGGGATCCCTAGATTTTGGTAACCTTTATATAGAAAATTAGTAGCAGAGCCAGGACTAAAACTGAAATCTGTTGATTCTTGGTCCAAGAATGTTTCTATTGTACCCACCTCTTGATAGTCCATTAGAGGTTTTTGAAAAGACAAATACATATTTGGGGAAATTAGGGAATCAATAACTGTCATTAATTTATACTCTAACATTGAGAAAACTGCTAGAGGTAACCATAAAAATCTCTTTCTTCCCTCATTTGACTTGGATTATCAAGCTCTTGGGCACCTTTATGCCAAATCTTCAAGTCAAGACATTTTCAGATATCAGGAATCTTTACAAAATTGGACTTACTAAAGACTTGCTAATAGAGAGCTTCTGATTTAAGCAATATCATTATTGTCAGTGAGTGGCCTAAATATTTCAGTAGCTTTATATCAGCTATCTCCTGAAAAACAGATACAGTTATATTCCTGTCACTCTATCTATGCACTCAGGAGAGCTGATCATGAGTCTGTTGCTGTGCCCCACCTCCTAAAAACATGTGTAGAGACAAATTTTCTCATGATGCACAAAGCACCTAAAGACTGTTCATTGGTTTACACTCAAAGATTCTATTCATACAGGCTGTAGGTGTCTGTGGTTATAACCAGAATTTGGCATTGTTTGAAGATTCTATAGCTTTTACCAAACGTAGAACTAATTTCCTAGCTTTCTTCTTTCATGCAGATGAAACATCTATAAAATAATAAGACCCTCACCTCCACATCTGTAAGTCACAATGCTTCCTATGAATATCACTGACACCCGCCTTGCTGGCTGCTTTCTCACTGGAATCCCAAGTCTGGAGCACCTGCACATCTGGCTTTCTATCCCCTTCAGCATCATGTATGTGACTGCCTTGGCAGGGAATAGCATCCTGATCAGTGTAATCATCTCCCAGAGAAGCCTTCACGAACCCATGTACCTGTTCCTATCCATGCTGGCCAGTGCTGATATCCTGCTCTCCACCTCAACCATGCCAAAGGCTCTGACCATCTTCTGGTTGGGGACACAAGCCATCTCCTTTGATGCATGTCTCACTCAGATGTTCTGTATCCACTTTCTGTTTGTGGCTGACTCAGCCATCCTGTTGGCCATGGCATTTGACCGCTACGTGGCCATTTGCTCACCTTTACACTATAACACTATCCTTACTCACACCATCATCAGAAAGATAGCTGGAGCCACACTTACACGCAGCTTCTGCATTATGTTTCCATCTATCTTTCTCCTCAAAAGGTTACCATATTGTCGGACTAATATAATTTCACATACATTCTGTGAGCACATGGGCATTGCCCGGCTATCATGTGCTGACATCTCTGTCAATGTCTGGTACGGTTTGGCTGCTGCCTTGCTCTCCACAGGTCTAGATATCATTCTTATCACCATCTCCTATGTACTCATCTTACACACTGTCTTCCATCTTCCTTCACATGAAGCTCAGCGCAAAGCACTGGGAACATGTGGATCTCATATTTGTGTCATACTACTCTTCTACATTCCTGCTCTATTTTCTGTCTTTGCCTACCGCTTTGGTAGGAAGAGTATTCCCCATTATGTTCATATCCTCCTAGCCAACCTCTATGTTGTTATCCCACCCATGCTCAACCCTGTCATTTATGGTGTAAGAACCAAACAGATTTGGGAAGGGGCTGTCCAGATGTTTGCACAGTTGGGGAAGTAGTCAAGATGGAGGCCAACACACTAAGAGTCATCTTGACCAGAAGTGTCAACTTTGTTACTTGTGGGTCTAAGCTGTCTGCAAATAAGACCTAGTCAAGACCAAATTCAATTATGAGATGTTTGAAAATTAACAAATATACAACATAGATAATGTTAATTTGTGATTTTCTTTGGGGTTTTTTGCGATACACAGTTTCACTCAGAGAATCAGCATAATATATATTTTTAAAATATTACCTTCATAAAAGAGCTTCCTTATTTAACCAAGAGCACAGAAGGAAACTCTTGATTTTCATTCATTGTTAAGGGTGTTGAGATTTGATATCATAGGGAGAAGGCTGAATGTACTTCTAACAGGCAGAAAACAGCTTCAGGGAACATCAAGGCCAAGAGAATTCTCAAAACTACTAATAACATCTCCAGCCACAGTCTCCAACTAAATAACTATAGGGCCTACATTGAAGGTCTTTGGAGTAACAATGATTTCCATATCAATGGCATTTTCCCCTGCAAACTCTTCACTGCTGCTATAGAGATGCACAGGTTGTTTCTGTTAAATATTTTGAATTTTGATACAGAATTAAATGTAGCAAAGTGGACTTTTGGCACTTCAGCAATTTCAACTACTCTGAGTTTGACTTCATATTATGTGAAGGTACTACCCTTTACATCTGTCCTTTTCTTGTTTATGACTTCCATGACAAATTTGCAACATTTTCCATTGGGTAGATTCATAAGATGGTTAAATACACTCAAATTTTCTATGGCAAACATGAAAATGTACTCCTTTCCCTCTCCTATAAAAGTTTCAAACAAGGAAGAATTGTAGAAACTGCTGTAAATATCCCAAAGACTTGGATGATAGGAAGTTTCTGTATTCCCTGACTTGATTAAAAGTGCACATTTTCACATGGCAATAACTGTATTTCTGAAGTGTTTTATTGCACCTTCATCAGTTTTAAAGGAGTTCATCCAAACAAGAGGAACATCAGAATTGTTCAAGTACTCAACTTGCTGAATTATTATATTCAAAACAAGTTTAAAATTCCACATACTAATGAGACTTTTGTGGACTTTATAACCCCTACTAGTTCCCAAAACACCATTTAGTTTTACCAACATCTACATCCTTAAGACAGAAGATATACATCAAGTAAGCCTCTGACTATCTTCTCATGAGGCTGAACTGAATACTTCTGTGAAGCATAGAAGGCCCATTTTCTTGTAAGAAAACTTTTACAATCTTCTGAATTATTGCTGGAATTTTTTAAAAATTATTTTGTTTGTTTTCAGTTTTCTACAATCATTTCCATATAGATTAGATTTTTTCACCTCCCTTCCCCTTCTTTCCTCTTAACTCCCCAGTCCCATCCCAATATGTCATGCAATCTTACATATTTTCTACACATACATTCTTATTAAATACATTTTTACCTTAGTCGTGTTTCATAGAAGAATTAAAATGAATGGGAGAAAACATAAAATAAAACAGTACATACCACAAGATAAAATGATCTGCTTCATTCTGCAATCCAGTTCCATAATTCTTTCTCTGGATGTGGAAGACAGTTTGCCTCAAGAGTCCAGTGGGAATTTATTAGGTCCTTGCATTGCAGTGAAGGACTAAGTCTACCAGAAAAATTCCTTATACATTGTGGCTGTAGTTGTGTACAAAGTTCTCCTGGTTCTGCTGGTTTCACTTGGCATCAGTTCCTATAAGTCCTTCGAGACCTCTCTGAAGTCTTCCTGTTCATGATTTCTTATAGCACAATAGTTAAATTCATACCCCACAACTTCCTCAGTCATTCCGCAGTTGATGGGCATCCCCTCCATTTTTGATTCTTGGCCACCTCAATGAAAGTTGCTATAAATATTTTGGTACATGTGGGACATTTTCTGATTTTTGTGATCTTTTGGGGATATAGTCCTAGAAGCTATATTGCTGGGTCAAAGAGTATGCATATTTTTGTAGTCCTTTGGGCATCATTCCAAATTGCTTTGAAGAATGGTTGGATCAGCTCACAGTTCCACCAACAATGAACTAGTGTTCCAACTCTCCCACATCTTCTCCAACATTTATCCTCTTCTTGTTTTCTCATATTAGCCAATCTGATAGGTGTGATGTGGTACCTCAGAGTTGTTTTGCTGTGCATCTCTCTAATCAATAGTGATTGAGAGCATTTTTTTCATATGACTATAGATATCATTAATTTCTTCATCTGAAAACTGCCTGTTCATATCTTTGACTTTTTATCAATTAAGGAATGACTTGTATTCTTGTGAATATTATTCATTTCTCTATGTAGTTTAGAAATGAGGCCTGTATTACAGACACTTGTTCCAAAAATTCTTTTCCAGTTTTCTGCTTTCCTCCTAATTTTGGTTGTATTGGGTTTGTTTCTGCAAAAGCTTTTCCAAATTAATGTAATCAAAATTATCCATTTTGCACTTCATAATGTTCTGTATCTCTTGCTCAGTCAAAAATTGATCCATTCTACATAAATCTGACAAATTCACCATTCCTTGGTACCCTAATTGGTTTGTAGAATTAGACTATATCTAGATCATGTATCCATTTGAACTTCACTCTTATGGATAGTGTAAGGTATTTTTCCATGCCCAGTTTCCCCTGCACAGTTATACAGTTTTCCCAGCAAATTTTGTCAGACAGTGAGTTCTCCCTGAAGCTGGGGCCCTTGGATTTATCAAACAGTAGACTGATACATACTGTATCTTGAGTGCCTAATCTATTCCATTGATCTACCCCTCTATTTGTTAGCTAATACCAAGTAGTTTTTATGTTACTGCTTTATAATACAATTTGAGATCTGGTAGGGCTAGCCCACCTTCCCTAATATTTCTTTTCATTATTTGCCTTGATATTCTGGACCTTTTGTTCTTCCAGATGAATTTTGATATTAGTTTTTCAAACTCTAAAAAATAATTATCTGGTAGTTTGACTGGAATGGCATTGAATAAGTAAATTAATTTAGGTAAAATTGTCAGCTTTATTATATTAGCTCAGCCTACCCACAAGCAACTGATGTTTTTCCACTTACTTAGATCTGACTTTATTTGTGGGAAAAGTATTTAGTAATTGTGTTCATATAGTCCCTGGGTTTGTTTTAGCAGGTACACTCCCAGATATTTTGTAGCATCTACCATAGGTTTAACTTTCATTTCTCTTTCTGTCTCTTGCTATTGAGCTTTGTTACTAAAATATACAAATGCAGATCATTTATATAGGTTCCTTTTGCAACCTGCAACTTTGCCAAAGTTGTTTATTATTTCAATTACTTTTTTTTAACTTGATTCTCTGGGATTCTCTACGTATATCATTATATCATCTGCAAGGAGTGATAACTTATTTCTTCTTTGCCTATTCTAATTCCTTCAATTTCTTTTTCTTCTTGTTTGCTAAAGCTAATATTTCTGGTACCATATTGAATAACAATGGTGATAATGGACATCTTTGATTCACTCCTATTATCGTTGGAAATGCCTCTAGGTTATCCCCATTGCATATAAAGTTTCCTGATGGTTTTAGGTAGATACTGCTTATTAATTTATGGAAATTTTCATTTATTCCTGTGTTGTCCAGTGTTTCCAATAGGAACGGGTGTTGTATTTTGTCCAAAGCCTTTCTACATCTATTGAGGTCATCATGTAGTTCCTTTTAGTTTTGTTGTTGAAATGATCAATAAGGTTGATAGTTTTCCTAATATTGAACCAGCCCTGAATTCCTGATATAAATCCTACCTGATCATAATGTATTATTATAGTGATAAGTTGCTGTATTCCTTTGGTTAATATATTATTTAAAATTTTTGCATCTATATTCATTAGATAAATTAGTCTATAATTTTCTTTTTCTATTTTGGTTTTTCTGGTTTATGTATCAGAACCATATTTGTAGCATAAATATAATGTGATAGGACCCCTTCACCAATTTTCCCAAATCATCTATATAGTATTGGAATTAACTGTTCTTTAAATGTTTGATAGAATTCACTTGTAAATCCATCAGACTCTGGAGATTTTTTCAGATGGAGTTCATTGATGACTTCTTCAATTTCTTTTTCAGAGATGGGATTATTTAAGCATTCAGCTACTTCTTCTGTTAATCCGGGCAATTTATATATTTTTTAAAAATATTCATCCATCTCATTTAGATTGTCAAATTTATGGGGTTACAGTTGGGCAAAGTAATTTCTAAATATTGTTTTAATTTCCTCCTCATTGGCAGTGAGTTAACTCTTTTCACTGTTAATACGGTTAATTTGATTTTCTTCTTTCTTTTTTTAATAAAATTGACCAAAAGTTTATCAATTTTATTTTTTTCACAAAAACCAACTCTTAGGTCTATTTATTATTTCAATAGTTTTCCTAATTTCAATTTTATTAAACTCTCCTTTGGTTTCCAGTATTGCTAATTTGTCATTTCCTTGGGGATTTTTAATTTACTTTTTTTCTAGCTTTTTCAGTTGCATGCACAATTCATTGATCTCCTCTTTCTCTATTTTTTTCATGTAGGCATTCAGTGACATGAAACTTCCCCTAAGAACTGCTTTTATAGCATCCCATAAAATTTGGTAGGTTGTCTCATTGTTGGGATTCTCTTCAATGAATTTGTTGATTGGGTTTCTATGATGTGTTGTTTAACCCACTCATTCTTTGGGATTAGATTATTTAGATTCTAATTAATTTTTGGTTTATCTTTACATGACCTTTTTTTACATAAAATTTCTATTACATTATAATCTGAGAAGGATGCATTGTTTATCTCTGCCTTTCTCCACTGAATTGTGAGGTTTTAATGCCCTATGACATGGTCAATTTTTGCATGTGTGCCATATACCACCGAGCAAAAGGCATAATCCTTTCTGTCCCCATTATCAGAATTTCTATACTCATTCTCCAGAGTTTTATTCACCTCCTTAAGTTCTTTCTTGTATATTTTGAGGTTAGATGTATCAAATTCAGAGAGAGGGAGTTTGAGGTCCCCAGACAGTATAGTTTTGTTGTCTATTTCTTCCTTTAACTCCCTTAACTTCTCTTGTAAGAATTTGGATGCTATACCACTTAAAGCATATATATTTAGTAATGATATTGTTGCAGGATATAGTTTCCATCCTTATCTCTTTTGATTAGACCTATTTCTGCTTTTGTTTTGTCTGAGATTAGGATTGCTATCCCTGCTTTTTTTACATCTGCTAAAGTATGATGTATTCTGCTCCAACTTTTTACCTTTATCCGGTATGTATCCCCCCATTTCAAATGTGTTTCTTTTAAACAACATACTGTTGAATTATGGTTTTTAATCCATTCAATTATCCTTCTCCATTTTATGGGAGAGTTAATCTTATGTCATCTTATGAGAACTACTTAACCGAGACAGAAATATGTCAAGTAAGGCTCTGATCTTTATCTTCTCTTAAGGTTGAAGTGAATCCTTTGGATTCCTCTGGATTTTCCTCCAATGCAGAGAAGGTCGTTTTTCTTGTAATAAAACTTCTTATTTGTAATAAAACTATTTACAGAAAATTTCTGAATTCCTTCTGAAATTCTTTAAGGAATTATTTTAATAAATTAAATTTCTTTTGGGGTGTAACTGGAAGTATTTTCCCTCGTTTCCTCTCAATTGATAATTCCAGCTTTTGTCAGATCACTTTTTGGAAATGGGAAAACCCACTTTGAGAAATTGCTCTACTAAGACTGTTTACACAAACATCTCTCCCAAACTTTCCAATATCTGCAGAGAACAAGTCCACCCTACCAGCCCTCAGGGCTCTCACTGGGAGGTAATTAGTGGTTTTCTAAGTAAGTATGTGGGTTCAGTGACTCATTTCTATTTGAGATTGACACCAATGATCTTGATCATTGGTCTTGATTGATCAATGGTCTTGATCGTTGGTCTTGATTGATCAATGGTCTTGATCGTTGGTCTTGATTGATCAATGATCTTGATCGTTGGTCTTGATTGATCAATGGTCTTGATCGTTGGTCTTGATTGATCAAT
>CM053771.1:72773018-72788099 GCA_028658325.1 Potorous gilbertii | reverse complement strand
TGATCAATGGTCTTGATCGTTGGTCTTGATTGATCAATGGTCTTGATCGTTGGTCTTGAATGATCAATGATCTTGATCGTTGGTCTTGATTGATCAATGGTCTTGATCGTTGGTCTTGATTGATCAATGGTCTTGATCGTTGGTCGTGATTGATCAATGATCTTGATCGTTGGTCTTGATTGATCAATGATCTTGATCGTTGGTCTTGATTGATCAATGATCTTGATTACTAATTCAGACAAATAGTCTTCTCCATCACAGCCCTCTCCCAATGCCCAAATTCAAGCCTACTTTGTCCCTGGTGTTTTCTCAGTTCTGTTCCAGTATCTAGCTCTAGGAATAACTCCTTCACAGAGGAAGACACCCCACATTTTTTCTCAATTCCGAACCTCTCCCAATCTCTTCTTCTATCTCCACTCAATCCTTAGTCTTATCTTAGCATTCATTCCATATTAAACCACATTCATATCCTTTTTCCTATTCCAATTATATCATTTCCTTCCACAGTCCTTATCTTTATCCTTTTCCCCTCCTGGAAAACTGAACACAGGCCCTGGAGATTGGTGAATCCCAAACTAATGACATATCAACACATACGATAGATGAAGAGAAGTCACTAGTGCTCTTGACCTGTAACAATGCTCCCAATCCAAGGAGCCACAGATTCATATTCTTAGACTGCTCTCATGGTCCAGTTACAGAAGGCAGAGTCCCACAGCAAGCCAGGAATCCTTCGCCTCCATAGTCTCTAGAACTATTCTCTGCACAGAATACAATATCAGTTCTCAGACAGGCAAAGGATTAATGATTTGATGATATGTATCATATCCTGGAGGATAGCACAGAGTAAGTATTCAGGGATTTGTAAACTTGGATCTTTTCCTCCTGGGATTCCAACATGAATAAAAAGTCTTGTCTTCTTTCTTACAGAGGCATTCATTCACGCATTCAGCTGAGTTCCCTGTCAAAAATTGATTTTTCATGCCCTCAAGTTGAATAATTGAAGCTAGAATACGGTGAGCAAAACAATTATTGAGGGCACAGTGATGGTGGTGGTGTTGGTGGTGATGGAGCTGTGCTAGGGTGGGGTGTTGTTCTATATGTCTAGAAATATCATTAAAGTACCTTGTCTTTAAAGTTTTGTATAGGAAGCAACCCCCACCTGGAGGCAAGGAAGTACACAAGACCACCTTGGATGAATAGGGGCTTCTTCTAATTGTGAAACAATCAGAGAATAGAGATGGAGAATGTCTTGTGTGTATATATGTGTATACACATGTATACACATAAACACACATAAAACCACTTATGTATATGTGTTTTTTTGCATGTTTCTGTTTGTTTGTATGTGAGAGGGACTCAATGCTGAGGAAAGTCCTGGAATCAGACCTGGATCTATGGAACGGCATCAGAAGCCTTTGTCTGATCATTTTTTACACATGCGCATTTGTGGCTTTTAGTATGTCCCTTCCTTTTTCTTACTGCGTACTTTAGGAGTAAGTTAAAGATATGAACTCCCAGAGAGGAATAAAATGAAGTTCAAATTCTTTTGAATAGAGTATGTGTTTCTCAGATTTCAAAAATATTGTTTTCTCCCAATTTTCTTCCTAGACCACTCAAAGTTTTCTTGGATGTACTGTCTACAGAAACCATTGGCCCAATCTCTTTGGGGTATAATATATATATAGGGATTTCAAAATCTCTGAAAATTATCCCAATAAGTTGGTTGGAAATTAGAGTTTTCCCTGTACTCTCTTATAAATACTTAGAAAAAATTTAAATGAAACTGGGTTCAATAATCAACTTAAGTTAATCATCATTAACTTTCTATCCAGAGATGCATACATTTATACCTTTCATTCAAACATTTAAATCATCACAAAATTCAAAGATACTTTCGGGGAAGTTGAATGTATACTTACACTTTTAATTAAGTCTCACTAATTTTTCAAACAGATAGGGAAAATCAGGACAAAAGTGTACTGGAGCCAGGTCTAACTACCTTTCAAGAGTGAAATCTAAAATTTTCAGTGTGAATATTAGCACTTCAAAAGTCAGCACAAAGTAGAGTTAAATATATTCTCTCACTGATTATACTTAAGAATATGTTTGTAATGCAGATTAAAATGAAAAGTATGAGTTTAGGCGTATTTTCCCCTAGAGAGTCCAGTTAGTAAACATTTGCTGCACACCCTTGAAGTGCTCTATGTAACATTGCTTGAGCTCAGCAGTAGGATATAGCAGAAAGTTAAGAAAATGAAGGCTAATGATTCTTGTAATTATAAACACAATAATTGCCAGTCACAGAGCACTTTAAGGTTTACAATGTGCTTTATATCCGTTATCTTGTTTTAGCCTCATATCACCCCAGGACAAGAGACAGATTGCTGCAGATGATACCTTTAGGTTGAACTTTAAAGGATGGGCCTCAATTTAACAGACAAAGAGGGGCAGGGACAGAGAATATTCCACTCAGAGTTAAAATCAAATTTAAAGTTACAGAGTTATAAGAATGGCATTGTGTTTTGTTTGTTTGTTTTTATCAAAATATATTTTATTTTATTTTCTATTTTTTAATTTTTATTTTTAATGTTCTACAATCACTACCATAAAACTTAGATTTTGCCCCCCTACCTATCCCCCACCATCCCCCTTCCTTCCTAAGAGAGCATACAATTCTATACAGGATCGACACATACGTTCCTATTGAATATATTTTCGCTGTAGTCATGCAGTCATGCTGTGTACTACTAAGTAGTACACAGTACTAAACTAAAATAAATGGGAGAAATCATATAACAAACCAAACCATAATACAAACACACACACACACACACACACACACACACACACACACACACACACACAATCTACTGTATTCTCTGATTGAATTCCATAGTCCTTTCTCTGAATGTAGAAGGCATTTTGCCATAGAGGGCCGCTGGGAATTTTTTTTTTTTTTTATGGACTAACATTGCTATGAAGATCGAAGAACCAAGTCTACCAGAAAAAAACTTCTAGTAGAGATATTGCTGGGTCAAAGGGCATGCACATTTTTGTAGACCTTTGGGCATAGTTCCAAACCACTCTCCAGAATGGTTGGATGAGCTCACACCTCTACCAACAATGAATTAGTGTTCCAACTCTCCCACATCCTCTCCAACATTTATCATTTTCCTGTTCTATCAAGTTTGCTAATCTAATAGGTGAGATGTGATACCTCAGAATTGTTTTGATTTGCATCTCTGTAATCAAAAGTGATTTAGAGCATTTTTTCATATAGTTATAGATATCTTTAATTTCTTCCTCTTAAAATTACCTTTTCATATCCTTTGACCATTTATTAATTGGGGAATGACTTGTACTGTTGTACATTTGACTCAGTTCTCTATATATTCTAGAAATGAGGCCCGAGATAAGCCATAAAAATTATTTCCCAATTTACTACATCCCATTGAAGTTTGGTTGCATAGGGTTTGGTTGCCCAAAAACCTTTCAGTTTAATGTAATCAAAATTATCCATCTTGCACTTCATAATGCTTTCTATCTCTTCTTTAGTCAAAAATTTTTCCCTTCTCCATAAATCTGATAAATACACTATTCCTTTCTTCTCCAGTTTGTCCATGGTATCAATCTTTATATCTAGATCATGTATCTATTTGGAATTTATTCTTAAGAATGGCATTGTTAAACAGTGGGATCTGGAGTCAGAAGACCTGGGTTCAAATCCTATTTCCAATGCCTCTTACCTAAGCAAATTTGGACAAAGCAATTAATGCCTGGGGGCTCACTTTCTCCATCTGTATAATGAGGAGCGTTGGACTAAATGGTCTCTGGGGTCCCTACCACCTCTAGATTTATTATTCTTTCAGTAAGTGAGGAAAGAGAGTAAGTAGTCCACCTCACCTAAAGTATATCACATAGAGGCAGAAGGGGCCCCTCATATGGCTATATAGGAGTATGAGATAAGATCAAAAATTAGCTCCAGGTTGTAGGGGGTTAGCACCCTGGTGTGATGAAGTCAGTTTGAAGTTTCAAGAAAAATAATCTCTGAATAAATAAATGAAATCATTTTTGATGTCTTTGTTCCTTCCTCCCTGACCACTCAAGGAAAGACTTTATCGTGTGACAAAAGAACTTCACTTAATCCAGTTAAACAGAAATTAACTGTAATCCTCAATTAACTGTAATAATTCCATATAACATTTTTAGGCATTTTGTTAATCATGACTTTCAGTTAGTTCAATACTTTTAAATGATCTCTCCTGGATCTATTTTCCAGGTCATTCCTTAGGATGATTTTTTTTTTAAATAAACGTAAAACCAACCCATATAAAATACTTGTGTAACCTAGAGGAACCATTTGGTTTCCCTGGTCCTCACTTTCCTAATCAGAGAAATTAATTCATTGCATTTCATGTGGCCTATAACACCGCCAATTGTATAAGGAAGAAATATTTAACAAAAAAAAATAGTACAAAACTTTGATCATGTTAATATGTGGTTTTCTAAGTTAATAGTGGACAGTAGATATCTTTTCCTATGACTTCACTTTTTATTTAAAATTGAACTCACTGGGAAAATTTTGTAGGTATCAATTTCAAGTTTTGAAGTGAGCTTCAGAAAAATTAGCTTGAAACATTCAGAATGGGTAGTAGGGGGATGGGGTGATTTATGCCCAGATAAAAAACAAATCATGTACAAATTAACAAATTCAAATGTATTTGGCTTTTTAATGGAAATAAGCCCAAGATGAATCAATGATGTGACTTACCAATTAAAAAGCTGATTTTTTTTTTTAGGCCACATACATAGATACAAGACTGTCTGGAGCAAGAGAGGTGATCACCTAACTGGGCTCTGAACTAGTTTTTCGCTTCCATTCAACTTGTCATATTTTTAGAATATCACCATATGATGATAATTGGGATGGTGTGGGAAACAGAGACCAGATTAGATAAAAAGTGCTTCAAGGAATGAAAGATATAGTTCAGATGAAATAACATTTAGGGTGATCTGGTCACTGTCTAAAAAACTCCACAAAACTGGTAAGTAAAATGGCGATGAAGTTTATGAAACTTGGCCCGCAGATATGACTTCCCAACAATGAGATAAAGTAACAAGAAGAAACTCTTTAAGAGTTATTCAAATGGGAAGTAGACTTTCATTTAGAAATAATGGGGCTCCACTCACAGTACACGAGGAAGAAGGGCAAGCTTGGCAACAAAATATTCTGACACAACCTGAAAGACCTTGACAAATCAACCTCTCTGGGAACCAGTTTTCTCATCTGTCAATCGAGGTTGTTGGGTTGCATGACTTCTAAGGGCCCTGTTAGCTTGAAATCAAGAATCCTGTAATTGTAAGTGGACATTAAGTGGTCATTCTTTAGAGATGAATTAGATCCATCACCTGAGGCAATATTGTTAAGGATGTACATGTCTGATTGTCTGCCATTTCATGCAAAGAGTACTGACCAGTCACAAGATGTGGGTTTTCAATTTCTTAAGTTGGTCTTTAATTATTTAATCACTCTGAATCCAAGATACTCATCTATGAAGTAGAATTATAATGCTGTGTATTACCTATATTACAGAATTGATGTAAGAAAAGCAGTTTGTAAAATATAAACTATTTGAAAACCACGTTATACATACACAATACATGCATACATATATGTATATATGTGTATATACACTTACATGAATGTCACATTCTATAAGCATTTTACTTCTATACACACATGCATATAATATACTGATTTAGTTATGTATAATCCATGAATAGCTCTTAAAACAAATCATATACACATATGTACCTATATGCCTATATATGTATATATATCTTAGAATATCATTATATATGTGTACAAATAAATGAATGCATATATATGTATGTACACACAAACATGTGTGTACATACATATATATCTGTATTTATATAGGAATGACTCCACCTATTGTATTTAGGACCTTCTTCCTCTGCTGGTACACAAAATGTCCTCTGTCTATTCTACTTCTCCTACAAAGTGCCCAGGTTAACACGGAGCAGTTAGTTCTTCACTGTACCACACCCTGCAGAATTCTTTGCACTGTGGAAGAGGCCTTCAAGAACACAGAAATTTGACATTGGCATATCCTACAGTGCTGTCATCATCTCTGACAGTTAATTCTGGCTTTTGCCTTCCTTCAGGGCCCAAGAATCACATCTTCAGGAGTCATCAGGAGATGGCCACATTCAACCTAAGCAGCTACAACCCCAGCTACTTTACCCTAGTGGGGATCCCAGGGCTTGAGAAGTTCCACATCTGGATCGCAATTCCTTTCTGTGCTATCTACCTTGTGGCCACTGCAGGTAACTTTCTCCTGCTATACCTCATTGCCACAGAGCGCAACCTTCATGAGCCCATGTTCCTTTTCCTCTCCATGCTGGCCCAAACAGACCTGATTCTGTCATCTACCACAGTGCCCAAACTGCTCAGTAACCTCTGGTTTGGTGACAAGAAAATCACCTTCTCAGGCTGCCTCACCCAGATGTTCTTCCTCCATTTCAGCTGTGCTATGGATTCTGCCACACTAACGGCCATGGCATATGACCGCTATGTGGCCATATGCTCCCCACTAAGATATGCCACCATCCTGACCCACCAGGTCATCATCAAGATTATGGTGGGAATCATTGTCAGAAGTTTCTGTGTGATCTTTCCAGTTGTTTTCTTACTAAAGCGACTGCCCTTCTGCAGGACACTTGTCATCCCTCATACATACTGTGAACACATAGGTGTGGCCCGACTCTCCTGTGCTGACATCTCCATCAATATCTGGTATGGTCTTGCTGTTCCCATTACAACTGTAGTATCTGATATTGTGCTTATTGTTGTCTCTTATGCCCTCATACTGAGTGTTGTCTTCCACCTTCCTTCTCATGGAGCTCGCCAGAAGGCTCTTGGAACCTGTGGGTCTCACATCTGTGTCATCCTCATGTTTTATACTCCAGCTTTCTTCTCCATTCTTGTCCATCGTTTTGGACACAAAGTTCCCCGTCATGTCCTTATCCTATTTGCCAACTTTTATGTTGTCATTCCTCCAACTCTCAACCCCATTGTCTATGGAGTGAAGTCCAAGCAAATTCGTGAGAAGATTCTCCTGTTCTTTTCTCCAAAGGGCACATAGTGACATCTGAGTATTGTAATGTGAACTGGGAAGAGGTGTGAGGAATCCATAAAAGAAAATTCAATTTTGATATTGTCCAAACATCGCGAAAGACAGAAACACAAGTTTTTCTTATCTCCTCAAAATTCAAGAGACTAACTTCAGTGAAAGAAATAAGCAAATTAGATACAAGAAAACAATAACAAGAAAATTAGAAAAGATGATTTATTCTCAAGGAGAAAGTCAAGACTATTTGTGGCGAGAGGAGAGAGAGATGCTATTTGTACTGGGGCAGTGTGTATTGTGAATTTGTGGCTTGCTAAAATCAAAAGAAATAATTAGGATACCCTCTCTCTTTTCCCTACCATTTCAATGGCAATTTGGGGATCAATAAGCAGCTAGAGTAAAAAAAAAACATGAAAGATAGCACAGGCATAATATTATATATCTTAAGCAAATTTATTTGAAAGAAATGTGAGGTTGTAGTCAGTTGGTCTGAAGTTTAGAGTTTAAGAGCCCAGCTGCTAAAAAGGAATATAGGCACTTTCCGGTTGGAGGTTTGTTCATCCATACTTTCCAGATTCTCTGCCTTGAAGTCCCCTGCCAATTCTGTTAGTGCAAATGCCAAAACATTGAGATTCAGGTCCACAAAAAAAGCAGTAGCTTAAAGACTAAAGAAGTATGTGGTATTCCCATTTTTATATGAATGCTTCATTTCCTCCCAATGGTCTACAGCATTTGGGAATCATAACTGAATCATGATCTGTAGCAAACAGTGACCAAACATTAATAAATTCAAACCCTTTCATTTAACAGATGAGGACACTGAAGGTCTGAGAACTTAAATATTTTGACCAGGTTCCACATTTTCTACATATGTGATTCAAACCTAGCATTTAATTTATATAGAAAAAAGATAAGTTAACTAAGTGCCATGTTACCTTATTGGCTCATATTGAGCTTTCAGTAAAATTGATACTGAAGACCTAGAACAGCAAAAGATATATTTAGTGTCAAAGGACTTGGATTTAAGCTCTTCCCCTGTTATTTATTATATGTATGACATTAGGAAGGCACTCACCCTTATTGGGCTTCAGTTTCCTCATCTGTAAAATAAGGGCTTGGAGTAGAAGGCTTTAAAGGACCTTTTCAGCTCTAGGTCTGTGATCCCATGAACTAATCAAAAATATCATCTATCCTTGCGGCTGCTCCTTTATGAAAACCTCTAGTTCTTTTTTCACATGAACTGCTATCCACCCCAACCATCAATCACCATGCTTTTTTGTTACACAGTTTCTTTTGTTACATAGTTCTAGTCTATCAACAAATAAGACAGAGCACTAAGAAAATAAAGACAGAAAGAGAAGGATGTTTGATGACAGGTACAAGAGGGGTGAGAGGAGATGAAGAATGAATGGAGAACAGGAGAAACAAATTGTCTGAACAGTGTCCTGGAAGGGGGTTTCAAAGCAAAAGTGGAAAGAATGGGGACAAAGGTTTGTACTACGTATTCTAGAACTCTCTGGAATTCCTACAATATCAGAAAAAAATAAATAATTGAGAAAAGGGACTGGTGGGATTCAGATTCTCTGGCATGGTCATTCTTCTGCAATGTCAATTATGTGAATGAGTTAAAGATCTTCTCCTCCCATCCCCTACTAATGTATCTGGCCAGACTTGCTTTGTAGGAAGACTCATGTCTTTTGTTAATTTCTAACGAGGCACTGGGCTATAAAGGTCCTGATGCCCTAGGGCTCTGAAAAGTGTATATATACTCTGAGGTGACCTTTTGCTTTGAGACCTTAAACTTTGGAAGAAAGTTCATGTGCTGGATGAGACCCTTGGTACCCATTAAGGAGCCACCTGGAACCCCTGGCTTTGAAAGTCCAGATGTTGGTGCATCTCTCTGTTGGTATCTAGGTATAAATGATCAGAGAGTTGGATCTGTCTGTTGATCTTTGGTCAATGTATTGCTTATGTTCAGACAGGTATAAGCCTATTAGTCTTTATTTCCCTGCTTGTATTTTCTCTATTGATGAATGTAATTAAACAAGATTGTTGACCCCTCAAAAGTAATTTTCCTTTCAGAAAAGCAGGTCTGAAACTAGTGCTAGCAGGCGACCTGGATGGGTCCGGGTGCTTGCTGCTATAACTTCCCTTAAAGTAACCTGTAATATCTGTCTATTTGACTTTGGGCCCAAGACAGTCTATCAAATTTCAGGTGGAATATGGGATAGAGAGTACACTATGCTGAGCCCTGGGATGGGGAAAATGAAAGTATCCAAAAGGTGGGGGAATCTGGGATCTAGCCCTGGGAAGAAAAAATGCAGCATATACAGTATCTTAAAGCCAGCAACCTGACCTGAAAAATAAGTACACAGAGAACCAAATGCTTAATGGAAAGTTAGAAGAGATCTTAAAAGAAGAAACTGAATCTATAAAATCTTCTGAAGGGCAAGCACCTGGGTTAATTTAATTAAGGAAGAGAGATATGTTGGTTTGGCAGAAAAGTTGGGAGAGAGTGTCATAGATAGATCATGGTCTCTACACATGCCAGGTCTCAGGTATCTCACATGAAACTAATTTGTGGTTTTCTAGGTAAATATGTGTTTTCAAGCATCCATTTTCATTTGAGTTTGACACCACCGATCTTGACTCCTAACCCAGGCATATTGTCTTCTCCACTCCAGTCTTCTCTTTATGTCCAAATTCAAGCCTGCTTCATCCTTGGTCTTTGCTCAATCCTCTTTCAGTATCTATTCCTTTGTTTATCAACTTCACAAAGTAAGACGCCCCACATTCATCCCCAACTCCAGCCCTATCCTAATCTCTAGTTCTATCACCCCTCAACCATACCCTACCTCAGCATCCATTCCATACTAAGCAAAATCCATATCCTTGTCCCTATCCCAATTATATCACTTTTCTAACACAGTTGTTATCTTTATTCCTTTCCCCACCTCCAGTCCTATCCCAATGCTATCCCAATATTCAACATTTGTTTCTAAAACCCATGACCATATTAATGCCTATTCTCATTCATACCATCATCTCCAACTCCAATCCATTCCCAAAGCCATGTTCCCAAAGCCTCTTCTTATCTATATTCTCACCCTATGTTTAATCCCTAAACCTAGCTACATCCCTATCTTTACCTAGTCACCTCACTGCAACGTTTTCTGAATCTCCACCAATAGATACTACATTTCACCCCCACTCTCCATTCCCTGTCTGCTCTCCAGGCATAGCAATAACATCTTCCACTCTTCCAGCTTACTAAACACCCTCCCTAATAGTCTTCAAGGGGTTTCTGAATGCTGCCACCTTCAGGACAGCCTCTTGGACATACTGAAAGAAATATAACACCATCCCTAACCTAGGTCTTTTAAACCTACCCATTCATACAGAAAGCCTCCAGTACTGTGCCTTTACGCTTTAAGCACTCATATATACCATATGAGATGCACACATTTAGTGTTACCTGTGAATACATCACTTATTCAATACCTGGAATTCACTTACCTTTATATCACTTTGTGTACACATGTCTAACCTGTTTTCAAAGGGAAACTTTTATTCCTGTTAGGACAAAAAGCAGAAGGGTTAGAATAATAACTAAACCACTAAGTTTGACTTTAAAAAAAACTTTCCTGTGAGTATATCTCCTTTCTCATCAATCCTTGTCTTTGGAGATTGAGAATCAAAACATCCTAACATGTATTTAGTAGGTACTGTTGTCTTTAAAAAAAAAAAAAGCAATCCAGGAGAGAAGGGGAAGAAACCTATACCTAAATCCCAAAATCTTGTAATTAAGAATAACTTGCTTTAACATATCACTACAGAGTCGCTGGGTAAAGAGAATGGTGAAGTAGACCTTATGAAATTTCCCTGAGTCAGTAGGTTTGGCAGTAAAATTCTATGAGTTTATCTCTTCTCTACTGAGACAGGGTTGAGCACATGGTGATTAGTGGAATTTGAAAACCCTCAAAAATTGATTCAGCACAGTTGGGTGAAGTCAGAGCAGTGACCTGTCATCATGGGTTACATTTAGTGACTGAAACTTTTCTCATTTGAGTGGCTCCTCTGAATTAGGTAAGGATGCTTTTTTCAAGAATTCTCCTAGAAAATCATGTAGCAAATAAGATTCTTCTCTATTCTGTATGCATTATCAAATCTCAAGAGATCACAAAATCATCATATAAAATCCTCACCATTGAAGGAGCACATAATCAGATGCTGACATGAGGAAACATAAGATAATGGAATTTCATTGGAGGATACCAAAGGTTTTGGCATGGGATGTGGGCAAGGTGAAGTAGTTAGGCTGAGGAAAACAGTATAAGATGATTTGTTTACATTAAGCAATGTTTTGCTTTCAGGAGACTGATATCTTCTGTGATATCTGTACTGAGATAATAAGTGTCCACTGAAGATTTTCTTTCACAGTCTTGATTTCCTTGAGTCCTCTCAAAGGTCCTGGATCATTCTCTCCCCTGCTCCAAATCAGTACCATACTTATTCAATGTATGTATCTGTGTGTGTGTCCATGCATGCACACATGAAAATGGAAATTGTCAGCATTCAGCAGATGTTTGCCATGTTCAAGAAACCATGATAGGTGTAGGACCAGATGAACCTGTCTGCCCTCAATCAGATTATAATCTAGTATAAAGATAAAATACCTCTACTAATAACTATAATGCAAATTAGAATAAGGGATTGTATGTGTGCTTTCATTCGTATAGTGAATTTCCAGGTGAGAAAATAAACTCCCTCTACCAATTCTAGGACAATGATTTCTCTGAAACTTAAAGTCTTACACCATTGTCTGAAGCAGAAACGTCAAACATTCCATCCACTGACATTTCAACAAGCAATATTCCTGGAGTGCAACTGAACCAGATTAAAATGTAATTGGGAAGTATTTAACAAAATAAATAAAAATATATAGGACATAATGTTAGTATGTGGTTTTCCAAGTGAATATGCTGCCCAAATGTGTGGTTTACTGTTTTCTTTTTGCCCTTTTCCATTTAAATTTAGTACTATCTGAAGTCTAGAGCATCATTAAATGATTTACTTAGTATCACATGGCAGTAATGGTTGTCCTACATTTTCAAAGAGGACCAAACTGACATCAGCATGATAAAATGAAATTTCAATATATCTGACTGTGACTGATCAGACCAACACAAGCTCAGAATGTTCTACCAGAGCTTGGACACAGATAGTCCATATGAATTTTTGGTGTGGATACTCCAAGTTTGCCCATTCTATGTTTACTTTGTGCTCTCTCAATTCTGCTCTGCTCACAGAGCACAGCACTTTTTCTGATGTAGGCACACCATGCTGAGCAGTCCAGTGCACAGTTAAATGCAAAATTTTTGACAGAGACCTTGAGAGTATCCTTGTATCGCTTCTTCTGACCACCATGTGATCACCTGTCCCATGTGAGTTCTCCATAACATTGTCATTTTGGCAAGCATACATTTTGCATTCGAACGAAGTGGCCAGCCCATCAGAGTTATGCTTTATGAAACATAGTTTGAATGCTTGGCAGTTTAGTTCAAGTAAGGACATCAGTGTCTGGTACCTTATCCTGCCAGGTGATCTTCAAAATCTTCCTAAGACAGCTCGAATGGAAGCTATGCAGTTTCCTGGCATGCTGCTTGTAGACTGCCATGTTTCTCAGGCATACAACAATGAGGTCAACACAACGATTCTATAGACCTTCAGTTTGGTAGTCAGTCTAATAATATCTCTTACCTTCCAAGCATTTCTTTGCAGCCTCCCAAACACTGAGCTAGCTCTGGCAACCTGCATGAACCTCATACTGTGCACTGCCAAGGTACGTGAACTTATCCACAGCATTCAAAACTTCTCCATTTCTTGTAATCAATGGTTACAGGTATGGATGGTGTGGTGGTAGCTGATGGAGCACTTGTGTTTTCTTGGTGTTAATTATTAGGCCAAAATTAGCATAGGCAGCAGAGAATTGATCCACACATTGTTGCATCTCGGCTTCAGAGGCTGCATTGAGTGCACAACCATGTGCAAACAGAAAATCATGCACCAACACTCCCTCCACTTTGGTCTTGGCTTGTCGACTTTTCAAATTGAGGAACTTACCATCAGCAAAATTGACCTTGATGTCTTATTCATCCTCATTGAAAGCATTTGACAACATGACTGAAAACAACATGCTGCAAAGTATGGAAGCAAGCACACAGCCCTCTTTTACTCCATTGCTGACTTGGAAGGCATGAGAGCATTGTTCACTATCCAAAACCTGGAAAAACATGCCATCATGAAATTGACATACAACATTAATGAATTTCCCCGGGCAACTAAATTTTAACATAATTTTTCCTAAACCTTCATGGCTAACAGTGTCAAAGTTCTTGGTCAGATCTACAGAGGCTGTGTACAGACCTCTGTTCTGCTCCTATCAATTCTCCTGGAGGTCTTGGGCAGCAAACAGCATATCAACTCTTCCTTGGTCCTTTCTGAAGCCACACTGGCTCTCAGGTATGACCATCTTCCTGGAAGGACTCAAGCTAGTAAGAGTCAGAGGGTAGAAGTTGAACCCAGGTTTTTCTGTTCAAGGCTTTCTCAAATACAATATGCAATACTGCTTCTCATAATAAAAATTAGAAGGGAATAAATAAAGAAATTAAGAAAGCTAAGGTTTCCTATAGCTGGAGGCATCACAGAAGGCTTCATTAAGAAAATGCCACTTGAGGTAGACATTGAAGAAAAGGTAGGATTTCAATAGGCCCTACCATAAGGAACCCAAGTGACAGAAAAGGATTGGCGATATTTCAGGCATGGAGAACAGCTCAGAAAAATGCCTAGAGGTGAAAGAAGACACATGAAGATCAGACAATAAGTTGCATATAAAAACTGCTCTTTTATTGGAATATGGAGTGTGTGAAGTAAGAAAATGTGAAATAAACCTGAAAAGCTGAACACAAAATCTGGAGGGTCATGAATGCCATATTAATGAGTAATACATATTGTAGACGACAAGAAGCCACTAATGCTTTTGACTCCTAATCCAAGGAGCTCCAGGTTCATTGTCTGAAACTACTCTCATGGTCCAGCCTTCAGAAGGCAGAGTCCCTCAGGAACACAGGAATCCTTGGTCTCTACAGCATCTAGAACAATTCTCTGCACAGAGTACAATATCTGTTCTCAGAGAAACTTCTAGGATAGCACAGAAGAAAGTACTCAGGGATTTGCAGGCTTGGAGCTTTCTCTCCTGAGATTCCAAGGAAAAGAATAAAAAGTCCAGTCTTATTATTTACAAGGGCATTCATTCAGCCGTCATCTCAAAGCTCAGTGAAACAGGTATTTCCTTCCCTCAAGTAGGATAACTGAAGCCTGAGCTTGGTGAGTTAAACCAAAGTTGGGAATACAGTCATGAGGGTGGCAGCTAGGGGACTGGGGTGGGAGTCGGAGGGTTGTTTCATGTGTCCAGAAATTTGATTAAACTATCTGATCTCAGACTTCTGTAGCACAAAATCCAAACTGGAGATAAGGAAGTGCACAAGACCACTTTGGATGAATAAGGGTTTCTTCTATTTCTGAAAGAATCAGTAGATATGGAGAATGTGATGCATGTGTATTCACATTTATGCACATACACATAAATGTAAACACACATAAATACACGTATTCATGTGGGTGTATGTATGTATGTGAGAGAGGAAGAGAGAGAGAGAGAAAGAGAGAGATAGACAGAGAGAGAGAGAGAGAGAGACTCAGTCCTCAGGAACATACTGGAATGGGGGTTGGGTCTAGGGATTGGAATCAGAACCTTGTGCTTTATCATTTCTTTTTTTTTTTTTTTGCAATTTAAATAAATTTATTTAACTTTTTACATTCATTTTCACAAGATTTTGGGTTCCAAAATTTTCTCCCCATTAGT
>CM053771.1:72747778-72772518 GCA_028658325.1 Potorous gilbertii | reverse complement strand
ATTGAGGTTGCCCTTAGGAAATCTGTTGCCATCCATTACCATCATCTCAACTCTCAGGAAGCCCATGAGGAGCCCTATTCTGATGCTACAACGGAGAAGCTGCAGTTCTCCAAACTGGTTGAATCGGGGTCTTGGTGCTCGAGGTTGTGGAAATGTCTCCATGAAAATTGTCGACCTAAGCAGTGGAAAGGCCCATGACGGGAATAGTGAGGCCCCGCGTTCCAGAAAGGTTATGTAGCTGCAGTAGTACCCAATGACGGGAGTATAGCGGGGTCATTTTGGGTTAACCATAACGGGCTCCCCCCGCTTAGCCTAAGACAGGGGCGCTGCCATACGAGCACTGGACGCGGAAGCCGGCCTCATAGCCTAAGACAGGCCTCCCACTGGTCACTTTTATAAAAAACAAAGGGAGGAGATGTTGGGAGACCTGCCCTAAGCAGAAGTTCTCTCCCCATGAGAAAGCCAAACCCGAGCACCATCATCCGAGAATCAGCCGAGCTCATCGAGAATCAGCCGAGCTCATCACAGGACGTCTCAGCACCCGCCCCTGGAAATTCTCTCTCTACCCCTCCCATCTTCCTGCTCTCTTTTTTCTCTTGAATATAAGCATGACATGCAGTAAAATAAATCAGACCTTGCTTAACTCTCAAAAAAAAAATAAAAAAAAATAAATTGTCTTCAGATATATAATATTATGCCTGTGCTATCTTCCTTTTTTTTACTGTAGTGTCTGATTGATCCCCAAATTGCCATTGAAATGGTAGGGAAAAGAGAGAGGGTATCTCAATTATTTCCTTTGATTTTAGCAAGCAACAAATTCACAGTACACACTGTCTCAGTAAAAATAGTATCGCTCTCTCCTGGCCACAGGCAATCTTGACATTCTCCTTGAGAATAATCCATCTTTTCTAATTTTCTTGTTATTGTTTTCTTATCTCTATTCTGCTTATTCCTTTTACTGAGGTTAGTCTCTTGAATTTTTTAGAGATAAGAACCAACTTGTGTTTCTGTCTTTCACTTTGCTTGGACAATATCAAAATTGAATTTTCTTTTATGGATTTCCCATACCTCTTCCCAGTTCCCATTCCAATAGTCAGATATCACTGTGTGCCCTTTGGAGAAAACAATAGGAGAATCTTCTCACGAATTTGCTTGGTCTTCACTCCATAGACAATGGGGTTGAGAGCTGGTGGAATGACAACATAAAAGTTGGCAAATAGGATAAGGACATGACGTGGGACATTGTGCCCAAAGCGATGGGCAAGGATGGAGAAAAAGACTGGAGTATAAAACATGAGGATGACACAGATGTGAGACCCACAGGTTCCAAGAGCCTTCTGGCGAGCTCCATGAGAAGAAAGGTGGAAGACTGTGCTCAGTATAATGGTGTAAGAGAGAGCAATAAGGACAATGTCAGAGACTACAGTCATGAGGGGCACAGCAAAACCATACCATACATTAATGGAGATGTCAGCACAGGAGAGTCGGGCCACACCTATGTGTTCACAATATGTATGGGGGATAACAAGTGTCCTGCAGAAGGGCAGTCTCTTTAGCAAGAAAACAACTGGAAAGATCACACAGAAACTCCTGATGATGATTCCCATCATAATCTTGATGATGACTTGGTGGGTCAGGATGGTGGCATATCTCAGTGGGGAGCATATGGCCACATAGCGGTCATATGCCATGGCCAGAAGTGTGGCAGAATCCATAGCACAGCTGAAATGGAGGAAGAACATCTGGGTGAGGCAGCCTGAGAAGGTGATTTTCTTGTCACCAAACCAGAGGTTACTGAGCAATTTGGGCACTGTGGTAGATGACAGAATCAGGTCTGTTTGGGCCAGCACAGAGAGGAAAAGGAACATGGGCTCATGCAGACTGTGCTCCATGGCAATGAGGTATAGCAGGAGACAGTTACCTGCAATGGCCACAAGGTAGATAGCACAGAAAGGAATCGCAATCCAGATGTGGAACTTTTCAAGCCCTGGGATCCCTACCAGGGTAAAGTAGCTGGGGTTGTAGCTGCTTAGGTTGAATGTGGCCATCTCCTGATGACTCCTGAAGATGTGATTCTTGGGCCCTGAAGGAAGGCAAAAGCCAGAATTAACTGTCAGAGATGATGACAGCACTGTAGGATATGCCAATATCAATTTTCTGTGTTCTTGGAGGCCTCTTCCACAGTGCAAAGAATTCTGCAGGGTGTGGTACAGTGAAGAACTAACTGCTCCATGTTAACCTGGGCACTCTGTAGGAGAAGTAGAATAGACAGAGGACATTTAGTGTACCAGCAGAGGAAGAGGGTTCTAAATGCAATAAGCAGAGTCATTCCTGTATAAATATAGATATATATTTATGCATACATGTTTGTGTGTACATATATGTGTGTTCATTTATATGTACACACATATAATGATATTCAGATATTTATGTATATATGCATATAGGTACATACGTGTATATGATATGTTTTAAGAGTTATTCATGGATTATACATAACTAAATCAGTATAATATATGCCTGTGTGTATACAAGTAAAATGCTTTCAGAATGTGACATTCATGTAAGTGTATATGCACATATATATACATATATATGTATGTATTGTGTATGTTTGTATATATAATGTGGTTCTCATGTACTTTTTAGTTTACAAACTGCTTTCCTTACCTCAACTCTTTAATGTAGGTAATACACAGCATTATAATTCCACTTCATAGATGAGGACTTTGGATTCAGAGTCATTAAATAATACACCTATATAGACCAAATTAAGAAATTGAAAACCCACATCTTGTGACTGGCCAGTACTCTTTGCATGAAATGGCGGACAATCACATGCACATCCTTAACAATATTACCTAGGGTGATGCATCTAATTCATCTCTAAAAAATGATCACTTGACATCCACTTATAATTACAGGATTCTTGATTTCAATCTAAAAGGGATCTAAGAAGCATGTAATCCACCAACCTCAATTGACAGATGAGAAAACTGGTTCCCAGAGAGACTGATTTGTTTAAGGTCTCTCAGGTTGTGTCAGAATATTTTGTTGCCAAGCTTGCCCTTCTTCCTCGTGTACTGTGAGTGGAGCCCCATTATTTCTAAATGGAAGTCTACTTTCCATTTGAAAAACTCTTAAGGAGTTTCTCTTATGCTTCCTCCTTCTAACTTTATCCTGTTCTTGGGAATTCATATCTGCGGGGCCAAGTTTCATAAACTTCATCGCCATTTTACTTGCCAGTTTTGTGGAGCTTTTTAGACAGTGACCAGATCTTCCTAAATGTTATTTCATCTGAACTATATATCTTTCATTCTTTGAATCAGTTTTCAACTAATCTGGTCTCTGTTTCCCACACCATCCCAATTATCATTATATGGTGATATTCTAAAAATATGACAAGTTGAATGAAAGTCAAAAACCAGATCAGGGTACAGCTTGGTGACCACCTCTCTTAATCCAGTCTTGTATCTATTTTTATTGCCTAAGAAAACATTTGTCTTTTTTAATTGGTCAACTACATCATTGAATCATCTTGAGCTTATGCCTATTAAAAGGCATATTCATTTGTGTTTTTTAATTTGTACTTGTCATCTGGGCATAAAGCACCCCATCCACCTACCACCTGTTCTGAACGTTTAAAGTTAATTTTTCTGAAGCCCACTTCAGAACTTTACGTTGTTGCTATAAAATTTTGCCAGTGAGTTCAGTCTTAAATAAAAAGTTGGGCAAGGCTGCGAACCTCAGATAATATACAATATATAAAATAGATAAAGATATCTAGTGGCCTCCACTGACTTAGAAAAACACATATCAAAGTTCTGTAATTTTTTTTTTTGCTAAATATTTCTTACTTACACAGTTTGAAGTGTTATAGGCCACATCGATTATTTTTCTGATTAGAAAAGTGAGGGCCAGGGATACCAAATGGCTCCTCTAGGTTATACAAATACTTTGTGTGTTTTGGTTTGCAGTTTGTTTCTTTTCAAAAATCATCCTAAGAAATTACCTGGAAAATAGATTCAGAAGAGATTATTTAAAAATTATTGGACTACCTGAAATCCATGACTAAAAGAATACTTAAAAAGGTTATACAGAATGATTGTAGCTAATTGAGGATTAGAGTTAATTTCTGTTTAAGTGGATTAGGTGAAGTTCTTTTCTTTCAAAATGAAGTCTTACCTTGAGTGGCCAGAGAGGAAGGAAAAAAGACATCAAAGCTGATTTTATTTATTTATTCAGAGATTGTCTTTCTTGAAACTTCAAACTGACTTCTTCACACCAGGGTGCTCACCCCCTACAATCTGGAGCTAATTTTCGATCTTATCTCATACTCCAAGATAGCCATAGGAGGGGTACCTTCTGCCTCTATGTGATATACTCTAGGTGAGGTGGACTACTTATTCTCTTTTCTCATATATTGAAAGGATCATAAATCTAGAGGCGGTAGGGACCTCAGAGACAATTTAGTCCAACTGTCCTCAATTAACAGATGGAGAAAGTGAGCCCCCAGGCATTAATTGCTTTGTCCAAGGTTGCTTAGGTAATAGACATTAGAAATAGGATTTGAACCCAGGTCTTCTAACTCCAGATCCCACTGTTTAACAATGCCATTCTTTTAACTCTATAACTTTGATTTTGATTTTAATTCCGAGTGCAATATTCTCTGTCCCTGCCCCTCTTTATCTTTCAAATTGAAACTCATCTTTTAATGTTCAACCTAAATGATATCCTTTGCAGCAATCTGTCTCTTGCTCTGGGGCAATATGAGGCTAAAACAAGATAATGGATATAAAACACATTGTAAACCTTAAAGTGTTCTATGACTGGGAGTTATTGTGATTCTAATTATAGGCATTATTAGCCTTCATTTTCTTAACCTTCTAGTATACACTACTGCTGAGCTCAAGCAATGTTACATAGAGCCATCCAAGGGTGTGCAGCAAATATTACTAACTCTAAGGAAAAACATGCCTACACTAACATCTTTCAGTTTAATCTGCATTGCAAACATTTTTTTAAAGTATAATCAGTGAGTGAATATATTTAACTCTACTTTGTGCTGACTTTTGAAGTGTTAATATTCACACTGAATATTTTAGAGTTCACTCTTGAAAGGTGGTTAGACCTGACTCCAGCACGCTTCTGTCCTGATTTTCTCCCTCTGTTTGAAAAATTAGTGAGACTTAATTGAAAGTCTAAGTATGCATTGAACACCCTTCAAAGTATCTTTGAATTTTATGATGATTTAAATGTTTGAATGAAAGGCATAATTGAATGCTTCTCTGGATAGAAAGTTAATGATCCCTCAAGTCGAGTGCTGAACCTAGTTCCATTTACGTTTTTTCTAAGTATGAGGGAGAGAGTACAATGAAAATTCCAGATTTATAGATGACGTTAATGATTTCCAACCAACTTATTGGGATAATTTTCAGAGATTTTGAAATCACTACACAGTATAACCCAAAGAAATTGGGCCAATGGTCCTTGTACATAGTAAATCCGATGACATTTTGAGTGGTCTAGGGAGAAAATTGGGAGCAAACAATATTTTTGAATTCTGAGAAACACATATTCCATTCAAAAGATCTTGAGCCTCGTGTTTCTCTCTGGGAGCTCGTATCTTCCACTTACTCCTGAAGTGTGCACTAAGAAAATGGAAGGGACCTGATAAAATCCCCAAATGTGCATCTGTCAAAATTGATCAAACAAGGGACTCTGATTCAGGTCCCATTCTAGTACTTTCCTCAGGATTGAGCCCCTCTTATATACAAAGAGAAACATGCACAAACCCACACATATGCATGTCTATTTATGTGTGTATACGTGTGTATACACACGTATACACACATGACATTCTCCATCCCTACTCTCTGTTTCTTTCACAGTTAGAAGAAGCTCCTATTCATCCAAGGTGGTCTTGTGTACTCCCTTGCCTCCAGGTGGGCTTGCTTCATATACAAATCTTTAAAGACAAGATAGTTTAATGGTTTTTCTGGACATGTAGAACAACACCCCACCCTAACCCAGCTCCACCACCACCACCACCACCATCACTATGCCCACAATCTTTGTTTTACTCACCAGGCTCTTGCTTCAATTATCCTACTTGTAGGCATGAAAAATTTGTCTTTCACAGGGAACTCAGCTGAAGGATGAAAGAATGACTTTGTAAGAAAGATGACAGGACATTTTATTCTTCTTGGAATCCCAGGAGAAAAAGCTCCAAGCCTACAAATCCCTGAGTACTTAATTCTGTGCTATCATCTACATATCATCCTCTCATTAACCCTTTGCCTATCTGAGATACTGTTTTCTGTGCAGAAAATGGTTCTAGAGACTATGGAGGACAAGATTCCTGGTTTCCTATGGGACTCTGCCTTCCTTGACTGGACCATGAGAGCAGTCTCAGACTATGAATCTGTGGTTCCTTGGATTAAGAGCATCATCACAGGTCAAGAGCGTTAGTGACTTCTCTTCTTCTACAGTATATGTTGATATGTCATTAATTTGGCATTCACCAATCTCCAGGGTCTGTGCCCAGCTTTTCAGGCTTATTTCACATTTTCTCAATTCACACACTCAATATTTCAATTAAAGTGCAACTTTTATATGCTAATCATTGTCTGACCTTCCTGTGCCTTCTTTCACCTCTATGCATTTGCATGGGCTGTTTTCCATGGCTGGAATAGACACAATCTGATTCTATCAGGTTGGTTCTTTATGGTAGGGCCTGTTGAATTCCTTCTTTTCCTTCAATTTCTAGGTCTGATGGCTTTTCTCAATAGAACTTCCTCTGATGCCTCTAACTAGAGGAAAACCTAGCTCTCTTAATTTCCTAGACCATTCCATTTTGTATTTTTCCCCTTCTAACTTTCATTATGAGAGGCAGTATTTCATATTGGATAGGGAATCAGCCTTGAAAAGAAAGACCTGGGTTCAAATTCTACTCTCTGAAACTTACTAGCCATAAGACCCTAAGCAAGTCTTTTAACCTTTTGGTGATCTATATTTACAATAGTGTCAAACTCAAAGAGAAAAGAACTACTGAATCATACATGTGAGCTGCATATTGATTTAGACAACTATGTATTAACACTAGACCTTATTTTATTTTTATTTATTTTGTTAAACGCTTCCCAATTACATTTTAATCTGGTTCAGTTACTTATTGGAATGTTGCCTGTTGCAATGCCAATGGGTGGAGAGTTTGACATTTGAGCTCTAGACAAACTCTGTAAGACTATAATTTGTAGACAAAACATTGTTCCAGTATTGGTCAAGGGAGTTTGTTTTCTTACTTGGGAGTTCCCCGTACCAGTGAAAGCACAGGTACAATCCCTCACTCTAATTTCTATTAGAGTTATTTGCAGAGATGTTTTATCCTTATACTAGATTATAGTCTACTTGAGAGCAAGCAGCTTCATATAGCCTATATTTATTGTGGTATCTTGAACATGGCAAATGTCTGTTGAATGATAAGTGATTATTTTCATTTTTGTGTGTACCTGCATGTATATGGCCACACATGTTTAATAAGTGTGGTGTTATTTATAGGAGGAGGTAGAATGACTTGGAACCTTTGTGAAGGTCCAACGAAATCAGGATTGTGAAACAAAGTCTTCAGTGGACACTTGTTGTCTCAGTACAAATATCACAGAATGGAATTCTTTCCTGAAAGAAAGACAGAACACTTAATATAGACACATTATTGTTGTACTGCTTTCCTCATCAAACTTTTGCGCATACCATTCCAAAACTGAGGGTTTCCTCCAGAGAAATTCCTTTATTCATCATTGCATCATGTCAATATCTATCAGCTCTTTCAATGGTGAACACGTTGTATGATGATTTAATTATTTGCAATTTCAGAAAGGATGTAGGCTAGAGAATAGATTTATGTAGTATGTACTTTTTAAAAGAGAATTCTTGAAAAAATATCCTTCCTAAGTTGCCTAATTTAGGGAAGCCACAATCTAGGTTTTCTAGTGACCCAGCCAATTTGGGAAATACAGCGGGATGAACAGGGACTTGCCTTTGTAATCAAAGTAAAAGTCACCACTTCTCCCTAATGGTGACCCATGATTACAGATCACTACTCTGACTTCTGCACAACTGTGCTGAACCAATTTTTGAGGGTTTTCAAATTTCATTTATCATCCTGTGCTCAATAATGAGGTATGATGAGGTAATTAGGTAAAGATGGAGATGTAGATGGGTTTAGGGATAGGATAAAATTTAGGATGAGAATGTAGATAGGAATAGGGATCAACATGGTTTGGGAGTGGATTGGAGTTGGAAAGATGATGTGAATCATAGTATGGATTGCTGTGGTGGATTTTGGATAGAAGTTGGTAAATTGTTGGTATAAGAGTGATAAGGGGCAAGGGATAGAGATAAGGACTATGGAAGGAACATGATATAATTGGAATGGGGAAAAGGATATGAATGTGGATTAATATGGAATGGATGCTAAGATAGGGTTGAGTGTAGAGTGGAGATAGAACAAGAGATTAGGATAAGGTTTCTTACTTTGTGAAAGAGATAGTCATAGGACTAGATGCTGGAATCGAATTGAGAAAACACTAGGGACACAACAGGCTTGAATTTTAGCACAGAGAGAGGGCTCTGATAGAGAAGGCAATTTGTCTGAATTAGGAGTCCGGATCATTGGTGTCAAACTCAAGTAGAAATGGATCATTGAACCCACATGCTCACTTAGAAAACCACTAATTACCTTCCAGTGAGAGTCCTGAGGGCTGGCAGGATGGACTTGCTCTCTGCAGATATTGGGAAATTTGAGAAAAAATGGGGGTGCAAGGCAGCCTTAGCAAAACAATTTCTCAAAGTAGGTTTTCCCATTTCCAAAAAGTCATCTGACAAAAGCTGAAATTATAAATTGAGAAGGAACTAGGGAAATTATTTCCAATTTCATCACAGAAAGAAACTTAATGTATTAAAGAAAATTCCTTAAAGAATTTCAGAGGGAATTCAGAAGATGGTAAGAAGTTTTGTTACAAGAAAAGGGGCCTTCTCTGCATTGGAGGAAAATCCAGAAGGATACAAAGGATTCAATTCAGCCTTAAGAGAAGATAAAGGTGAGAGACTCATTTGATGATATATCTTCTGTCCTGGATAAGTAGCTCTCATAAGATAAGTCTCATTGGTATGTGGAATTTAACCTTATTTTCAGATCTAACAGTTCAAGAAATTGAGGACCGAAACAAAATATATAATGCAGATATTCTTCTTTTACTGATGAACTTTTTAACAATGATTAAGAGGCATAAAAGACTTCAGAAGTACAGTTATTGCTGTGAAAATCGACACTTTTAATGAAAGAAGGGAGGAAGTGATATGTCTCACTCAGGAGAAAACACAGAATCTTGGTATCCTCCAGGTCATGGGAATATATATATATATATATATATATATATATAAGTTTCTACAATTTTGACTTGCTTGATATGCTTATAGGAGAGGGAAAAGAGTATATTTTCATGTTCAACATACATAATTTGAGTGTCCCAGTGCATCTGTATATTCTTAACCATGTTATGAATCTACCCAATGGAAAAATGTTGCATATTTGTCATACAAGTCACAAAGAAGACAAGGACAGACATAAACTGTGGTGCCCTCACACAATACTAAGGCAAACTCAGGTTGGCTGAAATTGCTCAAGTGCCAAAATCACACATTGATGAATTCAAGTCTTTATTAAAATGCAAAATATTTAGCAAAAACAACCTGTGGACCTCTCTACTAGCAGTCAAGAGACAGTAGGAGAAAAATGTCATTGATGTGAAAATCATTGTTACTCCAAAGACCTTGGATGTTGGCCCAAAAGTTATTTAGTTGGAGATTGTGGTTGTGTTAAAATTTCGAGAAGAGTCTTTATGCTGATATTCTCTGAAATTGTTTTCTGCTTGTTAAATATATGTTCTGACATTTATTCTTTCTGACATTTACTAGCCATTGACCCTAAGGAAGTCATTTAACCACTTGGTACTCTTGACCTCAGATAGTGTCAAACTCAAATAGAAAAAGGCTACTAAATTGTACATATGGGCTGCCTACGAACTTAGAAAACTACATATTAATGTTGTGTCCTATTGAATTTTTATGTATTTTGCTAACTACTTCTCAATTGCATTTTCATCTGGTTCATCTGCACACTGGACTGTTGGCTGCTGCAGGGCTAGTGGCTATAAGGTTTGACATTTGTGCTCTTGACAAATCTGTAAGACTATACATTTTAGAGAAAGCTTTGTCCTATTATTGGTAGAGGGAGTTTGTTTTCTCAACTGGAAGTTCCCTATGCCAATGAAAGCATAGGTACAGTCCCTCACTGTAATTTGTGTTATCGTTATTTGTAGGGATGCTTTATTCTTACATTAGGATATAATCTACTCGAGAGCATACAGCGTTATTGGCCCTATATCTAACATGACATCTTGAACATGGCAAATGTCCCTTAAATGGTAAGTGACTATTTCATTTTTGTGTGTGTCTTCATGTACACACACACACACACACAAACACATGCGCGCATACGCACACACACACACACATTTTATGTGTGGTATTGATTTGGAGGATGAATAAGAAAGGTCCAGGATCCTTGAGACAGCTCAAGGAAATCAGGAATGTGACACAAAAGCTTCAGTGGCCGCTTATTGTGTCAATGCAAATATCACAGAAGGAGACTCTTCCTTGAGAGACAGAACACTTAATATAGACACATTATTCTTGTACTATTTTTCTCATCTAAGTTCTCCATTTTGCCTACACAACATTCCAACACCCAGGGTTTCCTCCAGAGAAATTCCCTCAACATATCAGGATCTGTTTATTTTCTCCTTCAATGGTGAACACCTTAAGCGGTGATTTTGTAATCTCTTGAGATTTGATAATGGATACAGAATAGAGAAAAATCCTGTTTACTACATGCTTTTTGAAGAGAATCCTTGAAAAAAGTATCTTTTCTAAGTTTCCCAACTCAGAGGAGCCACACACATAAGGAACATTTCAGTCTAGTACTTCTGATGGCCAAGTCAATTTGTGAAATACAGTGGGATTAATAGGCACCTATGCATGTAATATAATTATCATTCACCGCCTCCCATCCCCAAAGGCAACCCATGATTGCAGGTCACTGCTCTGACTTCTGTACAACTGTGCTGAACCAATTGTTCAGGCTTTTCAAATTTCATTTATAATCCTGTGCCCAATAGAGAGGTATGATGATGTAAGTAGGTAAAGATCAGGGTTTAGGGATAAAATTTAGGATGGGAATGTAGATAGGAATAGGGATCAATGGAAATGGATTGGAGTTGGAGAGATGATGTGGATTAGAATAGGGATTGTTATGGTGATGGGTTTTGGATAGAATTGATGAATGTTGCTATAATGTTGGGATAGGAGTGGAGGTGGGGAAAGGGATAAGGATAAGGACTGTGTAAGGAAAAAGATATGATTGAAATAAGGAGGATATGGAAATGATTTAGTATAGAATGAATGGTAATGTAGGGTTGAGTTGAGTGGAACTAGAATTAGAGATTAGGATAGGAATGTAGCTGAGAATAGATGTGGGGTGTCTTACTTTAAAAGGAGATATTTGTAGGATTAGATACTGGAACAGAATTGAGAAAAGAGTGGAGATGAAGGGGGTTTGGATTTTGGCATAGAGAGAGGACAGTAATGATGAATGACTCCTGGATCAGGAATCAAGATCAGTGGTGTCAAACTCAAATGGAAATGGATCCCTGATCCCATGTACTCACTTAGAAAACCACTAATTAACTTCCAGTAAGAGCCAAGAGAGCTGACAGAATGACCTCGCTGTCTATAGATACTGGGAATTTCGAAAGGGAGGTGGGAATAAGCAATCTTAGAAAAGCAATGTCTCAAGGCAGGATTTCTCAGTTCCAAGAAGTCTTGTGACAAAAGGTGGAATTTTTAGTGAAGAATAAAATAGAGAAAATACATCCAATTGCACCCCAAAAGAATCTTCGTATACTAAAAAAAGTCCTTGAAGAATTTCAGAAGGAATTCAGAAGATTGTAACAAGTTTTGTTACAAGAAAAGAGACCTTCAATGCACTAGGCAAAAATCCAGAGGGATCCAAAGGATTCAATTCAGCCTTATGAGAAGATAAAGCCAGAGGCTTACTTGATGATATGTCTTCTGTCCTGGATAATTAGACCTTGGTAAAACTGAAAGGTGGTTTGGGAAATAGCAGGGGTTATAAAGTCCCCCATAGTATCATTGATATGTGAATTGAAACTTGGTTTGGAATCTAACAGTTCAGCAAGTTGATGTTCCTCCTGTTTAGATTAGCTCTTTTAAAACTGACAAAGGTGCAATAAAATGATTCAGCAAAAAAGTTATTGCCATGTGAAAATGCATACTTTAATCAGAGTAGGGAGCGAAAGATATTATCTCACTCAGTGGAAAAAACAGAAGTTTGGTATCCTCCAGGTCTTTGTAAAATTTATAGTAGTTTCTACAATCCTTGCCTCCTTGTTACATTTACTGGAGAGGGATAGGAGTACATTTTCAAGTTTGACATAGATAATTTGAGTGTCCTGGTGGATCTGTATTTTCTTGACCATCTTATGAACCTACCCAATGGAAAATGTTGCAAATTTATCATGGAAGTCATGAACAAGAAAAGGACAGATGTAAAGGGTGGCACCCTTACACAATATGAAGACAAACTCAGAGTAGTTGAAATTGCTGAAGTGCTAAAAGCCCACATTGAAAAACTTAATTCTGTATCAAAATTCAAAATATTTAACAAAAACAACCTGTGGATCTCTCCTGCAGAAATGAAGAGTTTGCAGTGGAAAATGCCATTGATGTGGAGATCATTGTTACTCCAAAGACCTTGGATGTAGGTCCTATAGTTTCTTAGTTGGACACTTTGGTTGGAGCTGCTGTCAATAGTTTTGAGAATTCTCTTGGCATTGATGTTCCCTGAAGTTGTTTTCTGTCTGTTAGAACTACATTCAATCTTCTCCTTGTGATGTCAAATCTCTACAACCTTAACAAAGAATGATAATCCAAAGTTTCCTTCTATGTTCTTGGTTAAATAAGGAAGCTCTTTTATGAAGGTGGTATTTTAGAAATAAATATCATGCTGATTCTCTGAGTGAAAACTGTATATCACAAAAAACCCCAAAGAAAGTCACAAATTAACATTATCTATGTTGTATTTTTATTCATTTTGTTGTACATCTCATAACTGCATTTAATCTAGGCTAGGTCTTATTAACAGTAACTTAAGCCCACAAGTCACAAGGTTGATATCTCTGATAAAGACGACTCTCAGTTTGTTGGCCTCCATCTTGTTTATTTCCCCGACTGTGTAGACATGTGGACAGCTCTTTCCCAAATCTATTTGGTTCTTACACCATAAATGACAGGGCTGAGCATAACAATATAGGGGTTGGCTAGGAGGATATGGACATAATGGGGAATGCTTTTCCTACCAAAGCGGTAGGCAAAGACAGAAAATAGAGCAGGAATATAGAAGAGCAGTAAGACACAAATATGAGATTCACATGTTCCCAGTGCTTTGCACCGAGCTTTATGTGAGGGAGCATTGAAGACAAAGTGTAGGATGAGTACATAGGAGACGGTGATAAGAATGATATCTATATCTGTGGAGAGCAAAGCAACTGATAAATCATACCAGACATTGACAGAGATATCTGCACAGGAGAGCTGGGCAATGCCCATGTGCTCACAGAATGTATGTGAAATTATATTGATCTGGCAATAAGGTAAGGTAGTGCAAAATTGCGTGTAAGTGTTACCCCATCTATCTTTTTCTGATGAGAATGGGTGAAGGATAGTGTTATAGTGTAAAGGTAAGCGGATGGCCACATAGTGGTCAAATGCTATGGCCAGCAGAATGGCTGAGTCAGCCACAGACAGAAAGTGGATACAAAACATCTGAGTGAGACATGCTTCAAAGGATATGGCTTGGGTCCCCAACCAGAAGAAGGTCGTCAGAGCCTTTGGCATGGTTGAGGTAGAGAGCAGGACATCAATACTGGATAGGAACAGGTACATGGGTTCATGAAGTTTCTTCTGGGAGATGATTACACTGATCAGGATGCTATTCCCTGCCAAGGAGGTCACATACATGATGCTGAAGGGGATAGATGACCAGATGTGCCAGTGCTCCAGACCTGAGATTTCAGTGAGAAAGAATTCAGCAAGGTGGATGTCAGTGATATTCAGAGGAAGCATCGTTACTTTATAGCTTTGGAGGTGAAGTTCTTATTATTTCATAGATGTGTTATCTGCATGGGAGAAGAAAGGAAATTATTTCAGGGTTTTGGTGAAAGCTATGGAATCTACAAAAAATGCCAAATTCTAGTTATAACTGCAAACACCTAGAGCCTATATGAATAGAATCTTTGACTATAAACCAAGGACCAATCTTTTGGTGTTTTGTGCATCATGACAGGATTTGCAAACAGAATTTGTCTCTACACATGTTTTTAGGGGATAGAGCACAGCAACAGTCTCATGGTCAGCTCTGTTGAGTATATAGAGAGAGTGATAGGAGTGTCACTGTATCTGTTTTTCAGGAGATAGCTGATATAAAGCTAATGATCAATGTTCATTGGAATACCTTTGAAAATACAGATAATTTAGGCCACTGACTGACAATAATGATGATGCCTAAATCAGAAGCTCTCTGTTAGCTAGTCTTTAGTGAGTTCAATTTTATAGAGATTCCGAGTTTCTGAAAATGTCTTGACTTTAAGATTTGGCAGAAAGATGCTGAAGAGCTTGATAATCCATAGGTCAGATGGGTAGCAAAGAAGCTATAGAATACATGCTAGATTGTTAAGGTTACCTGTAGCAATCTTCTCAATGTAAGAGTATAAATTAATGAAAGTGAATGATTTCTCTGTTTCACTAATGCCTGTTTGTCTTTCTAAAAACTCTAATGGACTCTCAGTAGGTGGGTAAAATGGAAACATTCTTGAACGAGGAATCAACAGAATTCAGCTTTAGTCCTGGCTCTACCACTAATTTGTTATATGAAGATTATCAGCATCTGTGGATTCTATGAGCTCTAACCTGCTGTAACTTCACTATACACAAACTAATTTCACTGTTTTTCATCTTTACTTAACATTACTTCTTTCCAGTCAAACACATTTTACCTAAACTGTATTCTTGACTGAGGGAGTTTGAAAGAGAGAGAGGAGTAGGAATGGGGAGAAAATAGGGAGAGGAAAACAAAGGGGGGAGAAAAGAGAGAGAGGAGAGAGAGATGGAGAGAGAGAGAAAGAGAGACTGAGTTGTATGTGTATGGAGGAAAAAGGAAGAGAGAGATAAAGAGCAAGAGAGAGTGTGTGTGTGTGGGAGAAGAAGACATGGAGAGAGAGACTGAATTGTGTGTGTATATGAAGAAGAGAGGGAGAGAGAGAAAGAGATAGAGAGAGAATGAGTGAGTGTGTGTGAAGAAGAGAGGGAGAGAGAGAAAGGGAAAAAGAGAGTGAGTGTGTATGTGGGAAGGACAGAGGGAGAGAAAAAGAACTAGAAAGGGAGAGAGTGAGTGTTTGTGTATGAAGAAGAGCGAGAGAGAGAGAGAGAGAGAGAGAGAGAGAGAGAGAGAGACAGAGAGAGAGAGAGAGAGCGAGAGCATCTTAATGGATATTTAGTGTTGTTTTCCTTCTCTGTCCTGCAGCCATTGGGAAACAGCATGTGCTGTGGTTGCAGTAAGAAGGATTACGGATGAAACACGATCCTTAACCTCCTAGATCAGAGACCATTAAGGCCAACAAATACCTGCATAGAATATCCTCTACAACATTTCCGAGGGTGTTAATCCATTCTTCAGTTGAGGACTTCCAGTGATAGTGATCCCATCATGTATGGAGGCAAATGAAAAATTTCCCATTATTGAGTTTTATTTGAGAATGAGGCATAATGTTGAGAGAGACCAACAGACACATTGAACCACCACCATTTTTATTAAGCATTTAATATGTTCAAGGCACTACACAAACAATAAAATGAAACAAATGAAATTTTTCCTCAAGGTGCTTACATTCCACTGGTAGTTATGGATGTAATATGTGTAAACTCAGAAAATCATACACATTTATTTAATAATGCACTGATGCATTCCTGCATATTGAACACTTGTCTATACAATTTTAGCATCTTCTCAAATGCATTTAAAATAACATGCATAAACACAGTCTCTGTGTATTTCTCATTATTGTAAGTATTTAAGCAAAATCTTGATGGTTATCTTACAGAAATATAGGAAAAATCGCCATATTGGGTAGATGGATAAATTTGATGACTTTTAATAATCCCTCTGCCTCCCAGAGTTTATGGTTCTTTTCATAATATTAACATTCAAAATGAAAAACTAAACACATGACATTGCCATCTGATAATTTAATATTTTCCTTGATTCTACAGACATTTATCAGCTCTCCATGTCAGTCAACCAGTAGAATAGTGATTTTCAGAATTTCCTCACTCTGGGGCAACTGACCTTTCCTGCCATTCTTCTCAATTGTCTTTTTCTGGAAATTTGCTTTCATACATCTTTTTGTGAGTTCTGCCATGTTGGAGTTTGCTTCGATTCATTATTTGTTGGGGTTTGGGAGAGAGCACAGGTGAGTCCCTGTTTTTACTCCACCATCACCTCCCATTCCTGTTTTAAAAACAATAGGATTGACTGTATTTGTCTTGCATGTCTACTACCTGACATAGTTGACACAATAAATGCTTGTAAGGTTATATTGAATTATATTGATTTGAAGGTTGATGGGGTTCAGAGATGAATGAAGCAGAGTCAATGAAATTTTCAAGTTTTGAATGCCATGCAGAACAAGGAGTATTGAATGGAATTATATGCAGTTGATCTTGGCTGAACTTGAAACTCTCTCTATGCATTTCCAAGTCTGGACAAGTCACTTCCAGGCACTTGTAGGCTGCCCCTTTTACTTTCATTTCTTTAAAACCTGCCTACACTCCCTGATTCCCTGAATATTTAACTAAGTAAACATCCTATCCCATTGAGTTTCTCAGATCATGGAGTATTACGGAATTCCAAGAGCTGAGAAGAGCTCTTTTGCAATGAGCTCCTGTCTGACTTCAAATGGAACCTCTCCCATATTCCTCATTTTCTCAGTTTCTTGTCATCCCATTGTATTTTTCCCACAATGACTCATCCAGATGTCCTCTATTTAGTAAAATTTCTGGTTGCTCCTCTTCAAGAAATCCAATCAATGCAAGCTCTCACCATCCCTCTTCTCTGCCTCAGGGTACCTCCAGTTCAAACTTATTTCCCTTCTCTCATCTCAGAAAGTGAGTTTCCTTTGTGTATGTTGCCAAGGTAAAATGTCACCCCCAGTCCCAAAGACATTGGGTTCTCACTCCTATCCATTCTCATTCCTCCAGATTCTACCAAGACTTTAAACCTATAATTAAAGTCACAAGCCCTCACATAGCACAACAGACATAATCTCCTTTTCTCCATATTCTTCTTACTTCCTTTGTCCACAAATGCACTAGTCTTGAAACATCATTCACTTGACCACAATGATATTTACATGTCATTATATCCAAGTTTTCAAATCATGTACATTATTTCATTTTTCCCACAGAAGATCACTCTGATATTGTCATAGCAGTTGTTATCATCCTGACTTTTCAGGAGTGAAAACAGATACAGAGAGATTAAATACTTTGCTCACATTTCAAATCAGAAGAGGGACTTGACTCCAGGTTGATTGACTGATTTTTTACACGTTCTAGCACTCTTTCGATGATGATACAGTTTCCTCTCTTATTACCATTCCAATCACTTTCACTTGAAATCATAGGCATCTATGACTCTTTCCTCTCTCTTACCACCCAATCACTTACCTCATCCAAATAATCTAGATCTTTCCATTCCCACAGGGACATCACTTATTTGTCTAGTCAATTCCTATCCATTATCAAGGTAGAGTTATATCTTACTCTCTTCAGGAAGCTTTGTTTGCTGATCCTTTCTCCATTTAATATGCAGGTGTGCTCTGCTATGTGCTGTAAATGCACTTAATCAATACTTTATTGTATTCCTTAGTTGTATCATGTCTCTAAAGCCAGGAAAACTGGTTAAAATCAAACTGGGAACTACCACTGTAAGTGGTTTCTCCCCAACATCTGAAAGAGTGCTGAGCCAGGAATCAGGAAGACTCATCACACTGAGTTCAAATCTTCCCTCAGACACTTACTAGCTGCATGACCATGGGAAAGTCCCTTAACCTTGTTTACTTAAGTTTTCTCGTATGTAAAATGAGACAGAGATAAAATGGCAAACCACTCCAGCATCTATGCCAAGGGGGTCATGAAGGGTGAGATGCAAGTAAAATGACTGAACAACTCAATAGATGCCTATTGAATGAATGAACTATGTATTCTTTCCTTCCTTATCTCTCTCTCTCTCTCTCTCTCTCTCTCTCTCATACACACACACACACACACACACACACACACACACACACACACACATGCACAAACACATACATACCTGCAGATACACACAAGTATAGTGGAACATTTTCATACATAGATGCACATATTTAAACATATTCTTCCATCTATATGTGAAAATAATCATTGTACAATAACAGAGAGAAACACTTGTATACAATAATCCATGCGTTCCCTCCCAGGCTCCCCAGAACTTCTCCAGGCATAAACAGTCATATTTATTCCATTGACATGACAGTCAATATGTTCCTCCTTCCATGACCCCTAGAAGGTAGTAAAAGTTTGAGCAAATACTAAGGCATCTCAACATGTTTCATTCCCTCACTTTTTTTGCTTCTCCATAGATGTTTTCATAAGCAAATGTTCCTGCCTTCCTAATCTTCTATTTTCTGATACCGTAATCTTGAGACCTCCAATCCACCAGTCTTCCACATTTATTCCAATGACTTTTATACTCTAGTGAACCAATTCCCCTTTCCTCTATTTATCTGTTGCCCCTCACTTATTCTTCCATTCCCAAACTCATCACCTCACAAACCCCCTACACCTTCAGTCCTTACCCTAGCCCCTTACTGAACCATTATTCTGGGAACTTCCTAATTAGTTTCTCATGATTCCTTGGTGTGCTCTCCTTTCCTTCTCTCAGTGCTACAATCCTTTTATCCTTCATTCCCCCTAAACCTTCCCTTCCATAGAACAGTCGACAGAATGTCTCATCTCAGACATCTTCTTCTCTACTTATATCAGAAGACCTAGATTTGAATCTTGCCTTTGTCTTTTACAAACTGTGTGACCCTGGGTAAGTTACTGACCTCTCTGCCCCTCAGTTTTCTCATCTATTAAATTAAAAATTTGTGTTATATGATGTGTTAGGTCTCTTCCAACTCCAAATATTTTGATCCTGCAATTCTGATGTACAGTGTGTCCTCTCCTTCATGCAGACCATGCTGTATCTGTGACCTCTTTCCCACCTTTTCCGTCAAACCACATACCTGTTATCAAATATCCATCCCTTTCTGTCTGTGTTTCCTTACATCTCTGGCTTGCTTGTTGATAGACTTCAGCTATGTACTCAAAGATACAATTTATATGACAGGGATAAAGAAAAGTCTTAAGTATAGATCAGAGACTATCTTTTGCCTTTCTTTATATTCCCAGTGCTTAGAAAGATGCCTAATTTATGGTAGGTGCTTAACATAAGCATGCTGATTGATGGTTGCAGTGAATAGCAGTTCATGTAAAAAAAGAACTAGAGGTTTTCCTAAAGGAGTATCCACAAGAGTAGATGATATCTTTGATTATTTTGTAAGATCACAGACCTAGAGCTGAAAAAGTTCTTGGAAGCTTTCTAGTCCTACCCTTTACTTTACAGATGAAGTAACTGAGACCCAATAAGGTTAAGTGCTTAACTCAATGTAATACATAGGGTCAGTGAGAAAGGGTGGATTTGAACTTTTGTCGCTGAAGTCAGGGCTTATTTCTCTGTACCAGGTCTTGGGTATCAATTTAAGGATTTCAATGTGCTTTACATACATTATCTCCTTTGGTTTATTGTCCTGAAACTCAACATTAGGCAAAAATGAGGCATAGTATCTGTTTACATTGAACTAGCAATCTACTAAGATCCCCATATCTTTTTGCAATAATTAAATTCCAGTAGTCATACACTCAATGCTATACTTGGAAAGTTGATCCTTAAGACATGACTATATATGTGTATGAATTTATGTACATATATGTGCATATATTCTTGTGTATGTTATATTAGTCTGGTATTGGGCCTCAGTCACATCTCCCTCTCTGGCAATAGTGTTTATGAATAGCAAACAGGCAATATGAGACATGTACTTACAGATAGAAGTATATGTTCAGGTAACAGGCAATAGCAAACCCATCCTTGCTCATAAAGACACTTATAGATACATACAAAACAGACACCTAGCTTAGGGATTAGTAACATCTTCCTAGAACTTCGTTTTCTGGTTCATCTGCATAGGATTGCATTCAGCTGCATAGGATATTCCAAAAAAACTGAAGAAGTTGATACTGTGGGAGTTTTAACTCTGTCTGAAACATAGCACTCTTTGGGGAAGTCAGATACTAGATGATTCCAATAATTATTTTTTATTCTTCATCATGGTTTTCTTCTGTGGACCTGGGGAGTTCTGCCCTTTGCCATGTTCTCTTCTCCACATTCATCCAGTCTTCACCCTTTTTACAACTCAGAGAATGACTTCACCAGTCTTTATGATGCTAAGCACAGATGAAGAGGCAACCATTAATGGAGTCAGGAAAAACACAGAGAAAATAGGTTGGATGCACAGTGGAGAGCAGGGATGGACAAATAACTAGGAGAAATAGTTATGACAGAAGGAGATAGATTCATAACCATAAAGAAAAAGACATGTCCATTTATCTCTCCTTATGGAATCCCTTTGGGAGTGGAGTACCCAGAGCCAGCAAGACTTCTGGGTCCCCTATGCCCAGAACTAACCTTAAGGATTAAATCAAATTATTTTAAACCTCAAACTACCTAGGGAGTCTGGGGACGCTTGTTCATAGACTTTCTTATGTACTCCAAAACAACTACAAGTTTCTTAGACTTCACATTTTTGTGACATACTCTGAGTCAAACTGTTTGCTTGCATGCATCTTGCAGTCCATTAAAACCCTTCCCTCTTAATTACAAAATTGTCCAACCAAGTTCTTCTCACTTTGAACTTGTGAAATTGGTTCTTTTGAAGTCAAGGATAAAAATGCACATTTATTCTAATTAAACATAATTATGAAAAATTCAGCCCAAGGGAGTCATTTGTTCAGATATTTTGAATCTTAAAACATTCAATATTTTATGTAATGTGCCTAAGTTTATATCAGTGTCGAATTTGATGAACATGTCATTTGTTGTTCCAAATTACTAATAAAAAATATTGATGAAAGGCAGGGTCAGGCACAGATCCATAGAGATTCCCTTTCAGGTTGCAAATGAACCAATTCCTACTTTTTGCATTTGACCATTCACATTAGAACTTAGAAAGATCTTGTTTCTAATATAGTGCGTTTATTCAAATTTAAAAGAATGAGAGTCGTTCCTCAATTGATAAATACTCAAAGAATATGAACAGGCAAATTTCATAGGAAGAAATTCAAGCTATCAATAGCCATATTTTAGAAGGTGCTTTAAAGCCCTAACAACTAGAGAGATACTAATATTAAAAAAGTTTAAGACTCTACCTCATAATCCTCAGATTAGCAAACTTGACAAAAATAGAATGACAAAAGCTGGGGGGACAGTGGGAAAACAGTTACTTTAATGCACTGTTGGTGAAGTTGTAAATCACAGTACCAGAAGGCTTATGGTGAAATAGACTACCCTTCTACTGATTGACAATGGACAGAGAATGTACAGATTGAAAAAGATTTCATTTGGACAAGGTCAATATAGGAATCTGTTTTGCTTGATTAGCAGTTAGTTTTTTGCTTGTTTTGCTTTTGCTTTCTTAGTATGAGCATTTACAAAGAAAAGGGTAGATTTTTGTTTGAAAAAAGCATATTAAAAGGTATAAAGCTTCTTTTTGCTCTCTTTAGCTTTTTTTCCTAGTTCAAACTGTTCTGAATTTTACTATACTTTTTACTGTTTTTTTCAGAACCATATATGGTTTTCTACTCATTTTGTATTATCTGTCCTCGTATTTTTTGTAGGTAGTCTTTCTTTCATAGAGTTTGCTGCTGACTTACCTGTGCATTCACATCAGTGGTCTTTTTAAGCCATTTTTTTTTCCTTATCAGAATTGAGTAGAGGCTATAGCAGGAATTTGTGACTTTCAAGTATCGACTCAAATTCCATATTCTATGATTTGTCATTAATGTTAATGCTTTCCGTCTTGATTACCTCCAATTTATATTTATTCACAGTCATTTTCATGTAATCCTTCTTGCTCCTACATTTACTGAGAGAAACTTGAGGGGAGGGAGTGTCTTTTGCCTCTCTTTGAATCCCTAGAATTTAGCACATCATCCAGTACATAGTAGGCATCTAATTAATACTTGATGAATATCAATACAAAGCGAAAATACTTTTCTCTCATTCCCTAGTGAATTGGGGTGCCAGGTTCATAATCACTACCTTTTAGAACTCTTTGGAACTTGCTTTCATAATGTCCCTCTTATTATTTCTGCACAGACACAGTGGCTAATTTTTTTAGCTTAACTGAAAGGTAATATGATTAATACAGATAGGGAATAATAATAATTGCTGCTATATGTATGCACATGTATATATGTACACACACATGTATGTGTACATACATGTGTACATGTATATATACATATGTACATATATGTGTACATATATATCACTTTAGGGTTTCCGAAGCTCTTCAAATATGTTAACTCATGAGATCCTCACAATGATTCCATGAGGTGGGTGCTATTATGCTTACTTGAAAGATGAAGAAACTGAGGCAGACAGGTTGTTAATTAATTTGCCCAATCTCACACAACTAGCGTTTGAATTAGAATTTGAACTCATGTTCTCCTAAATCCAAATCCTATTTTCTATTCACTGCACCACCTAGTTGCCTCACTAGAGGCAGACTTGTAGCCAGAAGACCTAAGTTCGAACCAGATACTTGGGAGATACGTAAACCTGTCAATACATTTAACTTCCCTGGCCTTCAGTGTCCATATCTGTACAAGTGGGCTGGGATCTATGAATGCTAGATCTCTTCCATTTCCAAACCATGATCCAGTTATGATCCAAAAATGCCATTACCTATGAAGGGAAATGAAATTTTCATACATAAATGGAAATACCAAATGTTTCTTTTATTTTTAAGCTACTGCTTTATTTGGGGACCTGAATCTCAATTTCTTTGGGACATTTGTAGTGAAAGAGGTACCAGGACACCTCTTGGAAGAGACTCTTGAAAATCTGGATGAACTAATCTCTTACTGGAAGGTGAATAGAATTCTATTTTAGCAGCTAGGGTTTTATTCTCAAAACTAAAAACCAAGTGATTATAGTTTCACCTTGCATTCAAATAAATTAGCTTCACATATGTAGCATTGTGCCCATGTTATCTTTCATTTTTCTGCTCTGCCTGCTGATTTATCCCCAAAACAGCTCTTTGGAAAACACATTTCTAAATGGTAAGGAAAAGAGAGAGGCTATTCTAATTACTGTTTTTGACTTCATCAAACTACTAGTTCACAATGTATGCTACTCAAGCACAAATAGAGAGGGTCTCTCCTGGTTACAAATAATCTTGAACATCTCCTTGAGAATAAATCATCCTTGGCAATTTCCTGTCTCTAATTCTGCTCATTTCTTGTACTAACATCTTGAATTTTATGGAGACAGCAATAAGCATGGATTTCTGTATTTTTTATGAAGAATGTCAAAAAATGAATATTCTTTTACGGATTTCCTCCACCTCCTACGACTTCCTCCTCGCAATAGTGTGAGATATCATTGTGTCCCCTTTGGAGAAAATAGGAGGAGAATCTTCTCACGAATTTGCTTGGTCTTCACTCCATAGACAATGGGGTTGAGAGCTGGTGGAATGGCAACATAAAAGTTGGCAAATAGAATGAGGACATGACGTGGGACATTGCGCCCAAAGCGATGGGCAAGAATGGAGAAGAAGGCTGGAGTATAGAACATGAGGATGACACAGATGTGAGACCCACAGGTGCCAAGAGCTTTCTGGCGAGCTCCATGAGAAGGAAGGTGGAAGACTGTGCTCAGTATAATGGTGTAAGAGAGAGCAATAAGGACAATGTCAGAGAGTACAGTCATAATGGGCACAGCAAAACCATACCAGATGTTGATGGAGATGTCAGCACAGGAGAGTCGGGCCACACCTATGTGTTCACAATATGTATGGGGGATGAGAAGTGTCCTGCAGAAGGGCAGTCGCTTTAGCAAGAAAACAACTGGAAAGATGACACAGAAACTCCTGATGATGATTCCCACCATAATCTTGATGATGACTTGGTGGGTCAGGATGGTGGCATATCTCAGTGGGGAGCATATGGCCACATAGCGGTCATATGCCATGGCCAGTAGTATGGCAGAATCCACAACAAAGCTGAAATGGAGGAAGAACATCTGGGTGAGGCAGCCTGAGAAGGTAATTTTCTTGTCACCAAACCAGAAGTTGCTGAGCAGTTTGGGCACCGTGGTAGATGACAGAATCAGGTCC
>CM053771.1:72726928-72747278 GCA_028658325.1 Potorous gilbertii | reverse complement strand
GGAATAGTGTAGATTCTTGGTCAAGTAGTTTCCTCACCTTGGTACAGGTTGAATGAGAGACATTCTTACGGAATAGTAGAGAAGAAAGATGTTGTCTCTCCTGGCCATTCTTGTGCGAGTATTAACAGCCCTTCAGAAAGAGAAAGTAGGTGTAATTACAATGTAAAATTAGTGGCCATCATTACCATAATAACCCTAACAGCAAGGAGAATAAATAGTACCATAGAGAGAGGATTTGGTAGTTTTACATTTAATTTAATATAGTTTTCTGATTCATTTCCTCATCTGATTTTCACAAAAGCTTGTAAAGTAAGAAACAGATATTTTTGCTAAAGAGAAAATTATCTCAGAGAGTCCAATTTCCAACATTTACAAACTCACCCTTTATTAAGTGTTTACAATGAGTCAGAAAACATGATACTAGGCCACTGGTCAAGAGACCCACTTTAGTTAATATAGCATATTTCCCATCATGGAGGTTATCTTCTAATAAGGCGTATAACATAGACATATAAACAACTATGACACAAAATAATTCAAAAGAATTTCATTACTTCTGCCCCCCAAAGTGCTAGATATGTTCAAAGGAGTGGGAAGGCCAAGGTTTTTACCAAGAGGTGAGATCAGAGTTAGGTTTCCCAGAAGAGGCTGTGTTTATTTAGGCTTTAAAGGATAGGTAGGAATGCAACTAAGAAACTAACATTTGAAGACTCTCATGACATAAGGAGGAGAATGATCAAAGGTAAGAAATTGCAAGGTGAGCCTGGGGGAAAGAGTAGCTCTTTATTTTTTTTTACTAGATTGTTATGCATTTTATAAAAGAATTCTTTGCTTTAAAAACAAGATTCTTTCAAATACTGAATTTTCCAAGTATTCGCCAAAATAAATCAATTACATACAACTGTATAGTACAACAACATCATGAGAAAAGAGAATCTAAACTTTGGTTTCACTCTGTATCTCAATCAAAAATTTATCGCAAGATAAGAAGAAAAGTAATCATGTTTATCCCCCTACCATTATTCAAGATAAGACTGAATCTCCTCCCATGATGATTCCAGCCACCTTCAACAACAGTTTCCCCTTGATGAAAACAAAAGGGCCACACGCTCCCTGATCTGTTTGGTTTTGATACCATAAATGACTGGGTTCATCATTGGAGGTACAAGTACATAGAGATTAGCCAGTAGAATATGAACATGCCTAGGGATTTTCCGGCCAAATCGCTGAGCAATGACAGTGAAAATCCCTGGCAGGTAGAACATGAGGATGACGCAGACATGGGACCCACAAGTGCTCAGTGTCTTCAGTCGGGCATCCTGGGAAGGTAGCCTGAAGACTGCCTTGAGGATGAGAACATAGGAGATAACAATGACTACCATATCGAGCATGACACTGAGCAGGGGCACAGAGATTCCATACCAGATATTGATGGTGATATCTGCACAGGCCAGCTTGGCCAGGCCCATGTGTTCACAGAATGTGTGAGCAATGATGTTGGTACGGCAGAAGGGCAGACGCTTCAGCAAGAAGACAATGGGGAAGACGGTGGCAAAGCTCCTGAATACTACAATGCCTCCAATTTTGCCAATGACACTGTGGTTGAGGATAGTGGTATATTGCAGCGGGTAGCAGATGGCCACAAAGCGATCAAAGGCCATGGCCAGCAAGATCCCTGACTCCACCACAAAGGCAAAGTGCATGAAGAAGAGCTGAGTGACACAACCCCCAAAGGAGATGGCTGTGTCATCCATCCAGAAGATGGCCAGGGCTTTGGGCACAGTAGAAGTGGATAGGATCAGGTCCCAGAATGCCAGCATGGACAGAAAAAGGTACATGGGCTCATGAAGACTATGCTCCACAGCCACAATGAAGATCAGGATGAGATTTCCTGAGGCAGCAAGCAAGTACATCAGGCAGAAGGGGATGGAGATCCACAGATGCATCTCCTTCAGGCCAGGGATGCCAATCAGGACAAACATGTCATAGTTGATGGTGGAAAGGTTGGGAGCAAACATATCATGAAAACTGCCAGTTTCATCCACTCATCTCCTTGTCTGCCCTTCAGCCAAGGGGATGAGGAGTCACAGGGCTATAAAGGAGAATCATCCAATGAAGTCGTTAATCAACATTTCTCAAGCCCCTTCTATGGGCTCAGCTTTGTGCTTTTTAAAAATAACAATTCACCATAATCCAGTAGCCATAATCCATCATATTAATGGGTTTTTCTTCTAAACACTTTATTAGGAAAGAATTGGATTGTAGGACTTAGAATTGGAAAGTTCTTAGATAATCTGGTCATATTCCTTTTCTCTATTTTCATGCGAGGAAGTTGAGGTACATAAAGGTTAAGTAATTTGTCCAAGGATACACATGTAATAGAACAGAGTCAAGTCCTCTCATCCCAAATTCAGGGCCCTTTTCACTGAAGTATAATATAAAGCTAACCAAACAAACATGAAACAACACAAAATTATTGACTACTTGTTGGCTTTGCAAAAGCACATTACAAAACAAGTGTAAGACTCAGTTGGGTGGTATAGTGGATAGAATATTGAGCCTACAGTCAGGAAAATCTGAGTTCAAATCTGACCCCAGGCACTTAGTAGCTGTATGACCCTTGATGGACAAATCATTTAATTGCTATCTGCCTTAATTTGCTCATACTTAGAAAAAGAATAAGACATTTTCCAGTATTGTTGTGTGAAGATCAAAAATATAATATTTCTAACGAATATAGCAAATTGCCTGGCACAGAATAGATGATGATTAAATGCTTCTTTCCTTCCTTCCCAAATCCTCATTCTTAATGAATACACAATACACCCAAATTCTATGCTCATTTTGATCATTTCAAGTGTTGTTCTACTTAACAAATTTGTAACTTGTCAAGTCTGTAAACTGTGGGATATATTGTTAAGTTTCATTAAGTTTAAATATCACAATTATCCTATACTTTCTTCATATCAAATTGTGTTATTAGATACTAATGTATTTTGCCATGACAAGATGGGGAAGATGCAACTAGACAGTAATTCATTTGAAGAGATACCTGAGGGTGGAATGGACCTTGAAGCTCACTATAAATTCAATTGCTACCAAGAAAGTTAATGTAACTTTAGGTTGCATTAAGACAAGCAAAGAATCAAGGACTGGGCTTTCCTCAGTTGGGGTCACTGTGTTCAATTCTATGTACCACATTTTAGGAAAAACATTGATAAGCCAAAGAGTACCCAAAGAAGGGAAACCAAGATGATAAAGGACCATGACTTAATGATGATCTATTGAAGGAAGTGGAGATTTTAACCTGTGGAAGATTTAGTGGCCACATGAAGTCTTTAAATAAAGATTGATTGACTGCATATTGGCTATGATTTAGAGAAATTTCTAGGCATGTCTTGGAAGAAATTCAGAGATTCTATGATTCTGTGGAAGAAGCAGAAGAGCAGTAATAAAGCAAAAATGGAAGATAACATTTGCTTAACCCTGTTGTTGAATCAGGATCTAAGAACATTTAAAGGACCAGGGCACTACGTAGCTCCCACAAGGTTGTCTTACATAAATAAATTAACAAAAACACAATGCAATTAGAAAGTATGGATAATTTGCTATCTGCTCTGTTGGAGGGAGTGATCCTATGTGGAAGGATACATTATTGGGCTAAATTATTCCATCGCAGATTCACAGAATTGCAAATTTGAAAGCGATTTCAGAAGGTATCTAGACCAACACCCACCTAAACAAGAATTCCTTTTATACTCTTCCCAGGTAGTCCTTCCACTTCCTCCTGGACAGCTGCAGAAAGGAAGCTCATTAACTCTTTAGGAAGACCACTGACCTTTTAGATGCTTCAAAGTGTGCAATTTTTTTCTTTTTTTGAGAAAAAAATATCACCATCTCTTCATCCTACCTCATTCCTACAGTTGATGTCTACCCATTGCTTAGTTCTATTCTCTGGGATCAAGCAAAACAAAGAGTGTGGTTTAATGGATGTTACTTTAATTTGCCATCAGAGATCCTGGGTTCAAATCTAACTTAATATGTCTAATGTTGAAAAAGTCACTTGTTTTAGGGCCTATTTGACTCATCTCTAAGATGATAATATTAAGTCAGATGATTTTAGTAGTCTCTCCCAGTTCTAAACCTTGGAGCCTAATTTAAACATTTTGTGATGCTTTATATAGAACAATGGCCTTGGAATGAGGAAGGCAGAAAATCTTTCTCAGATACTTTTTTAGCCAGATGACCCTGTGCAAGTCACTTATCAGCTCTTAGCTTCCAGGTCATCATCTATAAAATGAAGTTAATAATAGCACCTTCTTTATAGGTTTTGCGGTGACTGAATAGGAGAAAATAAGCAAATAAATAAAATCTGTGCTTTTTATATTGTTTAAAAGCATATATTTTAATACCTTTCTTTGCTGTTATTTCCAATTTTATATTGTGAGCTCCTAGAGGGCATTTTTGTTACTTTTTTATCCCCAACTCTTGTTCAGTACCTGGTACATAATAGGCACATAGTAAATATTAACTGACTATTGAGAAGAAACTGGAAACTGCCATATAAATGTGAGCTGTGATTTTTGAAACAATGAAATTTAGAGAGATAATTCTTCAGGCAAATGTATAAATGAATATTTATTAATAATATTAGCTGTCATCCCTGATTTTTACTTGGCATTCAACTGCTCAAATTAATTATTTCATTTATAGCATGAAAGGTAAATGAAAAAACATTAAATCAGGAAAACATGTCCTAGCAAAAATAACTATACAAACCATATTATGTCTCTTAGGAAACACAATTCAATGTTTAGGAGTGCAGGAAAACTGAGTCACAGGAACTGAGAAATACCAAATGGTGAATTGTTTCATTATATATTAATTCTAGGGGATATTCAGCTTAGAGTAGAGAATGTTACGAGGAGGATCCAGTTGCTATCTGGAAGTATTGAAAAGGAATTATATTTGTTCTGCTTGACCTCAGAGCACAGAATCAGGAGCAATGCTATGTGTTTACATTGGTATGACACTTTAGACTTCTCCTCCACAGATGCTTTCGGTATCTCATCATTTCAAAGGTTCTAAAAGGCCAACTGAGCCCAAAGTGTATAGAATTCTACCAGACGGGAGAGGCTTTGAGTATGGACCTGGTGAAATAATACATATCATTCTTGAGGACACCTAATCATATTTGATGAGGAACATGATCAGATTGGCTCTAAGGAGAGATCAAGTTTTGAAGGACTGACAACTGCTTAAGACCATCTAAGTCATTGTAAAAAATGTCATCATCAGAGGGAAATTTATGCAAAGTTGTAATCAAAGATAAAGTATTAAGGTTTAAGATTAACCAAGTTTTGTGACTTCCTTCCTTTCTGTCTTCTCTCCCTCCCTTCCTTTTCTTTCTTTCTTTCTTCTTTCTTTCTCTCTCTCTCTCTCTCTCTCTCTCTCTCTCTCTCTCTCTCTCTCTCTCTCTCTCTCTCCCTCTCTCTCTCTCTCTCTCATTTTCCCTATTTCTACCAGGCTAAAAGTGACTACACACAAAGTCCAATCCCAACATTCATTGAATAGCAGCTTTAACTTCCTCCATTTTCCAAGCCTCGGTTGATTCTCTCCTTAGGCAGCCTGGTGGCCCTCCACACCTGGAGCCTCATTATATTGGTGCCCAGAACTGATCAGTCATAATCCTACTGTAGCTCAGAACTCCTGAACTCAAGGTAACCACGAATCTCAGCCTTCCCATCAGGGGATGTGCCAACACACATGGTCACAGCACATTCCATTTTGACTACCTTGTAAGGAAGGTAGTACAATTATTCTTAGAGTGTAGATCGAAGAACTGAAACATGGAGTAAATAACCATATTGTTCAGAGTGACCCAACATTCATGGGGCTACCCCCGGGCCTTCACCTGGATACTAGACCAGACAATATCTATCCAGGCTCCTGGTCGGGCTATGCCCCCGACCATCCCGTTCCAGGGTACCCCTGGCCCTCGCTTGGATACTTACCCTATTCCGAGTCTTTGGACTGTCTCCAGCCCCTACTGTGTGGCAGGGGAATCTCCTCCTCCACGAAGGGGAAATGACTATACAGAACACCTGAGGTGGCCAGTGCACTTCACTTTATTGCTTACATCACTCTCTCATCTCTTTCCCAGCATCCCCTTATATACCAAGCCAGAGCTCCTCCCATGTTCCTCCCTGAGGACAGAGCCAACTCCCGAAGGATGGTCCAGAGCTTGGCCCCTAACACCAACATATAATGGTCAGAATTCAGTCTCATTTCCAAGTCTTCTAATTTTAAGAACAGACCTCTTTCCTCTCTGCCACAGTGCTTCTAAAGATGCAGAGGTTGCAAAGAACATAATTTTTGGTCAATGTAAGGGAAAAGTTCCTAAAATTGAGTGCAATACAAATATGAAAATGAGCTGCCCAGGCAAACTTTCCATTATCAGAAGTCTTTAGGAATAGATCAAATGACCACTTATAAGCATGAATGTTCAAGCATGAGATGTTCCAGATAGCCTCTGAGGTCCTTTAAGCTCGGAGAATTGGTAGTGCTAGAATTGTTAGGAATTTTATTTCAAAGTAAAACTTTTATCATATACTATGGTGGCAATGTGGTTTTAAGGATATGTCATACCTCAGAATAAGGAAGACTGAGATTCATGTCTACCTCGGATATATACTAGTTTTTGACTCTGAAAAAGTGACTTAACCTCTCAGTTCCTCCAGGAAACTCTATGACTGCAGACTGCAGGGACATCATGGATCTATATGGATAGAGGGAACTTCATACTAAAAAGAGTGTAATCAATTATCTTTGTTAAGTCAAAGTTAATTTATCAAGTAGGAAAAAAAAATAAGGGAGATTTGGATTTCTCTCCACAATACATTGGGGAGTGGAAGAGATCAGGAAATCTAAATTGTACTTTTTTAAAAATTATTTTCAAATTTGCAGTAATGTAAAGAAATCTAATACAGCATCCCAAAGTGGAAACTATAGAATTATATTTTGACAATTTGATGGATCCATGCTTTTTCCGTATAAATATTTTTTCAAACTATGTTAATCAAAAATTATTTATTCTTCTAAGAAAGTTTTGTCTTGGTCCTTTTTTTCTTGCTTCCCCATAAATACCCCACTAGAAGGGTTTTTGGATGCACTGGAGGCCCGTCCTCATTGGTCAAATGAGAAAAATAATAGCATTTACCTCACAGAGTTGTTGTGAGGATAAAATAGGATGATATTTGTAAAGTGTTTAGCATATATCACAGTGCCCAACATATAGAAGGCACTTAATAAATGCCTGCTGTAAGGACAGAGTAGAACTCTGTCTATATGCTACTGATCTTGAAGGCAGCTAAGTGGTGTAGTAAATAGAGTATTGGGCTGTGTTTAAATGTTTCCTTAGACGCATTAGTTTTAAGGACTCTGGACAAGTCACTTTCCCTCTCTCAGAGTTACTTTCCTTATCTGTAAAAAGAAAAGTTTGAACTTTACAGTCTTGAAGCCTCTTCCACCTATAAATAAATGATTCTGTGAACTCACTGTCTTCTGAGGCATCATTTTGTATTTTTGGATATCTCAAATTGTTAAGAAATGTTTCCTTGTGTTTAGCTGAAGAAATATGTCACTTTGCATTTGGCACCCACTTAGAAACACCAAAAAATTGCTGATATTAGGTTCAGAAGACTTGTTTTCTAAAGAGAACCCTGATTCTTACTAGCTGTGTAACTGATCTTAGGTAAGTCTCTGAGTTCAAGCATAACAAACTTCATCCTTCACCCACTTTAGACCTTTACAACAAAACTTGAAAGCAAGTCACTAGTTCTCTAAACCTCAGTTTCCTAATTTGTAAAATGAGGATGATAGTAATCTAGCCTCTTGCAGACATTGGGAAGGTTATCTTAGATGTTAGCTCTACATAAACTATAGGCTGAAATAATTGTCAGCTTTCGTTTGGACTGTTATTTTTTGTTAATGTTATGCAAGTATTCTCCATTGCTTAAGGAAAAGTAAAATCATCATACCTAGAGGGCTCTTTCCCCAGATTAATTCTGATTCTGAGCTCTCAAAAGGCGTAGTTTTCTGAAACCAACATTTTAGCTATGATGAGGAGTATGAGGAAGAGAGAGGAAGGTGGGAATTATGGAAGTCGTAGGCAAAAAATATTTTCCTCTGTGACCTTTCCAGAGCCCTAGGAAATCTCACCATGTACAAGGTTCCCTAACCTTATAAACCCAATTTCTTCCATCCCAGACCCAATAGACCAGATGTATAACAAAAGATTATAGTATTAAGGAAGTGACCACCTATTGTCCTCCACGTCCCAGTTATATTGCCTGTACTATGGTCTCTTCAGCCTCTTCACTTATATTTTCAACTCTGGGATGCTTAGCTTTGATTAATGATCTTTCATTTTATCTTATCCAATTCCAAACCCTTCCCTTCCTACTTCTCAGTCATCTCCAAGCCATGCTCCAAATGGAAGCATTAAATGAGATTTTGGATATTAATTTTACATAATTGTAAGCTTTCTATAAATGTCAGCTTGAAAAGTCCTTCCATGGAATAGGGATTAGATTTATAGTGGAGATAGATGCGGCCCAAGAGCCAATTAGACTTGATTGAAGAGGGTAAGTGTTTAACAGCTGTCTCCCTAAGGGGAAATGTACATATAACACACTTTTAAGTGTAATCTGCATTTTTGACATTTTCTGCATCACTTCCCCCCTGCTTTCCCACTCTTTTTTCATGCAAAAATATATCCATAGTAGTAGTGTTGTGAAAGAAAACATAGACAAAAAAAACTCAAGAAAAATGTTTTTAAAAGTACGCTTCAATCTATGTTCAGACACCATCCATTCTATCAGGTTGGATAGCATTTTTCATCATAAAGCCTTCAGATTTGTCTTGTATTGTTGTATTACTAAGAATAGCTAAGTCGTTCACAGCTGTTCATCTTACATTATTGCTGGTACTTTGTACACAATGCATTCTTTGCAACTCTTCCTCTCTTTTATGTGTTGTTTTCCCTTTTTAGAATGTAGCTCCATTAGGGCAACTGTCATCTTGCTATATTTGTATCCTTAGTGTTGCATGAAGCCTGACACATGGTTAGTACTTAATCAATATATTTTGATCTGTTCATCTATCCATTCATTTACTCAACCATTAATTTATTCAATCAAAATCTCTGTAATGAATTGTAGGCTACTTTGGTCCAAATTCACTTCCTTGATCACCAGTCTTCGTTTTTTCATTCCTATCCCCCTCATTTCTCTAAAGAGTTTTGTTGTCTTCCTACCTTATGCTTGCCTATTTTTCAATTATGCCATCTGGAACTCCTTTGTTAATAAACTTAAGAAGGCACAAATCACCCTGATCTATTTTGACTCTGATAGCTAATGACTTCTTCAAAAGTTTGGAATTCTGGTTTCCCTGGCATTAGGAGCCTTGGGACTACCGGAGAATTTTCAGAATCGAGTCAAGTGGTAATTCTTGTTTTCTAAAAACTTCTCTCAAAAAAAAAAAACCAACCACAACAAAGAAAATGAAAAACAAAAATAAGTTCCAAAAAATTCTCTTAGACAGTGCTCATATAATGGGAAATAATGTTTTAAATCTAACCTTATACCCTACCAACTTCATAACAGGAACTTTGGATTTTCTTCTGAATTGAAGGAATACTTTATTTTTTTGTGTCTGCTCAAGGAGTTGGGGACAGTCAGTAAATACATGGATATTGTGATGTGAGAGGCATTGAAAGTCTCTCCCTCTCTCATACTCCATCATGGCATGTTTCTGAATTTCACCATCTTATAGTGCTTTGAAGTTCCTTTTCAGAGTTAATCAGAGCTCCTTGAGAGCAGGGACTGTTTTTTTGCCTTATTTAAAAATTCTAGTACTTAACACACTGCCTGATACATAATGTATGCTTAATAAATGATTGAATAATGTATTCTCCAGAGGACCCTGGTGAAAATAAGAAGCATGGAGAGAGGCCTCTGGGTATTTCCTATAGCACTCCTCCAGGAGCATATTCTTTTCCCTCACTATAGAGGTAGAAAAGACCATAGAGATCATCTAGTCCTAAACCTTCACTTTATAGATGAAGAAACTGAAACCCAAAGAGAAGTAACTTAACAAAAGTCTAATCATCAATTAGTGTCAAAGCATGAAATCAAACCCAAGTCTTTTGACTAAATCCTGTGACCCTTTGGCAAGAGGTTTTCTTGACATTCAAATGAATTAGTTTATTATGAAATCTGAGAATCTCAATGTTTCCAGGGACTACCGGGGTCACTTAGCTGGCTTTTGAATAAAAAATTGTCTTTTTCCCAATGTACCCAATAAGTGTTCATCCACCCTTTGTGTGAATCCCTCTGATGAGATGGGGTCTCCATGACTTCACAGAATCATAGAATTTGAGGGCTGGGAGGGACCTCAGTGGCCCCCTGCTAGTCTAAATCATATCTGCATCCCAAAACACTTCTGGATAGCTCTAAATTATAGGAAGCATGTTCTTATTCTTTTACTTCCTTGTTCTCTGAAGCCAAGAATGGTGATGGAGACTGGAGCTGTGATGTTTTTGGTATGGAGAACTCCTGAGTGAGGACATTCCCTCTACTCTTTCAGGATAACAATTTCCTCACAATTTCTGGTTTTAGAGAGTCGCCTAAAGATTGAGAATTCAAGTGACTTAGACAGGGTCAAATAGGCAGCATGAAACAGAAAGAGGCAGCACTTGAACCCAAGAAATGTTGGCTGTTAAATTTTCAATGTGAGTAATATCAGTAATACCTAAGCAATCAACACATCAGGGCTTGATCTATTGAATTAAAAAAGAACCTGTTGATAAGGAAGATTATGCTTAAAAGTGTGTTGGAGGTACATATTTTCCCCAGGGAACCATTTTTTAAATATTTATACCCTTAAATCAAATCTTCCTGTCTCTTAGGCCATATCTCTATCCACTATAAATCGACTCCTTGTTCCATGGAGCAACTCTTCAGGTACTTGAGAACAGATATTATATTCCTGGGATGCTAGGTAGTGCAGTGGATAGAGCAACAAATGTGGAGTCAGGAAGACCTGAGTTCAAATCCAACCTCAGAAACATATTAGCCCAGTGATCCTGGGCTAGTCACTTTACCTTGTTTGCCTCAGTTTCCTCATCTGTAAAATTAGCTAGCGAAGAAAATAGCAAACTACTCAACTATGTTTGCCAAGAAAACACCAAAATGGGTCACAAAGAGTCAGATACTGAAAAGACTCAACATTGTACGCTTCCTCCTAACTTCTCTCCTAAGTATTCTCTTCAACAACCCCAGTATCATTTCTTTGTGATTTTAATTAGTGACTCAGATAAAAACAAAACAAAACAAACTACTACCATCTTGGGAAGCATAGAGAGCTTAGTTCTGAGGGGACGTGAGAGCTGCTATGTCATTTGAAAAACTATAATATAAAAGAGAGATTAGATTTGTTTTGACTGATTCCACAGTGGCAGTGGATGGAGATCACAAGAAAGGAGAACATTTCTAGACTACATGCGATATGCCAAACGCTGTGCTAAATGCTTTGCAAACATTATCTCCTTCGATCATCACAACTCTGGGAAGTGGGCCCTATTATTATGTCCATTTTGTAGATGAGGAAACAGAGATTCAGTAAATTTCCCAGGACAGCAAAACTAGGAAGTACCTAAAGCCAAATTTGACCTGAAGTCTTCTTTACTCCAGATCCACTACTCTATCTACTATGCCATCTAGTATGAGAAATCTCTCCTGGGACTAAGGAAAAAGAAAGTTCCTAATTATGTATACATATGTATGTACATATATATGTGTATGTGTGTGTATGTGTGTGTGTGCATGTGTATGTGTATAAGTTGCATTTGGAGTACAGGGACATCTTTAGATTCTGGATTCCCATTTAATAGGGATGTTGCAGGATGGATTCCTTCTGCAGTAAAAGATGTACTGATGACTTTCCAGCTCCTTTTCAACTCTAAGATTCTGGAATTCAGGAAAAACACAGGGTCAGAGAGGTTCTTTGGAGAAACTGATTTTGATAAGAAGGAGTACTGAATATTTCACTACCTACTGACTGTCTGACTGGAAAGAAAGGTATAAAGAGACTTTGAGCAAAGAGATATTTCATCTATTTCTATTGCATGCCCGCCCAGCATGGTGGACCCAAGAGTGGACTCTATCAGTAGCCACAGCTTTTTAATATAACAACAACTAAGAAACACCTGTTTCTTTGTATTCTTGGAGCTGTCTCCATCCACTAGCCCCTGTGACTCACTCGCCTCCCTCCATGGTTTTTCTAACACCACAGGTGAAGGTACAAGGTAGTAACAGAGACCTCAGACCTGTTGGGAGTGACTGAGGAACTATTTATCCTTTCTAGAGGGCTTAAGGAAGATTTCAAGATATTTAGAGTCTAGAACCCTCTTCCCTGGTTAGAAATTCCCCAAGAGAATTAAACTCAATTTAACAAATGTTGGAGAACAGTATTAAAGAGTGTTCCATCTAACTCTCACTTGATTTCTTCCTTTTGGTTCCCCTGATGATCTCTGGAGCTGTTTATGCATAGAAAGGAGGAGGAGTTAGTAGAATTCATAAGGTTGTGTGTTTACCAATCATCTCAGGATTCATGCTTCTCAATTAGACTTCTCTTATCCTTGAGGGGTCACTTTATCCCAGTGAAACTCCCAATGCACAAAAGCATGTTATGTTTCCTCACCAGAATGACCTTAACTGCCAGACTATAAGGAAAAACGTCATCATTTTTATTAGTACATTTTAGTTTTTCCTCTATAATCAGCATTACTACACATACCTCCTGCTTTTCTTGTTTTTGGCTCCCACCTATTTTGTACCATTTCCAGTAATTTGTATGATGCTTTGAGATTTGAAAAGTCTTTTATAATATTATCTCAATCTATTCTCATAATGACCCTGGGAGATAAGCATTTTTGTTCTCTTTTAACAGATGAGGAAACTGAGGCATAAAGGAATTAAGTGACTTGCCCAGGGTTACACCTCTTGCAAGTGCCTAAGGCCAGTTTTGAATCTGAGTACTGATTTGAGTCCAATGCCACCTAGCTGAATTTATTTCCAATCTTACAACTCCTCCAAAGAGGAGAAAGAAATGACTGCATCAAGCAGATTGCGATGAACATTTCACAGACTCTGAGGTGATAACTCCAAAGAGAAACTTTGCCATTAGTTCTAAATCAAGTGAGTTTATCAATGTTTTGTGGCAAGTTCATCATATTGGGTTAAGTGTAGACCCTTAAGAGGATTACCTTAAAGGGACAAAATCAGGGGTGTGCTGGAGGTTTCAGTGTTAGAATTTAACTTTATAAATTGGCAATCTCCACAATTCAGAACTTGATTTATTATTTTGTTAATTACCTAGACTTAAGAAAGTGTTAATAATATGGATTAAATTTAAAACTGTGCATGTATATAATTTTTGAGAGGCTACTGGTTAAACATTAACTAGTACACATCTGTATTGCCTCATAAACATTGCTTGAGCTCAGTAGGAATACAGTAGAAGGACCAAGGAATGGAATTATCACCAGAGTGTGTGCCTGCTGACTATAGGTTAATAAATAATAAAAATGACAACAGCAACATCTGGCATTTATGTCGTACTATGTGACTTGCAAAATACTTTACATCTCTTATCTCATTTGAGCCTGACAACACTGCTGGACAGGACTTTGTGGATATTAGATTCTTGAGATTTTGTTTTAAACAATCAATGCTTCATAGATACAATCATATCAAAGAGAGTTGAAGATGATGGTCTGGCCAGTGTAGAGATCAAAACCCAATCTAGACTTTCATAGGAAAACTAGGCCCCACTATCCTACTTTACTATCACTTAATCCTCACTTCCATCCTCAAAATTAGTGTCATCATCTTAACTACCAACATATCATCACCATAAATGTCACCTTTGTCATTGCTGTCAATATTGCCACCATCATTTTTATCACTATTATCACAGATATCATCATTAGAATAAAAATTCTCTGATGAAACTATACCTTCATGTTTTATCTCAAATCCTTTGCAAGCTTTTGTCAACTCCCAACTACGTTTCTCGTAACCTTTAAAGCACAGATCAAGCATCATCCTCTACAACCTTTCCTGATCTTTCCCTTCCCCTCAACCTTTCTCCCCAGATTTTAATGTGATCCACCTCTTGAAATCTCTTTGTATATGTTCCACCTTTACTCAGTTGTATGCCTTTTGCATTGTCCTAGTAGTATGAATATATTTATTTGTTGAGGACATGCCTATTTATTTTTATGTTTTTGTCTCTAGTGTCTAGCCCATTACCTTGCATGCAGGCTCTTAAATATGTGATAAATTGAATTGCATTTTAAAATTCTAATAATATTTTGTTGATTGGGAAACAGGATTCTAGGATTGTCCTTTTCTGTTGTATTTCTAGAGTGTGACATTACTGCAAAATACTATGCTCATACTGGATATTGCTTAAACTGAGGAACTATAGGAAATTGTCTTTTCTCATGAGAAACCTTACTACTTTTAGGGTAAAACAACAATATTTCCCTGTGGCTGTAATCTATTTTCCTGTCAAAAATGTTATTTCTTTCTAGAATATTCTGCATTAACCCTGATTTGTCTTTCATCTCTGTGCCTCCATCAATCATCTCTTCACTCTCAATCAATCTAATAAATATAAGTATGCAGAGTATGAAGATATTTATGTCACCAAGTATTATTTGGAAGATGAGTTGCACGGTTGCATATCTCTCTTTTTCACACATATATGTGATGACCTCCAGTGTAGAATTTAAAATGTAGTAAATAATAAAATTTTAAAAATAAAATAACTAATGATCAAAATCAGTAAATAAACAATTTTTAAAATGAAAAAGAGAGATATGCAATGATGCAACTTTTGTTCTAAATAATGCTTGGTGATATAAATATCTCCGTTCTTATGAGGGCTAATGCTTCTGCCACAATAAAGACAACTATTCTGATCAATATGATGACCTAAGACAATTCTAAAGGACTCATAATGAAAAAAATGCTGTCTACCTCCACAGAGAGAACTGATGAGCTCTAAGTGCACATTGAAATATATTTTTTCCCTTTATTCTTGTTTTGTTGAAATATGGATAATGTGGAAATATGGTTTCGTGATTTCATATGTATAATTGATATCATATTGTTTACCTTATCAATGGATAGGGGGAAACAGGGAGAGAAACAGAATTTAGACTTAATATATATTTTAAAAAGAATGCTAAAAGCAATTAAATATCTGGCTAAAATGATAGAAGGGGGAAATGACAAAATCTGGAGGAAATGTGGAAAAATTAGAACACTGTTTGTATACATGTTGGTATAACCACTTTGGAGAGCAATCTGGAATTATGCCCATAGAGTTATATATTGTATTAGTCAGAATAGTCAAGTCTTACATAATTGATCATTGTTACAATATCGCCGTTATTGTACACAGTTCTCTCTTGGTTCTTCTCGCTTCATCTTGCATCAGTTCATATGGATCTTGGCATGTTTTTCTGAAACCACCCCCTCATCATTTTCCATAGTATAATAGCACCCCATCACAATTATATGCCACAATTTTCAACATGTCTTCAAATCATCCTCATATGGAATAATTTCTAGTTCCCTCATCATCCTAGTTAATTTCCTTGAATACTGTCTTATATTTCCCAAAATATTTCACCCAAAACAGAACATGATATTCCAGGCATGGTTTTCTTAGTAGTGGGGATGTTGGTCCTACCACCTGTCTCTCTTGAGTGTATGAGGCTTGTATTAATGTAGCCTGATATTAATGTTGCATTAATTTCTTTAGCTTCCATATAGCATTGTTAGTTTACATTGAAATTTCTGTCCTCTGTAACCTTCAGAGTGTGGTTTTGTTCACATTGAAGACTATCTGGTCATATTTTTCCAATCTCTTACTTACAAATTTGCTTTGTCAAAGCTAAATATCTATATCCTTATTGAAATTCCTCTTATTAGACTCAACCCATCATTCTATTTCTTAGTTTGGGTTGAGATTCAAGTTTTGCCACCTGACAAGATACTTTACCATAAAAAATAAATGATTAATGAGGAAGATCACCCTGAAAGAAGATAGTTTGCCATGAAAGGCATCATGTAATTACAAGCAGTGTGATCCTGAGACTTAACTGTTTTATGTCTGATTTTCCTCATTTTTGAAATTGAGATGATAATAGCTTCTACCACCCAGGATTATTGTGATGAGAAACTAAAGCAACGTTTGTAAAACATTTTGAAAATCTTTAAACACTATATAAATATTAACTATATGCATTATTAAATGACACAAAATTAGCTGTGCTGAATTCCCTTCTTGCCTCTGTGCCATATCCTATTCCATATTTTTCCAATGGATTCATGTAACCAAAGAAACCCAGAGTAAACAGCAATGTGTCCTAATAAACCACATCAGGGAGAAAGGTCCTAAATGAATTTCTGAATCATGAGTGGAAGTAACTGCTGATGCTACTGTCCCAGTGGGACTGCTAAACCTGAGGTATAAATGATACAGGTACCAAGATCCTTTGTATTCTAGGACAAAATCCAAGCAAGTTAGGAGTGAGGTAAGTGATATATCTTTCTTCAGCTAGAAGACAGAACCTGGAGCCCCTGATGGCATGGGTAAGTTACTGACAGACACAGAGAAGTGGTAGAGGGTGGATGGGGGAGTAGCAATGAGGATAAGAAGAAATTGACTGGAAGGAAGAGATACTGAAACGTATAGTGATGGGGCTGGAGGAGTAACAGGGATCATAAAAAGTGATGAAGGTGAGTCCCAGAGAGGTTGACACACCATTAATAAATGGTGGAGGCAATATTTAAACTTGTGTTTTTTTTTAATCTGACTTCTATTCTCTTTTAATTACATTGCCTGCCTTAAACCATGATCCCTGGTGTCAAAGTCAACTTAAAACCCAGCTGGCAAATAAGCCTGAGCACTGTGAAAATATGAATAAAAATATCCTAATTAAGATGGGTTTCTGAGATAATTAGTTTGGACACTCTCTTATAGATGATGTTTCATAAGCTCCTTCTTATATAGGCCATCCTTATCCATATCTTCTCATATGTCCTTCATACCAGATCTAGCCAAAAGGCTGAGTTCCTTCCCCTAAATCATTTTTTGGCAAGTTTGTGTAATGTACATCATTCATTTTTTTACCTCTTACTTCAATATATTGAAAGTGTTTTGAAAGTTTGAATATGGACTACTGTTATTATACCTGTCCAGAATTCTTTTCACCTCATAAATACTGTTTATATTTCCAGTGCCTTAGTGACTTGTGATTTCATCACTATAGGTACTATTTTCTCTGATTCAAATCAAACTTCATCTTTGAGAATTGCTGCAACTAAATATGACATCACCCTAGAGCCAATCTGGGCATCTACATAAGAGGTAAATAACCATTTTTACTATATAATATCATAGTACTTTATATTTTGTTATATGATATATTGTAATCACTACAAGACAAGAAAGTGATTTTCTGAGCCAGGGCTTGGTTGATTCCACCAGGGATCAGGAAGGATGCTAATTGCTATAGAGGTCAGATCAGGGACAGAGTGGAGACAGAATAGGGTAGTCTAGATCTATGCCTGCTGATCTGAGAGCTTGTCAGTGTAGGTGAAGATGCTGTTCCATTCAATAACAAGCAAACTGAGAAGGCTATTTGTATTGAATCAAGTGCAAACGGCAATTCCCTCAATTGGTTTGACTTCCTGTATGCTCCAACTTCTGTGGAGTCAAAACAGGCCGACAGGAGAGGAATTGGGGTAAGTGTAACAGTAAGCACCCCGACATACACAGGTTCTTTGACCTGCTTCTCTGAAAGGAAAAGCAGCTTTTGAGGGGTTAACAATCATTTCAGTCAAGCACATTTACAATTCAGTTAGTCCTGGGGAAAAAGTCAGCACCTGAACTTCAGGGAAAATAGAGAAATTTAAATTAGGAGATAACACTTCCAAACTATCTAACAATACCTTGCAACTCAACAGACAGGTACAATTGTCTGATCATAGTTATCAGAGAGGGAAGCACCAACATATGGGTTTTCAAAGCCAGGGAGCTCCTTAGCCGTTTCCCAGAGTCTTACCTGGCACACCAAGCTTCTTCCAAAAACTAAGCCCTAAAGTAAAACTGGACCTCAGAGTCTTTATGTACTTTTTAGGGCCAGAGGGCATCAGGTCTGGAGAACCAGTGCCTCACTAAAAAAAGGTGTGGGCCTTCCTACAAATCTTCCCAGGTCCAACAATGGGTGGGAAAGATTGTCCTTACTCACATTATTCAGAGGCATTTTTAGCAAAATAGAAACAGTGAAAGATTCTACTTCGCTTCCCTTACAGTAAGAAATTCAGAGTTGTGACATGGCAGATGGAGAAAAGGATGGATTTTTAAGTGTTATCACCATTATTTACATTTCATCAATAATTTTCTTAGGTCTAGACAATCTGTAAACAAATAAAACCTTGATTTGTAGCATTTTCCAGTTTCTGAAGTAGAGACATGTCTTGGAGATATTGCAGGATTGATCCTAGGCCACCACAATAAAGCAAATTTCACATAAAATGAGTAATATGATTTTTTTTGTTTCCCAGTGCATATCCAAATTATGTTTACACTATACTGTGTCTGTTAAATATGCAGTAATATTATGCCTAAAAGAATCAAATGCATACACCCTAATTAAAATAATTTATTGCTAAAAATAGGTCACCATCATCTGAGTTTTCAGAGAGTGATAATATTTTTACTGGCAGAGAGTGTGTGCTTCGATGTTGATGTCTGCCAGCTGATCAGGGTTGTGGTTTCTGAAAGCTCGGGTAGTTGTTGCAATTTCTTAAAATAAAATAACAAAATTTACCACACAGATTGACTCTTCCTTTCACTCGAACATTTAGAGGCCATTGTAGGTTATTAACTGGACTGATTTCAGTATTGTAATTCAGGGAATATTGAGGTCCAAGAAAAGGGAGATGGGAATGGTCTGTTGAGGGAACAGTCAGAACACATACATTTATCAAATTTGCTGTCTTATATGGACACAATTTGTGGTGTTCTAATGTAATTACAGCAGTAATATCAAAGACCTCTTACCAGAGATCAACATAACATCTATAATGACAAGGCAAAAGTATGAAATATTGTGAGAATTATCAAAATGTGACAGAGAGACATGATGTGAGAGCACGTACCGTAGGAAAAATGGAGGCACCAGAGTTGTTTGATGCATGAACCTTCAATTCATAAAATTTATAAAAAAAATAAAATATCTTCAATGAGAGATAAAGTGAAGTACAATAAAATGAGGTATTCCTATACAAAGACTCACATGTAAAATTTAACATTTGGCTCTCACCAGGTGGTTTGTGTTGGCTCCACCACACAAGACACCTTTGCGGCTTTTTCCCTGGGCCTGAGCTCATAATACTCATTAGATTTGGGGACTTTGCTCCATGGATTTGGCCTTGGGAATGTAGACCCTGACCATCTCTCATAGTCCTTCTTTTATAGTGATATTATATTATTATATTATATATATTATATTATATATATTGTATTATATTATATTATATTATATACAATGATAGTATATTTTACCAGTGATATTGTCATGGAGCAAGATGAAATGAGATACTTAAATGGTAAGTGGATTTCTTAAAAGGAAAGCAGATTTTTTAGAAGGAAAAAAAGGAATGTGTAACTAAAGAGAAACTATTAGTGGAATCTACTATGAGTTTCACTTATCTTCTGAAATATCCCTGGCTTACTTTTGGTATCCCTTAGAATGATACTTTTTGTCTCCATAAGCTTGCATTTGCTACCTGCAAGGCTCTAAATTAAATAAACATCCTATTATGTGATCAAATCCCCTATTTGAAGCCATGCTATTCAATATCCAAGAATATTAACTTAGTCATTATAAAGATTGGCTATTTTCAAAGAAAATAAAGGTAGTGAAATTCCTCAGAGACCTTTGATTGAAACCCTCATACAAAACCTGGAAGAAGAAACATGCAGTCATCTCCCATCTGTAGCTGAAGCCAAATTCTTCTGGGTAATTAAACCAGTGGGATAATACCAAACAACCATTTCCTATATTTCAACTTAGAAATCATTCATCAAACGCTTTTGATATGACTTTATTTTAACAAATTATGTAAGTTGGAAGAAAAATTAAAGTTGTTTTTATAGCATGATAAAGGATAAGGTCATGCATTTTGGGATAAATAATCCAAAC
>CM053771.1:72700926-72726428 GCA_028658325.1 Potorous gilbertii | reverse complement strand
ACAAATGGGAAGAAAATTTGGAACCCAAAATTTTGTGAAAATGAATGTAAAAAGTTAAATAAATAAATTTATATTTGAAATAAAAAAAGAATAAGTTCTTTTATGTACAACTATGCAGTGACATACACAAATATTCCACATGCACATAAACATCTCTGAAAAATGTGTGTGGGCTACATAAGTTTGTCATAAATTTTGCTAATATGGAAGATAGATGTATGGCAAACAATTTACAAGTAATAATAAAATATATACTATCCTTTTAAATATTTCAATAAAGCAAATCCATTCTCACAAAACATTTTCCTTGATTTTTGCTGAATTCTTCTACATGTAGCTCACCCATGGTTGCAATTCAACCATAACTGGACAAATGGACTTGCATCTCAATCCATGAACTCCATTCCCAATGAACTTCTTATCATTAAATCTCATATGTGATCTAATGTTAAACTATTTCTCACCCTCTTGCAAATGATGTTTCTTAAGCTAAAACCTCCTTCAACTTGAGCATTTCTGATTACAACAGAGCTATCTTTTTAACTTTAAGGATAATTGTAGGCATTGCAACATTGTTTGATTCTTTCTTGTTATCTACAAAATCCTGAAAAATTGTTCAAACGAATTTCTTCTTTTAAAATTTCATTTAAATGATGCAATTTTTATCAGCTATCCCATGGTAAAGTTAGTTCTTCAAAATGACCAAGTAGATGGTTCTAATAAATCAAAATATTTAAGTGTTTTCATTGTTTCTGTCTGATAATATACATACTCACATTTTGAGTTACATTTTTATTAATATTTTCCTAGAAAGAGTATTAATTGTATTATCTTTATTAATGGAATATCTTTGAACTTATCTGACAATCAAATTTTTGACTTGAGATTTATGCTTTTGTTCTGGTGAATTTGTGCTCGAGTTCTCCCATTATCCAGGTAACCTACAAGAGCTGTAGGAGGACTGGGTGTATTAACTAAGGCACAGAGTGACATAACAACAAGCCTTTGCAGTGACCAAGAACTAGAAATTCATACCAGCTTTGATTTAGAACCTGAGTCATTTGATGATTTATGGACTTTAAAGAGACATTCCTGTTTTCTAGGACCATGGGTTAAGGGACTCATGGACACATCCTGTTTTTTGGTTTTGGGAAACAAACTTATCTCCAGAGATGCCCCTAACTTTGGTTATGGGTTCTTGGAAAATCTTTCTTTTGGAGACATTTTTATCATCCTTGAAATATGGACTGCCCATCTCCAAGAATGCCTTCTGATTTGTGTATCAAAGAACCATAGTTCTGACATTGAAATTCCTCATTCTCCCCAACCTTTGGGGATGAGGCTCACTGACTCATTCCTTTTTAAGCCCACTTTTCTCCTGAAATTTCTTAACTTCCTTTGTTTAAAAGGTATAGAAACTCTCCCTATCCTTTGTCCTGTACAGCATAGGCTAGATATTACTCATGAATATGGTTTTTTCTTCCCTGATTAATAAAAACCTGTAATTTCATAGGCATCCTCCTCTTCTTTTTTTCCCCGTTTAAGGAAAAGGAGAATTTACTTCTCAATATCTGATCTTTGTGTTCTTGGTTATCTTCCCCTTGGGGGAAAAGAGAGATCTAAATTCTCTCAAGAAAATGTCAGCTCATTTTACACCTTCCAGCTCCAGTCTTCAAATTATCCAAAGTTCACATACTGTTTTTGATTAATGCTTGTGCTTTCTGAATATTAATTGATATTGACTCCAATGCTGTTGAACATAGTAAAAATTATTCAAAAATGTCAATCATCAAACAAGATATGCAAAGAAATTAATGTTTTCTGACCTCTTTGGAAAATTAGAATGGGAAATGGAAAAATGCATATAAAATGAGGATATGTATGCAATTTAGCAGTAGTAGCCTTCCATCTCATTTCTAATAGTTGATCAATTTTAAACCTTTAAATTTCACATTCTTTAGCTACATTTTCTAGCTTGATTTGCTTTTTGTTAGATTGATGATAAATAGAATATATTTTATCCCAAAATGGTGTATTTTAAAATAATAACTCATTTTATTTCTGATATAGAATCTTCAATAATAATTGTAATTGATGACAAAAGATGATTTTAGGAAAATTTTCTGAAAAACATTTGTAGTTACTCCCAACTTTCTCCAGAGTCACATTAGCATTACCAGGAAAAAATTCAATTAATTCCAATTTCCCATATTCATTATTAAAGTCAAAATTCTGGAAAAATTCCCGATGCACAGTCCATTTACTTCTCCAGTCACTTTTTTTAATTTAAATTTTTTATGTAAGTTTTCAACATTCATTTCCACAAAAATTTGGGTTCCAAATTTTCTCCCCATTTCTCCCCTCCCCCACCTCAAAACGCCAAGCATTCTAATTACCCCTATCACCAATGTGTCATTCCTTCTAACATCCCTCCCTTCCCTTATCCCCATCTTCTCTTTTTTCATGAAGGGCAGGATAAATTTCTATACCCCATTACGTGGATTTCTTATTTCCTAGTTGCAAGAACAATACTCAACAGTTGTTTCTAAAAGTTTGAGTTCCAACCTCTCTTCATCCCTACCTCCGCACCTATTCCTTTTGAGAAGGCAAGGAATTCAATAAAGGTCATATCTGTATAGTATTGCAAATGACTTCCGTAATAGTTGTGTTGTGTAAGACTAATTATATTTCCCTCCATCCTATCCTGCCCCCGTTTCTTCTATTCTCTCTTTTGATCCTATCCCTCCCCAAGATTTCTCCCTCCTCCCACTGCCCTCCCTTCCATTATCTCCCCAACCCTGCTTATTCCCTTCTTCCCCACTACCTGTATTGTAAGATAGGTTTTCATACCAAAATGAGTGTGCATTTTATTCCTTCCTTTAATTAAATGTGATGAAACTAAGCTTCATGTTTTTTCTCTCATCTTCCCACCTTTTCTCTCCACTGAACAGTCTTTTACTTGCCTCTTTTATTAGAGACAATTTGCCCCATTCCATTTCTCCCTTTCTCCTCTCAATGTATTTCTCTCTCACTGCTTAATTTCATTATTTTAAGAAATGATCCCATCCCATTCAGTTCACCCTGTGATCTGTCTATCTTTGTGTGTGTGTGTGTGTGTGTGTGTGTGTGTGTGTGTGTGTGTGTGTGTATAACTACCCAGATATTGAAAAAAATTTCAAGAGTTACAAATATTGTCTTTCCATGTAGGAATGTAAACAGTTCAACTTTAGTAAGTCTCTTATTACTTCTCTTTGCTGTTTACCTTTTCATGCTTCTCTTCATTCTTATGTTTGAAAGTCAAGTTTTCTTTTCAGCTCTGGTCTTTTCATCAAGAATGTTTGAAAGTTCTCTATTTCACTGAAAGACCATATTCTCCCCTGAAGTATTATACTCACTTTTTTCTGGGTAGGTGATTCTTGGTTTTAGTCCTAGTTCCTTTGACTTCTGGAATATAATATTCCACGCCCTTTGATCCCGTAATGCAGAAGCTGATAGATCTTGTGTTATCTTGATTGTATTTCCATAATACTTGAATTTTTTCTTTCTAGTTGCTTGCAATATTTTCTCCTTGATCTTGGAACTCTGGAATTTGGCCACAATGTTCCTAGGAGTTTCTCTTTTTGGATCTCTTTCAGGAGGTTATTGGTGAATTCTTTCAATATTTATTTTGCCCCCTGGTTCTAGGATATCAGAGCAGTTTTCCTTGATAATTTCATGAAAGATGATTTCTATGCTCTTTTTTTGATCAAGGCTTTCAAGTAGTCCCATAATTTTTAAATTGTCTCTCCTGGATCTATTTTCCAAGTCAGTTGTTTTTCCCATGAGATATTTCACATTCTCTTCCATTTTTTCATTCTTTCGGTTTTGTTTTGTGATTTCTTGGTTTCTCATAAAGTCATTAGACTCCATCTGTTCCATTCTAATTTTGAAAGAACTATTTTCTTCAGTGAGCTTTTGAACCTCCTTTTCCATTTGGCTAATTCTGCTTTTGAGAGCATTTTTCTCCTCATTGGCTTTTTGAACTTCTTTTGCCAATTGAGTTAGCCTATTTTTCAAGGTGTTATGTTCTTCAGCATTTTTTGGGTCTCCTTTAGCAAGGTGTTGACCTGCTTTTCTTGCATCTCTCTGGGAATCTGTGAGATCTCAGTTCCTCCAAGGTGGTAAAATCAAGCGTGTACTGGTCTGGATGCAGAGAGGGATTTTTGTGCCCAGAATCTTAGCAGATACCTCTCCACAGCCACTTGGCCTCCAATTTCACCAAGTCAGCACTAGGCTCTGATTTTCAGATAAGCTGGATGGGCAGGGCTACTTATTTAGTGTGAGACAAAGATCAGCTCCCCCAGGACCTCCACACAGGGTAGAGGCAAGACTCAGCTCCTCAGTGCCCTCAGGGTTTTTACGGTCCAACAATGCATGCAGCTACTGCGCCTGAGATGTGGCCTGCTGTCCGGAGCTATGAGAAGGTCCTTCTCCCTTCCTGACTAGCTTAAAAAACCCTGTCACTGACCTTTCGTGCCTATGGGTTGAGGGATCTTCGAACCCGTTGCTGCTGGGACTGGGGATTCCACGACTAGAACTTCTGTCCCCAAGAGCTGTTCAGGAGCCTCTGTGCTGGGCTCAGCTCTGCTTCTGGTGCAACAGATGTTTCCCATGGGCCTTTCAGGTCACCCTGGGCTAAAAATCTCCTTCACTCTATTGTTCTCCTCTTCTGTTGCTCCAGAATTTGTTGAGAGTCCCTCTCTACAGGTATTTTATGGGCTGTGTGGGGAGACCCTGCGGTATGTGTGACTTTCTACTCTGCCATCTTGGCTCCACCCCCTTTTAAAGCCTTTTGCATTTTGGAGAATTTCTCACTATTAAGTTATCAAGGATCTCTTAATTGCTCCAAATAGCCCCTCCAGCAGTTTTTTGATCTGTACACTCTCTTCTCCATTAAATATACATTCCTTGAGGGAAGGGACTTTTTTCTTTGTATTCCAAGCACTTACCACAAGGCCTGCAATCCAAAACTGCAGTGGGCTCCCTTAGGATATAGGGTGGTCACCATTACTGGATCTCCTCCAAAAAAGGCTGGATGATTGCAAATAGGAGTCACTACTCTTCTAGCTTAGTTCAGATCTCTGAGGTCATTATCAACACTGAGATCATTTGATTTGGTAATACAGAGTTTATCCTCTGGGCCTTCTGGCATGGCACAGTCATGTGGACATTTATGGACACAAACTCCTTCACAGTGAGAGTTACTAAAAAAATAGTAAACATTTATATAGTACTTCCTATGTGCCAGATATTGTGTGCTAAGAACCTTCCAATTATTTCATTTGATCGTCCAAACAACCCTGGGAAGTAGATGCTATTATGGTCTCCATTTTACAGTTGCCTCCCACCTTTTCTATTTCAGGATAAACACCCCAATTTCTTTCAACTGGTCCTCCTGTGGCCTAGATTCAAGGCCATCTGCCATCTTAGCTGCCTTCCTGCAGACACTTCCCAGCCTAACAATTGACAAGTATTTACGAAATGCCTAATCTGTGCTAGGCTCTGTGCTTGGTGGTAGGGATAGAATATAAAGAATAAAACAATCTTTATTTTCATGATCCTAACGTTCAAATTGGGAAGAAGGTTCTTTTCAAAGTTCTTAAACTGCAGCACTTGGAACTGAACCCAGGCTATACCTGAGGTTTGATCAGGGCGGGGTGCAGGGGGACTTTCACCTCCCTATTCTCGGAAGGTGTACTTCTCATTGTAGCCCAAGACTGGCTTCACTTTGTAATGATTACATCAGGCTGCTGATTCTTATCCAGCCTGCGGTAGGTCAGCTAACAGTCTCATATGTTTTTAGTACCTTGGCTTTCTAACCACGTCTCCCCCATTTTATACTTTAAAAAATCATCCGCAAGACCTTAAATCAATCCTGACTCTGGTCCTTCCAAGCTTTAGGACCACAGGAAAATTACTTTATGTCTCTGAGCCTCAGGTCTATATTCTGTTGTATGTTGATACCACACGTAGTCCCTGCCTCACGGGGTTGTTATGAGTCTCACATGAAATAACACATGCACACATACACACACATATCTATATACACACGCATACATATATACATATTTATATGTATATATATGTATATGCATATATATGTATGTGTGTGTTTGTGTGTATACATATATATATAGTACTCTTTACAAACATAAAAATGATGTAAAAGTGGAGAGTATATATAAACATATCTCCAACATTTAGTGATATATGTGGTGATATAGAAAACACCTATATCTATCTACATTGCACTTACATATATGTATATATATATATCACTTTTAGCATTCACATTGTACTTACATATATGTATATATATATATATCACTTTTAGCGTTCACAAAGTGCTTTATGTACATTGACTCATGAACCTTATGAACACACACATACATACACTAGGCATTGTTGTCACTCCTAATATTTATTAGGAATAATGGGAGAGAGTTCTCAGCCAGGTAGGGCCTGAATGAAGTGCCTTCTGAGATGTCTTCAAACTCTGAAATTTTGTGGTTCTGACCTCTGGAGATAGTGGCAGAAGTGGGACTAGAATTCAGTTCTCCCACCTCCTTGCCCAGTATTTATTCTATTGCACCTTAGAAAGTTAGGGGAAAAAAAGAAGACCAAACATTAACCCTGAGACAACTTAGGTTTCTGATTCCAGGCAAGATTATAAAAGAAGAGAAGCCAAGACATGATGATTTAGGGAAGATTGCAGTGTGTCTTGGGGAACAGTCAAGGGAGAAGATAAAAAAATAATTTGGAAAAAATAAATACTATTAAGTGGAAAAAAAGAAGGGAAAGAGATTTGAGCTTTGTCTTGAGGCTGAGGCCTTGGGAAGATGGCATTCATGCTTTGTGACTCTAGTCTCTTTTCCCTCTCTTGTCTTTCTGCTATCCGTGCTTAACAGAAATAAAAAGAGTAAAAGGTTACTATCTCCAGGAGCATCATGAAGTTTCATAAAAAAATCAGAGACTGGATTCTGCCAAACTTATTTTTTTCCTTTTCTAAAATGTATATGCATACATATGCACACACACACACACACAGAGAGAGAGAGAGAGAGAGAGAGAGAGAGAGAGAGAGCAGCATAGCCAAATTAGTCTCTTTTAGCCATGGTAGATACCCAAGAGAGAAAAGAGCTCAGATGCCTGCTTATCTGGGAGTTGAGAGCTCCCAGTAAAAGAAGGCACTTTGCTGATCACTGGCACCAAGAGGCCCCATGGGATGGCTATGAGGGTCATCTGGTCACTATAATTGTTTCTTTGCATAGCATTCTTACCACTTAGACTCCTGGGCAGACCGAGTTCCATGGTCAACAATGTCCTCCCCATTTCCCAAGGATGTTTCTCCATGCCCAAACTCTCACCTGCTCTTGCTGGTGCCACTCTGGGGCCAAGTGAGTATGGACCAGGGATAGATATCTACAGCATGACCAGGAAAGGCTGATCGTACAGTGAGGGGGCCAATTACAACAAGAATCATACAGGTAAGAGGGCAAGGGAGAATGTCTTCACTATTATGGATTGTTTAAAACTGTCTCTGAAAATGTTTGGGGACAGAAAAGACCCATTTGTCTGTATGGGAGGTAGGGGATAGAGAAAGATGATTTCCACCACTCAGCTTTGAGAAGACTCCAAATTATGTTATGTAATATGTTGAAAAAGCAGACCTGGGTACAAGTTGTGTTATAGTTAATATCTGAGGATCATTTCTGCCTCCAAAAGAGATATTTCCTTTCATTAATGATTCCGCAGGACCTTTTAGGTACTTGGATGGTGAAGATGATAACCTCATAATCAGATGACTCAACAGAGAAAGGCCTATGTTGTGGCCCAACTTAGGAACCACAAATGCTTATGATGATTATATTATTAGAATGATGCTAAAATGATTAGAGAAAGAAGGGTGTAAAATCTACATCTGGGCACAAAGCAAGGTAAACTGTCATTTGAAGGATTCTTCAAAACTATGCCTAATATCAGTACCTTTCTGCTGAGGGACAGTTACTTATGAAAGCACACAAGTAGATAAAACTTTAATTCCACCTCTGTAGATTTATTTCATTTATTTCATGAAGGTACTTTGGGTATACAGAGAGACCCTAACTGCACGTTGCTCAAGTTAGGTTTTGTAAGTGGATATGACATGAATCTCAACCTTAATTTCTCATTGCAGAAAGTCAAAGGAGATTTTGGTACAAATGTGTGGTTCAGGAATGTGGGACATAACCAGGAATTCTTCATAGCCTTTGGTGTAGATAAGAGTCAGCTTGACAGCATAAAATGAATATGATTTTAAATCAGAGGACTTAGGGTTCATTTCCTGCTATGCAGTTTCATCTTTGTGTGAACCTGAGGAAGTCATGCAATTCTCTGGGCTTCAGTGTCTTCATGTGTAAAATAAGAAATCTGCACCAAATGACTTTCAAGGTGTATTTTAACTTTAAACCTAGTATTCTACTATCTGAAGATATTTAGTCTGGATAAGAGATTATGGTGAATGTCATAACAATCTTCCAATCCTAAAAGACTAACATGAACTAGAAGGAATAGATCTGTTTGGTTTTGCATCAGAAGGTAGAATTAGATATACCTGTCATAAAGACAAACTTTAGCTGGATGAGAAGGAAAACCTTTCTGAACATTAAAATTTTCAAAGTGAAATTGATTATTTCAGGAATTAATAACAACAGTAACTCTCCTCTGGCATATACTAGCTTGAGACCTTGGACTAGTCAGTTATCTTCTTAGTTTTCTAGAGTACACTCAGAGTATACATTTCAGGGAAAGTCAAACCTACATCATCAATAAGAGCTCCCTATCCTACTGAAATCACAGTTAATATTAATTTATTAATTAAAGTCCCTATCACTATTTCTATCTTAAAACTCCCATTTTAAAATTCACAAAGCACTTTCCCCACTATAATTCTGTGAGCCATGTACTTTAAATTTTTGTAACTAAGAAAACTGAGATTAAATGATTTCATACTTCTCTCAAAAATCATCCTTCATTACAGGTCTTCAAGGGGATATTGTATGACTAGTTGTTAGGGATGTCAAAAAGGGTAATCCTTTTGATGTTCTGGTGAGACTGCATGGTATTTGAAGTTTCTTCTATCTGTGGGATTCCCTGAAGCTCTGAGTTGGCATTTGGTCATGGTCACCATTTAGTCTGGCATTGAGTTTAGAATGAAGAGAAGTTTTGTAGGGCTTCTGGAAAGGAAAACATCACCTGGTGGAGAAACAGCAAGTATATTGAAGTCCCAAGTTCTATGATATTATGTTATTCAAATTAGATAGAGGGAAAAAATGACAGATTTTGAAGATGTTACACTTCTACATAAACACGTAGCTTAGATAAACAGAGTAAGCTCTCTGAGTGTGACCTTTTCCTTACTTGAGGGTATTTTCTTGGTGATGTTGTGCCAACATGACATGGAGCCATGAGTTGGGGTGGGGGGGATGGGGTGTGGATTGTTCACCTCTGTGGATATATTTCAGGACCAAAAGAAAGCTTCTGCCCCGAGAACTGAGGTTTCTTTGCCATAACATAAGACTTTTCTTCCAGAAAGGGAAAGGATGCTTGAATCTTCATTAAGGTGTAAATGACTAATACCTTCATTCTTTGAAAAATATTTACTGAATCTATGAAGTCCTGTTCTAATCCTTTCCTGAAAATGAGGAGGGGATGTGGTGATTTTGTGGAGATTTTTTGTCATGAACTGTAGCTTAATAATTTGTGTTTTTTGATGTTCTTTCTTCTGGATAGGGGCAGGGCTCTTAGTACTATACCTGGTAGGCAGTCAATGACCCCTGGTTTCAAATGATCTCTGGTTTCAAAGGAAAGCATGAAATATGTAGGAGACATGATAATCTAGTGTCTTTGGTTTCAGTGTTGAAATGCAGGGTTCAAATCATAACTCTGAGAGTAATTAATTTTTGAGGGCAGCATAACATATAACAAATAAATAAATAAAGAAATGTATAAAATAGTGCTGAAACATTACTCTCATAAGGAATGAGTTAAAGAGGGAACAACATAGGTATTTATATCTATATAGATATATAGGTATAGGTATAGATGATATGTATACCTACATACATGTATATATATATACATATATGTATAGGTATAAACATCTCATAAATTGAGAGGGAAACAAGAGGGCAAGGGAATATGGTGGAGGGTGAGGATGAGGGAGGGATTCTTGGAGGGGTGGGTCAGTTAAGGGAGAGGAGGGTGAGGTAGCCAGGAGAAGTAAAGCACAGGAGTGAGGGGGGATAAGATTAGGGTAAGAACAGACAGTGAGGAAAAATAGGAAGAAGGAAAATATATAACAAGTAATTATAGCTTAGAATGTGAATGGGATGAATTTACTCATAAAATGGAAATTGATAGCAGATTAAAAATTTGAATTCAATAATATGTTGCTTTCAGAAAATGCCATAAAATAAGAGATACATAGAAACATAAAATAAAGATCAGGAGTAGGATTTAATATATAAAACAAAGCAGTAGTATTAGTCATAATCTCAGACAAAATTAAAGCTAAAATTGATTCAATTGAAAGAGAAAAATAGGGAAACTACACTATGCATCAGACATACTATTCAGTAATGTTTTAGACTGTTTAAAGTAACTAAGTATAAAATCCCTTGTGGATGTATCTGCCAAACAGATACAGGAACTCTCTGCACAAAACATCAAAAAACTTTTTATACAAATAAAATTAGATCTAAGTAATTGTGGTAATATTTATTCTTCATGAGTAGATAAAGATAATATAATTTTAAAAATAGTAATTTTACCTAACTAATCTCTTTATATATAGCCATCCCAATTAAATTTCTACAAACTACCTTACTGAATTAGAGAAAATAATAAAACCTTAGGCTATATTTTAAGGTGAGAGCATTGTTGAATTGTAAAATGGATGACTTTGATTATTTTAAATTCAAATTTTATTGTATAAATAAAACCTATGAAGCCAAAGATAGAAGGAATGCAGAAAATTTGAGAAGACCTTTCATAGACAATTTCTCAGATGAAATGGTATTGGGTTGAAGTATTGCTGTGGTATAGAAAATGACAAGCTGGTTGACTTAGAAGCACATGGAAGGACTTGAACTTAAGGAAGATGCTATCCACTTTCTGAAAAACATATCAAATGGAAACAAGCAGATTATACTCTTACATATATTTGCTTATGGGTGTATATATGTATGCATTTATAGTTATCTATGTATATGAAATATAATTATATATTATATCTATATATGTATATCTATGTGTGTGTATCTATGCTTAGTTGTAACTTCATTTTGGTGGTGATGAGGGGAGGGAGAGGGGAAAGAAGCAAAGGAAATAGATCATAGTAGAGAAGAAAAGAAAAACCTATCAGGAAGCAAAGAAAAGCTACACAACTTTAAAACAACATGTAGTATTTACCATGTAGGTTTTCTTGAAAAGGAAACATTGTTTTGTATTGAATCCTCTTTTATTGAATCCACAGCTATGTGCCTGGTAATGTTCTTTTCTTCTTTTCTTATATTCAATTACGTTGGAAAAAATTGAAGAACTTTATAAAGAGATTAAATGATTAAAAAATTATAAAACAATGAAGACAGTGCCTTGCACAAAGTGGTGCCATTAAAATGTTTACTATTATTGTCCCCATTTTACAGGGGAGGAAATTGAGGCATACAGAGGTTAAGTGACTTATCCAGGATCACCCAGTTACTAAGTATCTGAGACCATATTTAAATTTGAGTCTTTCTGCCTCTAAGCCCAGGGCATGGCACACATGGCACCACCCAGTTATCGCTAGACATTTAGTTGTTTAATGAATGAATGACCAGTTAAGGCAGTATCAGTGTCCCTGATTGTCTTGGATCACCCCTTAAGGCCCTAGGAGGACTCTGATCCAGGAGGTGTTTGTGGACTTGAACTCGAGTATTTCCAAAAGTCTTATTTAAATAAGGGGATAGATAAGAAACGCTCTTTCAGCACTTTTCAATGTCTCATTCCTTTCCTAATCCCTAATATCTTTGTCCTTCTTATACAGGGGATTTGATGAATATATGATGACAACTGGGAGCCCAGCATCTTGAAGTTGACCATGACACATTTAAACCACACCATTCAGGAATCCCTCATCTTCTTTCTCCTGGGCATTCCAGGCTTGGAGTCAATCCATCTGTGGCTCTCCATACCTGTGTGCTGCCTGGCAGTGACTACTTTTGTGGGTAATGTTACCATCCTGGCTGTGATTGCTACTGATCCTGCCCTGCATAAGCCTGTGTACTTATTCCTCTGTATGCTCTCCTCTATGGACCTGGCTGTATCCATCACCATATTGCCCAAACTTCTGGCCATCCTATGGTTTGGGGCTGGGCACATATCTGCTGCTGCCTGCCTGGTCCAGATGTTCTTCATTCATGCCTTCTGCATCATAGAGTCCACAGTGCTGCTAGCCATGGCCTTTGATCGCTACATTGCCATCTGTGACCCACTGCATTATGCCACCATCCTCACTGACACAGTCATTTCTCGGATTGGCTTGGCTGCTGTACTACGTGGTTCCCTGCTGATGTTTCCTTTCCCCTTTCTTATTGGGCGCCTGAGCTTCTGCCATAGCCATGTGATTTCACACACATATTGTGAACATATGGCTGTAGTGAAGTTGGCTTGTGGGAACACCATACCCAATCGTGTGTATGGTTTGACGGCAGCATTTCTTTCCATTGGGATTGACGTGCTCTTCATTGGCCTCTCTTATGTACTCATTACACGTGCTGTTCTTCGACTCTCATCTCATGAATCCAGAGCTAAAGCCTTTGGAACCTGTGGCTCCCACCTCTGTGTCATCCTCATTGCCTATACACCTGCCTTCTTTTCCTTCTTTACCCATCGCTTTGGCCGCCATGTCCCACTTCACATCCACATTCTCCTGGCAAATGTTTACCTACTCTTCCCACCAGCTCTCAACCCCATTGTCTATGGTGTAAAGAACAAAGAGATCCGAGATCGAGTAGTTAGGGTATCCTTGAGAGGCCAGAGTTCTGGGAACAAAGGATTAGGGTGATTTGGAGGTAGGAGGTTAGATAACTAAAAGTCAGCATTCTCTAGAGAAGACCCTTCCAAAAGTTCAGGGAAATCAATGAGAATCAAGATCAAATTTTAGTATGAGGAAGAAACACCTTCCCAAGAGCCAGCTAGGCCATTAGACCAAACCCAGGCCACCACTGTCCCCTCCCTTACCTCTCCTTTTCCTCTAGAAAAGGACACATAGGGTAGGTTCCCTAAGCCTATTCATAGATTACCCTCAAGCTCAATTGTTTTCCCTACCTTACAGAGGTATTGTACAGAGGTACGGGTGATAAACTGAACGGTAACATCAAGTATTTGTATAATTATGCAGAGTCTAACTATTTCTCTGGATATCAGTTGTAGGTATCTACCTTTCTCCTTTGATCATATAATCTTTACCTGGATTTCAACTTCAAGCTTCTACTGTTGTCTGTATTAGAAATTCACCCCTCTGCTCTCCTACCAGTCATCTATGCCCCATGACTTCTATTTTAGTGCTGTCTCTACCAGGAGAAATTTTCTAATAGGAATCATCTAATGTGGTTGTAAGCTTATCAGTCAAAGAATATCAGAACTGAACACATTGTTATAGATTATCCAGTGATCTCATTTTATAGGTGAAGGAGCTAGGCCCCATAGAAGCTAAATAGTTTGCCCCAGATCACTCAGAAACTTATTGATAGAGAGTCAGGGCTATATTGTCAATCACGTCTAGCATGAAACATCAGAAATCTCATCAATGAGATCTCCACAAGGGTATCAGTCTATCTCCTATCTGCAATGAGATCATTATCTTCCATTAGATGACCTGTATTTATTTTCCACATTCCCTGCCCCACAACCCATATCCATCTTTCCCAAGTGTGGGTTTCTCTAGGGTATATTTGTCCTAGTCTTTCCCAGATGAATGGTGTCAAAGGAACACTGCCAATGCTTAGTATGTCTGTGGGATGTGTGAAGCCAAGGAGAGAGAGATTAGGACAAATTTTCAATGGCCACAAAATTCTCATTTTTCAGGTTCTAATTCACTCTGAAATCACATACTTCCGAATTTACACGAACCAACATATAGATGTGTATTCATCCACACATTCACAGTCCATATATGTATAAGGAAAGATAGAAGAAAGAAAAAAAGAATTTATTAAGTGCTTATAATTTGTCAGTTATGTAGAATGTAGATACAATCAGTGAATCACTGTCACATTCATACTTTTAAGGTACCAAAAAAAATCAGAGACTCTTTATTTTCACTAAACTATGGTGTGCTTGTCACCAAGTCCTAAGGTCTGCACCTTGTTACTAAAGAGGTAGACCTGGGGGGCTGAGCCAAGATGGTGGAGTAGAAAGATGGATATCTAATAACTCTCCTCCATAGCCCATAAAATACCTGTGAAAATGACTCTAAACAAATTCTGGAGCAGCAGAAGCCACAAAACCATAGAGTGAAAGAGATTTCCAGCACAAGACAGCCTAAAAGGCCAACAGGAAAGGTATATCGCACCAGGCATTGAACAGAGTGGGCTGTGCAATGAAGCAAGGACAGAACCCAGAAGAGGTTTCAGGGTACCACTGCAAACAACAGTTCCTAGATTGCTCAATGCACAAATGCCAAAAACATCTCCAAAAGTTAGTGAGAAAACTCTTTCACCCAGGAGAAGGGAATGGGGTCTGAACACCAGCAGCAGCCACTGAAACAGCAGTTTCCATTTTTGGAGCCCTCCACCTACATCCCCTGGGGGAATTGAGCAGCTGATCTTATTCTCAACCCTGAGTGGTGGCCCTGGGGTAAAGATGAGCGCTGATGTGGTGGACCTGGAGGCAGTTGTAGAGAGGGAATTCTACTCACAGATTCTGTGCAGAAAAGTTTTTCATTGCTCCCAGAGCAGTGGGCAGGCCAGGAGAGGAGTAAACTTCTCTCCCTTGATTGTACCACCTTGGAGGAACTGAGAAGTTCCAGGTCCCCAAACTATACTCTTCTCTTGACAAAGGACTCAAAAGTCAAATAACTGGCTGGAAAAATGCTCAGAATATGGAAAAAAAATAGACTATAGAAGGTTACTTTCTTGCTGAGCTGATATTTTCTCCCATCCTTTTTGTTGAGGAAGAACAATGCATAGGATCAGAGGAAATCAATGCTTCTGTTTCCAAAACTTTCAAAATAAAAATGGAATGATCTCAGACCATGGAAGAGCTCAAGAAAGGATTTTGAAAATCAAGTGAGAGAGGTCAAGGAAAAATTGGAAAGAGAAATGCCAGAAAATAATGAAAGGCAAGTGAACAGCTTGCTAAAGGGGGCCACAAAATCTTGAGGAAAATAGCACCTTTAAAAATAGGATAACTCAACTGGCAAAAGATATGTAAAAAAGTCAATGAGGAGAAGAATGCTGGAAAGGAAGTTCAAAACCTAAGTGATGAAAATAGTTCTTTAAAAATTATAGTGGAGCAGATGGAAACTATCAACTTTATGAGAAATGAAGAAATTACAAAACAAAACAAAAAGAATGAAAAAAAATAGAAGATAATGTGAAATATCTCATTTGAAAAACAACTGACCTAGAAAATAGATCCAGGAGAGACAGTCTAATAATTATGGTACTACCTGAAATCCATGATCAAAAAAACAGCCCAGACATCAACTTTAATGAAATTATCAAGGAAAACTGTCCTGATATTCTAGAACCAGAGGGTAAAGTAACTATTGAAAGAATCTACCAATCACCTCTTGAAAGAGATCCAAAAGGAGAAACTCCCATGAATATTGTAGCCAAATTCCTAAGTTCTCAGGTCAATGAGAAAATATTGGAAGGAACTAAAAAGAAACAATTTGATTATTGCTGAAATGCAATCAGAATAACACAAGATCTAGCAGCTTCTACATTAAGAGACTGAAGGGCTAGGAATATAATATTCAAAAAGTCAAAGGAACTAGGATTAAAACCAAGAATCACCTACACAGCAAAACTGAATATAATACTTCAGGTGAAATAAATGGTCATTCAATGAAATAGAGGACTTTCAGATAGTCATGATGAAAAGACCAGAACTGAATAGAAAATCTGACTTTCAAATACAAGAGCCAAGAGAAGCATGGAAAGGTAAACAGGAAAGAGAAATCATAAGGGATGTTCTAAATTTGAACTGTTTACATTCCTACATGAAAAGATAATATTTACAACTCTTGAAATTTTTCTCAGTATTTGGGTAGTTGGAGGGATTACACACACACACACACACACACACATATAGACAGAGGACATAAGGTGTGTTGAATAAGAAGGGATGATATTTACAAAATAAAATTAAGTGGTGAGAGGGAAATACATTGGGAAGAGAAAGGAAGAAATGGAATGGGATAAATTTTCTCTCAGAAAGGAGGCAAGGAAAAGTTTTTTCAAAGAAGGAGAAAAGCAGGGAGGTGAGAGGGAAAAAGTGAAACTTACTCTCATCACATTTGTCTTAAGGAGGGAATAACATGCTTATTGAATTTGGTATGAAAATATATCTTACACTACAGGAAAGTAGGGCAGAAAGAGATAAGTGAGGTGGGGGGATGAGAGAAGGGAGGGGAAATGGGAGGAGGGAGCAATTAGAAGTAAACACTTTTGGAGAGGAACATGGTCAAAAGAGAGAATAGAAGAAATGTGGGGCTGAATAGCAGGGAGAGAAATACAATCTTACACAACATGACTATTATGGAATTCTTTTGCAAAGTTGCACACATATATCCTATATTGAATTACTTGCCTTCTCAGTGAGGATGGGTGGGGAGTAAGGAAAGGAGTGAAGTTGGATCTCAAAGTCTTTTGAAATGAATATGGAGAATTGTTTTTGCATACAACTGGGAATAAGATACAGGTAATGGAGTATAGAAATCTATTTTGCCCACAAGAAAAAGACAAGATAGGGATAAGGAAAGGGAGGGGTTTGATAGAATTGAGGGTAGATTGGGTCAAGGGGTAATCAGAATGCATGGTCTTTTGGGTACCAGTCATGTATCATGAATGAGAGCAAATAGGTGGGCATCCCAAAAACTTTAACAATATCTCTCAGATATTTAAAAAAAAATGGAAAGAAGGAGGGTCTCCTTAGTTCAGTGGATCTTCTCTGGAGGATTTATGTAATAACTCGAAGGAGAATCACACCGTCATGCAAAGTTGGAATCCACGTTAGAGGAGGGAGTTCTGACAATGTTAATATCATATCTTTTTTATAAAAAAATGAAATTTTTTTGACACTTTTGCTTTTTAATCATTGAAATATTCCAATGCATGTCTCTTCTCCCCCATCTCCCAAGGTCATCTCTTCTAATAAAGAGTATTTTTTGAAGAAAAAGGAAGTAAATAAAAACAAATCCAGAGATAATATTTAATATCTAAGTTGTACATTGGACAGGAGGTAAGGTCTAAAGTCAAGATAACTGGGTTCAAGAAAGTTTTTCAAAAGAAAGTGTTAACCATATGAGTAATATTCTAAATAATTCATAGTGTTAATTCTCATGTTTTTTCTTATACCTATCAAATTTCCAAATATTAAAAACAATAGAAATGGTAAATTTAGAAGGGATTATGGAAGACAGGCACATTAATACATTGTTAGCAGATCTCAGTTACTCTGAGATCTGCTTATCTTTGTTATTCTGTAAGACAATTTGAATTTCTTATTAAGTTACAAAAATATTCATTCTTTTTCCTCCAGTCATTCTCCTATTATCTGGTGATACTACTCTACTCATAAAAAGGGCAAAGATAGGGGAAAATGGTCCCATAGATATACCAAAATATTAATAGCAGCGTTTTTTGTGCTGGCAAAAACTTGAAAAACAAAGTAGTTACCCATCAGTTGGGAAATAGTGGGACAAAGTATACTCTATGACTATGAGCAACTCAAAGAAATATAGCAGGACTTCATAAAGTGATAACAGGGAAGACGGAAGAATGTACAATAAGGGCTTGCATAATATAAATGAAACAACACTTAAATGTGGGTGAATTCAGATTAACAATAATGAAGAAACTTGAAGTGCAGGTGATGACACAGTTCCCTCTTTTTGAAGAATGATGTAATAATATAAATGTGTAATGTTATATATACTGATAAACATGGTTGTTTTCTCAGTCAGTTTTTCTGTATTTTTCTTTGATGGAAGGAATGGTTCTGTGGTTGGCTTGCATATTAAGAACTTATCATGATATAATAAATAAAAAATATTAATAAAATTTTGACAGTTCTAGAGCTAGTTCAGTACCCTTTCCTTTTTAAATGGTTATTCATATATTATTAGTTTTCAACATTCATTTCCACAAAATTTTGAGTTCCAAATTTTCTCTCCATCTCTCCCTTCCCCCCATCCCATAACGCCTCACATTCAGAGTGCTCTGTCCCTCGATATGCCCTCCCTTCTATCTGACCTCTCCTGTCTTTTATTTCCATCTTCTCTCTTTTATGTAGGGCAAAATAGATTTCTATACCCCATGACCTATATGTTTTTATTTCTCAGTTGTATGCAATAACAATTCTCAACATTCTTTCCTATGACTTCATGTTCCAACTTATCTCCCTTCCTTCCCCCCATTAATTCCCACTGAGAAGGCAAACAATTTTCGATAAAGACTATATATTTGTAGTTTTGCAAAAGACTTCCATAATGGTCATATTGTGTAAGACTAACTGAATTTCCCTCCCTTCTATTCTCCCCACCATTTATTCTATTTTCTCTTTTGACCTTGACCTCCCCAAAAGTGCCTACTTCTAATTAGCCCCTTCTCCCATTTTCCCTCTCTTCTATCATTCCCCCCACCCCATTTACCCCATTCTCCACTACTTTCCTGTACTGTAAGGTAGATTTTCATACCAAATTGAGTGAGCATGTTATTCCCTCCTTAAGATAAATGTGATAAGACTAAACTTCCATTGAAAAAGCTTTTACTTGCCTCTTTTAGGAGAGATAATTTGTCCCATTCCTTTTCTTTCTTTTCTCCTCCCAATATCTTCCTCTCTCACCCCTTAACTTTTACTTTTTTTGGATGTCATTCCTTCTTATTCAGTTCACCCTGTGCTCTCTGTATATATACATATATCTATATCTATATAGCTATATATACATGTGTGTGTACAATCCATCCAACTATCCAAAGACTTGAGAAAAGTCTCAAGAGCCACAAATATTGTATTTCCATGTACAATTTAAACAATTCAACTTTAGACAGTTCCCTATGGTTTCTCTTTCCTATTTACCTTTCCAAATTTCTCTTGATTCTTGTGTTTGAAAGTCAGATTTTCAATTCGGTCCTGGTCTTTTCATCAAAAATGCTTGAAAATCCTGTATTTCATTGAATGACCATTTTTTTCCCTGAAGTGTTATGCTCAATGTTCCTTGGTAGGTGATTCTTGATTTTGATCCTAGTTCCTTTTACTGGTGGAATATCATATTCCAAGTCCTTTATGTAGAAGCTGCTAGAGCTTGTGTTATCCTGATTTTATTTTCACAATACTCAAAGTGTTTCTTTCTAGCTGCTTGCAATATTTTCTCCTTGATCTGGAATTTTGTTACAATTTTCCCAGAAGTTTCTCTTTCCAGATCTCTTCCAGAATTGATTGATGATGGTTGTTGAGAACACTATGGAAGTGTTCAGCCCATCTCTCTAAGATCATATCCTTATCACTAATCAATGGGAATCCATCATCACTGAGAAGCTGTGATGCACCCTGGATTTCTGGTCCATAAATAGCTTTCAGGGAATCATAAAATCACTCTGGGTTGTTCCTATCAGTATAGAACTGAATTTCATATGCCTTCTTACTGAGTCAGGAATCCTGCACCTCTCTAAGCTTTACTTATTCTTTCCTTTTGATAAAATTAAATGCTGCCTTCTTAGAGGTGGATGAACTATCCTTCTGGTAAATCCTATGGAGTTCTCATTTTTCGTTTATCATGGTGAGTTAGGGGGGTATCTACCCCAAGCATGTGAAGACTTCATCTAGTAGAATGGACAGATGAGAACAATTTGTTTCAATGGTCATGAAGGCAGATGAAGTAGGTGATGTGGAGCACTTAGAGCTTGGTTAGACACCAAAGAAGCCAAGGTGATCCCCTGAATCCAGAGCCATTGCCACTGAGCTATGATGATTCTGAAAGAGTGAGCCTGATGACTTTGTGCAACTCTGCCTCACTTACATCCAATTTATGCAAGAATCAAAAGATATCACCATTTCGCTATTATGCCTCAAAGTCCTATGGTGACAGACAAGTGATGAAACAACAGATACAGATACATTGGGAACTACAGTCACTACCCTGCTCAGGTGGCCCAGGCCCTAGGGTCGTTTCTCATTGGAAGCAGCAGTGGGACTTGGCAGCCCCCTGGGTATCTGAGTAGCCTTTTAAGGATCGCACTGCTCACCTCCTAGTGTGAGAAAGGAGCTAGAAAAGGTGCCCTCAACAATGCCTGCTTACCTAGCCTTGGCCTGATTATCGTGCTAGGTGAGGAATCCCACCATGCAGTGGAAACACAAAAAAAGTATGAAAACATTTGCAAAGATGATTCCACTTATCATTGGCACATGTAACGTGAGCACACTAATAGACAACACAAAATCCAATACATGTGAACGAAGAACTGCTCTTGTTCCAGGAGAACTCAACATATATCACATCCAAATAGCAGCCCTGAATGAAATATGGTTGGCAAATAAGGCCAACATACTGAATTTGAAGCTGGATGTACTTTTTTGTGAATGGGCCCAGTGAAGGGGAGTGTGGTAAAGCTGGTTTTGTAATCCAAACTAATGTAATCAGCAAGCTGATATGCCTGCCAAAAGGAGTGAATGACAGACTCATGACAATGTGATTGCCACTAGCAGGAAAATGCCATGCCAGCATCATCAGTATCTATGCTCCCACCATGACAAACCCTGATGAAGTGAAAGAAAAAATTTATGAAAACATAGAGACCCTTATAGTCAATGTGCCAAAAGATGCCAAGCTTATAATTCTGGGTGACTTTAATGCTAGAGAATGCTCAGACTACCAAACTTGACAGGGAGTCCTAGGGAGGAATAGAGTTGGAAACAGCAACAGCAATGGTCATTTAGTGCTGAAGATTTGTGCATCTGATGACTTTCTCATCACCAATACTGTCTTCCATTTACCTAAATGCAATAAAACTTCATGTATGCAACCACACAGCAAACACTGGCATCAAATAGATAATTTTATTTTAAGAAGAGGAGTGAAGATGTGAGAGTAACAAAGGAAATATGCAGTGTAGAGTGCTGAACTGATCATAGACTTATCCTTTCCAAGTTGAGTATCATTTTCATCCTTCGCTGAAGAAGACCATGCCATCAGAGAAATGATAACATGACTTGTACTTGATCTTGTTTTGAGTGAAGGAGGGCTGTGCAGGTCGCCAGCCTCACTTTTCCTCTAAAGTCATCTGAATCTAGTGACCTGATATTCCTCAGGATGACTGGAGATGGCCCAGGATGCACTGGGAGACCTTAGGCCCTTTAGGCCAAGGTTTTTGCAGGTACTCACTTCATTGAATAGGCCAGTTTAATAAATAGCCAGAGCATGGCCCCTTTAATGAGGTGAAGAGAAACAAAGACGTCAGGCTGGGTGGAATGCAGCAACAGTTACTATTGGTAATCACTCTAAAGATAGGGGGTCCAGGAGCACTTGGCAGGGGCCCCTTGGAATCCCAATTTCCAAGTGTAGTAGGTGTAAGGTTTTGGGAGAGGACAGGGGACAGGAGGGAAAGAAAGGGAAGGGAAGGGAAGGGAAGGGAAGGGAAGGGAAGGGAAGGGAAGGAAAGGAAAGGAAAGGAAAGGGAAGGGAAGGGAAGGGAAGGGAAGGGAAGGAAAGGGAAGGGAAGGAAAGGAAAGGAAAGGAAAGGAAAGGAAAGGAAAGGAAAGGAAAGGAAAGGAAAGGAAAGGAAAGGAAAGGAAAGAAAAGGAAAGGGAAAAGAAATATACACATTCATCAAAAGCGTTGCCCCCAAGGCAAAATGACTACCACAAATCTGACCCAGATTTGCTCATCTGGGTCAGGACGCTCGCAAACACCAAGACTGGTTTGATGAAAATGAAGGGGAAATTCTAAGCTGCTAAAAAGAAAAAAATATAGATTCATTACTAGTTTGACAAATACCTTAACTGACGTGTTATTACATTTTCTCTTCAATATTCTCTATTTCCTATATTCCGTCTTGTTTGTGGCACCACAATTCACTTAATAACCAATTTTAAAAGTATTAATGCTGTTTTTTGACTCTCCCCTTCCTTCCTTCAGTTCTTATATTCAACAGAGATACTAAGTCCTGTCATTGCTACCTCTATTATATCCCTCATATGTCAAGTTGAAAAGCATTGATTAATCTTCTATTATGTGCCAGCCACCCTAGTAAGGTCTATTTTCCATTCTATCCTCATTTCACATTATTCCCCTCCAAAATTCTGGTCCCTAAATATATTCCACATTTTACTACTTTCATGCTTTTGCTTATATTCTATGCCTAAAATGTTCTCTTTCTTTCCTTCCCTCTATTTACCTGTTCAATTCTTCTTATTCTTTAAAGTCCAACTAAAGGAAGCCCTCCCTCATCTATTTCTCTCCATTAATTAATCATCTATAAGTTTCAGAAGGCAAAAATTACATCCCATCCAAGCTTTGTGTATTCTATACTGCCTAACCTAATGCTTTATATATAATTCATATTATTCAATACATATAAGAATAATTATGTGTATTGAATTATAATTATATATAATTATTGAATTGTATTGAACAATTCCTTTGGTGTACCTTTGTGTCTGACTCTTTGTGACCCTATTTGGAATTTTCTTGGCAAATATACTGCAGTAGTTTGTTATTTCCTTCTCTAGCTTATTCTACAGATGAGGAAACTGAGGAAAAAAGGGGTAAATGACTTGCCCAGGGTCACACAGTGTGTGAGACTGGATGGGTATTCACGAAGATGAATTCAAGTCAAGCACTCTATCCACTGAGTCACTTAGTTATCTTTCATGATGGTCGCTGACCAATCCAGTACTGTCCAATCCAATAAACATTTGTGAAGTGCTCACTAAATGACAGGCCCTGTGCTAAGCTCTGGAGATACAACTAACAAATAAATTTTCTTTCAATAAAAAGAAAGACAGTCCCTTCTCTCAAGATGCTTACAGTCTAATAGGAGGAGACAACACACAAAATAAGGCAGGAAAGGGGGAGGAGGACTGGAAGTAAGGGTCACCTGGGTACCCAGCTCAAAGGCATGATGTTTGGTGGAACTGAAACTAGACAGAGCAGTATAGCTGAAGGGAAGTGAGCAAAAGTCCAGCTTCTGCCCTTTATAAAAGAAGGCATTCTCCAACCCTCTAATCAGAGCAGAGAGGAGCTTGAGGGAAGTGGTATCAAACTTGATTGTCTACTACCCAAGTACTAGCTGTGAGGAACTTGGCTCCCCTATTAAATGACAAGCTCTTTGAGTGAAGAGACAGCTTTGTTATTGTTGTTTGGTTTTTTACCTCTTTTTGTGCCCTGGTGCTTAGCACACAGTGCCTGGCATCTAGTGAGCCCTTTAAATATCTATTGTTTGCTTGCTTGTTTGATTGATTGAATAGGGCTAGATACTTCATGGTTATGTAAAAAAGATCCTGAGTATTCCCACCTAATTTTTGGTGGGAAAGGAAAGGGGAGAATTGTATTACAGGTAGGTACTATCACATTCTATCTTTCACAGAGGGATTTCCTTTCATCCAGCAGCTTGGGTTTGATGAAACACACAAGTTCACTCTGACTCACCAGGGTGATGATTCTGCCAAAAAAAAAGTTAGTATAGCCTAAGGCTGCATCAAAAGAGGCCTAGATTGTCCCATCGTACTGTATTCTGATAACACTACATTTAGACTTTTGTGTTCAGTTCTTGGCACTACATTGTGTGACATGTATAAAATCTGATCATATCCAAGGAAGGGCTAAAAGAAGGAGAGAGGATTGTATATTGGGCCATATGAGGACTTCTCTTGAACTTAGATAATTGAATACTTAGAGGCTAAGTGTTTGTTACTTCAGGGATCAGAGGGAGTATCAAGGAAAGTGGCAATTATTCTTCCAGCTCTTAGAGTGGTTATATCATCACTAAGCTCTCTTAAAAATATGAGAATCTGACCACAGAGTGAGGGGAGGGGCCAAGATGGCAGAGTAGAAAGATTCACATACGCTAGCTCCAAATTCACAGCCCATGGATTTCCTGTAAAAAGAACTCCCAACAAATTCTGGAGCAGTGGAAGCCATGCAGCAACGGAATGAAGGAGATTTCCATTCCAGAGAGCCCTGAAAAACAGACTCCAAAGGTCCACCATGCACTGAATGGGAGCGGAGCCTAGCTTTTCCCTGGCCACGTGGCACCAAGAGGAGCAGATCTGAGCAGGCTTCAGGGACGGAATCTCTGGCAGCCGCGAAGGTCCCTTCACCCACAGGTGCACAGGTCAGTGAGAGAGACTTCTGGGCTGGCTGAGAGGGGAGCAGGGTGTCTCCATAACTCAGGCCTCCTCGGGAGGCAGCAGCAGAGGCAGTGGGCAGCCAGAGGCTCCCACAGCAGTCAGGACCTCAGATCTATTACTGAAGGTCTCTGTGTAAACCCCCTGAGGGAACTGAGCCTGGGAGGCAGCCCTGCCCCCACCTGAGCACCAGAACGTAAGCTCACATTGAATAGCAGCCCTGACCCCTTCTGAAAGCCCTGAGGCTGGGGAGCAGCATTTGAATCTCAGACCCCAAGCACTAGCTGGGCAGATTTCAGCAGGGGTGGAGACAAATCTCAGAAGTCAAGTAACTAGCTGGGAAAATGGTCAGAAAAGGGAAAAAAATAAGACCACAGAAGGGTACTTTCTGGGTGAGCAGATCTTTCTTCCTTTCCTTTCTGATGAGGAAGAACAATGCTTACCATCAGGTAAAGACATAGAAGTCAAGGTCTCTGCATCCCAAACATCTGAAATAGATATCCAATGAGTTCAGGCCATGGAAGAGCTCAAAAAGGATTTGAACATCAAGGTGGACAGGTGGAGGAAAAACTGGGAAGAGAAATGAGAGAGATACAAGAAAAGCATGAAAAGCAGGTCAACACCTTGCTAAAGGAAACCCAAAAAAATGCTAAAGAAAATAACACCTTGAAAAATAGGCTAACTCAATTGGCAAAAGAGGTTCAAAAAGCCAATGAAGAGAAGAATGCTTTCAAAAGCAGAATTAGCCAAGTGGAAAAAGAGGTTCAATAGCTCATTGAAGAAAATAGTTCTCTCATAATTAGAATGGAACAGATGGAGGCTAATGACTTTATGAGAAACAAAGAAATCACAAAACAGAATAAAAAAAT
>CM053771.1:72673909-72700426 GCA_028658325.1 Potorous gilbertii | reverse complement strand
GAGCAATTTGAAGTCAACACTCAGGGAGGGACAGGATCAAAAGAGAGAATAGCAACAATGCGGGGCAGGATAGGATGGAGGGAAATATAGTTAGTCTTATACAACACGAGTATTACGGAAGGCATTTGCAAAACTACACAGATATGGCCTATATTGAATTTCCTGCCTTCCCAAAGGGAATGGGTGGGGAGGGAGGGATGGGGAGAAGTTGGAACTCAAAGTTTTAGGAATAACTGTCTTGTATTGTACTTGCTACTAGGAAATAAGAAATACAGGTAATGGGGAATAGAAAGTTATCTGACCCTACAGAACAAAAGAGAAGATGGGGACAAGAGAAGGGAGGGATGATAGAAGAGAGGGCAGATTGGTGATAGGAGAAATTAGAATGTTCAGTGTATTGGGATGGGGGTAGGGGACAAATGGGGAGAAAATTTGCAACCCAAAATTTTGTGAAAATGAATGTAAAAAATTAAATAAATAAATTTATATTTTAAAGAAATATGAGAATCTGTCACTCTCTATGCAGAGCAATAAATTGAATACCAAATTAAGCAAAAAAACCAAAAAATAAAGTCTTCCTCCTAGGCCCAAGAGACCTTTCCCTTCTCAACTCCTAGTGGTATTTGGTCATAGTTACCGAAGTTTCTCATAGAGGTATACTTTGTGGTTTATTTATTTATAGACAAGTAAAGTCTTTCCTGATTGATTAAAAGTCTCTTAAACATAGGGACCACCACATATTTGCATTTGCCTTGAGGTGTATATTTAAAAGAAATAAATATTTTCATTGTGTATTTAGATTTAAAGTCTGTCAGAAGCTTTCTATTATTTGAATTGTCTTAGGAAGATACTGATTACCTGGCAAGATAAGGTACTGGACACTGAGGTCCTCTCTGGAGCTGAACTGCCAAGCATTCAAATGGCACTTTAGAAACACAACTCTGAAGCACTGGCCTCACCAAACATGTTTACCTAAAAGGCTATTTAACAAAGAGCTCTCACAAGACAAGCACTCACAAGAAGATCAGAAAAACAATAAAAGGAAATTCCCAGGAGGGAATTATTTGCACAGTGCAGAATCAAGAAAAAGTAAAATGTCTCTTCAGTTGTCCCATTGAAAGCTTTACGGTTTGATGTTTTCTTAAGTCACCCCCTATGAGGATCCTGTTCCTCCTCCCCAAATCCATTGCAGGGATTCTGCCAAAAGACAATACACAACAATAATAAAAGCACTTTAAATCTGCTTAGGCTGGAGAAATGAAGAACTTAACATCAATTGTGAAACATGGGAGATGCCGGCACAGGACCTCCCTGCATGTTTTGTTCACATCAAAGAAGATTCTGTACCCTATGAGCAAAGCAGAATTGAAGTGCAGCAAAGGTGATGTGAGATGCCCAAATCTAGACATCTTCATCCCAAATGTTTAACAGAGTATTTGTCCCCAACCTGTGGTAGAGCCTTCCTCGCTTCTATTAGACTGATTAGCCACAGTCAAACATACTGTGCCTTGATGCCAACATCATGATGTTACTGTTCCTCTTCAAGTATGAGGAGTAGCAAAAACCATTAATACATGCAATTGTGAGTGGAGCAATTGTGGAGAGAACTCATGGACTAAACAGAGGCAGAATATTTCACAGAATGATCTTAGGTTATGAACTGCCTTTCTAGAAGCCTTGGTACATAGCATTTTGCATCCATCTTAAAACAGAGGTGGAGTTGCATTCGATTGGTTCATAATGTTACTAGCACAATCAATATACTGTAAAAGGAAAGAGATTAAAACATTACAAAGTTTTAGATCCAATTTTTGAAACCACTCCAATAGTGATTTTCAATTTCACCTTTGCCAATTCTCTGCTAACATTCTTATTCTGAATTGGTGTGAATGAATGAATAAATGAAAATATTTATTAACCTTTGCTATATGCCAAGAACTCTGTTAAACTTTGGGAAATAAATACAAATCAGACAGTCTTGGCCCTCAAGGAAGTTCTGTTCTAACAGGAGGAGACAACAGATGATCAAGGAGAATTACCTTGGTTTAGAAAGGTACAGAGGTAGTGAGTAGAGTCATAGGGTATCACCGTTTCAGTAATGATGACAATATTGGTTTTATTGTCATTCCTGACTCAATTGCTTTGTATCTATTTGTTTGCAAATTATCTCATATTACACTGTAAAGTCCTTGAGGGCATGGACTGATTTTTTTCCTCTTTTTGTATCTCCAGTGCTTAGCACAATGCCTGGCATATAGTAGTCATTTCATAAATGTTTACTGATTGATCAGCAAAATTCTGAAAGATTCAGTTACTTTTGGGGTAACAATGCAAGGTATCTGCTTTAGTCCTATAAAGGTGTTAGGGGAAGGGGTGCATCAGTTTAAAAAGGACGAGGTTGTACATCAAAGATGTTCGCTAACAAGAGGATGAACTTAGTACTCTTACCTGTCTTGCTGGAAAACAAGGACCTCAAGGGAATTGTTTTCACAGTGCAGAACTGAAGTGAAATGCAAAATGTATTTTCAGCTCTCCCAGTGAAAGTTTTGTGATTTTATGGTTTTTTAAGTTACTCCCAATGAGCATCCTGTGCCACCCCACCAAACCCATTTCAAGTTCTCCACAAAAGCAAAAACAATAACAAAAAACCTTCTAAATCTGTTAAGGCTAGACAAAGTCCAGCTCTCTTCCAAGAACTTCTCACAAGTAAAGTTGAGTGGAAGCAAAATCTCACTTTAGCATACAAGTTCATTATCTTTATTTTATACATATGTAAGAGTTATGAAGTGCTTTACTTTTGTGCCGGATTCTGTCAGTTGTGAAATCTCACTTCCTGGAAGGAAACAAGCATTTATTAATACCGACTCTATTCTAGCCATTGTGCTAAGTGCTCCAACAGTTAGTTGGTACAGTGGATAAAGTGCTGGGCCTAGAACCCTGTCTCCTCACCAACCACAAGTACTGAAGACCCAGAAAAGAAGGTTCTCATCATCAAAGTTCTTACCACTGTCAAATGGTTAAATATCAGGCTTTATCTGTGGAAAAAAACATTAAAGAAACTATATTACCTTATGCTTTGCTGATTTAACCTATGGGCCATAGGGCCTTGACATCTGATTTTCAGTTGTAATTTCCTATACACCTTGTTTCCAACCTTAGGACAGGAGCTTCTTGATGACAGGAAATGTCTTGCTTTTCCCACTTGTATTCCAGAGCTTACACAGTGATTTTCATATAGTAAATTCGTAATATATCTGTTCTTCATTCATTTACTCATTCATTCATTTATGTCAACAAATCACATAGCTGTTAACGGTGAATTGTCAAATTTTATGAGCTTGAGAGGGAAGACAAAGTGACATGGGAAATGAGGGTTCCACCTAATTGAAGAGAGTTTCTGAGTATAAATTTGAGAATATTCCAGGTAGATTACCACTGAAACTCACCAGACAGATGAGATGAAGGTGGTGTAGTTAGTCCCAAAGGCACCTGTTACCAATATTTTTAGCCCAATACCTATTGACACATACAACCCTCTTTCCTGCCCCACAGTTATTTTATCTCCAAATGAATAGCTTACCAAAATTGAACTACTCCTACTGGAGGATTTCAATAAAAGGCTGCTGGCCCATACTTTGGGAATGTTGTGTTAGAAAGAGATCTCTTTATTGAGATTAATAGTATCTGATATCCCTTCCAACTTTGATGTGATTGATTTTCCTTTCAAACATGCCTCTCTCTAGCCTTCTTCTTTAAGGAGAGGTAAATAAACTTGTTTTCCTGATAATAAGTGGCACTTATATAATACTAATTTTTCTATATGGCACTTTAATGTCTGAAAAATACTTTACATTTCATCCTTACACTTTGCAGATCTGAGGCAATCAGGGGCACAAAAGTAAGCATCTAGGAAGGGATTTAACTTGTCTTCCTGATCGAAATTCAATGTTCCAGCCACTGAGTCACTTAGTTGTCTAATAGTAAGTAATAGTAATATTATTATATTAATATATTATATTATATATAAAATATATCATTATATTAATATAATATAATATAGTATAAAATAATATATTAATATAATAAATAAATAGATAAGTGAATAGATAGATAGACAGACAGACAAACAGATGCTGTTTCCTTGTCTCCCTTTGTCATCCTATTTATTTTATAGATTTAAAAACTATTCTGAGGATTCCCACAGCTTCACCAGACTTCCAGCAAGGTCCATTACACTCAAAAAAATGTTGAGAACTGCTCTTCAAATTTTCTGTTCAAGCCAATATCAGTGCCATCCTTTTAATATTTCAGGATCATAAGTTCATGGCCAGCTTTAACTTTTTCCTTTCTATTATTCCTCATATTAATCAAATGTGAAACCTTTCACATTTACCTTTACAACATCAGTTGCATCCAGCTCCTTCTCTCCCCTCCCACTCCAAGCATGCTTTGTCATGCTCTCAATTTTTTCATCTAACTTATTGATACATTTAGTTGGTGGAGTCACTAGAAGATTAGTCAGGAATCAGGAAAATTTGAGTTCAAATTCAGTCTCAGAAACTTAGCTGTGTGGTCTTAGACAATCACTTATATTTTTTCTCATTTTCCTCCTCTATAAAACTGAGATTATAATGGCACGTATCTCCCGGAGTTGATGTGAGGAGCAAATGAGATAATATCTATAAAGCACTTTGCAAACCTTAAAATGTTGGATTGAATACTGGATAGTATTATTATTTCAATAGCCCCATCGCTTATCTTCCCTCTCCCAATCTATCTGCTCTCTAATCTTGTCTACTTTTGTCTTCTCAATCTGATGCCACAGAAAGTAGCAGGTGCAGCACAGGAAGAATATGTCTAGATAGGGTATGCAATTAAGAGGAGAAAACATTTTTTTTAATAATAGCTATGTGCTTTAAGGTTTACAAAATGCTTTAAAAATATGATCTTATATGATGGTCATAAAATCCCTCTGAGGAATATGTTTTTATTAACTATATTTTACAGAAGAGGAAATTGAGGCACAGTTATTAAATGACTTGCTCAGAGTAACATAGCTAGTGTATCTTAAGCTATATTTGAACTTAGCTCTCACTAATTTAATTCTAAGAGCTTGGTTCTAGTTGCTTCACCTTTCCATCAGGGGTAAAATTCATTGACTCAGATACCTATGCATAAATCTATACATAACAAGCAGGGGAATCTAGACAACCTAACACAGGAAGGTTCTTTCTGAGACATAGATACCCCTAAAACCTGGTGGGATCCCACTAATGACAGAAACATAGATATAGAGGTTTATGAATGTTCAATTGATTAAAGGGTTAATGGAGCAACATCACTTATTTAAGCAATATATTCATATGAAGAAATCCAGGAATTGGAAAGCAAAAATATGATGGAGAACATTTGAATGGAAATAAATTGGATAAAGAATAGAAATTACTTATGACTGCAATATACTGTAGATCATCTGGAAAGAAAGAAGAAATAAATGAGGAGCTTGAGCAGCAGACCACAAGTCTAGCACTGAGTCATGAGAGAAAGCAGATGGAATAATATTCTTTTTTGGACTTCCATAATTTTCTCCATTTGGCAAAAGCAAAAAAGAGATAAATTTTTCAATTTGCCTTCAGGTAAATTTATTCTTCAAAAGAGGAAGGAACAAAAGGAGCCACTATTTTGGGTTTGACTAGAACTACAAAGGCAAAGCTAACTGCTGAAATCAAAAGCATGGGGAACTTGCAAAGAACCTTAGAATAGTACATTGGTATGGCTGTCTTTTAATAGTCCCTCTAACAATTGTCATTTTCCTATTTTGTCACTGATGATCCAATTAGTGTGAGGTAAATCCTAAGAATTGTTTGACTTTTAATTTATCATATCATTTGTGATTATTAACTTTTTTCTATAGGTTTATTGAAAACTTACCTTTCTTCCCCTGAGAATTGTTTATATTCCTTGACATTCATCCCCTGGAGAATGAATCTTGTTCTTATATATTTGTATCAGTTTCCCTAAATATCATAAATATTATGACTATATCAGAGAGATTCAATGAAATATTTTCTCTAGGTATTTGTTTCCCTTTTAATTCTAACTGCCTTGATTTTCCTTGTGCAAAAACAAATATATAATCAATATGATTTATTATAGTCTTTTCTATCCTTTGTTCAGTTAAGAAGTCTTCCATATCCATATTTATGTTCCTTTAAATTGTGAGACATCCTTTTATATCTTGGTCTTATAATTCCTTTGAGTTTATCATGGTATATTATATGAAATGTCAGGCTAAACCTAATTTCCAAGGATAAATTTGTAAAAATTAATTTCCTTCCAGTTTTTTTCAAGCAGTTTTCATGAATGAGATTCATATTTCAGTAGCTGATGTCCTTGAGTTTATAGAACACAGTACTACTACAGTCAATTGCTTCTGCGTCTTACTTGTTACAATGATAAACTTTTCTATTCTTTAACAAGTACCAAGTAATTCTGACAATTATTGTTACTTCATATTATAATTTAGCATCTGGTACTTTTAGGTTCCATTTTTTCCCTCTTTCCCCTCTCTCACACTATTTTCCTTGGGATTTTTGCCCTTTTGTTCCTCCAGATAAATTGTTAATTTTATTGTTTTATAAATTAATCCTTTAGTAGTTTTATTGGGATAGTACTGCATATGTAACTGAATTGAGATGCTGTCATTTTTATTATAGTTACATAGCATAGACTGATCATGGTCAGTCACTATATCTCTAATTATTCAGGTCAGATTTTATATTTGTGAAATGTTTTAAAGTTATATTCAATGTCAGCATGAGAGGTAGCATGGTGTAGTAGTTTGCTAACCTTAGAGTCAGGAAGGTGTAGGCTCAAGTCCTTCTTCTGATACATATGGGTCATGTGATTCTGAATATATTTTTTTAAACTCTTGGTGCCCCAAGGAACCTTTCTAAGACTATATATTGGAGAAATTACATTGATCCATATTGACAAAAGAAGTGGCTCCCTGTAATCTTTCTAGACTAATAAAATCACTGATCTGTTCAACAAATATTAAAAATATATAATTCCTATATGTGTGTTTGTAGCTGGCCTCTCAAATGCTTTATAAATTCTGCAGTTATTTTAAATGAATTTTTTGGCAGTTCTTGCTGGATTCTGTTGGTAATATAAAAAAAATAACCTGATGAGTTTTTTGAATTTTATAGCTTGCTCCTTTAAGATAGTTAACAATTATCTAACTTAATTTTGTTGATATACTAAGGTTTTCTAAGTAAATTATCATAGTTTACTTATATGCAAAAACAAGAAAACTGTATCTCTTTGGGTTTGCATATTTTCTGAATTTCCTTTTCTTGTCATCATTATAAATAGAATTTCTAAAACTATTCAGATAATTGTGATGACAATGCATAAAATTCCTTTACCTCTCTGATCTTATTGGAGATATTTTCATTGTTTTCCCAGTACAGATAATGCTACCATCTGGTTTTAGATAGATGTTTTTCTTATTAAGGAATGGTTCGTTTACACTTTCATTATAAAATGTTTTAATAGGAGAGAGTGTTGTGTTTGGCAAAAAACCTTTTTCTGCATTTATTCACATCACATTGGGGTCATAATATTTGTGTCTTGCAATTTTGGCTGGTTACCAAAAGTTTTGAAATATGAATGATAGTCATAGTAATTATAGCCAGCAATTACACAGTGTTTAAACGTTTTCGAAGTGCTTTATAAATGTAAACTCATTTTATCTTCACACTAATGCTATGAAGTAGATATTTTCATTATTATTCATATTTTATGGATGAAGACACTGACACAGATATTGGTTAAGTAATATATCCAGGGTCACATAGCTAATAAATGTCTGAGGAAGAGTTAAACTCAGGTCTTCATGATTCCAAATCCCATCCTCCAATCTCTGCGCCAATTAGCTGCCAATGCTGTCTCATCTTTGTCACTTCCTTTAATGAAATTATCTATTGCTTCTATGATTAAGCTTTGACCTATCAATATTTTGTCATAAAATTATTTAGGTTTCATTTAAGTTTTAATACTATACTGAAGGAGCAGCTGGATAGAGCACAACGGCAGGAGTTAGGAAGATCTGAGTTCAAATCTCATCTCAGACGCTTGACACTCACTAACTGTGTGACCTTGGGAAGGTCACCTGACCCCACTTGCCTCATGCTGGGTCATCTCCAGTCATTCTGATGAATATCTGGTCATTGGATTCAGATGGCTCTGGAGGAGAAGTGAGGCTGGTGACTTGCACAGCCCTCCTTCATTCAAAACAAAGTCAAGTACAAGTCATGTCATCATTTCTCTGATGTCAGGGTCTTCTTCAACAGTGAAGGAAGAACACACACACTTTCCTGACCTTTGATTGGTCACTATTCTTATTGCATTGTATTCAATAAATGATATGCTTAATATTTCTTCTTTTATACTTTTATTTATAAAGTACTTTTTAAAGTCATGCATGGGCAGCTAGGTGGTACAGTGGATGGAGCATTGGGCTTGGAATAAGGAAGTTTATCTTCATGAGTTCACATTTGTCCTCAGACACTTACTAGTTGTGTGACCCTAAGCACTACTCTCAATTTAGATGAGATGCTGGTTAAAACTCATTCTATGCTATAAAGACTGCACAAGACAGATTAAGCCAATCCAGATAATTAATCAATTATAATATTTACATGTTAGGAGCCTGGGTAGTTTGCATTTTTGGGAGAGACTTATGTGCACAGGGGTGGCTGGTTAAGATTTGTTTCCAGCCTGAATATAGTATGGCAAAAGTATCAGGTTAAGAGTCAAAGACCCACCTTTGTTATTCACTACCATCTTTTTGTCTTGGGTTAATGACCAGAGTATCTTTCCTGCACAGATATTTTGCCATTTTGTACCGAATCCCTTTCATCTTCATTCCATAGATAATAGGGTTGAACAATGAGGGCATGAGTAGGTATAGATTAGCGAGAAGGATATGTGTATAAGGAGGAATAACAGGTCCCATGCGGTGGGTGACTGATGAGAAAAGTGCAGGCACATAGGTGAGGAGGATGACAAAGAAGTGGGCTGAGCAGGTATTGAGTGCCTTTAGAATGGCATCCCGGGATGAGAGACCCAACACAGCATGTAGGATCAGTATATAGGAGACTCCAATGAGCAGGAGATCAAACCCTATCACCAGGAGTATTACAAACAGTCCATAGACACGGTTGGGCTTGGTATGACTACAAGCCATCTTCACAACAGCCATGTGATCACAGTAGGTATGAGCAATGACTGTCCTGCAGAAGGTCAGCCTCTGGAGCAGTAATGGCATGGGGAAGATGAGGACTACTCCTTTGACAAGGGCTGCCAGTGCCAGCTGCCCCACCAGGGTGTGGTTCAGGATGGTACTATAACGGAGTGGCTCACAGACAGCCACATAGCGGTCAAACGCCATTGCCACAAGAAGAGCTGAGCGCACTACAGATGAACAATGGATGAAGAACATCTGAACAAGGCATCCTTTGATGCCAATGTCATGGGCACCAAACCAGAAGAGGCCAAGGAGCCTGGGAAGTACAGTCAAGGTGGATACCAAGTCAGACAGCATCAGTAGGGCCAAGAGAAAGTACATGGGTGTTTGAAGGGAGGGCTCTGTTGCAACCAGAAAAAGAATGCCACCATTGCCCATGAGGATGACAACAAACATGGTTGAAAAGGGGATGGAGAGCCATAAATGCTGGGCCTCTAGGCCAGGGATGCCCAACAATGTGAAGGTCATAACAGCAGAATGGTTGGAGATCAACATGCTAGAATGGGATAGTAAGTATCAGTGGTACTGTAATCACCCCTGTGTCAAAACATAGAAGACTTTCGTTTTATGTCTATTGCTGAAGTGGGATAGGAAAGAAGGGGGATATGTGGACCCTGTTTTCAAAGACATCCTGGTCTTTTGGGGAACATATAACCCCAAACTCAGGGACATTTGAGAGTAATGGGGGAGATATCTTACTCTTGTGGAGCCCCTAGCTTGATGAGAGAGATAATATCTTTAATTAATGAACTTCATTAATGAACTCACCCCAGGGATTCCCTGTTATGTAAGGAGAGAAAAGGTCCATAAATCCAGGAAGGCCCCAGTGTGTGTAGATTAAGAGTCCTTTCTTTTGAGGAGTCCTAGAACTGGTGGGAGACTTATACCATAAACAATGAAATTAGGTAGGCATCACAAAATCTGTTATTGTGGGTAGTTACATTTTAGCAGAAAAAGACAATGAACCTGATTTGAGGGGCTGACATTCTGTATTAGATCTCTTCACTCCTCTACCTATGAAACAACCTCAGCTTCTATATATGTAAAATGAATGGATTAGATTTGATGACCAATATGGTCCTTCTAGTTCTAAATCTATGGTTCTATGGGCATATGCCATTATTTTGTCCAACTGTTAAATTTACTTTGGTAGTTTGCATTGAACTATATGTTGTTTCTTCCCAGAAGAATGGAAGTTCTTTGAAGGCAGGAAATATTTGATTTTTTGTCTTTGTGTCATCAGCACCTAATACAATATTGACATGTAACACGTGCTTAATAAATGGTTGTTGATTTGAATTTAAGTTAAATTAATACAATGAAAAGATCACATTCTTTACCTGGGCACACTATATTTATTACTTCAGAATCAAAATCACTGAGCCTTTTTTTACAAATTATTTTTGCCTACCACAATGCTGTTAACTAATATAGAGCCTTTTGTTTGCATCAGTTGTTTTCTCTTTCCACATATAGGAAATTTTTCCCCCAAACAATCTAAACTTGAGAGTTGGGATCTCCTAATTAGACTCTTTTTTGCTAGTATTTCTCTTACCTAATCTACCATGCACATGACTGCCAAAGAGATCTTCCTATAAGGTAAGTCTGAGCGTGTCAGTCCCATGCTCAAAAATCTCCAGGTTCTCTGATACCTCTTGAAGCAATTATAAATTCTCAGCCTGGTATGTAAGGCTGTCCATTATCCTTCCTTCTCCTTCTATGACAGTCCCATAGGCCAACTGGATATCCACCATACATGACATTCCATCTATGACGTTATCTTTGCACAAATTGTCCCCTATATCTAGAATGCATTTTTTCCTCCTCACCTTGATATCATAAATACTCTACATTTAAAGCGCAGTAGATGTGCCACCTTCTGTATGAAGCCTTTCTTTCTCCCCCATTTATTGGTGCTCTATCCCTATTGAAACTTTTTGGTGTATACAATGTGCTGTACTTCTCTGTGTAAACGTTTTATGCTTTAAATAGAATGAGATCTCCTTCAGCATAGAGACTGTTCTTCTTTTGTTTTCACCTTCCCCCTACCTTTTGTCTCAAGCCTTCTCTTCATGCTAAATATTTCTAGGTATCTGGTGCAACTTTGTTGAATTCAACTGATTTGAGTTAAAAAGTACTATTTTTGATGGCAAAGAGTCATTCAGAATTGTTGAAAGTACTGTACAATTTGGAAACTGTGATCTATTTCATTCTCTTATTTATTTCTGGCTTCAGCTCATTCATCTTTAGTGTCTCTCCAAGATATATGTAATGAAAGATTAAATAAAACAGATTATCCATCCAACTGAATGTTGAGTAGAGAATGTATACCCTTTATGCATTTGAGTTTTCCTGTGTGGATTGTTATGTTCATCTCTTCTGAGTAGCTGTGGATCAGATTGGGGAAACCTTATTGTATTGGGGACTTGATTAATTTGGTTCAATGCCATATTCAAACATTAATATACAGAGGTTTTTTACTATCAATAGGAAATTGCTCTGCCTTTCCACATCTGCACAATACAGTCTTTAAGACAATGGCAGACACCTCTGATTAATAAGATGTCTCGATATCATTTTCAGAGGATAGTTGAATAAAATCATCTCTTTGTTTTCATTTCTCAAAGAATATTATGTGATCTTAATACATACGTAAGAGATATGACTTGTTAGAAAGTAACCTTTAGAGTTGGATTGCATTTCACTAAATCATTTTTTCCTAATCAGAAAGTAATGTGACACAATAAAAGAATTTAAGAGTTTTAAGGGACCATAGAATCCATCTCTCATGGACTCTTGATTGACACATGGTTATTCAGATTTTGCTTGAAGACCTCTGATGAGGAGAGACCCACTACTTCCAATACCGACTCATTCCATATTTTTTTTCTGATACTTCTGACTGCTAGGAAATTTAATCCAATATGAAACTTAAACTTTTCTCCTTGCAGTCCACTACTATACCAAGTTCTACCCTCTGAGGACAAGTTGAACAAATCAAATCCTTCTTCTACTCAAAGTTAGATTTCATGATCCTATTAAACTTTACCTCTTCATATTAAATATTTCTTCAAGCAAACTTCATCTGACATGAATATCTTATCAAATGTTTTGTTAAAATCTAAGTATAACTATAGTAACCTCCTGATCTTTTTGCTTAGTAACCTAAGCAAACCTGACCTAAAGATAAAGTCATTCTGATTCTTCATGTGTCCTATGTAGCATTCGGTCAATTTTGCAACTATGAAAATGAGATTTTCTGAAGATTATTGGCAAGAAAATCTGTCTGCAGTGGGGTGGCGCAAATCTGTCATTCCTTAAGACCAACACATGAAGAAACACAGATTTGGGTTCTACATCAAGAAAAACTTTTTTAATAATCAAAATTCACCAAAAGAATATGAGCCTCTGTCAGAAATTTTGGTTTCCCCTCACTAGTAGCCTTTAAATTAGATTAGACAACAACTTGATAGATATCATTTGGAAGACATTTTAGGTGAGGTATAGATGCTAGTCTCCATAGCCTCCAAGGTGCCTTCCAACTCCAAGATTCTGTAACTTTGTGGCTGCCGAGCCAAAGTCAATGTTCTGTGAAAAATCATGGTCTAATGGAAAATTCTCAAAAATTAGGGTAAAATAAATGGCTCAAGTCCTAAGAAGATGTTAATTACTGAACAATCCTGTAAGATATAATTAAAGTGGTTTCTGAGCATTTAGGGAAAAAAGTAATATTAGAGGGCTGACTTTTTAAAGTCAAGAATAAGCATGGCCATTCTCACCTCTCACCTCAGTTCCTTTTTTGATGGGATAACTAGACTGTTTAATAATTAATACTAAATGATAATGATGATGAAGGTGTTAATAAGAAAGGTGATGATGATGGCTAGCACTTACGCAACACTTTAAGGTTTGAGAAGCATTTACTTACACCATTTCTTTTTGTCCCCAAGAAGATCTTATGAGGTAGGCATCATTTTGTCTCCATTTTACAGTGGAGGAAAATGAGACTAAAATGATTTATCCCTTTCCAACTTGGTCACAGGCAGGATGGCTCCCACTAAGAAAGGTGGAGAGAAAAAGAAGGGACGTTCTGCCATCAATGAGGTGGTGACCAGAGAGTATACCATCAACATCCGCAAGAGCATTCATGGAGTAGGCTTCAAAAAGCGGGCTCCTCGGGCTCTGAAGGAAATCCCCAAATTTGCCATGAAAGAAATGGGAACTCCAGATGTATACATTGACACCAGACTCAACAAAGCTGTTTGGGCCAAAGGAATAAGGAATGCCCCATACCGTATCCGAGTGCATTTATCCAGGAAACGCAATGAAGATGAAGATTCACCAAACAAGTTATATACGTTGGTTACCTATGTGCCTGTCACCACTTTCAAAAGCTTACAGACAGTCAATGTGGATGAAAACTAAATTGAGCTTCATTTAAATAAAGTTATACAATGTCAGCTGGTAGCCTGTTTTCACTGTAAGTTACTTGCTTGTGACTCTGGGATTTATTTATGTTATATAAGAAGCTACTTTAAAGTGGGCTCTAGGTGTCACAGGTAAACCTCTTTTTAAATTTTTAATGGATGATAGAATAAGATTTATAGTCAAGTAGGATTATATTAGGAGTAGTAACTTGAAATGATTTCTAAATCATTTTTTTTAAACTCTGAACTCCCAATATAGGGAGTCAAGAGAGAGGGATCAAGATCCATGTTTACCCTTGATTCTAGAACTGCACCAAGACTCTGTGTGCATGCAGGTTACTGCTTGGTTGCAGAGCAGGACTGCAGGGGACCAGAGAATGTGTGTTACCGGGATTCGGGTGTGTGCATTTTGATATAAAGGATTGTTAATGATTTGTGCATCTGGTTGCAGTGGGTATCTGCCACCATTTGGTTTGTGACAAACTTCTTTTTGTAAAATCCAAAAAAAAGGAGTGTTGATGGCTCCTCATCGTGTAATAAGGTTGACTGTCTTTTCCCATTTCACACATGTAATGAATGGTACTGTGAATATTGCATTGGCCCTACAAACACCCAAGGGAGGAGCTTAGTGTCTGTTTTTTTAGGGGTTGATAACTCTGTAAACTAATCATATGTAAAATTTCATTGAATTGAAAGGTTAAGGTTCTTTATCTGTCTTGTAATGGAAATGAAATGCAGTATGTTTAGAGTATACTGTAAAAGGAAGTGTTTCCCAAATATGATTGGTAGTCAGGACCAGACCGGGTTTTAGCCAAGGTCTTTTAGCTCCCAAATTCTATCATTGCTTTGTCCAAATTCTAAGTTTGTATGTGTGCTTAAAGGGTTTTTATAGAAAAGGACATGGCTGTGAGAAGTGTTCAAGTAATTTAAAGAAAACAAGCAAGTCAATACAAAAGAATATTATTAAAAACTGCTTTTGGGGACCAACAACATCAAAAGCATGGTTTGTACACTTTTCTTTGCAAGACATACAAATCGAATACAGCCCAAAATATTAAAACAGTTTCAATTACTAGCATTGAAACAGATTTTCAAGATTAGTGCAAAAAGAAAAAAAATAAAGCCAATTGCAAACAGTAACTCATCAACCTGGACATGAATTAGTTCTTCCCCGCAAACATCCCAAATCTCACTAACATCTTTTACATTCATTGGTAGGGGAAATGCTCTAAAAAAAATACGGTTATTCCTCTGTGCAAGAGGTAACTCTGCACAGCAACCTCTGAAATAAAATTGTAGCTTAAACATTGGGAGACAAATAGGGAACAGCCACGAGCATAGCCTGCTCTGCTCTGTCTGCTTCAGCATCCTTCGTTAGAATTGGTTAGAGATTTGATAAAGGAATGAACAACTTCTGTCCAAGTCCAATAAAATAAAATAAAGCTTACTATTTTAAAAAAAATGATTTATCCAGCCACAATGTTCAAGGACTGTAGCTGATAAACGTAGGCCTTCACAGCAAGGACTTAAAACACTTCCAGAGGACTCACGATGCAAAATGCCATCCATATTCAGAGAAAGAATATGGTGTCAGAATGCAGAACAAAGTAGACTGTTTTATCTTTTGTTATTTTTTGCTTTGGTTTGGTTTTTCTCATGGTTTCTCCCTTTCATTTTAATTCTTCTATGCAACATAACTAATATGCAAATGTGTTTAATAAGAATGTATGTATAGAATCCACATAAGATTGCATGCTGTCTTGGGGAGAGAGGTGGAGAAAATTTAAAACTTATGGAAGTGATTGTTAAAAATTGATAACAAATAAATTATTTAAAAAATGATTTATCAAAGGTCCTAGAATAAGCATCAGCACTGTAATTCTAATCCAGTTCCCCTTTCTGCTCCAATAGTACTCTTTCAGTTATTCAACACTTCTATTCTAGGTCAGATGAAGGTTAAAGTGAATGATTTCTGTGGCTCCTTTCAAATTTTCCTCTGAGATTCCACTCTGGATTCTAGATATCTAAAAGGTAAGACCCTTTTGCTATAGTCCCTGGATCTAACTTGAGCCAAAAAGTCAGGTATGGTTGAAAGAGGAGATGATCAGAAGGGAACCCATATGTGGACAGAGAAGAGGATGCTTAACCTTGGGCAGGGAGGGAACAGATATAGAGGGGTTGAGACCCAATGGAGAGTTTCAGCTCTCTACATAAATAATTCCTTTGTAACATTCCTGGTTATTTTCCCTTTTCTCTGGGCTTCTTTCCTCCCCTGTTCCTGCAATCCCTCTCTTCATCTCACTTCTATTACATTCCATGTTAATTTAGAATTGAAATCTGGTGTTCAATTTTAATCCCAGACTGCTCTTCTCCCACTCCCTCTAAAACTTTCCCTCTCTTTCTATCCATTCTCAAATGCACCCAAAGTCTTAATGTTTATCCCATTCCTGGATTCAATACACAGTATTTTCCATGGGACAACCCATGACTTCTCTATGGGATGCCTCTGCCTTCACTGGAGACTTAATAGAATAAATCTTATCTCATCCTTACTCCTTCCAACTGCCTTCTTACTCGGAAAGGTAGAGTGACTCTCTACTGACTACAGAAAAAAAAATTTGGACTCCTTGGCTAAGTATATGTAGTAACTCCATTTCCTAACACCTACATTTCTACCTAATATATCTTTCATTATTTCCCTGTGTCAACCTCTTTATGTAATTTTCAAACTCCAACTTCTGAAGTTACATACAGAATATCCTCCAACATTTCCATCCTCCTTTTTCTTTTTCCATTGTGTTTTTATTCTTTTCAAATTCACTTTTCTCTGGAGAAGAGTTTTGTTCATGTTCAAGATAGGAAGTAGACCACATGACCTCTAAAGTTCCTTTCACATCTAAAACTCTATAACTATATTATTCTAAGCTTTCCATGACTAAATGCATTTTTGTGATTGACATCTCAGCAGGTAATGTTCCCTCTGCATTGAAAACCTCAACATTCCGGATTTTATTGTTTTGATGGGAATGATTGAGAAGATATTCTTTGGAAAAGAAATCAGTTCTGTGTGGGGCTAAAAGGTGCCTTTGAATATCTTGTCAGAGACCCCTCTTAAATATCCTGCTAGACATAAGGCCCTTTCAATCACCTCCCATATCTCCAGTAATATCATTCCAAAGCCTGAAATCCTACCACTCCTACTTTACTTACCTTCTATCTCTGGAATTCTGTCTCTTTCTGTGGTCCCCTGGGATGGAACTTTTCTCACCTACTTGGAATCCCTCTCTAGATGACTCCACACTATTATTTCTTGAGCTGAATTGCCTATGGTCTTAGACTTTTAGAGTTCTCAGTATCATCTTCAGAGAAACAGCATGAGTTGTAGCTCTTAAAGGGCAGACCAAGGAGAGGGGACAGACAGGTAACCATATAGGGAGCAGAGGAGCTGGTGTTGGTTCTCAAAGGACTTTCTCTTCTAGACCCGGTGGAAAACTTTAGAAATGCTCCCCTGAGGCTGGAGAGCTAAATCTGAGTATTCCCAAACGTGAGTAATTGTCATACTAATTGTTTCTTTTTTACCCAGGAACCCTAGGGCCTTTCCCTCTGAGTTTGATTTTTTTTTTTATTAAAAGGGCCATCTCTTGAGTAACTATTTAGCCCATGGGCAGTTAGATGGTACAGTGGATGGAATACCAGTGCAGGAGTCAGGAAGACCTAAGTTCAAATCTCACCTCAGACACTTGACACTCACTAGCTGTGTGACCTTGGGCAAGTCACTTAAACCCAATTGCCTCATCCTGGGCCATCTCCAGTCATCTTGATGAATGTCTGGTCACTAGATTCAGATGACTCTGGAGGAGAAGTGAGGCTGGCAACCTGTAGAGACCTCCTTCACTCAAAACAAAGTCATGCCATCATTTCTCTGATGGCATGGTCTTCTTTAGTAATGAAGGACGAACACACTTAGGCCATTCATTGAATGGGTGTTATCTCACTCAAAGTGAAAATGTGATTAGACCTTAGCCAGAGAGGGCCAGGGTCTCACATTGCATCCTGGGCTATCTCCAGCCTTCCTGATGAATATCAGGCCACTGGACCCAGATGGCTCAGGAGAAGAAAGTGAGGTTGGTGACCTTGCACAGTCTTCCCTCACTCAAATTAAAGTCAACTGCAAGTCACGTTATCATCTTGATGTCAGGGTCTTCTTCGAGAATGAAGGACAAGCACAACAACAATTGTCATAGTATGAAATGAGTTCAGGCTTCTGAGGGAATTCTTGACCAGTAAAGAGCTCTGGCAGAAATGACTTCGAATGTTTTGTTTTATTCAGGATGATAAGTCTATGTTTCCATAAATTACATGCTATGGAACTGAAATAAATAGTGATTCCTCAGATGGGATCTTGGAGCCTCCTGAGGTATAATGGGAACTTCAAAAGTATGTAAGTCCGCAATTATAATAGCTTAAGTTCAATTGAATTGAAATCCTTTGCACTAAGAGAAAAATTTATTATCAGTACTTTGGAGGGGTCATGGGGGAAAAGCACATGCTCACTAACACAACTAAAATCAATCAACAAACATTCATTAGGCACGTGCAATATGCTAGATATTGCACTAGGCTTGGGAAATTCAGAAACAAAAATCTAGAAATAAAACTCTGCTCACTAAAACTCCTATTTCATCAAAGGTAGAACTGGGGGAATCGGGAATTGCATAATATAGAAGGTGACCCTGAATTTGAGCTTTGAATAAAACTGAGGATTCTCAAAGTCAAAGTTGTTATGGTTCCCAGGCCTAGGGATAGGTTATATGAGATACAGAGAGATGAAAAATGGAGAGTCCTGTGTGAAGAAAAGCAAAAATAATGAGTTTGATCTGACAAGAAAATGGGTAATGGAGAGTAATGTACAAGGATTGAAATGTCTATGGAAGGCAGATTGTGCTGGACTTTGAATGTCAGAGGATGTTTTATTTGATCCTAGAGGTAATAGTGGTATGTTAGCGGTCAGCTAGGTGGCCCAGTGGATAGAATACTGGGTGTGAAATCAGGAAGACCTGAGTTTGAATTTGACTTCAGACTTAGCAGCTGTATGACTCTGGGTAAGTCACTTAACTCCTACTTACCTCAGTTCCTCATTTGTAAAGTGGGGACACACTGGAAAAGGAAATGGAAAACCACTCTACTATCTTAGCTAAGAAAAGACCATTGACTCCATGAGGTCAATAAGAGTTTGACACAACTAAAGAACAACAATCATCTATCCAATATTATTCATGCAAAGGAGGAAAAGGTATATCAATCCACTTTCTAATGGATCAATTAATTACCCTTGTGAAATCCTAGACATTTCCTTTCCTGGTCACCACTCTCACCCTAGGAAACCAAAATGCAATGACTGACGTTACTGATTGACTAATTAAGACTGGCTCCATAGGTCTTCACGGATTCTTTAAGGCAGACTAGCAATTAGGGAGAGACAGAGACAAACATTTACATCCTTTTCTGAAACAAGAAATTTTAATTCTTTGATCTCCTTCCTAGAATTTAAAAATGTCCTGGAGTTTCTTCTGCAGTTGATACAGGAGTGGGAAGATCCAAGGGACAATTTACTAACTGATCTTAGATGGGCAGAATGGGTGAGGTTCACAAAAAACAAATGATGATTGGAATTACTTGATACAGTTTTTATTGTTGTGTTTTGGATATTTCCAATCGTTAAGAAGACACTGAGTAGAATCCATCTTGGGTATCTGGGTATAGCATTAAAGAAAAATATGAGAGAAATGGAGAAGATAGGGACTTAAAAGTACAATTTTATTTTTGTTTTGTTGTTTTTAATGTGCATGCCTGTTCTCAGCATGACTTCTATCTATATCTTTGCTTCTCTTCACAAAACCTGGTAGTCTTATTCAATATTTCTTTGGGAAAGGGAACAAAGTACATAAAAGTTTTTGGTGGATTAGAATGAGGGAGTTGGCCCAAGAGAGCCCCAAGCAACAGCCGGCTTTATTTCAGCCTATTGATTTTGTAGATAACAAACCTGATTTCTGTGTAGATGTCAAAAGTGACTGGCACATCAATAAAGTGCAGAGCACTCCCTGAGGGCTCTGACCTCCTGATTTCCAGTCCAGGAAGGGTATTAGTCTCCCTATTAGAATGTAAGAGGTTCATCATCATTTAACCCCTTCCAAAGGCTCAAATGCTTCTAGATTTGAACTCAGATCCTTCTGACTCCAGTACTGGTAATCTATCCACTGTGCCACCCAGCTGATATGACTTGGGATTGCTGGGAATGACAAAACTTTCCACCTGGAATAAATTCTTGCACTCAAACCATCATCTTCCTGTCAAGGAGCAGTTCATTACAATGGCTATAGAAATGGGCAGAGTTCTTAGTGAATCTACAACTTAATGAGGGTGAGACTGATGCTTTGATATAAAAAGGACAGCGAAAGTATCTGGATGGCATTAAGGGGTAGTAAACAGTCTTGGGTAGGCCAGATGCAATAGTGAGAGGGCATGAAGTTGACCAATGAGATGATCTAGATGGGATTAAGGAGTGACAGATATATGCAAGTAATCTGGGGTGGGACAAGAAAAACAGTGAAAGGAATGTCAGGTAAACTAATGAGGTGGTCTAGGGAGACGGTGGGGGGGGAGTGGGGGGGGCTGCCGGTGGCCTTGGGCCAAGGCTCCAGTGATCTGGGCTGCTGATATATATGGGGAAATTCAGGGACTGGGCTGCTTTCAAAGACATGGTCTTTTTCTTTTAGGGGTTCAGGTCCCATTACCCCACTACAGGTGCACCTATTTTCTAAGTATCTCTTGACTCCTGTGTCTGTATTTAATAGTTTCTGCTCATCCTGGTCTATTCATGAATGTTACTTGAAAGTGATCTATTCCATTAAAAATCATTTTCCCCATAGGTAGAATTATACCCTTTCGCTGGGTAAGTTATATTTTATTATAAGGTTTTTTATTTAGCTTTTAAAAATATGGTAATACAAGATCTATCCTTTCAAAGTAGTTACTGCCAAATATTGTGTGTTTCTAACCACAGAAATTATATTTTCTTGGATCTTGGATATTTTCTTTCTAGATACTTTCAGTTCTTTTTCTTCTTTATTTGACTTATAAGTTCTGTATTATGGCTATCACTTTCCTGGGAGCTTTTGATTTGTGGCTTCCCTCAGGAAGTGAACAAAGGATTCTTTTAATTTTTCTTTCGTCTACATTTTCTAATATACAAAGGATTCTTTTAATTTTTCTTTTGCCTACATCTTCTAACATACTTATAGTTTTATTTTTTGATTTCCTGAAATATGGTGCTTAAGTTTAAAATTTAATTGTGGATTTCAGGGGAGCCTAATGATTTTTAAACTATCTCTTCTCAACCTATTTGACAGAAGTTAATGTGGAAAGGAAATAGACTTGTTCTGATTGATCCCAGAGAACCTAATTAAGAGCAGTGGGTGAAGAAACACAGATTTAGGGGCTGCATCAAGAAAAACTTTCTTAATCATTAAAATTCTCAAAATATAATAAGCTTTAGTTGGAAACTGTGGGTTTCCCTCATTGACAGCCTTCACGTCAGACTGCTAGAGATAGTTCGGAAGGAATTTTAGGTCAAGTGTAGATGCTAGACTCCAGAGTTTCCAAGATTCCTTACAACTCTAAGGTCCTATAATTCCTTGTGATTGCTGACCAATAAGCTATGAAAAGTCATGGCATAATGGAAAGGCACTTTTCCAAAATTAGAATAAATTAAATTGATCAAGATCTAAACTGACATTAATTTTTGAAAAAAAATCCTATAAGATATTATTAAAGAGATGCTTTGTAAGTGTTTGGCGGGAAAGTAAAGGTTGCTAGGACTGCTTTTTTTCTAAATCAAGGGTAAGTATTCTCATTTTCACCATATTCTTACCTCATTTACTTTTTTCTATGATGATGGTGATATTTAGACTTAGAGAACACTTTAAGATTTGACAAGCATTTTGAATATCTTATGAGGTAGGTATTGTTATTTATTTCCATTTTTTTCCAGTTGAAGGAAGTGAGATTAAATTGATTTATTCAAACTCCCAGAATAAACATCAGAATTGTAATCAGAATCCAATTCTCCTGGCTCCAATATTGCTACTCCAGGTCAGATGAATGTTAAAGAAAGTGATTTTTGAGGTTCCATTTAATTCTTCCTCTAAGATTCCCCTCTTTGGGTTTGAGATATCTAAAAATTAAGACCCCTTTGCTCTAGTCTCTGGTAACCTGCACCACAAAGTCAGATATGGTTGAAAAAAGAGATCGTCAAAAGGGGATTGATAAGTGGACAGAGAAGAGGATGCTTAGACTGGGGCAGGGAGAGAACAGATATAGAGGGGTTGAGACCCAATAAGGAGTTTCATGTCCCCATCTACATAATTCCTTTGTGACACTCTTGGTTATCTTTCTTTTTCTCTAGACTTTTTTCCCCCAACTCCCATCCCTTTCCTAATCCCATTTCTGTTCTATTCCATGTTAATTTAGAATCTAACTCAGGTGTTCAATTATATGAAGTCAATATAAGTGTTCTTGCCCCAATTTACAGATCATAGGATAACACATTTAATCAAGAAGAGACCATAAAAAATACCTCATTTTACAAAAGAGTTTAGAGAGATTAACTCACTAGTCAGCCACATAGATAGAAAGCATTCAAATTCATGACTTCTGACTCCGAATCACATGCTTTTCCCTCCTTGCCCAAATATATCAACTTTTTGGTGACCTCTTTGTCAAGAGTTTGCATCCCTATGACTCTGGCTTTGGAATATCTTTTTATCTTTCTATCTTCTCAGCCGTGACCTTTGCTAATATTCTTATATTTTCACTTTTTATTTCCTAGGGATGTGATTCTGCTATTCTCACTTTGAGCAGTTCTGGGATTCTTAGATCTTATCATGACTCTCTAGGTCTATCATACTTTGTTGTAGCATTTTGTTATCTTCATGGTGTCTTCACCCTTTAAAACTCAAATTTCATTTCTTCCTCTTAACATCCTAAACTGTCAGCAGTAAGAGATGTTGGTGATTATTTATTACACACACCTTACCTTACCAATTAGAATATGAGGTCCAAAGTAGGGACATGATGTGACATAGTCATGAGTTAATCGGTTGCAGAGGTGGGCAATGCACATAGATACATTTATTGTAACCACAGCTGAATCCTCAGAAATAAGGAGGACCTTGCTCAACTCCTTTGTGGAATCTTTAACCTTTCCTCTTCTTAATTGTGGGTATAAAACAAAGTTCTGCCCTAGGATTTCTTCTTTTTTCATGACATTCTCATTTGATAATTCATCCTATCAGCTGGTCCTATGAGTTCCTATGAATTCCATTATCATCTTCATCATCAGACCAGAGAATGATTTCCACCTAGCCAGACATTCCAGACATCTTGCCTTTTGTCCTTACACTTCTGCATTCTCCTTCATTTGGATCAGCACTGTTAGTTCAGAAACAAACAAAAATGGCCCAAATCTCTGAGGGTTGTTACTGTCCTCAGCTTTAAAGTTCCAGGACAAAAACGTGACAGAAAAGGAAAATGACAAGTGTTGAAAGGGTTGTGAAAAAATTGGAACATTAATACACTATAGGTGGAGTTGTGGACTAGTGCAACCATATTTAAGAACAATTTGAAAGTAGATCCAAAGGATAATATGACTGTGAATACCCTTTGATCCAATAATATCACTACTAGGTCTGTATTCCAACAAAATAAAATCAAAGGGGGACTTATACTTAAGACATATTTATAACAGCTCTTTTTCTTGTGGCAAGGAATTGGAAATTGAGGGGATGCCCATCAATTAGGTATACTACTGAGGCAAGGTATTATCTTGTCATTCAAAATAGGCTTTTGTTGTTCGGTGGGTTTCAGTACTGTCTAATGCTTTATGACACCCTTTGGGGTTTTCTTGGCAAAGGTACTGGAGTGGTTTACCATTTCCTTCTACAGCTTATTTTATAAATGAGGAAACTGAGACAAACAGGGTGAAGTGACTTGCCTGGGGTCACACAGCTACTAAGTACCTGAAGTCAGATTGGAACTCGTCTTCCTGACACCAGACCCAGCACTTTATCTGCTGCTCTATCTAGTTGCCCATGCCTACTTTGTGCCAGTTACTGTGCTAAATACTGAGGATGCAAAGAAAGGTAAAAGAAAGTCCATTCCTTCTCTTGGAGAGCTCACAGTCTAATGAGGTAGAAAACATGTCCAAGAAATGTGTACAAATAAGCTATGCACTAGATAGAAAGGAAATAAGAGAGAGAAGACACTGGAATTAAGAGAGTTTGGGAAAATGCTTCATGTACATGGTAGAGTTTTAGTTGGGACTCAAAGGAAGCCCAGGATCACAGGAAGCAGAAATGATGAAAAGCATTCCAGGTATGGAGGTCAACCAGAGAAAATGCCGAGAGACATGAGTTGTGTTGTTCTGGGAACAACATAGAGGCTTTTCTGACTGCTTGTCACAAGCCCTCACCCACCAATTCCTGAACTTCTGAAGAAACAGAACTTTTTTTCTCTTTTGCTTGTCATCAGAGTATACCTTGTCTTCTCTTTTGACAGGGAGAAGACTTTCCCACTAAATTACAATTTCTGTATTATCCTTCAGTATCCATCAGTTCCTTACACAAAATGCAAAATCAAGGAAAGTGTCTTAATTGAAATTGTTCAATCGCTTTTGCTTTGTTGTGACAATACACCAACAAAAACATTATGCATTAGAGGTGATAGAATACAAGTGGTTTGGGGATCATGTCTTTAATTATTACAGCTGTATTAAACTTGTCAGCAATTTGGCTCCTGAACTCCTTATAAGGGCTGAATATTTTGCCTCTGATCCATGTAGCATCTGTGGATAGACATATATATGTATGTATACACATGCACATATACAAGTCTGAGGCCTGATCTGATCTCTGGAAGATGAATCTCTCTGATTCAGGACTGGCACTCTATTCACCGTTCCACCTAGCTGCCTGTATATGTGTGTGTGTGTATATATATGTGTGTGTGTGTACACACATGTATATATACACATATATGTACACATATGTATGTACATATATATGTATATATATATATATATACGTGTGTGTGTGTATATATATATATATATATATATATATATATATATATATATATATATATATATATATATATAATATTTGCTCCTAGTACCAGGGAATTAGGAGAACAGGGAGTTTCTTTTTTTAGATATTTTTAAAAATTCAATTTAATTTTTTAAAAGTATTCTATTCATTTTCAGTTTTCTACAATCACTTCCATATATCTTAGATATTTTCCCCATCCCACTTTCCACCTTACTTCCCCTTTCTCCCCCAAAATCTCATGCAATCTTATATAGGTGCTACACATACATTCTAATTAAATGCATTTTCACCATTGCCATGTTGCACAGAAGAATTAAAATGAATGGGAGAAATCATAAAACAAAACAAAACATAACACAAGAGAAAATGTTCTACTCCATTCTGTTTTTCAATTCCATAGCCCTTTCTCCGGAGGTGGAAGGCATTTTGGGGCAAGAGTCCATTGGGAATTTTTTAGGTCCTTGCATTGATGTGAAGGACTAAATCTACCAGAAAAATTCCTCTCACACTGAGGTTGTTACTGTGTACAAATTCTCCTGTTTCTGCTCCTTTCACTCTGCATCAGTTCATAGGTCTCTCTGAAGTCTTCCTATTCATCATTTCTTATAGCACAATAGTATTCCTTTACATTCATATACCACAACTTGTTCAGCCATTCCCCAATTGATAGATACTCCCTCAATTTCCAGTTCTTGGTCATCACAAAGAGTGCTGCTATAAATATTTTTGTACATGTGGGACCCGTTCCCATTTTAATGAACTCTGTGGGATACAGTCATAGAAGCAATATTACTGGGTGAAAGAGTTTTCACATGTTTTGCAACCCTTTGGGCATAGTTCCAAATTGCTCTCCAGAACGGTTGGATCAGATCAGAGCTCCACCAACAATGAATTAGTGTTCCAACTCTCCCACGTCTTCTCCAACATTTATCATCTTCCTGTTTTGTCATGTTAGCCAACAAGATAGGTGTGATGTAGTACCTCGGAACTGTTTTGTTTTGTGTCTCTCTAACCAATAGTGATTTAAAGCATTTTTTCATATGACTATAGATAGCTTTAATTTCTTCTTCTGAAAACTACCTGTTCATATCCTTTGATGTTTATCAATTGGGGAATGAGTTGCATTCTTGTACATTTGACTCAGTTCCCTTGTTGTTGTGTTCATCCTTCATTACCAAAGAAGACCATACCATCAGAGAAATGATGACATGACTTGCACTTGACTTTGTTTTGTGTGAGGGAGGGCTATACGAGGTCTGCAGTCTCACTTCTCCTCCAGGGACATCTGACTCCAGTGACCAGATATTCATCAATATGAATTGAGATGGCCCAGGATGCATTGGGAGACCTTGACTCCTTGAGCAAAGGACTATGGAGGTACTCAATTAGGGTAAAGTATAGCTCATTCAACCAATAGGCCTGTTTAGGAAGTAGTCAGTGGATGGTCCCTTTAAAGAAGCAAAGAAAAATAACTACAACAGGTTGGGAGGGAAACAGCAACAGCGACTAATGATAATCACTCTTAGGCCAGGATGATCCAGAAGATAGCCCTTAAATGGAACTCGGGAAACGGCCTTGGTTTGGCCAATCTATTGCCTTCAGAGTGTAGTAGGTT
>CM053771.1:72638044-72673409 GCA_028658325.1 Potorous gilbertii | reverse complement strand
GGAAGGGAAGGGAAGGGAAGGGAAGGGAAGGGAAGGGAAGGGAAGGGAAGGGAAGGGAAGGGAAGGGAAGGGAAGGGAAGGGAAGGGAGGGGAGAGATCTAGCCAGTAACCACAAGTTAACTGGGCATCAATACATTTTACAAATGAGGCCTTTGTTAGAGATACGAGTTGCAAAATTTCTTCCCAGTTTTCTGCTTCCCTCCTAATCTTAGTTCCTTGGGTTTGTTTGTGCAAAACCTTTTCAATGTAATGTAATCAAAATTATCCATTTTGTACTTCACAATGTTCTCTATCTCTTGGTCATAAATTTCTCCATTTTTCATAAAACCGAGAAATACACTCTTCCTTGTTCCCTTAATTTATTTATAGTATCAGTCTTTATACCTAGATCATGTATCCATTTGGACTTCATTCTTGTGTATGCTGTCAGGCATTGGTCTATGAACAGTTTCTGCCACACTGTTATCTAGTTTTCCCAGAAATATTTGTCACATACTGAGTTCTTATCCCAGAAGCTGGAGTCCTTGGATTTATCAAACAGCAGATTGCTATATTCTTTGACCACTGTGTCTTGAGTACCTAACCTATTCCATTGCTCTACCCCTCTATTTTTTAGCCAGTACCAAGTGTTTTTGATGATTGCTGCTTTATAACAGATTTTGAGATCTGGGAGGGCTAGGCCACCTTCCCTAGCATTTCTTTTTGTTAGTTCCCTTGATATTCTGGACCCTCTGTTCTTCCAGATGAATTTGGATACTATTTTTTCTAGCTGTAGAAAATTATTACATGGTAGTTTGATTGGTATAGCACTGAAAAGGTTAATTAATTTAGATAGGTTTTTCATTTTTATTAAGCTTGGCCTACCCATGAGCAACTGATATTTTTCCACTTAATTAGGTCTGAGTTAATTTGTGTGAAAAGCGTTTTGTAATTGTGTTCATATAGTCCCTAGGTTTGTTTTGGCAGGTAGACTCCCAGATATTTTATAGTGTCTACTGTAGCTTTAAATAAGATTTCTTTTTCTATCTCTTGCTGTTGCACTTTGTTAGTAACATATAGAAATGCAAATGACTTACATTGATTTATTTTGCAACATGCACATTTGTCAAACTTATTTTTTCAAGTAGTTTTTTTACTTGATTCTCTGGCTTTTTTTAGCTTTTATTTCGTATTTTATTTTTTCCATTTACATGTAAAAACAATTTTTAACATTTGTTTTTAAAACTTTTGAGCTCCAAATTTCCTTCCTTCCTCCCTCCCAACCCCTCCATAAAGAAGGCAAACAATCCAATACAAGTTACACATGTGTAGTCATGCAAAATGCTTCCATAATAGCCATGAAAACAGACAAAAAAACCTCAAGAAATGTTAGATGCACAAAAGAATGCTTTTAATCTGTATTCAGATACCATCACTTCTTTCTCTGGAGATGGATGGCATTTTTCATGACAAGTCCTTCAAGTTATCTTGGATTATCTCACAAATTATCTTGGATTATTGTATTGCTGAGAATACCTAAGTCAGTCACAGCTCATCCGTTTAAAATATTGCTGATATTTTGCACACAGTACATTTCACTTCACATCTTCCCATGGTAGTTTTTCCATGTTTTTCTGAGAGCATCCTGCTCATCATTTCTTTAAGTATAATAATTCCATCATAATCACATACTACAATTTGTTCAGCCATTCTTCCATTGATGGGCATCCTCACAATTTCTAATTCTTTGACCCTAGAAAAGAACTGCTATAAATACGTCTAACATATATGCTGTTTTCTTTTTTTATCTCTTTTGACATACAGGCCTAGTAGTGTTATGGCTTGGTGAAATGGAATGCATGCTTTTATAGCTCTATGGACATAGTTCCAAATTGCTCTACCCAATGGTTGAATCAGCTCACAACTCCACCAACTATGTGTTAATGTCTCATTTTTCCCACATCCCCTCAAACATTTGTGCTTTATCTTTTCTGTCCTATTAGTCAATTAATATGTATGAGATAGTACCACAGAATTGTTTCAATTTGCATTTCTCCAATCAGTACTGAGTTAGAATATTTTTTTCATAAGGCTATAGACAACTTTGATTACTTCATAAGAAAACTGATCATATCTTTTGATAATTTATCAATTCGGAAATGGCTCTTATTTTTTAAATTTGATTCAACTCTCCATATATTTGAGAAATGACACCTTTACTAGAGAAACCAGCTTTAATTTTTCTTTCACAGTGACTACTGCTAACTGTATTTTCCTCCGTCCTATTCTCTCCCCCAGCACCCCATTTATTCTATTCTCTCTCTCTCAGAGAAAAGTTTTGACATTGCCTTTGAGTGACATGGGCTTCATTCCACTGATGAGGGAACCACATTATAGAAAAAGACTCTTCAAATCTTCAGATACAATGACATAGGGACTGTCTGTTGTAGGATTCATGATGATACTTGCTGCATAGAAAACAGTGGAAAGTTGACATTTCTGAAAAGCATGAAAAACTTTTCTTCTGAAGGACATTAATAACTTCTTCCTTCCCAGGGCTTGTTGGATGCAGAGAGCAAGAGCAGCCCTGTCTACATTTCCTCCTTAATTCCTTTGGAGATTAATGTTCTCTTTCCAAATCAGATGTCTAGGAACAACAAATTTGTATTCTTTTTACAAACAACCTCCAAAGACAGCACTGATAAAATTACTACAGGTCTCTACCAGGAATCTGCTCCAGGATGCTCAAATTAAATTAGAATTTATTCAACCCTTGGCTTCTGGAAAAATTCAATGTCCTTGAAATATCTGTGTAATGAAACAGCAGATTGCATTACAGTGTACATGGATAGAAAGGCTTGTGAGAAGATAAATAAGAATAAAGAATTAAGCTTTTCTTTCAGGTTCCCTCAGATCATTAGGTCCCCTTGGCCACTGACTTGTTCTAACACATTGAATCCACAAGCTCAGCATTTCTTCCCTGGATTCTAATGTGCATTCTTAGAGTGTGGCTCACTTTCTCTCCCAGTGACTTTGAATGGTTCAAGGAAGCCAACAGAGCCAGCTATAACCAGTTCATACTCTCTAATTCATTTAAAAAAGTTTTTGGATTCAGTCTAGGAAAACAGAGTTCAAAATGGTCAGTTTTTCCTCACACTCTTACATTGACAAGAAGACTCTGCTCTGCAGGAATTTATATTTAACTGAGAGTAGTAATGTTAAACAAGGTTGGAATGGGAAATAGATAAGGAAAACATTATTTTCTTATTGGGGAGCTTTTATTTCTTCCCAGAAGTAGTAGGTCATGAAGAGTTATTGAGCATAGTCCAGTGAGGGCTAGATCTTTGGGTCTTAAGACTGTAAATAGATTGTCAATTCAATAAATTCAATTCAATCAACTTTTATAAATCACACTATTTTCCAGGCATTATGCTAACAGCTGTGCATACAAAGAGATAAAAGACAGTTTGCCCTGAAGAAGCTTATAATCTAAAGCTTGTTCATTCAGCATACTGAATCAATTTCGTCTAGATTTGTTGAATTCAGTTCATTGAGAGCAAATAGGTAGCCATTATCATCTCCTCAATCCTGAAAGCGCAGTAACTGATTGTTTAACAGTATTTTTTCAAGTAACAAGTTGATTAAAAAATGTAAATCTGTCCCACATCTTAAGCAAATAGAAAAAAAAAAGAAATTGCTTGATGTATATCTACACAGATTGCAAAACAAATTCTTACCAGTCATGTTTGAAAATGTCGGCCTCTGAATTTTAAGGTCAGCTCTTAGGTGAGAGAAGGGGGCATTTAATTTTCCTTCTTTTGTATTCTTAGTTATCCTTGTGGTTTATCATGCTTTGATCAGAATTTTAAAGTTTTTGAAAGTAAGTAATTTTACAGAAATTTACAGAATTTTAAAGTTTTTGAAAGTAGCTAAACGCCTAATAAATATTTCTTTATTAACTGATTGATAGTCACTGCTTTTGTGCAGAGGATTGAGGCTTTCTTAACAATACAAGAAATTTAATAAGCTTTCTGACTGCTAGGAAAAACTGACCACTCATTTTGAGCTTGTGTTCAAATAAAATGCCAAGATCCTTTACAAGTAAACCATTACCTAATCCCAGATTTTCCACCCTTTACTGGTTTGTTTTTTTTAACTAAAAGAATAAGGTCTTTTATGTATAGTTATGGAGTGAGGTACACAAATATTTCACATGTACATAAACACCTCTGAAAAATATGTGTGGTCTACCCAAGTTTGTTATAAATTTTGCTAATATGCAAGATATATACGTGGCAAATAATTTACAGTTAATAATAAAAACTATAATACCCTTTTAAATATTTCAGTAAATCCATTCTTGCAGGACACTTTCCTTGATTTTTGCTATCTCTTCTATATGTAGCTCATGCATGGTTGCAATGCAACCATAACTGGACAAATGGATGTGCATCTCAATTCATGAATTCCATTCCCAATAAACTTCTTATCATTAAATCTGATATGTGATCTAATGTTAAACTATTTCTCACCCTCTTGCAAATGATAGTTCTTAAAGTAAAATCTTTTTCAGCTTCAGCACTCCTGATTACAACAGAGCTACCTTTATAACTTTGAAGATAATTTTAGGAATTGGAACAGTGTTTGATTCTGTGTTGTTTTCTAAAAATCCTGAAAAATTGTTCATATCAATTTCATATTTTAAAATTTCACTTAAATGATAAAATTTTTTTCATCAACTATCCCATGATAAAGTTAGTTCTTCATTTTCCAAAGTAGATGGTTCTAATTAATCAAAATAAGTAAAAAATTTTTCATTGTTTCTGTCTGATTCTAGACATGTTCACATATTGAATTACATTTTTATGAATATTTCCTTAAAAAGTATTAATTGTATTATTTTTATTAATGGAACATCTTTAAACTTATGACAATCATATTTTTGACTTGAGATTTATGCTTTTATTCTAGTGAATTTGTGCTCAAGTTCCCCCATTATCAAGGTATTAATTAAGGCACAGAGTGACATACCAACAATCCTTTGCAGTGACCAAGAGCTAGAAACTCACACCAGCTTTGATTTAGATCGTGAACCATTTGGTGGTTTATGGAACTTCAAGAGACATTCCTGTATTCTAGGACTATCCTGACTGTGGGTTAAGGGACTCTCGGATACATCCTGTTTTGTGGTTTTGGGAGACAACTTTATCTCCAGAGACTCCTCCAACTTTGGTTATGGGGTTCTTGGAATATCCCATTTTTGGAGACATTTTTTATTAGCTTTGAACTATGGACTGCTCATCACCAAGAATGCTTTCTGAATTGTGTATCAAAGAGCCACAGCTCTGACATTAGAATTCCTTATTATCCCCAACCTTAGGGGTTAGGGCTCACTGATTCATTCCTTTCTAAGCTCATTTGTCCCCTTAAATTCCTTACCTTCCTTTGTTTAAAAGGTAGATAAACTCTCCCTATCCTTTGTTCTTTTCAGCACAGGCTAGACAGTACCAATGTATATGTTTTTTTTCTTCCCTGCTTAATAAAAAATCTTTAATTTCATTGGCATCATCTTCCTTTTTCCCCCCTTTAAGGAAAAGGAGAATGTAGTTCTCTATATTTAGCTTTTGCATTCTTGGGCATCTTCCCCTTTGGGGAAAAGAGAGAACTAAATTCCCTCAAGAGAATGTCTGCCTCAATTTACACCTTCCTGTTTCAGTCTTCAAATTGTCCAAAGTTCACTTACTGTCTTTGATGAATGTTTGTGCTTTCTGAATGTTAATTGATAAAGATTCCAATGTAGTTGAAAATAGTGAAAATTCTTCAGGAATGTCAATCATCAAACAAGACATTGAAGGAATTAATGTTTTCTGACCTCTTTGTCAAATTAGAATGAGAACTGGAAAAATGCATATAAAATACTGGATATGTGTGCCATATTGCAGTAGTAACTCATAAACTACATGCCTTCCCTCTCTTTCCTCATAGTTGAACAATTTTAAGCCTTTAAATTTTATGTTCTTTAGCTACATTTTCTAGCTTGATTTGCTTTTTGTTAGATTGATGATAAATAGAATATGTTTTATCCCAAAATGATGTATTTTAAAATGAATAACTCATTTTATTTCAGATAATCAATCTTCAAATAATAATTGCACTTGATGACAAAAGACAATTATAGGAAAATTTTCTGAAAAACTTTGTAGCTACTCCAGACTTTCTCCAAAGTCACATGAGCATTATCACAACAAAATTCAATTAATTCAAACTTCAGAGATTCATTATTAGAGCCAAAATTTTTGAAAAACTCCCTTCACACAGTCCTTCTACTTCTCCAGCCACTTCTAAAGTGTTTTGCAGTCTGGAGAGTTTCTCTCTAGTAAGTTATCAAAGATCTCTTAATTGCTTCAAATGGCCCCTTCGGCAGTTTTTTGATCTGTATACTCTTTTCTCCATTAACTGTACATTCCACAAGGGAAGGGAATTTTGTCTTTATATCCTAAGCACTTACCACAAGGCCTGGAGTCTAAAACTGCAATGGGCTCCCTTAGGAGATAGGGTGGTCACCATTACTGGATATCTTCCAATAAAATCTGGATGATTGCATGTAGAGGTCACTGCTTTTCTAGCATAGTTTAGATCCCTGAGTTCATTACCTCAGGGTATTTGATTTGTTAACACAGAGTTTGTTCTCTGGGTCTTCTGCTATGAGACAGTCACATGGACATTTATGAACACAACCTCTTTCATAGCGAGAGTTTCTAATAAAAATAGCCAACATTTATATCGTACTTACTATGCGTCAGATGCTGTGTGCTAAGTATCTTACCGTTATCTCATGTGATTCTCCAAAAACTCCTCTTGTTGTTCCCATTTTACAGATAAGTGAGTTGAAACAAACAGGGGTTAAATGACTCACCCAGGGTCACACAGCTACTCAGTATCTGAATTAAGATGTTCCTGACTCAAGGCCTGAAATTCTCCCTACTATTCCACCTACCTATGTAAATTTGGCCAGCTATAGCAATAGACAGACATGCATTGGATATAACTTTATCAAGGAAGGTTAGGTAAGCCAAGAGCTTTAAGTCCAAGGTTCAGACTAGGGAAATAGTTGCTTTTAAAGGTATTTTAAAAAAAGGAAACTTTTCCTGAGGGAGGTGTGGAGAGAATGTATATGTGTGGGGTGGGGAGTGACATGTGGCAGTGTAGAATGGCATGGGCAATTCTTTAACTTCTGTTCTGTCTTCTGGTTTCCTGAGTCAGGTAGGAAGGATTTCAAGGGTAGGAAGGCAATGGCATTCTTGGAGAACTGTGCAATTAAGGGATATAGACACATGCCTTAATTTGGCAGAAGACTTTTGAAGGAGGAGCTTCCCTGTCAGAGGGGATGCACCAATGCAAATTAACTATCAATAATTAGTAAATCAAAGACTCTATCATGCTAGGTGAGAGGCAATGAGAGAGCAGAAAGAGAACAAGAGTCAGAAATCCTGGGACTGAAGGGAGACTGCATTTATTATCTATTTAACCCTGGAAAATCCATCTCTTCTCTCTCAGATCTGTTCACTTTCCTGGTACATCAGGTAGGGACAACAATACCTGCCCTGCCCATCATCCAGGGTGACTGCGAGAATGACATCAGATAATGGCTATGCTCTGTCAATCATGAAGTACAAGACAGCTGTGAATGTGCCTCACTATGTCAGTACAATGATTGGATGATGAAACCAGTAGTCAGATTATTAGGGAGAAGAGCTGACTGAGGACTTTTCCATGCAGCCCTTATGGACAATGCTAGGGCTACAGGAGAGAGAATTCATACTGTCACTCATATTCCTGAGGCCCTTATATCTGATCAAACCGAATCGCCTTTCAGCCTAATGGATAAGTGGTAGTCTAACTCCTACTTGAAGACTTCAGAAGTAGAGGAAGATGCAGAGAAGCATATTTAGGATTCATGTACAGGAACTAATTAGTTGTTATTAAGTCATTTCCGACTCTTTGTGACCCCATTTTAGTGTTTTCTTGGCAAAGAAACTGGCATGGTTTGCCATATCCTTCTCCTGCTCCCTTTATAGATGAAGAAACAGAGGCAAACAAGGTTAAGTGACTTGCCCAGAAAGTGTCTGAGGACAGATTTGAACTCACAAAGAGGAGTTTTCCTGACTCCAGGACTCAGTACTCTGTCCACTGCTCTGCCTCTCTGCTCTAATATTTTACAGTTATCCCAACTTGGAATGGAATCTCCTGGAAAGTAGAAGAGTTCTTCTGCATTTAAAGTCATAAAATTACAGAAGAGACTTCCGTGGTCATGTACTTCAATCTATACCTGAAAGGAATTCTCATTATAATATGAGAAGTGGTTGCCCCACCTTTGCTTGTAGGCCCTCAGGAGGGAAGACTCCCCTACCTTTCATGACATCCCAGTCCATATCTGTGCAGTTCTAATGGTTGTGAAGTTTTCCCTGGTATCCAGCCTAAATTTGTCTAATTTCTCTTCTACTTGATAGCCCTGCAAATCCCTGAAGACAGCTAGTATAGCCACCTCCCACCTCTTCTATTTCGGAATAAGCATCCTAAATTCTTTCAACTGATATTCTAGATTCTAGATTCAAGGACATCCATCATCTCGGCTGCCTTCCTCTAGATACTTTCCAGCCTGACAATCAACAAGCATTAATGAAATGCCTAATCTGCGCCATTCACTGTGCTTGGTGGGAAGGATATAATGCAAAGAATAAAACAATCCTTATTTTCATTATCTTTACATTCTATTTGGGAGGAAACTTTTCACTGTTTTTTTAAACTGTAGCACTTAGAACTGAACACAGTGTTGCACAAGATGTTTGATTAGGTCAATGTACAGGGGGATTATCATCTCCCTATTCTTGGAAGATGTACTTCTCATTGTAGACCAAGATTGGCTTAGCTTTGTAATGGTCATATCATGGTGATGATTCTTATCAAGCCTGCAGTAGGTCCATTAGCAGTCTCATAATAGTAGTAGTCTGACCCTTCCAAGCTTTAGGACTACAGGAAAATTACTTTATGACTCTGAGCCTCAGTTCAATATTCTGTTGTGTAATGATACCAGACATAGTACTTGCCTGACAGGGTTATTATGAGGCTCACATGGAATTGTATATATGTGTGTGTGTGTGTGTGTGTGTGTGTGTATAGTAGTCTTCACAAACATAAAAAGTGATATAGAGATGGAGAGTATATGTAAACATATCTCCAGCATTTAGTGATATGTATAGTGATATAGATAATATCTATATCTATACATATTGCACTTACAGATATATGTGTGTATATGTATATACATATACATATATCAGTTTTAATGTTCACAAAGTGATTCATGTACATTGTCTCATGAATCTTCTGAATATACACATACATACACTAGGCGTTGTTGCAGCTCCTAATATTTATTAGGGATGTTGTGAGAGAGTTCTCAAGCAGGTAGGGCTTGAGTGCCGTGGCTTCTGAGATGCCTGGACACTCTGAAATTTTGTGGTTCTACCCTCTGGAATCAGCGGCAGAAGTGGGACTAGAATTCAGGTCTTCCAACTTCAAGCCCAGTACTTAGTCTATTGCACCTTAGAAAGTAAGGAAAAAAACAAACAAACAAACACTAACTCGGAGACAACTTAGGTTTCTGATTCCAGGCAAGATGATGAAAGAAGAGAAGCCAGGACGTGATGACTTAGGGAAGCTTGCAGTGTGTCCTGGGGAAATGTCAAGGGAGAAGATAAAGAATAATTGGGAAAAATAAATACTATTAAGTGGAAAAAAAGAAGGGAAAGAGATTTGAACTTTGTATTTAGGCTGAGACCTGGGGAAGATGGCATTCATGCTTTGTGACCCTAGCCTCCTTTTCCTCCTCTTATCTTATGCTATCTGTGTTAAACAGGATTAAAGAGAGAAAAAGGTTACGATCTCCAGGGGCACCATGAATTTTCAGAAAAAATCAGAGACTAGATTCTGCCAAACTTATTTTTCTCCTTTTCTGAAACATACATAGAAACACACAGACAAACCCACAGAAGCAGACACAGACACAGACACACACATACACACACACACAGCAGGGTAGCCAAAATAGTCTCTTTAAGCCATGACAGATACCCAGGAGACAACAGAGTTCAGATGCCTGCTTATCTGGGAGTTGAGCACTCCCAGAAAGCTAAGGCACTTTGCTAATTGCAAGTCCGAGAGGCCCCGTGAGATGGCTATGGGAGGCATCTGGTCACTATAATTGTTTCTTTGCCTAGTATTCTGACAAGTTAGGGTCCTGGGCAGACACAGAGTTGCATGATCAGCAATGTCCTCACCACTTTCCAAGGATATTCCTCCATGCCCAAGCTCTTACCTTCTCTTACTGCTTGCTGGCACTCTGGGGTCAAGTGAGTCTGGGCCAGGGATATACATCTACAGCATCACCAGGCAAGACAGCTCACATAGGGAGGGGGCCCCTTGCAACAAGAATGATACAGGTTACAGGGCAAGGGAAAATGTCTTCACCATTAGCATGGGGTATGGATCATTTAAAATTTCTATGAAATTTCTATGAAATGTTTAGGGACAGAAAAGACCCCTTGGTCTGTATGGGCCTAGAGATATGGGGTTAGGAAAGATGTTTTCCACTGTTGACGGTTCATTTTTGAGAAGATGCAAAATTATGCTATGTAATTTGTTCAAACAGCAGAACTGGGTACAGGATGTCTTATAGTGAATATTTGGGAATAATTTCTGCCCCATATAGAGATACTTCCTATGATTAATAGATTCCTCATTACCTTTTAGATGCTTGAATGATAAAGATGATAACCTCAAAATCAGATGACTCAACAGAGAAAGACGTATGATATGTCTGACTTAGGGACCACAAATGCTTATGATGATTATATTATTAGGATGGTGCTTAAATGATTAGAGAAAGAAGGGGTAATAGCCACATCTGGGCACAAAGCAAGGTAAACTGTCATTTGGGGGATTCTTCAAGGCTGCACCTAATGTCAATAGCTTTATGTTGAGGGAGAGTTACCTACGAAAGCACACAAGTAGATATAACTTCATTCCACCCCTGTAGATTTCCATAGTTGTTATTTATTCCAGAAAGGTCCTTTGAGTATATGGAGAGACCCTAATTGCACATTGCTCAAGCTAGGTTTTGGAAGTGGAGATGGCATGAGAATCTCAACTTTAATTCCTCATTGCAGAAAGTCGAAGAAGATTTTGGTACAAATGTGTGGTTCATGGATGTGGGACTTAACCAGGAATTCCTCGTAGCCTTTGGTGTAGATAAGAGTCAGCTTGACAGAGTAAGATGAACATTTGACTTTAAATCAAAGCACTTAGAGCCAAGTCCCTGCTATTCAGTATCATCTTTGTGTGAATCTGAGAAAGTCATGTAATTCTCTGGGCTTGAGCATCTCCTTGTGCAAAATGAGAAATATAGACCAAATGACTTTCAAGGTCCATTCTAACTTAAATCTAGAATTCTACTAACTGAAGATATTTAGTCTGGAAAAGAGATTATGGTGAATGCCCTAGCCATCTTCCAATCCCTAAACACTATCATGGGCTAGAAGGAATAGATCTTTTTTGTTTTGCCCCAGAAGGTAGAATTAGATATACATGTCATAAAGACAAACTTTTCTGAACATCAAAATTTTCAAAGTGCAATTGATAATTCTAGGAAGTAATAAAAACAATAACTCTCTCCTCCGGCATATACTATCTTGTGACCTTGGACTAGTAACTTGCCTCATTAGTTTTCTGGAATACACTCAGACTGTAAATTTCAGGGAAAGTCAAACCTACATTGACAATAAGAGCCCCCTATCCTAATGATATCACAGGTTTAGTCCCTAATCACTATTTCTATCCTAAAACTCCCATTTTAAAGTTCACAAAGTACTTTCCCCACTATAATTCTGTGAACCATGTGCTTTAAATATTATCAGTCCCATTTTATAGCTGAGGAAACTTACATTCAATGATTTTATACTTCTCTCATAAATCCTCCTTCATTAGAGGTCTTCAAGGGAATATTGTATGACTAGTTGTTAGGAATGTCAAAATCCTTTTGATGTTCTGGTGAGACTGGATGGTCTTTGAACTTCCTTCTGTCTATGGAATTCCCTGAGGCTCTGAGTTGCCATTTGGTCACGGACACCCTTTGGTTTGGAATTGAGTTCAGAATGAAGAGAATTTTTGGAGGGCTCCTGGAAAGGGATACATCATTTGGTGGAGAAACAGCAAGTATTTTGAAGTCTATTCCAAGTTCTATGCTATCATAATATTCAAATTAGACAGAGGGAAGTAATGACAGATTTTAAAGATGTTTCATTTCTAGGTAAACATGTAGCTTAGATAAACACAGAGTAAGTTCTGGGAGTGTGACCTTGTCATTAATTGAATCTATTTCCTTGGTAATATTGTGCCAATCTGACATGGAACCATGTGTTGGGATGTGGGTGTGGGGTGTGGGTGGATCACTTCTGTGGAGATATTTCAGGACCAGAGGAAAGCTTCTGCCCCTGGGACTGAAGTTTCTTTGCCAGAACATAAGTCTTTTCTTCCACAAAGGGTAAGGATGCTTAAACCTACTTTAAGGTGTAAATGATTAATATCTTCATTCTTTCAAAAATGGTTACTCAATGTATGAAGTCCTGTTCCAATTCTTTCCTGAAAATGAGGAGGAGGGTGGGGTAATTATGTAGAAACTGGACACTTCTAGTGGGTGATTCTGTGGAGTGGGAAAAAGGAGTAGGAAGACTTAGAGACATTGTACATAAAACTCTGGCTAAGCAGTTAACTGAAATTAATTGGAAATTTATACCAGAGGTCTTTTGACTGCATACAAATTTTACAAATCTTTCAAAGGATTTGTTTTGTAAAATTTGGATTCAGTCAAAAAGTTTCATTTAAGGATCAAGTAGACCACATATGACCTTAATGTTGAAGGTTCCTCACTCCTGATCTATACAGTACAAATTCTTGTATCCTGAAAATATCTTATTTCCTAGGATACTAGATCATAGACAGTTTTAAACATCAGAGAACTAAAACTTCATTATCATGGATTATTTTGTAGCAGTATAAATCAGAGTACCCATGCAGTTTCAGAAGGTTCTGATACTCATAGAGGAGTATCAGACTTCAAGGAAGGAATGATCTGGCATTGCCCTCTCATTTTTCCTAGCTTAATGTGCAAGCAACATTGTCTAAATATTTATAGAAGCCTAAAGTAAAGGATGGGAGAAGAACATTAAGTTCAAGGTAAGTGGGAGATTTCTTTGACATGACTTGTAGCTTAATAATTTGTGGTTCCTGATGTCCCTTCTGGATAGAGACAGGGCTCTCAGAACTCCACCTGGTAGACAGTGAATGAGCCAGGATCATCTCTGGTTTCCAAGGAAAGTATGACATATGTAAGAGACACCATGATCTAGTGTCTTTGGGTTCAGTGTTGAAATCCAGGGTTCAAATCATAGCTCTGTGAGTAATTAATTTTTTAGAGCAGCATCAAGCCAATCCTGTTGAGTCTCAGGTTTATGACCTATGAAATGGAGGTAATAGTTATCTTGCATAAGTATTTTTCATGGAAGAAGCTTTCACATATTACAGATGCTGTGAGACTCAAATAAGATACTGTTAACAAAACATTTTGTAAACCACAGAGTCTTATATAAATATGATTTACTGTTGTCAGAAGAACCTTTCTAACAATTAGCCCTGTGTACGTTTTGCTTGGAAAAACTTTACGTGTTTTCATGTACCTGAAAGGCTGTTATATGAAAGATACATTTGATTTATTTTGTAGGAATAATGATGTCCTGTTTTTCCAACAATTATTATATTATTCAAATCTAGCTTTGCATAATTAGAAGGTGTCTGTACCTGTAATGTCACCTGGCTCTTTAGGAATTTCAGATTATTATGATGAATTTTCAGTTCCCCCAGTTATTGATTCCACCCAAAACATTCTTATTTTGGGTTACCATACCCAGAACTTGTTGAGGGTCCACTCAAGCTTGTGTTTTGGGTTCCTTTCATATGACTCATGTGTGTCTTGTATGTAATATCTCTGTCAGATGATTCATATGTGATTCCTTTGTCAAAATCCGATAAAAGGTAAACTTTTCAGAATGTGGGCAGAGAGCCAAGTGTCCTTTGCTAGTTCACTCTCTTCTGCCAAATGACCAAATACCTTTCTTTTTAAAATGTTTTCAGTTTTGAGATCTGTTCTCAAGAACAGTACTTTGATGGAATGTGCTATAGGATGACCTCATGCACCACCTATAAAATAAAGGATTTAGATGAGATGCCTCTAAGATCCCTTCTAGCTCTGACATGCCATGTTTGGGGATTTTATAGAATAATCTCTTCGACCTTTCTTTCTCATTGTCTTCAAATCCCTGAAATGAGGCCGGCCTATCCTAGGGTGTTTAGACTATGGGAATAAGTATCCTGGGCTCAGACTCTTACTTTGTTTTCCCTTTTGTCAAGTCGATGAGGCAGAGTCAAGCAAGCAAACAAGCATTTATTTAGTGTCTGCTTTGACTTGGCACTGTATTAGGTGTGGGTATTAAAAGACAATTGTGAAATATCATCTGCCCCCAGGAAGGACAGGCATTGAACCTGAGTTTTCATTAATATAAGGAATGCCTGAGTGAAGAAACTGTCTCAATGAAGAGAAGCATCTTCTCTGCAGCTCAGGAGTACTGAGAGGTTAAGTGCTTTGCCTAAGTTTATACAGACAGTATATGCAAAGTTAGGACTTGAACACAGCTCTTCCTAGGGAGAGAATTCCAGGCATAGAAGACAGCCAATGCAAAGGTATAGAGATAATATCATGTGAGAGGAATAGCAAATAATCTAGGATATCTGTGCTGTAGAGTCCATGGGAGGGAATAACATGGAAGAAGGCTGGAAAAACAGGCTAAGGACAGATAGTGAGGAACTTTAAATGACCAATAAAAGTTTACATTTGATCCTTGAAATGACAGAGAGCTACTGGCATTTATTGAATAGGAAGTGACTGAGCCTGACTTATACTTTAGGAAAATCACTTTGTGGTTGTGTGGAGGCTGGATTACAGTGGGGAGAGATTGGAGCAGGGTTTCTGCCAGGAATCCCTCCAGGTACAGAAATGTAAAATGACTTGTCTTAAACTACAAAGCAAGTTAGCTAATGGCAGAACAAATTTCCTGTGCTAGAGCTATTCTTGCATCTTCTCATTTGAGAGTGACCAAAAGAGGATTTTTTCAGGGTGGTAGGTAAAAGCTCAACATTATAGCAAGAAAAAAGAAGATTATAAAATCTTCTTGAGAACAGGGAATTGGGTGACTGTGAGGTCCTGGGATATGTCCTTTCCTAGACATCTAGGACTCAAGAAATAGAACCCTCTCTGTCTAGCCTGCAGTTAGGAAAAACCCCAAATGGCCACACTGGAGCACTCTCCACCCGGAATAGTGTATGGCCACAATTCAAGAGAATTGCAATCAGAGATTAAGAACAGAATTATTTGGATAATCCTGAGAAAGGGGCCAAGACATATGCTGACAGGCAATAAGAATGGGTCTGTGAGAGTATTATGATTGAAGTTTTTCTTGGATAGAAGGAACTGATAAACTTTATGATAGAATGGAAAGAACACTGAGATTGGAGTCAGAGGACGTGAATTTTACATCCTGACCTCTTGTGAACTATGTGGCATTTAGGAAATCACTGCACTTCTCTGGGGTATTTCCTCATCTGCAAAGGAAAAACAAAAAGGAGGGATTTTTCTAAATCAGAAATGTCAAATAGGAAGCCCTTGTCAGTTGTAATCTGTGATACTTTCCAGTGTGTCTAGATCCAAATTAAAGGTAGTTGGGAAAATATTGATAAAATGAATAAAAATATAACAGAACATATATAATGTTAATACTCTGTACTCTAAGTCAATATGCAGCCTGTAAGGATCTTTTTTGTTCTTGGTCTTTCCTTCATAGTTTAGTTAGTGGTTCCATTTGTGTTTGAATTTGAAACCATCAGACCCCTACATAGCTTAGTGGATAGTGTGCAGAACCTGAAGTCATGAAGACTCATCTTGAGTTCAAATTTGGCCTCAGACACTTAGCTGTATGACTTGAGACAAGTAACTTAACCCTGTTTGCATCCATTTCCTCATCTATAAAATGTGTTAGAGAAGGACATGGCAAACCATGCCAGTATCTTTGCCAAGAAAACCCCAAATGAGGTTACAGTCAGATATGACTGAACAACAATGCCGTTGGTCTGGATGTTGGCTCTTCAGACTGTTCTAGGTCCTAGAGTCCTAGTATGTGGGGTTTTAGTTTCCTGAAAGCTGGTACAGAGAATCTAAATAGACTTCAGAAATATTTTGAGAATATCCTCGATTACTGAGGGAGATAGAGATATTTAGAATTAGCTTTTGACTATTTTTGTATCCCTCAACACAGATAGATGGATGGACAACAAATAATAAGCATTTATTAAACACCTTCTATGTGCCAGGCAATGTGCTAAGCACTTTTAAAATCTCATCTCATCTTATCATGAAATGTTTGGGAAGTGGGTGCTACTATCAGCATCTAAGTGTTGCAGTGGGTACAATGCCCAGCCTGGAATCAGGAAAACCTGAGTTAAAATTTGGCCTCAGACACTTACTAGCTATGTGACCTTGGGAATATTGCTTAACCCTGTTTGCCTCAGTTTCCTTATCTGTAAAATAAGGATAGTAATAGCACCTACCTCCCAGGATCATTATGAAGGTGAAATGATATTGGGAGAGGATTCTGTGAAGACGACAGAGTAAGTCGGAAAACTTTTGACTTTCCAAATTTCCTCCACAGAAAAAGATAGAACATTGCCCCAGAGGGAATGTAGGGCAGAGGAAATAAACAAAACTCAGGTAAAGTCGCTGTCCACCTAAGACAATTTGAGAAGACCCCAGGAAAGACCTGACCTCCACCAGCAGAGGTTCAGTCTGAGTGAAGTGCAAACATCTCCAGGTCAAGGCTGTGGAATCAACAGACAAAAAGCCCTCGGGGTAGCTGGGGTTGGGAAGCAGCCTCAGCCCTAGAAACTTTCATCTCAGGACAGTGTAGGGGTCTGATGACTATGAGAAGATTGAAGGACCTTCTCCTGTCAAGGGATGCTAAACGCAACTGTGCTGCTCAGGCATGTCCTGGCTTAGCCTGCCACTGAAGGGGAGAAGGAGTTAATGCACACCTGGTTAGTGCAGTGGCAGAGAGGCAGAGACCCTACTGGCTGTGGGCACTTGCAGGAGAGCAGGGTCCCTGGATTTAGTCCCAGGGAAGTAATTTGCATGCTCCCAAGGGACAACAGGGAGTATGATCTATTGTGGGACAGTGAGATGGGGGTTCCAGCCATGACTTAGGAGTGGAAAAGAGAGTCAAAAATTGAGCCCAGGACAGACTTCAGAAAATAACAGGAAGAAGGACCTGAGACTTGAGACATTATTCCCCATACCTTGAACCTAGAATTTGATCACACTAATAGCTATCAAAAGCAAGATAAATTAAAAACAAACAAAAACAGCAAATAAATAAGCAAACAAATAGATGAATAAATAAATGAGAAAACAAAGGAGAAAGAACAAAATCATAGATAGTTATTATGAGGATAGAGAAAATCTACGTTTATATTCAAAAGAAAATAATAGCGTTAAAAAAGCCACTCCTTTTTCAATGAGAAATATCAAATGACCTTAGGCACAAACAGATTTCTTGGAAAAAACTTAAAAAGGACTTTAAAAATCAAATAATAGAAATAGAAGGGGCAGCTAGGTGGTGCAGTGGATAGAGCACATGTCATCATTTCTCTGATGGCATGGTCTTGGGGCAGCTAGGTGGTGCAGTGGATAGAGCACTAGTGCAGGAGTCAGGAGGACCTGAGTTCAAATCTCACCTCAGACACTTGACATTCACTTGTTGTATGACCTTGGGCTAATCACTTAACCCCAATTGCCTCATCCTGGTTCATCTCCAGTCATCTTGATGAATATCTGGTCACTGGATTCAGATGGCTCTGGAGGAGAAGTGAGACTGGTGACCTGCATGGCCCTCCCTCACTCAAAACAAAGTCAAGTGCAAGTCATGTCATCATATCCCTGATGGCATGGTCTTCTTTAGCAATGAAGGATGAACACACAGAATAGCAATAGAAGAAAAATTAAGAGAAAAAAGAGCAATCCAAGAATATCAAGAAAATTATGAAAAGAAAGTCAATCAACTTGAAATAGAAAATCATAAACTTAATAAAGTCATTCCTGGAAAACTAGAAGTGGACAAAGGGAAGCTAATGATGTTCTCAGACAAAAAGAAATTGAAAAAAAGAAAGAAAAATAAAATAGAATATGAAACATCTCATCAGAAAACAACTGATCTGGGAACAGATTGAGGAGAGATAACATAAGAATAATCAAACTATTTGAAAATTATGAAAATAAAAAGAATTTTGGTACAATATTGAAGAAATTATTAAGGAAAATTTCCCTGAAGTTCTACAATAATAAGGCAAAGCAGAAATAGAAAAAATCCACTTATCACTCCCTGAAAGAGATCCCAGGAGGAAACCTTAACAGGAATATCGTAGCCAAGTTTTCAAAACTCCTACATTAAGAAGAAAACATTAAAAGAAACAAGAAAAAAAGTAATTTAAATATCAAGGACCTACAAAAAAAATTGCCCAAGATCTAGCGACTACTACTTTGAAGGACTATAAGTCTTAGAATACTATATTTCACAGAGGAAAAGAACTGAGGTTGTGACCAAGGGTAACTTATCCAGCAAAGTTAAGCATAATCCCAAACAACAAAAAAATGGATATTTAACAACCTGAAAGACTTTCGGGTATTTGTGAAAAAAAATAGCAGAATGTAAGGGAAATTTTGACATATAACTTCCAGAAGATATATAGGGTTAACAGTAAGAATCAATTATAAGGGACTCAATAAGGTAAAATACTTATTATATATGAAAATATTTTCAGTTCTTCTATGACTGCCATTTTTATTCAGATGGTTTGAAAGAAAAGCTTGGGCTGAGCTGACTATGATGTGGTAATTCTAAGAAAATTGTATAGGGGGAAATAAAAAGGAGCAATTATCTGGTACAACTAAGGTGAGGCAGGGAATGATACAAAAGAAGGTAGTGAGGGAAGGGTAGGTAGTGCTGAAATTTTACTCTCATCAGAAATGGGGTAAAAAGGGAACAACACACATACAAATATATATATATATATATATATATATATATATATATATATATATATATATATACATATATATATATATACATATATATGTATAAACATCTCATAAATTGAGAAAGAAACACGAGGGCAAAGGGATGGGGTGGGAGAGAGGATAAAGGAGGGATTCTTGGAGGGGTGGGTCAGTTAAGAGATAGAAGGGCAAGGTAGCAGGGAGAAGTAAAGCAGAGGAGTGAGGAGGGATTTCAATAGGGCAAGAAAAGATAGTGAGGAAAAATAGGAAGAATGAAAATATATAACAAGTAATTATAGATTAGAATGTGATTGGGATAAGTTTACCATAAAATGGAAACTGCTGCAGATTAAAAACTTAATTTCAATAATATGTTGCTTTCACAATATGCTATAAAATGAGAGATACATAGAAACATAAAATAAAGATCAGGAGTAGAATTTATCATGTAAAAAAAGCAGGAGCAGCAATCATAATCTCAGACAAAGTTAAAGCTAAAATGGATTCAATCAAAACAGAAAAATAGGGAAACTACACTGTCAGTCATATTACTCAGTATTGTTTTAGAGAGTTTAAAGTAACTAAGTATAAAATTCCTGAGAGTATAGCTGCCAAAACAGACATAGGAACTGTACAAACATAAACATAAAAAAAAAAACTTTATACAAATAAAATTAGATCTAAACAATTGAAGGAATTTTTATTCTTCATGAGTAGATAAAGCTATTATAATTTTACAAATAACAATTTTACCTAACTAATCTATTTATAAATTGCCATCCCAAATAAATTGCTAAAAATTATCTTCCTGAATTAGAAAAAAATAACAAAACCTTAACCTATATTATAAGGTGAGAGCATTGCTGAATTGTAAAAAGAGTAATTTTGATTATTTTAAATTAAATAGATAAGAAACTCTCTCTCTTTTAAAACTTCTTAATGCCTTATCCCTTTTGCCTAACCCCTCATATCTTTGTCCTATTTTTGCAGGTGATCTGATGAATATTTGTTAATAACTGGGAGCCCAGGATCCTGAGGTTGGCCATGGTATCTTCAAACCACACCATCCAGGGACCCCTCATCTTCTTTCTCCTGGGTATTCCAGGCTTGGAGTCAATCCATCTATGGCTTTCCATACCTGTGTGCTGCCTGGCTGTGGCTACTATTGTGGGTAATGTGACCATCTTGGTTGTGGTTGCCACTGAGCCTGCCCTGCATAAGCCTGTGTATTTCTTCCTCTGTATGCTCTCCACTATCGACCTGGCTGCATCTGTCACCACACTGCCCAAACTTCTGGCCATCCTGTGGTTTGGGGCTGGGCACATTGCTGCTGCTGCCTGTCTGGCCCAGATGTTCTTCATTCATGCTTTCTGCATGATGGAGTCCACAGTGCTGCTAGCCATGGCCTTTGACCGTTACATTGCCATCTGTGACCCACTGCGTTATACTACCATCCTCACTGACACAGTCATTTCTCAGATTGGCTTGGCTGCTGTGCTACGTGGTTCCCTGCTGATGTTTCCTTGTCCCTTTCTTATTGGGCGCCTGAGCTTCTGCCATAGCCATGTGATTCCACACACATATTGTGAACATATGGCTGTGGTGAAATTGGCTTGTGGGAACACCATACCCAATCGTGTGTATGGTTTGACGGCAGCATTGCTTGTCATTGGGGTTGACTTGATCTGCATTGGCCTCTCCTATGTACTCATTGCACGTGCTGTCTTCCGACTCTCATCTCGTGAAGCCAGGGCTAAGGCCTTTGGAACCTGTGGCTCCCACATCTGTGTCATCCTCATCTCCTATACACCTGCCCTCTTTTCCTTCTTTACCCATCGCTTTGGCCGCCATGTCCCACTTCACATCCACATTCTCCTGGCAAATGTTTACCTACTCTTCCCACCAGCTCTCAACCCCATTGTCTATGGTGTAAAGACCAAAGAGATCCGAGATCGAGTAGTTAGGGTGTTCTTGAGAGACCAGAGTTCTGGGGGAAAAGGTTAGGGTGATTTGGAGATAGGAGGTTAGATAACTAAAAGTCGGCATCCCCAAGAGAAGACACTTCCAAAAGCTCAGGGAAAGCAATGAGAATCAAGATCAAATTTTAGTATGAGGAAGAAACACCTTTCCAAGAGCCAGCTAGGCCATTAGACCAAACCCAGGCCACAATCACTGTCCCCTCCCTTACCTCTCCTTTTCCTCTAGGAAAGGATACATAGGGTAGGTTCCCCCTCTTGATTCCTAGATTACTTTCAGTCTCAGTTGATTTCACTACCTTATAGGGGTATTGTATAGAGGTACCAGTCCTACACTAAACTATGACATCATTTATTTGAATAATTATATGCAGCATGCAGTCTGCCTATTTCTCTGGATATGAATTCTAGATATCTACCTTTCTCCTTTTATCATATAATCTTCACCTGGATTTCAACTTCATGCTTCTACTGCTGCATCTGTTAGAATTCCACTCCTCTGCTCTCCTACCAGTCATCTATTCCTCATGGCTGTCTCTACCCCCAGAAATTTTCTGAAGGGAATCATCTAACGTGTTTGTAAGATCATCAGTCAAAGCACATCAGAGCTGAACACATTTTTAGAGATTATTCAGTGCTCTCATTTTATAGGTGAAGAAACTAAACCCCATAGAAGCTAAATGGTTTGCCCAAGGTCACTCGGAACCTTATGGGTAGAGAGTCAGGACTATATTCTCTATCACCTCTAGCATGAAACAACACAAATGCCATAAATAAGATCTCAACAAAGGTACCAGTCTATCTCCTCATATCTGGAATGAGGTCACTGTCCTCCATTAGACTATCTGTATTTATTTCCCAAATTTCTTCCCCCACAACTCCTATCCATCCAAGTGTGGGTTTCTTTAGGGTATGTCTGTCCTACTCTTTCCCAGATGCAAGGTGTCAAGGGAACACTGCCCAAGCTTGGCATGTCTGTGAGATATGTGAGGTCAAGCGAAATATTAGGACAAAGTATCAATGGCCACAAAATCCTCCTTTTTCATATCCCAGTTCACTCTGAAGTCACATACATCCTAACTCACATAAATCAACATGGTGATGTATATTCATCCACAACATTCACAGTTCATCTATGTACAAGAAAAGACAGAAAGAAAAAAAAATAATTTATTAAGTGCTTACAATTTGTCAGTTATGTAAATTGCAGATACAGTCAATGAATAACCACCACATTCATTCTTTGAAGGTACCAAGAAAAATCAGAGATACTTTATTTTTATTAAATTATCTAGGAATCAGAGAGTCAAAAGGACCTCTTTAAATAAAGTTGTATTTACTCCTCACTGTTTTTTTTTCCTCTTAGTGTTGATGTCACTGTTGTATCTGGTCTTACAGTAGCTTGATTTCTCTTTCTTCTTTATTCTAACTCAACATCCAGAAGTGTTTTAGCTTATATAGAATTTGGTCGCCAAGTATCCAGTCTTTTTTTAACTTTTCTGTGTGTGGTGAGACTCTGAAGTTTTTCTGATGGCCAAAATAGAGTCCCTAAACCAAGGTTTTCCTTCTTCTTTTCTTTCAGCAGATATAAATAATAAATTAATGATAATAGTGAAGGTTACAAAGGCAGAGAATAAATATGTCTCATTTTAGTTGAGAGGATTTGGGGAATGAAAGAGCTTCATAGGCCCAATGTCCTCATAACTCTTGTACTTTTAATTTTTGTTTGGGGAAGTTTTCTCCCTTATTACAAGGGTGTTAAATGAAAGGTATAGTAATTTCTAACCTTAGTCATATGATTTTTAGGGATAATGAATTTTGAATCAACACAAGACACAAGCAGTCAGAAGAATAGATTTAACTTTAACTGGAATCATTCCAATTTAGTGAGGTGACTATATACTAAAAGAACTGCTTGTCTCCTCACTTTACCTTAAACCAAAGAGATGAGATGATCAGCAGATGATGCTGAGGTGAAGAAGTCCACAGTGAGAATCAAAGGCTATGGAAATGCCCAAGAGACACTGAACAAAGATGATGTACCTAGAAGAAAGCAGAGATTTGACACCCATTATTTAGGATTCTAGAGTTTTGGTGTTGAGTGCTGATCAGAAGCTGTCAGTCTTGTGATGCCTTTTCTGGAAGTCCACACGTGAGAGGGGATACAACTTGTGGTTTAGCCACTGACACTAGGAGTTAAAAGAAAAACCCAAGTAAAAAAACAAAACAAAACAAAACACCATTATCTTGCCCTTGGGTTATTCTGTTTAGCTTTTTTAGCTACAGTTTAATTGATTGTTAGTTTATGACTTCTGACTAAGATTAAGGGGTCATAACCTTTTCCTTATCAGGAGAAGCTATTTAGACACAGCAGTCCAGTAGACTGAAGATTTCAGTAGGTGATTCTGAAGAGAAGTTGAATTGTCAGGAAACAACATCCAGAAGCAACCATGAGACGAGTAAAGTGACTTGCTTAACTGATGACAGTATGATATTGGAACCAGTAGGCAGTACAGTGGATAGAGCAGGAAGATTCATTTTCTGGAGTTCAAATCTGGCCTTAGACACTTATCAACTGTGTGACACTAGGTAAGCCACTTAAGACCTGCTTGCCTCAATTTCCTCATCTGTAAAATGAGCTGGAGAAGGAAACCAGTCCAGTATCTTTGCCAAGAAAGCCCTGAATGGGATCATAGAGAGTTGGACAAGAATGGCCAACAAAATGATAACATTACCAGAGGAAATTGACCACCTTATAGCTTTGGAGATTGGTGCTCTGGTCACATGAGTTCTCTTTATATGTACCCTTCATGAGTGGTCATCAGTTACGTGTGTTTTTTCTGTGGCATACCCTCCTTACTGATGGTGTGGTTACATGTGGGAGAAGTGTACTTTATGTATGTATGGGGGGAGAGATTTTCTTGTCATTTTATTTACTAATAACCTTATCATTCAATTTGATTGTATTTGATCTACCATTTATTTGAACATATGTATCTTCTGACTGTGTTCATCAAAGGTAAATATATTTATGAAAGCTCGTGAGTGTGGAAAATGCTTTATTATACTATTCGGAACATTTGCTAATTGTTATACTGTTTAAATCTAGCTTTATGGGACTAGAAACTATCTAACCCAGAAGTTTACAGTAGATATCAGACTAGTAAAACTACAGTAAAAGGTACGTGGTTTCTGGGAATGTTTAGTTCCCACTGAGGTCTTGTTTTTTGGGTCCACTCAATGCTTGAATTTACCCTCAAATAATCATGCAGTTTCTTCTAGAAGTGAAGCAAAGGGAAACACAAAACATCTTAAGATAGCCCAATTCACTTTGAAATCATGGCAATTTTTAGGATCTTTTTCTTCCACCAGACTGAAATGTGTCTGTCTGTAATTTCTACACATTACTCCTACAGTAGATTTGCCATCTGGGGCCCAAACAATGTCTCCTTTGGCTTTCCTATGATAGACTTTCAAAATACTTAAAAACAGCTATCTGTTCCCTTTTATTTTCCAGGCTAAACATCTCATTTCCTTCAAATGGTACTTTTTAGATGTGGGATTCTGGTTGCCCACCTATGAACACAGATTGGCTTATCCATATCTTTTCTGAAAATGTTTCCCAGAATGGAACACAATTCTCCCCAAGTGGTGTAAGCAAGTCAACATATAGCAGAAATATAATCTTCCTTATTGCAGACAACATACTCTATTAATGGAGCTTAAGAACAAGTGAAATTTGTTTTTAGCTATCATGTCACACTGCTGACTCACCCTGTCCAGACATATCTTTCTCATCTTTATCTGGTGAAGTTGATATTTTTGAAGTGTAGCAATTTTTATTTATTTTGTGAAAATCCTCTCTGACCATTATTCTACTCTGTCAAGTTCTTTTTGAATTTGATTACCATCGAGTATATTACCAATTCCAGACCTTTGTCACCTGCAATTGGGTATCAACAGAATCAGTGTGATATGGTATCTTTAGTTTGGAAGACTGGGCTCTAGCCTCATCTTAGCAGCTTATTAGTTTACGGAAAAGAGAAAATCTTAATTTTTCAGAGTCTCAGTTTCCTCAGTCATGAAAGAGAGATAATATCTGAAAACCTTTAAAAGTTATGAAAATATTGTTGATAATTTTTAATGCCCATATTTACCATAATATTAATAATATTTAACAATATAGGCACAAGGACATCTTGGGACATTTCCCTGGAAAACTCATTCTAAATGGACACTGACACATGCTCCCTATTCTGTGTTTCCAGGCATTCATATAGTTCTGAATCATTGTTATCTAGCCCCATCCATCCTGAGAACCTGAAAGACTTTCTCAAATATTTTACTGAAATTCAATGGCTTGTCTTTCATCTTTCAGTCTAGTCAGTCAGGGAACAGTCAAAAAGCATTTATGAAGTGCTTACATACTATGTTTCAGGTACTGTGCTAAGTCAGCAGGTCTTTATTTTAAAAAAAATTAATATTCTACCACATGCCCCCAGTAAAATTAAATCTTTGTGATAAATATGCACAGTTAGGCAAGAAAACTGCCATATTGACTATGGCCAAACCTATGTATCTCATTCTACATATTTAGTTCATCATATCTCTGGGAGGAGATGGGTAGCTTTCTTCATTATTGCCCTTCTGAAATTATGGTTGATCATTGAGTTGATTAGAGTTTTTAAAATCTTCCAAACTTGTTCATTTTCCTAATGTTGTTACAGTATGAATTGTTCAGGTTCTGCTCTATTTAGTCTTTATCAATTTATATGAGGATTGCTGGGTTTCTCTGAAATTGATGGCTTTGTCATTTCTTGAAATACAATAATATTTTATTATAATTTTGCCATGATACATTCAGTCATGCCCCAATTGATGAGTATTTCCTTGGTATCCAGTTTTTTGTCCATTTAAAAAGAGCTACTCTAAATATTTTTGTCTATATAGGACCCCTTCCTTCTATATTTCTTTCCCTCACATCTGCCTCTCTTTTGCTGTCTCTCCTTGTCTGTCTCTAGTTTTCTTTTTCTCTTTCTCTCTGTCTTGGTCTCTTTCTCTGTCTTTATCCATCTCCATCTGTCTCTTTTTCCTCCAAATTAATTAATTAATTTGTTTTCAATTTTCAACAATCACTTCCATAAGTTTTAAACTTTCTCACCCTCAAGATGTCATGCAGTCTTTGATGGGTCATATACATACATTGTTATTAAGCATATTTTCACATTACTCATATTGCATAGAAGAACTAAAATGACTGGGAGAAAGGATGAGTAAAACTAAACAAAACCAAACACAATGAAAAAAGAAAATAGTATGTTTCATTCTGGTTTCCAACTCCATAGTTCTTTGTCTGGATGTGGATGGCATTTTGTATCATGAGTCCTTTGCAAATGTTTTAGGTCTTTGCATTGCTCTGAAGGACCTGGTACTGCTACTTACTGACACCACCCCTCTTCGATTCAGGATCTCCTGCTGGTCCACTCAGGTGGAGCTTGCTGGGATGCTTCCAGTCCTAAACTGGTCCACTTCAGTCACAGGAAGAGGGACATTGTCCGGTGGTCTCCCTAGCCTCCTGAGCTAAAAAGACTGTTTATTCCTTCTGCTAGTTCCACTATTCTAGGATATTTCCTGGGGTAATATTCTCTGGGTTTCTCAAGGTTAGCAAGGGAAACTGAGAACACTTGCAGTTTATTCCACCATCTTGGCTCCTGGAAGTTCAAGTAGGTGACTTTCAAACATTTAGTCTGTGAAATGATATCTCCAAGAGTTGCTGCTGCAGGTGGCAGGGGCCCTGAGCTTCTGTCTCACCCAGTTTTGCTAAACTCCCATCCTGTGCTGAGAGGTTTGGGAATCCAAACTTTTTCTCTCTCTTTAACCCCATATTTATACCTAGGATTTCATTTTTATGGGAATCTCTCAGAGAGTAAACTTTTACCAATGCAGATCGGTACCTGTTTTGCAACATATACTTGAGAGTTTTATGAGAGTACAGATGTTAAGTAACACACTCAGGGTCACAAATCCAGTTTGTATCAGTGGTAGAACTTGAACCTAGGTCTTCTTGAATCAGGGCTGGGGTTGGCTATCCATTACATCATCCTGCCTCTCTTTTCTTGATAATTGCATTGATTACTTGTCTACTATGGCTAAGAGTTGGCTGTTTTCTGGTGACACAAGCCACTCTCCTTTTTTTTCTGAAATGCCTCAAAAATGACTTAAAATCTTAAATTAAAATCTTTAAATTAAAATAACTAAAATCTTAACTTAAAAGAGCTTTTGTTGAATGACTACATTTTGTAATTGATAATTAATATTAAATTTGCACAATATATCATTTCTGTTTGCAACTTGGACACCTCTATGTTTTAGAGAACCTCATTCCCTTTCTTTCCTCAGTTTCTTGTGAATACGTTAACAATCCAGGTTTTCTTTTTTTTCCCCTTCATATTTGAAGGTTTTCTCTAGTCTGCTAATAATATTTATTGTTCTAAGTTAGTCAACGAATATTTAGTAAATGTTTACTATGTAGCAGACCAAATAGTTATATTTAACCAATACTTTTATTAGATTTTGAAACATATTGTATCTCTTTCTATCTGTGATCTGCAAATTCTATTTCGGTATTCAGGTCTGGATATTTTTCTTGTAATTATTTCCTGCAGTGTGGTAATAAGGTGTTTTCTTTGTCTTCTTTGTTCTTATTTTTTGGATAAAGATCATCATTGATGTATTATTTTCAATGTCAATGCCTTTGAAATATATAAAATTTCTTATCCAATCGTCTTACTTTTTCTTTCATCTTATAAAAAAAAGTTCCACTTTTTTATTTTTGCTTCCAAGTATGTTAGTGGTTTTCTGATGGCTTCTATTTCTTTTGAGAAATTCTATAGCATGTTTGTTTTTTCACATTGCTTTTTGTGTTTTTAAGCTCTACACTATCTTGTTATGTCAAATCTATTTTTCAACAGTTCATGTATCTATGTCTTCGTTTTTCTTTGTTTTTCCATAAAAGATTCATGCTCCTCTAAAATAGGAAGATTAATATTGCATACAATTATCATATTATCAGCTTTATCTTTTTGCAATTTGGCTAACTTTTTATTTCAGAATTTATTCAGTATCTCGTTTGTTACATATATTTTTTAATGAGAGTATTTTATTGATAATGGTAACTTCTATTTCAATGTACAGTAGCTTATCTATTGTCTCTCAAGTGTGTGAACTCTTATGCATGTATTTCATATTTTTTTTATCATCGCCTTATGTATAGCAAATTTTATCTTAGCCCTTAAGTTTTACTCTATGTTATTTGTTTTTTTTTTCAGAATATTATATTCAAGTCTCTTCTTTGATCACTTATAATTGAGGAATAATCCTGGGCTATAAAAGTTAATTTCCTTAAGGGCTGAAGGATTTTCTCTTGAAGACTTGAAATACTTGTTGAAGAGTTGATTTATAAAATTTACTCATCCTATTCAATAGTGTTTTAAGTTTGGAATTTGCCTCTCCTAAGAGATTCTATCAATCTATACTTTATTCTCTTTTTTTCATACTTTTGAGCAATTGTTTTATTTTCTTGGGCTTTGTTTAACATTAAAAGTCTAATTAATTACTATAATTCATCTCAAATCATATGAGCTTTAAACAATTCTGGGCATATCACATTCAATGTTAGTCACTTTGGCATATATAGATGTCATGTCTTAGATTTAGGTTAAGCTAAGGTGGCAGATGCAAAGCTTATAGTCAAAAAGACCCAAGTTCAAATCTTATCTCAGACAGTTAATAGTTGTGTGACCTTGGCCAAGTCACTTAACTTCTTTGTATCAGTTTCCTCTTCTATGATAGGTGTAATAATATTATCTACCTCACATGAATGTTATGATCAATTAAATTAACATATGTAATTTACAAACCTTAAATCGTTATGTAAATGGTAGCTATCATCATCATTATCATAAGAAAATATGGCAGAATGGAAAGGGAAATAATATATGAATTCAGAATTAGAGAACCTGGGATCAGATCTCAACTATGATATGCACTATCAAATGTGAATGGGAGGAGAGTCACTTAAGCTTTTTGTGGACTTTGCTTTCTTCATCTATAAAGGGAGAGCATAGGAAACTGTTACATTTGAATCTTCTCTCAGATCTAAATCAATGATCTTATGATCTATGACAATTTCTTTTCCTTTTGTCTCAGTTCTGTCATGTTTTCTTCTATTTATCTGTTTTTGACTGGAAAATGTGTTTCTTCAGAGCTTCTACTATTTTGATAACATGCATTGTCTATGTGATATGTTTTTTTTAATTATTGACTTCTCTGAGAGCTCTAATTTGCATCCTAATATCTTTGACTTTTACAATCTTTCTCTTTGAAAGTATCCCAGAATTTCATTTTGTTGTTCCATTATTTCTCAAGATCCCATAGAACTTGATCTATTTTTAAAATTAAGTTTCTAGTTCATTTTCTATTGCTGCATAATATTTGTTGTGTTTTGTGAGTATATAGACATACATTGTATATAGTTATACCTACATATACACATATATATGTATACATGTATACATACATAGATACAGATACATACACACACAGCTATTTCCTTCTCTATTTCAATGCCTCATTGATCTTCTTGTTGGCTGGATTTATTTTCAACCTTTCTCAGCCAGCTTTCTTGTCCTCCCCTTTTTTCTACGTTACTTTGTGTTAAGTCTTTGCTCACTGTCATGCATTTCTCCTTTCTCGAATTGGATGATTTCATTTATTTTCCTTTTTTGAAGAATAGAAGTGACTTGACAGCTATCTGCCTTGATTTAATTATTGCAGTTGGGTTCACACTCGCATCGTTGATAAACTTTGAAGTATTGCTCCAAATTCCCAGGTTTCCCCATTTCTCCATTGGATTGGCCTCTTTGCAGTAGAACTAGGCAATTTCTAAGATCCATCCTCATTAAAAGACATTTACAGTGATTAGATGGAATGACTGCTAAAATGAGAACTGCAGAAAATGCATTTTCCATTGAAACGGCTCCAAATTAGAGGCTTTCCCAGGCCTTTCACATTGGATATAGAATGGTCTAAATCAGTACTAGGAATTAGATCTTTTACTTAGCACTCTGAGTTTATTTTATAAGGCTTATATGGCCTCATCCTTTTTCTTTCGGCCACTGGTTTTGACTAAGGTGTATATTTTGCACATTTCTTGCTACTCTGAGGTAATAGAGAGTTATAGAGAAAAACACTGATTACCATTTTGCAGAAGTTTCAACTGGACAGAAATTTTAAAAGAACAAAGAAGCAAATACAAATGCACATTTTAAGAATGTATATTATAGCATACTTGCTTAAAAATTATGTATAGAACATAAAGGAGATAGGAGAAGGAATATAAAACCAATAGAAAAAAATTTGACTGTAATTGATGAATGAGGATCATGCCAAACAGATCAAAATCTGGAAAGAAGTAAGCTTTTACTTATTTATTTTTGGAAGGGACAAGGCAACTGGGGTTAAATGACTTGCCAAAGGTCACACAGCTAGTAAGTGTCAAGCCTTTGAGGTTAGATTTGAACTTGGGTCCTCCTGATGCCAGGGCCAGTACTCTTTTCACTGAGCCATCTAGATGCCCCATGAACCATGCCTTTAAATGAAGGTTTATGACTTCCCCAAAATGTACAGAAGAATAAGTTAAACTATGTCCAGAATAAGTGAAGAGGAAATGCTTACTGTTAAGGGACAATAGAGTAATCTTAACAGATGAGGGAGAAGGTAGCATCATCCAATTGCGTATCCATCTATCCCATTAAGGAGAAGACTCTTTATTCCAGAAGCAATAAAATGGCTTTTCCCCCCCACCAGAGACTTAAAGACATATGCAATGGCTTTCCAAGACAAAAAAAGAGCCCCTCAATTTACCACTGGTTCTTAATCTCATTTCTGTATTCCCACAGTTTACACCCCAACTGTCCCCGTTTTCATGATTGCATGATTGTTAAACTGTTATTCTGTTCTCATCAACAGTAATTCAAATAATCATTTCACTGACATGACACCTGGGCTTTGAGAAGAGAGTTAATTAATCCACAAATTGAAAGTCGCTCACTGTCCCTTCACCTATACCACTCTGGGTGCCAAAATCTCTAATCTTACGCTCTCCCCTGAGGTTGTCTCTATATGGTTTAAAAAAAAATCATGGCAAGTTGAAGCCAAGAAAATAGAGTCAAGGCAAAACAGATCCAGAGAAAGGCAGTGAGATAACAGAACTCATTCAGTTCTCCAAAAGAGCAGAGGATTATATTTCTTTCGGCCTCATAGAAAAAAATTTCTGATTCAGATGTCATGGGACTTAGTACTCTTTGATCCCCCAAAAAGCCTTATAATAAAGTCCCGGATCTGCTTGGTTTTCACACCATAAACAATGGGGTTCGTAGTTGGGGGAATAAGCAAGTACAAGTTGGCCAAAATAATATGGAAGGAGCGGGAGATCTTGTGACCCCCAAAGCGGTGCGCAAAAATGGAAAACAAAGCTGGCACGTAAGTAAATACAATAGCACAGATGTGAGCTGTACATGTCCCAAAAGCTTTCTGTCGAGCGTCTGCTGATGACAGTTTGATCACAGCCCGGATGACCATAGAGTATGACACAACAATGCAAAGAATATCAAAACCCCCAATGAAGATGGCAATCATGATGCCATACAAAGCATTGATTTTAACATTGCCGCAGGAAATCTTGGCCACAGACATATGATCACAGAAGGTATGGGAGATGACATTGCCTCGGCAGAAGGGCAGTCGCTTGGTGAGGAAAATGGTTGGGAAGACAAGTATCACTCCCCTCATGAATGTAATGAACCCAGCATTGGCAATGATAGGATTGGTGAGTATAGTGGCATAGTGCAGTGGGTAGGAGATGGCCACATAGCGGTCCAGAGCCATAAGCATAAGGACCCCAGACTCCATCCCTGTGAAGGTGTGGATAAAGAACATCTGGGTTAGACAAGCATGAAAATCAATCTCCTTGAGGTTAAACCAGAAGATTCCAAGTGTCTTAGGCACTATACTTGTGCACATGATCACATCAGTGAAGGAAAGCATGGCAAGGAAGAAATACATTGGCCGATGCAGGCTCTCTTCATAATGAATGAGGTAGAGAAGCCCACTGTTCCCCACCATGGCTACAATGTACATGGAGCACAATGGCAGGGAGAGCCAGATGTGTTTGTCCTCCAGTCCTGGAACTCCATTCAGGATGAATGAAACTGGAGTTTGAGTAGTGCTATTGATCCTCTGCATGATGGGTATGTGAGAGCCCTGTTTAGTTTTCCGTTGCTGTGTCTCCGTCTAGTGGAAGAAAAAAATTGTTCTGTCTCTATTTCCTCTTTACTCAATACAAAGGAGTTAAAATATATTCAAATCCTTTTGTAACTTTTCACAGTTGCCTCAAAGATATAAAATAATATAAACATCTTTTTAGCCTAAGGCAGAGTGGGTATTTTATATATGACATGTGTGCATATATATACAAACACCCACACATACCTTTCAGTGCATATGTAATTGTGCATATATATATATTATATTTCACATATAATATATAGATATATGAAATGTTTATTCTGTGTAACCAAGTCCAGAAAATTTATACCTATAAATCTCTTTGTACATATGCATATATTTATATATGAACATATATACATATATACACACATATGTACATACATACAACATTTCCTACACCCATGAGTGTGCATGGTTTTCTGCATGACCAGGTGGCAGTTAAATCCCATATTATCACAACAACTGTTTCTTATTTAGTTCCCTATTTTTAACAAAGCTTATGGCTTTGTAACAAACTTTTAGTGATAATAGCTAAAGCCTAAAATCCTTCCACTAATATTTAAAACTCTCCCCTCTCAGTCTAACCTAATCCTAATGCCCTTCATTCTGGACACATCAATTTATCAAGACTATTCAGAAACATAGGATTCAGGAATACAAGTGACCTGAGGGAAAATTTCATCTACTTCCCACTACACCAAATGAAGAACAGCAAGGATGAAAAACTCACTACCTCCTAAAGGAACTAATCTCCTCTGTAATAGCTATAACTTTCGATAGGCTTTCCCTTAAACAATCTAAATGTCTTTGTAACTCTAGTCATTAGTCCTTATTCTGCTGTCTGGAGTCAAGTGGAATAAATTTATTACCCCTTTCACCTAACAGACCTTCAAATCTTTGATGGCAGCTATAATCTCCATTTCTTACTAGTTAAGCATTCTCATTTCCAGGACAAATATTTTCAGCCCTTTTAACTTAATTTTGTATATCAAAACTTAAAGACCAATTAACAGACTGGTCACCCTCTTCAAGAAATAACCTTCTTCTGTACCCCAACTCAAATCAACGTCCTTCCTAAAACTGAACTGGGACTTAATCACTCAAGGTGTACATACGGAGTATAGTAGGATTATCCCTATCCTCATCTTAGACACTACAATGTTTTTAACATTGTGTAAGAGGCCTTCATCTTGTCTGACTGTCACTATGGACAGCCTTAGATATACTTATAACTCCTAGTTTTGTTCTGTTTTCTTTTTTCACATGGATGACATAACTATCTAACCATATCTACGACTGTCTTTTAAATACAAGGAATGTTGAATTTTTAAATTCTAGACTTTGAATTTTTTTCAGGGGGCTGGAAAGGTAAAAAATCGTGAGTTCATTAGTGTGGGAAATTCTTGGTAGGGATACCTCCTTTCACTGATAAAGATGGAAATTAAACCTGTAACTTTATTTGTGAAACAGAGATCAAATGCTATTTTTCACTTAATCAAAAATTTTCTGTTTCCAATGCCGCTAGGAAAAAGAAATACTAATTTTACTAATTTGACATTTACAACCTTCCATAATCTGGGTCCTCTCAGTCCAATAAGATTTATTTCACATTATTACACCATCACATAATCTCTATTCTAGTCACTATAACCTGTTTACTTTTCAGCATTCATAATGTTCTCTTTTCTATTTCTGTGACTTTTTCTACATCCCTCAGATGTTCAGCATTCTCAGCTCTACCTCTTTCAGTTCCTTTCTCCATTTAACTCTCTTAGTTACTTATGGGATCTTTCCCACCTCTCCCTCAGTTTTTGATGCCCCCTTCAAAATTACTTGGATGTGAATGCTTGTGTATTCATATGTATGTATATATATCCATGTCTCTACATGTATACACATACATATATACATAATTAGATGTTTTCATTTTCCACAAATAAAGCTAATCTTCCCCTAGTTGAATTTACTGCCTGATTCAGCTTCCAGTTTTGTGGATTCTTATAATTATTGATATCGAAAGGATCTGGTGATCCTACTCACCAGCATAACAATCTACAAGTTACTTATCCAGCATGAGAAATGATTATTTATCTCTTGAGTATTTAATATCTAACTACTGAATTAGGATGAAAGTTTTGTCCCCTTTTCTACTTCCTCCCACCCACTATGGAAAATCTTGGGCAGGGACTTACCCATGCTAAGATCTGATCAAAGAGAGAAAAGAAATTCCAAGTTCAAGTGAATGGGTAGATTCATACTCTTTGTATTTACTCAGAGAGATCTTGGGAAAAGGTGGATTCTCCCTTTTGCCAGAGGGGTGATATGGCAATTGAAAAGTCTCTTTGACTGCAATTTGAATGCTCAGTGTCATTCACCTGAAGACCCTCATTGGAATACCATTTCTTTATCAAATTCATTCTCTCTCATTACTTTTTAAGTAATCAGAGTCCGTTACCACCCACAAACCCACCAACCCTTCCAAGAGCATAGAAGCATTGAGTGTGTTCCATGAGGGGTCTTTAGCATTCCAGATTGTCACTGGACTCTTTAATTAATAAAATACTAGTATTTTAAAAATAATTTTATTCAATTCATTTTATTAATAAAATACTAGTGTTATTAATAAAATCATTAACTACCCAGAAACTACATCTCTAGAAGTTTTAAAACATAATAGTTAATTGTGAGATAATTTAATTTTACCACAGATTATCCTCCTTCATTAAAAACACACAAACCTATCTTACAACACAGGAAATTGGGGGAGAAGGAGATAAGCAGGGTGGGGGGG
>CM053771.1:72622439-72637544 GCA_028658325.1 Potorous gilbertii | reverse complement strand
TCTCCTTTATTAAGGTATGGACCCGTTTTTCATGCTTTTCTTGCATCTCTCTCATTTCTCTTCCCAGTTTTTCCTCCACCTGTCTAACTTGATTTTCAAAATCCTTTTTGAGCTGTTCCATGGCCTGCCCATTGGATATCTGTTTCACATGTTTGGGATACAGATGCCTTGACTCCTATGTCTTTCCCTGATGGTAACCATTATTCTTCTTCTTCAGAAAGGAAGGGGTTAATCATTTGTTCACCAAGAAAGTAACCTTCTATGGTCTTATTTTTTTTCCCTTTTCTGGGCATTTTCCCAGCCAGTTATTTGACTTCTGAGATTCCTCTCCACCCCAGCCCAGATCCACCCAACTAGTGCTTGGGGTCTGAGATTCAAATGCTACTCCCCAGCCTCAGGACTTTTAGCAGTGGGCGGCCGTGGTTACTATTCAATGTGAGCTTAATTTCTGGTGCTCAGATGGGGGCAGGGCTGCTTCCCAGGCTCAGTTCCCTCAGGGGTTTTATGCAGAGACCTTCAGTAATAGAGCTCCTGCAGAGCTCCTGCCTGTTCCGGGAGCCTCTGGCCACCAGCTGTCTCTGCCGCTGCCTCCTGAGGGGGCCTGAATTATGGAGACACCCCATTCCCCTCTCAGTTAGCCCAGAAGTCTCTCTCACTGACCCTTGCGTCTGTGGGTGGAGAGACCTTCGCAGCCGTTGGAGATTCCATCCCTGAAGCCTGCCCTGAATCTGCTCCTCTCTTTGCCTTGTGGCCAGGGCAGGGCTGGGCTCTGCACCCATCTGGTGCACGACGGATCTTTGGGATCAGTTTTTCAGGGCTCTCTGGGATCAGTTTTTCAGGGCTCTCTGGAATGGAAATCTCCTTCACTCTGTTTCTGAGAGACTTCCACTTCTCCAGAATTTGTTGGGAGTTCTTTTTACAGGAGATCCATGGGCTGTGAGTTTGGAGCTAGTATATGTGAATCTTTCTACTCCACTATCTTGGCTCCTCCCCCGCAATGGTTAGTATTCTTGTAAATTTGACGCAGTTCTCTACTTGAGAAATGAAGCCTTTATCAGACACATATTGTAAAGATTATTTCCCATCTTTCTACTTTCCTTCTAATCTTGGTTACATTGGTTTTATTTGTACAAACTTTTTTAAATTTAAAATAATCAAAATTACCTCCTCTTTATTTTGTAATGGTCTCTATCTTATTTGGTCATGAATTCTTCCCCTCCCCATAGATCTTACAACTAGACTATTTCTGGGTCTTCTAATTTGCTTATGGTGTCACCCTTTATATTTAAATAGTGATAAAGGTCTGGCATATCTAACTTTTCTAGCATTTTATTTACTTCCTTAGTTTCTTTCTTGTTTATTTTTTGGTGGGATTTATTGACTTCTGAGAAGGGATGGTTGAGGTCATCCACAAGTATTGTTTTACTCACTATTTCTTCCTGTATCTCACATAACTTTTCTTTTAAGAATCTGAATGCTATACACTTTGTGCATTTATGTTTAGTATTTATATTGCTTCATTGTCTGTGGTAATTTTTACCAAGATGTAGTTTCCTTTTTTATCTCTTCTAAAGAGATCTATTTTTGCTTTTACTTTGTCTAACATCAGGATTACTACTCCTGCTTCTTCTACATTAGCTGAAACAATATATTCTACTCCAGCCCCTTACCTTTACTCTGTGTTTTTCTTCCTGTTTCAAATGTGTTTTTGGTAAACAACATGCTGTAGAATTCTTATTTCAGATCCACTTTGCTATCCACTTTCATTTTCTGGGAGAGTTCTTCCCATTTACATTAGTTATGATGACTACCTGTATATTTCCCTCTATCCTATAGTATCCTGTCAGGTAAGATAGATTTCTATATTCAACTGATCGTGCATATGATTCTGTCTTTGAGGAAATACTGATGAGGGTAAGTTCAAGTGATGCTTCTCACCCACCTACCCATCTTCCCCTCTACTGTGAAAGGTCTTTTGCATCTCTTCATATGAAATAATTTACCCCGTTCTACCACCCCCTTCCTTTTGCCCCCATTGTACTCTTCTTTCTTATTCCTTAACTTTTTTTATGATATTTCCTCAAATTATCCTTATACCTGTGCCCTCTGTCTAATTATATTCCTTCTACTTGTACTATTCATGTTGCAATTTTTAAAGAATTTTAAGTATCATCTTCCCCTATACAGATGTAAATAGTTTAGCTCCATTGAATCCCTTGTGTTTTTCCCTTTTTACCTGTTTGTGCTTCTCTTGGGTCTTAATATTGGAGGTCAAATTTTTGGTTTTGTTCTGGTCTTCTCGTTACAAAAGTTTGAAATACTTTGAATGACCATTCCCTCCTGCCTTGATGTATTATGCCTAATTTTGCCAAGTAAGTGATTCTTGTTTGTAGTCCTAGCTCCTTTGCGTCTGAATGTCATGTTCAATGACCTCCAGTCCTGTGTAACCCTGATTGTGACTTCCTGATATTTGAATTGTTTCTTTCTGGCCACATGTGGTATTATTTTTCCTTTACCTAATAGTTCTCAAATTTAGCTATAATGTTCCTTTGAGTTTTTATTTTGGGTTCTCTTTCATAAGGTAATCAATGAATTTTTTCAATGCTTATTTTACCTTCTGGTTCCAGGACATCAGGGCAATTTTCCTTGATAAAGTTTTGAAAAATATTGTCCAATTTCTCCTTTTGATTATGGCTTTCAGGTAGTTCAGTGATTCTAATATTGTCTCTCCTGGATCTATTTTCCAGGTCAGAGATTTTTCCCCAGAGATATTTTGCATCTTCTCCCATTTTTTCATTATTTTGAATTTGCTTGATTGATTCTTGATGTCTGATAGAATCATTATCTTCCAATTGCCCAATTCTCACTTTTAAGATATTGTTTTCCTCAATTAGTTTTAGTATTTTCATTTAGCCAACCGTTTTGGATTTTTGTACCTCCTTTTCCACTTGACAAATTCTAAGGGGCAGCTAGGTGGTACAGTGGATAAAGCACCTGTGCAGGAGTCAGCAGGACCTGAGTTCAAATTTCACCTCAGACACTTGACACTCACTAGCTGTGTGACCTTGGGCAAGTCACTTACCCCAATTGCCTCATCCTGGGTCATCTCTAGTCATTCTGATGAATATCTGGTCCCTGGATTCAGATGACTCTAGAGGAGAAATGAGGCTGGTGACCTGCACAGCCCTCCCTCATGCAAAACAAAGTCAAGTGCAAGTCATGTCATCATTTATCTGATGGCATGGTCTTCCTGAGCAATGACGAATGAACACACAAGATGTACTCATTCTCAGAATAATTTCTTAAATTGATAATTGAAAAATATTCTAAAGTTCAGTTATATCTTAGTGAAAAATTCAATTTTTTTTCCTGTTCTAAATTCACTTATCTCCTGAAATTTTTCCTCAGAATGCATCTGTGGGCCCTAGATAATTTCCCTGCTCTAGATGCAGACTTTCCTCAACCAGTATATGCGCATGCTAAAAAAAGAAACCACGAATTTTATGAAAGATTTTGTTAGTTCTTTCAGTTGTAATACTACCACTTATTTTCTTGAGAGTGGGCAGAAGAATGAAGGCAATACAGCACCAATCCTACATGGTTTAAAAAAATGTGGAATCTAGCAAGACCATTCATTAGGTGAAGAACTGAGGAGTTTTGGTTCTTGGACTTGGCTTACACTTGTAGTATGTAAACATGAATTTGGAACAATTCAATCCCTCCGCACTCCCCAGCTGAGACGTTGTTTCCTGTGACCATTGATAAGAGGTTCTGTAAGATATTCTATCACTGACAAAATGGTTTTCTCTACAGCTGGCTCACTCTATGTGAATAAAAAGAATTCAACTCAAAGGTAGTTCCCTGAAAGAAGAGTCTTCTCTTCCTTTTTCCTCTTTCCTCCCCTTTTTCTTGAAATTCCACAGTATGTCTCTTTAGTTGACACATCACTTTCCTCACTCTCTTTTTTTCCGATCCAGCAAATGAAGCCCATGCAACATTAAGAGGGTGGGGGCAGAAAGAAAGTGAAATGTGTTCATTATCGTTTTTATTATCAAGGGAAAGTCTTTTTTAGCATCTTTCTCTCTGCCAGGCTGCACTGACTACTACGTGAAAGCACATCTAAATGAATATGATTCCAGCTCCCTAGAATCAGCTTCTAAATATAGTCCAGTGTGATTTCAATAGGACCCTGAAATGACAAGGAATTATACATTTTTTCTGTTTTTCTATTTTTATTCCAGTTTTTCTTTTGCTTTTCTATTTTTGTTCTGTTTTCTATTTACTATCACTTCAACTTAGAGGTATTCAAGAGTCACCCACAATAAAGAGCTTTTTGTAAAGAGGCCAATGTCTAGAAGACATAATCAAATTAATGTAGTGCTATCAACATGGTGTCGATTCTATAATCTCAGCCACTCACTTCATAAGAACTTAGAATGAGTCCATGCCCTCATCCTAGTCAGCTTGTAAAGGACACAGAATATAGGCATGAATTGAGAGGCCATTGTGAGGGCCATGCCGAGGGGTTTATCTGTACTCTTTTTTTACCCTGAGCAATTTTAGGGAACCCAGCCTAGGTTCCTTCATCCTGAGTGCATACACGATGGGGTCGAGGGCTGGGGGGATGATATTGTGCAACACATTGAATAGCACAGAGATCAGAGGAAACTTCCTTCCTGCCATATGGGTGAGAGATAACACAACAATGGATGTATAAAAGAAGAGGATGAGGATAAGGTGGGAGCTGCAGGTGCTTAGGGCTTTGGTTGCAGCTTTTGCAGAGTTCATTTCTCAATACAGAGTTAATAATCAGGGCATAAGAAAGGATTATCAAGCACAAGTCACCACCCATTAGTGTTCTGGCAATGACCAGTTGACAAATTTTATTGAGTCTTCTGTCATCACAGACCAGGCTGGTGACCCCCAAGTTGGAGCACAGGCAGTGTTCAATCTCATTTGAGGAACAGTAATCTCTCTGAGCAGCCAGCACAGGCACTGGCATAACAACCAGTCCATTTCTGAGCACCATGAATACTGTAGCTTTGAAGACAGAAGAGTCTGTGACAATGGTGGGATAGCGGAGGGGATGGCAAATGGCCACATATCTGTCAAAAGCCATGCAGAGGAAGATGCCTGACTCCATGGCCAGAAAATAGTGTATGGCAAAGATCTAATAAAAACACTCAGGGAGGCTTATGGCCTTGGCATCAAACCAGAAGATGGCCAATATCTTGGGCACAATGGTGGTGGCCAGGCCCATGTCTACAACAGAAAGTATTCCCAGGGACTGATACATGGGCTAGTATAGGCTGGACTCCTGTTGGATTGTAAGCAGGATGAGGAGGTTGGGCCCAAGAGATGAGAAGTAAAGTAATGCCAGGGGTGGAGATAGCCAATGCTACCAGCTATCGATACCTGGGAGCCCCTTAAGGATGAACTCAGCAACCTGGATGTTAGAACTGTTGGAAACTTTCATAAATGGAGATATTTTTACCTAAAAGGAAAAAAGAAATCCCAAATTTTCCTTTTTAGTGACCCACTATTGAACAGGTATAAAAAAAAAAACTGTGAAGCCCTTCTGGGCAAAGAACCCAACCTTTATTAAGAGAATCAAAGATAGGGTTTACAGTCTGCCCAGTGTAGTCTGAGACCCCAAGCTATAGGATTTACATTTATTTATGATTCATGTCTGGTGTAACATGGCTAGATATGACTCAGTTATCCTACCTATGCTTTTTTAATTTGCCTTTTTGCAGTGTTCAGTTTGTCACAGTCCCAACCATGTTTTATGTAGTAGGTCAGGGTAGCTGATTACATCAAGAGCGTAGGGCAGCTCAGCACATTTTTGATATAAAGGTGATCATTAGGATTACCCACTTAAAATATATTTTATAATGATGTAGTCACACTCCTAAGAACTCACTTCTTATAAGAATTCACCTGGGGACTACATCTTAGCTGTGGTTACACAGGTTTTCCCCAGGCCTATATCCTTAATATAAATCACAGTTACTTCTTACCTTATGAAAATGATTATAGCTGATAAATGATGAGCAAGGCACTTCAGAGCAAAAACACTCAAGGTATTGATTATTGATCTTTTCCTTTTCACAAGGTATATCAAAAGCCACAATGTTTTGTATTGTACACAGAACATTGCCAAGAAAGTTTTCATATCCTATAGAAATTTACAAAGGAGATACTCTGTTTCCTGTGACCAGTGATTGCAACACACTGGGCAATGGGTATAGTTAAACCCAAGGCAAGAGGGAACACCACACAGAGTTTGTGAAGGATGTTGTTATTTTACTGACCTCATGGAACATAACCATAACCATCAAACCTTGTTGAATCCTCTGTGCTCCAGATCTCAGAAAAACCAGAATATAACCTTGACCATGACACTATGATGAAAGCATAAAGAACAAAAGGAAATGTGGCAGAACGCTGAATCAGCAAACTGATACACAAAGACTATAGCCATATTTTTCTCTCTTGGATCATATTTGTTTTTTGAAAAACAACCATGTCTGCAGCAACAACAAAATGAGACATTCTTCAAACTTCAACCATAAACCCTGTTCTCTTCCTGCTTAACTGGTCATTGTATAGAGCCCAAGATGTCTACAATTGACTGCCAAAGCAATGCCTCCTCTATACATTAGAGAAAGGTTGGTTCACTGCTCAAGGCTTCAGGAAATAATGGCTACCTTTCTTTCTCCACAGCTCAATTGTTTTGCCTTTCATATCAAAGTAATAAGATATGACCTCTAAGACTAACCTATTCTCATTTCTTTGCCTTAGATGAAGTAGGTATTAAGAGTAGAGTATCTGCCTGAGTCTCTTTTATCACTCAGCAACTCTAGCTACCAAATTCAGCAGTGTAGATATAGTCTATTAACTCACAGGTGCCTAGAGCAGTGAACTGTACTACTTGGTACCCAATCTGTAATTATTTTATTTTTAATATTGCAGAATGAGTAATCAATGATGAAACATTGCATCCGATGGCAGCTAAACTATGCCAGTGATCTTTAATTACTATCTAAACTTTAGAAAGTGTTAATAAAAATTAACTTTTAAAATGCTTTTATGCACAGTTTTTTAAAGGAGATATCAATTTTTAAACATTTACATGTATATCCCTGGAGGTAAGTATCATTCCCACAATGAAGAAATTTAGTCAGAGAAAGGTTAACTGATTTATTCACAGTCACAAAGCTAATTAGTTTCTGAGGCAGGATTCAATCTCTATCCTTCCTGGATCCAGTACCACTGTTTTATCCATCTTATCAACTATCTAACTGATCTAGATGATTCCCTTGTAATTTCTTGCAAATCTTGAGGCTCTGTAGACGCTTCTAGATTTCCCTGGAATAAATCTACTGCTACTTTAGGGAAATATTTGATGATGCTTGAGGACAGACCCCAATGGGAAGCTGAGCTTCAATGTAGACAAGAGTTGTGCTGCCTGATCAACTGAAGCCTGATTATCACCTCTATCAAAGTCCTGATAATCATCCCCAAGATCTGTTGACCTGAGCGAAACCCTATATGATCTTTTACCAAAATGTCATTTTAAACCTCAAAATGGGCAATATCATTCCTTGAAGCTCTCCAACACCTAGAGTAACTCAACACCTGGTCCTTTACAGTCTATCTTTGAACATGATCTAAGATCAGCACTACCTAAAGTGAGAATGTGGTATCTGCTTCATGCAGAAAAATGGAAGCTATGCCCTGGATCTGATAGGTTTTATTCCTTTAGTTTGTTTTCTGCTTAGGAATACAAAGGCTCACCAGTTTTTTAAGAATAGGATATTCCATTAAGTGACCCTGTCAGTTCTCATTCAAAACTTTTTTGAAAACTTCCATTAATACCACAAATGGTTGGTCCATAACTGATAAAATTCTTTGATATTTTCTATTAATGAAGGCTCAATGTTTCTTTTGGTTGTTCTGCATTGCCGTTGCTTTACCACTAAGACTACAATTCATGTGAAAAGTATGTAGGTGATTTTTTAAAACAGGCTTGAAAGTTAATATAGGTCAGCTAGGCTAAAAAAATTGACTTTAGGCTACATTGAGATAAGCATAGTCTCTATATGAGGGGTTCTCTGGCAATATGGTAAAGCCTATGGATACTTACTCTGAATAATGTGTGTGTTTTTTAATAAAGTAAGGTAATACTAATTTTTAATTAGAAGTTAGTAGAAATAAAATTATATTTTTTTTTCCCAGACAAGTTTACAAATCTCCTGAAATCTATCCATGGAGTCTTTCAGAAGTCATAGATCCCTTTAGAAGAATATGTGATAATGCTGCTGTCATTAAATATTATATCCAATTCTGGGAAATTAATTTTGAAAGAGATAAGAACCATATATGGGGTGAGCCATCTATGTTTAGTGAGAGGACTAATCTACACTATGATTGCAAAGTTTAAAAGCAATGGATCTTTAGCCTAAAGTTGTAAATATTGTGGGTGGAGGAAAGATCATGACAATGATTTTAAGTTGATTGAATGGTTTTTATATGTAAGAAGTAATAGACTAATTCACAGAGACCATAACTGAAAAAACAACTGGAAATACAAGGAGAGAGTCTGACTTAATACAAGAAAATTATCCATAACAATAGGAGTTGTTAGAAAGGACTTCCATGGGCAAGGAGTTGGGGAGAGCTCCTCATTACTAAAGGTCTTAAAGCAGAGGCAGAATGTCCACTTGTCAAGAATTTTGGAGAGAAGGTTTATACTGTGGGTAGAGGTTGAACTAAATGAACATAAAAATCCTTTCCAACTTGGCAACTCTATTATTCTTGTATTTCTAAAGAATGGAACATGACGTTTTGCAATTGCTTGTGGGGTGAGGTATTCGTTGTCATCCAGAAATAGACAAGACCTCAAAATTTCATTATGACAGGTGATGAACTGGACACCACACCAGATATGGCTCTGAAAATATATCTCTCACCTACATATTGAGTCATTTTGTAACATTCCCTTATCCCTCACAAAATGTTCTCACCAAATTGACTCACTATTCTCTATCCATGGCATTCCATCTCTTGCCTCTGCATTTGCATAGGATATCTCTCGTTTCTGAAATTCCTATTTCAAGAAGTCAGTTACTTAAACATTTACTCAGTTTACCTGTTGAAAATTGAAGCTTTCATTGCTGGAACCAGGATCACACAAATTCTTATGTGACTGCATTTAACATGGCATGATGAGATCGTGCCTCTTACTATAGTCCTATTTCCTTTTTATTAATAAATGGTATTTTCACAGAATTTCTTTTTTTTTCAAGGCACTATTTCTAGCTCCTATGGGCTCATATATTATCTGAGAGTTTCTTCCCTAGGACATTTTCTAATCACTTTAGATGAACCAATTTAGGGTGGAAGCCCACAAGGGAACCTGGATATTTACCACCCTTTCCTATTCTAAGGCTTGTTGCAATGCTCAGTACAAATGGTCAGGTAGAGAGTGGTTAAGTGACTTACTTATGGTCATATAGTTAGTAAATGTCTGAGGCAAGATTCAAGTTCCATCTTCCTAGCTCGAAGTCCAGTGTTCTATCCATCATATCATCTAGTAGATGATCTTGTACTCACCTTGGGTTTTGACAGAGATATGAGAGCTTCAGCAATCAGCAATGTAGGAATCACTGTAAAGTCCTGGAATAGATCCTTCTAGATATGGACCTTCAGTATGTGAGAAGCTCTGTTTTGCAATGGCTACAGGGACATGGAGAAAATATGTGATTTGTGACCAACAGAAAACTTCAAATAGGTGAAGAAAAGATGGGGGTAACTGCTCAAAAGCCTGATAAGTTGGTGGAGGAAGGGAAAAGGAGGATTCATTTACCAATCAAGAAGGAAGAGTACTAAAGCCCACATTAGATGGAGTCAGAAACAGTGTCCCTATTGACATAAATCAGAGAATTCATTATATATTATAACTTTATCCTCCGAGCGGATGTCTCAGCATAGAGAATCTCTGGTGAATTCTTTTAGGAAGAAGAGTCCCTTGTGTGATGAAGGTTCTCCAATTTTTTTGTAAATAACATCTGCTCTCTATTTTTCAAGTTGGGTCTTTGACAAATCTCTTCCACCTCCTTTCTGATACTAATCATAGTTAGTATTTACTTATCACTTTGAGATTTGTAAAACACTATTCATATGTCATCTCGTTTAATCCTCACAAAAACCCTGGGAGGTAGGGGTTACTATTACCCTCATTTGAGAAATAAGGAAACTGAGGCTGACAGACATTGTCCCTTGTTCAGGGACACAGAGTAGTAAGGAACCAACTAAAAGGTTTAGAGATCAACAATGAGATGCTCTGTGTGAAGAATACAGACAAACAATCTGATTGGATTTAAGAGAGGAAGAAGGGAAGTAACGCCCAGTGAGACTTGAAAGATAGGTTGAGGCCAGGTTATAAAGGGCTTTAAAATTTAAACCAAGTGATAGATATAAATAAACCAGTTACTCACTGGTTGCTCATCTCTTTTCTATATGATCCATATTTGTTACACTTCTTTTTCTTTTGTTGTCTCCCTACATCTTGCTTTGGGGGCATGCACACTGGATGCTCTTGTAACTCTCTAGTCACCTTTAGATGACAAATTTCTTTGATTTTTTTCAATGCTAAAATACATAAACTCCATGTGATAATGTGTCTGCTACTCTCAAAGGCCAGTGAATTGAGACTTTGAACTTTTCTGAAGAGGAGGATGAAGTAAAAAAAATGGTGTTTAAGGAAGAATATCTAGCAATTATGGGTAAAATAAATTGTAAGAGAGAATGCTTAGAGGCAGGATGAATAACATAGAAGATGAAGTGGGCAGGGAATTGATCAGGGGAATTCTAGTCAATTGGATGAATATAACTCTTTATTTAGATGTGACATTAATACTTTGCTAAGGGAAAAAGATAATCCCTGATTGTTTTTAAAGACTATGTTTAATATTGATTTCAAGATAGCAGGGTATTTATCAAGACGATTTGATTGTCTAGCACCTAAATAAGCAATATGGTCAAAAGGTTCTTACTATGCCCTAGTGAACTAAGCACTGAACATTTAAAGGAAGACACAAACATGGCCCTTGCTCACAAAGAACTCATATTTAAACATGTGGAAACAACTACAAATAACTGTACATAAAAGATATAGACGGCACAGATTGAAGATAGTCTTAGAGGGAATATATAAATAGTTGAGGTTGACTAGGAGAGGGTTGCAGGAGAATGTGAGATGTCAGGGAAGCTAAAAGAGGGAGCAAGAAAGGAGGTTATTAAAGGCAAGAGGGTCCATCAGTGAAAGGCAGAGTTAGGAGATAGAGTGTGATGTGCGAAATACAGTAATAAGGGTCAGTGGATCATATATGATGTAATTCTTGAAGGGAGTGAAGTGTAGGAAGTGTAGGAAGATTGGAAAGGGGGTTGTAAACTGATTTACATGCCAAGTATGATTTCATATGTGATCCTAGAAGTAATATGGAGTTACTGGAAATTATTGAGTAGGAAGGTGACACAGAGAAACCTGTGTTTTAGAAAAATCGTTTTGGCAGCTGAGGTAGATTACAGTCAGCAGTGGCTGTGTGAATGGAGAAAAGAAGGCCCATACAAGTGATGTTGTGAATGACAAGATTTGACAGCAGAATGAATATTTGGGTAAGCTGAATAAAGAGTCTAAAAGTAGAATAAAAATTGTAAGTCTTGATGACTGGAATGATGGTGGTACCCTTGATCAGGGGTAGGGAACCCTTTCATGTTGGAAAACTACATCAATTTAGCTGTAATCAATAAGACCAAATTCAAGAAAGTTTAATTAGATATACTTCTTTTGTAAAAAAGCTAACTGTTATGTACTTGATTTCAAAAAACTGAAAACTATTTTTTAATTTTAAAGTTAACTAGTCTTTTAATGACTGTTTTGTCAACCTCCAGAAACTCTTGCCCACCAGCCTACCAGCTGGCAGTGGTGGCATCAGTCAGGCTACATCATAAATGTAGCCACAGTCAATTTGGCCCTTATGGTTTACTAATGTTCTAATTGTTCCACTCACTCTGGTGGGATTATTTCATTGAAATTTTTGTTCTTTGGTATTTTAAATACAGTCCTTTAAAAATTATATAAATAAATAAAAATATAGAAGGTGAACAATAATATATTAATAAAAATAAAAGGACTTGTTTTGTGAAATATGGATTCAGCTCAAAAGTCACACTTAAGGACCTAGACGGCTAACAGGTCACCCTCCCTTGACCATGATATGAAATTTGGGAAGAGGGGATGGTTTAAAAAGTCAGAAATCATATGTTTTGTTTTCTTCACATTGATTCTGAAATGCCTATAGAATATTCAATTTGAGATGTTCAAAAAGCCGTGATGGATGTGGGATTTCAAGAATGAGTTTAGGACTAGATATATAGAACTGGGAAACATCTACATGGAGATTATAACTGAATCCATAGGCCCTAATTAGATTACCAAAAGAGACAGCAAAGAAGGAAAAATGAAGAAGACCTTAAAAGACACTCACAGTGTAACAAATGTAAACCAAAATCCAACAAACGAAAATAAAAAGGAGCAGTAAGCATTATGTAGGAAGAAAATGAGGAGAGAAGACTGCTCTAAAAACCTTGAGATGAGAGAGTAGGTAAGAGGAAGTGATTAGCAGTTATATAACACTAAAAGGTCAAGAGGATTGGGAACTGCCCATTAGATTTGGCAATTATGAGATAACTGATAAATTTGGAGATAATAGTTTCAGTTGATTAATGGCATCAGTTGAGAGAGTTATTCATGAGCAATATTCTTGAAACCACTGAACGTCAAGTATATAGGTGGTGAGATTCTCATTCCCTATATGACATGATTCCAGATCAGCTTAGGGGTGACCTTGCACAAAATTCCCAAGTTCTAGAGTTTGGAGAGCTGACATTCTAGGAAAAATTAATGGATTTCCTAACTGGAATGACTACTGGAGAAAGAAGATTGCCCACCTTCCCTTAATCCAGTAGTATTCTCTAATAAAAGGGATAAGGGGGGAGAATTAGGATATTACTCCCATTCTCTATCCCAGTACTGTGGTCCATGATTCAATCAATTCTGCTCAAATAGGGAGTTTCTCATCTAGTAGAATATAATTATAAATATATAATTATATTTATATAGGTTACAAATGCATTCATATATTTAATACTCATTTGATACTTATTTGATGCTCACAACTCTATGAAGTTAGTTCCATTACTATCCCAATTTCACAAATCAGTAAACTGAGGCTGAGAGAGGCTAAATAAATTGTCCACAGGGTCACATAGCTTGTAAATGTCTGAGGAAGTAATCCTCTGATAAATCCTTTGGGAATACATTAGTTTCTGATTTATATCTTCTTTTAAAACAATAATATGTGATTTACTCATCAGGTACAGATGGCATCAGGTAGAATTTTCCATAGTAGAGAGAAGATTGCTGCCCCAAGGATATTCTGGTCTCAGTTCTATTTAAAGGACTTCCATTTTATCACATCTCTAACGGTGGTCTGTCCAGTTGGCTCTTTTCCCTTGTCCAGTGGCCATCCTGTGATCTAGATCCCTCATCCCTTAGCAAGGCAGCTTTGTCCAGGGCACAGAATGTTAGATTGTGATACAGTGGTATAGTCACTGATATTACACGTTGTATGTGCACAGTAAAAATGGATGAAAATATGTAAAAAGAGGAAGTTCCAGAGTTGAACCTTGAAGTAATCTCAACTTATCAACAGCATATTCATCTGCACAAGCTTCTGGTGTGTGATGTGGCAAAAGGTGGGATGAATTCCACTGTTGGGGTTGGGGATACCAGGAGCAGAAGCTGAAATTTGTAAAGCACTTTCGCAGAAAAATGGTAAAGCAGGTATGGTTTTTACTCCATTAGAAATCAAAGATGCTTTCCCATGGCCCCTCCTAGCACTATTTGGGTTGAGAACTCTCAGGGGGATAACTCTCTCTAGAGATGTAGCTTAGCCTGAGGCAGAAAGAGGCTAAGGGACTTGCATAAGGTCACACAGCTAGTGTATGTCCAGGGGAAGACTTGGACTCAAGTCTTTCTAATGCCTACATTTACCACACTTGTTACTTCTGTCAAGTAAATGGATTGGCCCGGGATATTAATTATATTTCAAATTCTAAGTCACAAAAGTAACTTCTCATACATGCCCTCTTAAGGGTTGAGTGTCCTCAGACCAGGAGGCAGGTAGCTTTGGAATAGAGACACTCTCCACATGTGCCTTCTAAAAAGCAGAGTCCTTCTCTGGGATCTGGTCTCTACCCTCAAATTAGGGATTCAGGGGAGTCAAGAATGACAGAAAAGTGGTACATGGGTGGAGGTGGAGCATGAGGGTTCTTGGCTACAAGGGCCAAAATGGCATACGTCACCTAGTTCCTGCTTTATAACCTCTTTAAAAAAAAAATTAATGATTTAATCATGTACAGATAATGTCAGGCAGGATTTTCCATTGTAGTGAAAAGATTGTTGCCCCAAGGATGGGAGGAATAAGCAGGCCACTGGTGGATAGATAGGAGAAACTTCAAGCCTTAGGAGGCCTCTGGAGATCTAAATAGAAAAGTATCTCTCCTTTAAGAGGGAATGTCTGCCTGATAGCTGGTTTACATTTATATTTGCATATCTTTACAGTTGGAGGCAATTAGATTACATTCAGTGTCTCTCCTGATTGACATTGGCAGCAGAATCCATGTCCAAACCTCCTAATTGTGTAAAAAAACCTATTGGACATGATGGTGCATTCTCCAGATATTTCTGGCTGGTGGGGAAGGTTCTGACAGTTTCCTGGCCTCAATTGTACTACTGTAGCAAGGAGAGGGGCATGCGGCCAACTTCTCTTTTCCCTTCAAGGATGTCACCTCTACAAAAGTCAAGCCCTTGAGCCAGGGGATTCTTTTTTCTTTTTAAATAAATTTATTTAACTTTTTACATTCATTTCCACAAGATTTTGGGTTCCAAAATTTTCTCCCCATTTGTCCCCTCCCTCCTCCCCAATACACTGGACATTCTAATTACCCATATCACCAATTTGCCCTCTCTTCTAT
>CM053771.1:72604619-72621939 GCA_028658325.1 Potorous gilbertii | reverse complement strand
AAAAAAAAAAAAGAAAAAAAGAGAATTGGGATCCGCTAAGATTCTATATCTTAAGTTACTGAATTTGAGAATTTGAAAAGACTTTAGTAAGCCATCTAGTCCAACTCACATACCAAAGGAAGTCCCTCTGTAACATACATGATAAGTGATTGTGCAGCTTCTACTTAAGAACCCCCAAGGAGAGGGAAGCTTTACCTCTTGAAGAAAGGTATTTCACTTTTAGATAACTCCAAATTTTAGAGATTTTTTTTCTGATATGAAGTCTTAATTAGTCTCTGTTAAACTGCTGCCAATTGCTTCCGCTTCTGACCTCCAAGGACCCAACAGAACTAGTCCAAGCTATCCTCCATATGAAAGCTTTTTAGATACTTGAATACATCTATTGGGTCCTTTATGAGCTTTCTTTTCTCCGGGGTAAACATGACCATTTTCTTCAACTAATTCTCATATCCCATGGAGTCAAGATCCTTCTGCAGCTACTGTAACAGTAAACACCCCAACATACACAGGGGGGCCTGCTATCACAGATTCTTGATCTGCCTTCATAAAAGGAAAGGCAACTTCTGAGGGGTTAACAATTACTTTAATCAAGCACATGTATCAATCCTTTATCTAAGCACATATCATTCACCTAATTCAGGTGAGTCAATACCCTGAACTTTAAAGAAAATACAGAGAAATTAAAAATCAACAGACATGCTTCCAAAATGTCTGACTATTAACATGTATACATCTTTACCAGAGAGGGAATATCTGGGTTTCTCAAAGCTGAAGGGCTCCTTAGCAGCTTCCCAGAGTCCTCTTCTTGCCAAACAAATACTTCCAGTCAGTAAGTAAAGCCAAAGTAAAACTTCACCCTCAGAGTATTTATACACTTTTCAGAGCCAGAAGGTGTGACCTTCTGATCCAGTGCCTGAATAGAAAAATCAAAATGTACTTGAGGCCCTCCTACAAAACAACTCCCTTAATCAAGCTTCCCACAATGGGTAGGCCTATATATGGGTGGGAGAGATCCTCCCCAATCTCACTATTCAATCAGAGGAACTTTTAGTAAAATGAAAACAACACAAGATCATAATTTGATTGCCATTAGAGCTATTTATCCTTTTCTGCATTTTCCCTGAACTATGATTCTTCTGTTTTACTAACATATCTGGTTTTCAGACACTTGCCTATAAATGGACCAATAATCATATAGGGTAAATAACCTGTCATCTTCATTATAACAGAATCTTACCCAGGGTGCAGGGTGCTTGAAAACCTTACATCAGTCCTCTATACAGAGTGACAGAAAGGTAGAATATCAGATTGTGAAGATTACTCCGTGAGAGAGAAAGCTAAATAATACAAAGAAATGAAACTGAGAAAGAGAGATGGAGATGAGTTAGAGAGGACTATAGAGATGTGGAATCAGAGACAAAGGATAAACAAGAGAGAATGAGAGAGAGGAAGACTAGGAGGAGAAGTGCTATATTTGAGGATTCTGGACTATGTGGTGATTTAAGGGACTGGGGAATGACTTGGTAGAAGAGGCACAGTCCAGGGTTCTCAAGGACTGTGAGGGTAGGCTGAGTTGAGAATAGGTCAGGGGAGGGAAAATAGGAACAGTGAAAGGCCAAAAAATGGTGTGAAAAGAAAAGACGAGAGCAAATGAAAATAGAAAGAAGGGAGGATTCATGAAGAAAGAGAAGAGGCAAGAACTAAAGGATAAAGAGAAAAAGGAGAAGGTATGAAGGAAAGATAAGGCCATTGAAGGGCAAGAAGGAAAAGCATGAGATGTTATTTCAATTTGAGAGGCATATATTAAGTTCTTTCTATGTGCAAGTCATTGTTTTAGGATCTGGGGATAAAAACAGGCGAATACTTTCCAAATGGAGAAATATCTTATCATGTTTATGGATTGAAGAAAGAACAGAAGAGGATATGAGAGGAGATAAAGAAAAAGAGAAGACTTAAGGAAAAGAGGAGAGAATTATGGGAACAGGAGTCAACAGGAGAAACGGAGGAAAGCTGAAAGCATCTTCACAGAGTAACCATTTCACTTTTCTCCTTACATGATACCAAAATATCCCTAACCCAGGCAGATGGTTTTCAACTTGACATTAAAGGACTGCAATTATTTTTCCTGACATAGGAGAAATGGTCCATCTGGTGTCCTTTGCTAAATGGTGTTCTAACTTCCACAATTCTGTATCTCACACAGGGCAAGTGTTCACATGGTCAGAAGTGAAACAAGAGTACGCTCAAGGTCTCTCTTAAGAAACTTGGAATTGATTGTGTGACATATGACTGGCACAGGACCACTCCACATGATGTGCCCACATCAGAGAAAGTGCTGTGCTCCATGAACAAAGAAAAAGAATTGAAATAGCTCAGAAAAAAGTACAAGATGTGAAAATTTAGAGATTCCGCTCCAAATGGACGCTTAGTGCTCAACCTGTGGAGGAATGTTCCAAGCTCAGATGGGTCTCATCAGCTACAGTTGGATACACTGATGTCATTTTGGTCCTCTTCAAGAATGAAGGACAACAATTAACCAATTCTCTAATTACCCTGATCCCACTCTCAACCATATGCCTATTTAGATAATAAAACATAAGGTGTCTTGACATCTTAATATTTCCCAGGGTTAGAGGGATAGAAAGACCATAAGAGGAACAGACTCATCCAGCCTGATACAGGGATAACTGTCTTCTTCTGTCTGAGCCCCACAGTTGCTAACCCTGAGAAGGAAGATTTTAAATTACAGCTGCAATCCCTTAGGGGAATGACTTCTAGAATGACCCTAGGGAGTTTCAGCATCCCTGACTCCAAAGTTTCTTCTGGAGTAGGAAGCTCCAGTTAATCATTCAAAGGAGTGGTTTCCTTGTTTTCTTTTCCATGCAGAATGAGAGTTGCTGATGGAACACATGGTACCTAACAGCACGGCACAGTTAGGATATTTTATTTCTCTTTTCAGGTATAATTTTATTTTTTTTCAACTTTTTCCCCCAAGGGCCAAATAGAATAAATCTAATTCCTCCTCCACATGATAGCCCTTCAAATGCTTGAAGATATCTATCATGCCATCCCCATACCCTCCTTTCTTCAGACTTAATATTCTCAGTTCCTTCAACCAATGTCTGTATGATGTAACTCAAAGTCCTTCACCATCCTAGTTGTCCCTGCTCTGAATATTCCCTAACCGATGACTGTCTTTCTTAAACTATATCAGCTGAGTCATGCAGTGAATAGAGCACTGGACCTGAAATCAGGAGAATCTGATTTCAAGGCACTTCAGACACTCACTAGCTATTTCACTTAACAAGTTACTTAACCTCTGTCTGCCTCAGTTTTATCAACTTTAAAATAGGGATAACAGTAGAACTTACTTCTCAGTGTTATTATGAGTACCAAATGAGATACTATTTGTAAAGCACTTAGCACAGTACCCGGCACATAGTAGATATTTAATGAAAGCTTATTCCGTTTCACTCCATGGTGTCCAGATGATAATCCTTCAGATGATGCTCCAGATGTTATCTGACTGGAGAAGAGTTCAATGGGACTATTGACTCCCAATTCATGAAGGCTATGCCAGGTTTAATGAACCCCAGGATGATTGCATTGGTACTTTTGGGTGCTATATCGTATTGCTGACTTATATTGATTCCACTAAAATCACAAGGTCTTTTTCAGAATAAATATTACCTTTCTATGTCTCTGTAGCAGCAAGCACCCCAGCATACACAGGAGAGCCTGCTAGCACAGGCTCTTTGATCAGCTTTTCCAAAAGGAAAGCAACTTTTGAGGGGCCAACAATCTTCTTTCATTATATTCAGAAGATACAAGCAGAGAAATAAAAACCAATAGACAGGTCTTCTACCTGTTTAACTATAAACAATATATACATCACAGATCTAAAGGTAGTTCTAACTGTCTGACCATTATGTACATACAAAGTTACCGGAGAGAGAAGCACCAACATCTGAGTTTTCAAAGTGGGAAGGGGTGTTCCTTCATGGCTATCCAGAGTTTCATCTGGCATGTGAACCTTCTTCTAAGCCCCTAAAACAAAACCTCACCTCAGAATATAACAACACTCTTTAGAGCCAGAGGGCATCATGACCCTTGAGTCCCAGTGCCTCATTAGAAATTAACAAAAACTTCCCTTAATGGGCTCCCAGTGAGGACTATTAATGGAAGATGTTTAACTCTTACATAACAAAACTCCCCTAATCAAGAAACTCATTAACATTACAATCTCCCCTATCTTATATCTGTGGAATTAATTTTTTGTGCCTAAGGGCAAAACTTTACATTCATTCCTACTGAATTGTATCTTTTTAGGTTTGGCTCAATGCTTTATCCTGTCAAGGACTTTTGGAGCCTGACTCTGTCATCCCTTGTATTAGCAATCCCTCTCAGCTTTGTGTCACCTTTACATTTACTGAGCATTCTACCCTTGACCAAAATAGCAAACAGCAAAAGAACAGCCACAAATTCATTGGGTACAACACTGGAAACCTTCCATCTAATTGACTCATTAATTACTCTTTGATTCTGGCCTTGAAATTAGATCTGAATTCATCTGATTATATTATCATCTGATTCATTGATGTGAAACTCAAATAAAAACACTGACCACTAAACTAACTGTACATGAAGATCCTTGAAGGCTACATATTGACTTATAAAACTCTGTATTAACATTATGTTATATTCTATCATATTTTTATTTTTAAAAATACTTTCTAAATACATTTTAATCTGGTTTGACCCACTCAGAAGTTTGTAAGTCACAATGTTGGCCCACTAGAGTGTTTGACACCTAGTTCATCTTCTCTACAACAATAGTATGAGATATTTCACTGAAAGCTTTGTCAAAATATATGTAAACTATATTCACAGCTTTTCTGTCATCCATTAGTTTAGTAATCTAGTCAAAAAAGGAAATGAGGCTAATCTGTCATGATTTGATCTTGATGAAGCTGTGCTGACTGTTTGTAATGACAGTTTTTTTTTACTATAACTTACTATAATTTTACAATAATTCTATCTTTTCTAGGAATCAAATTCTATCTCACTGTCCTATGATTTTCAGATTCTTTTTTAAAATTGAGACACCATTTGCCCTTCTTCAATCTTGTGTTCCCTCATATTTCTAGGACATTTCAAACAGAACTGAGAACAACCCAGTAGTAACATTAGTCATTTCTTTCAATGCCTTAATAATGTACATGTGGATTGCAGGACGAGTTCAGTAAGAATAGCTAACTCCTGTCTTACTGTCTTCTTACATATTTCAAATATCAATGTCATATTGGACAATTTTTATTCCATCATTTTTTTTTTTCCTTTTTAGAGAAAACAGATATGAATTGAATTGGACAGCTCTACCTTCCTTGTCATGTAGCTATTGACATCCCATCCACCTCAAACAAATGTCTTGTTCTATCACTGATCCTCCTTTTTCTTCCAATATATCTAAACTCCCCCAAAGAAACAAAACCTTTTTGTTGTCCTTAGATTTTTGTGTCAGCCTTAAATAATTTTGAGGTATAGAATCCCTGATCTTATTTTTTTTTTTGCAATTTAATAAATGTTTATTGATCGGTCACCTCAAAATAAGGCTTCCTTCACACATAAAAAATAGTTTACATGAGAGTAGAGATCATATAAAATTCTTTTCTTAATCATAAAAATCAATGTTATATTTCTCATAGCCCATCTGCTCCATCCCTGGGCTATCAAAAACCATAGCATTTTAGAACCATAGAATCCAAATCTTGTGCTTTCAGAATCATGAAATTATAGAAACTTAGGATCATAGAATAATGCGTACAATCACAGAACCAGAGATTTACAGACTCTTTGGATCACAGACCTTTGCAAAAGGTTATATCTCTAGCATTCTATCTTCTCCATGGCCTGGCACTGTACTCTGCATACTAAGAAAATGCTAAATACATATGCTAGGAATTGAATACAATCTTATCATTGGAGGGGATCTTAGAAGTCACCTAGTCCAATCACCTATTTATGTCCCAACACATGGCCAAACCTTTGTCATGCAGGAAGGTGGGATATGTTGGTATTTTTCAAAACTCTTTCAATAAGTGTTTTGAATTGAGCCTCACAACATGGCTACTTGTAAAGTTGGGCTATTTCATATTTTTTAAAGTTAAAATAACATAAACAAACTTTCCCTTCATACAAAGCTGTCCCAGACTGCTCTGCCTATACTAATTCTTTTTATTCATGAAGACAGCTCAGATCGTCCCTCCTCCTTAATGACTCCAGACTATATTAATCTCTCAGTTTTCTTACTGTCCATAACAATTACTGCCTAAGACACCTATTTTGATACTTGTTTCTATTCAATTTAATACTTTATTCCCTGATCATATTTTTAACAGAGCAAGACCTCCTTCTTGTATTCATTCTCTCTGATCTGACCTTATTTCCATCTTCTGTAAACTTTTTTTTTAACAATCACAAGTAATTTATTTTTGAGAATAATTTAACATGAAATTATACAAATAAAATTTGTATAGACACAAATTCACATTCGTCACAGATGGCAAAGGACAAAGCAAAAACAAGAAAACTAAATCGGTTGCTATATACAATTAGATATAGTTGTGTCACATGCACTAAAGGTCTTTTACACAACAGTCATCTCAGACCAATAGAAGACCACTCTCCGTTCAACGTTGTCATCCTGCAAGACAGGGTGCTGTAGCATCCACACCTGTTTTCTCCATGTCCTCCTTTAATATCGCTGGTAATTGTTTTGGTGATTACCACCCCCTAGGGATGCTTTGCCATATGTGCTTTATTGATCACTGTGGCATGCATATGCCCTGTCCATATCCATAGTTCCCATAGTTATACTCAATATAACCATATCCGCCATAGCCACTAAGGTTTGGATCACCACCATGGGCACAACTGTAATTTCCATATCCTTGATCATAGTAGTTATTAAATTTTTGGTTCCAGTTTTGGCTCTGACCTCGGCCACGACCCCTAGTCACACCTCAGCTGCCAGCTGCAGCACCCTTCCCTCCTTTCCTTGTTGCTGTTGCTTCCTGCATACCTCTTTGGGCTGGGTAATTTTGATTTCACACTTCCCAGAACCAATGTGATGATATCTGTTTTCCAATAATTTCTTTACTGGTTCTTCATCTGTATATGTGATAAAACAAAATTCTCTTCTTTCATTTGTTTTGGGTCCATAAGAAATTCGATATTCTCAATCTCCCCAAATGGCCGAAGTACTCTTTGATGTGCTCCTCCTGCGTGTCTGGGCTCAGTCCTCCGACAAACACTTTTTTGGGGGGCTCCTTTCCGTTTAAAGCTTTGACCCACTTGGGGTCTTATCAACTTGCCATCCAGCTTATGCTCCTTGAGTTCCAGGACCTTGTCCACGCTGACCTTGTCCTTGTAAAGCACAGATGCGAATCCCCGCGATCTGCCCGTGGGGAGATCCGTTTTAATAGCGCAGTCTACAACCTCTCCAAAACGACACAGGTACTCGGTGAGATCTTTCTTGCTCGGATCCCAGCTTAGCCCTCCAATAAACATTTTACTGCAAAATGAGGGGCTCCATTTACCTTTGTTGTGCTCCAGGCCGGGAGGCTCCCACAACTCACATTTTCCTTCTCTATTGAAATTGCTTTTCTTTGTTTTCAGAATTTAATTCTTAAACATCTCCTATCCCCTCTGAACTGACATCCTTTAACAATTCAGTCATTGATTTCCTACCTACATTTCCAATGGAGCTCCTCAAATCTGCTTCCCACAAATATTGGATGCATTTCAGACTAGAGTCAGATTTCCTCTCCTTTCTCACAAATTCTTTGATGTAGCATTTTCTTTCCCCATGGTTCCTATCATTTTTATACCAGCAACTAGTTCCTCCATGTTAGTGAAATTCCAGAACACACTAGTCTCTTGTTGGTTCCTGTACTTTTAAAAGATGAGGTTATCACTAAGACAAATCAAAAAAGCAATTAGTTGCCTTTTTTCAGAGAGAGAACTTCAGTAGATATCTGAATAATTGAATTCTCCCATCAATACTATAACATGATGCAGTCAGGTTTATGATTTGTTTCCCTATGCTATACTCCAAAGACAAAGCCTTCTGTTTCTCCCATCGTTGAATTTCACCCTAATGGTCGCCATCATCTCTTGTATATCTGGAGTTATGGATTTCCTCACGAGTGTACCTTTTTAAATACATAATGCGATCCCACCTTACCTTTTGACTATCTTGTTTCTTTTTGGATAAATTGAATTTGAATAAATTTTACTTATTCAGATCTTAATGATAACCATGCCCCTAGAGGGGTCTTACACTTCTCATAGTGTCTCAAAGCAGGGTGCATTCAAGTTCAATTTCTTTGGTTTGTATGGAATTCAAGAGAAGTTTTCCATCACAGAGTCAATCTTCTTCTAATCTATAGAATTGAGTATGTGTTTAATTCTACACATTAGTGTACTATCTTCAATGTTGAAAGTCCTAAATTCTAACCTAAATGGATTCTGAATTTCTTCTTTTATGATTTGTATTTCCCTTTTGAAGCATTAAGAGGTTTCTTTTTCTAGTACTGTGTTGTCTTGGGCATCCATAAGACTGGCTTCATTAGGAATTATTGGTTTATTTTCCTTCATATTATAATATTTACTATTTTAGCAGATAGAATAGTATTCTAAACTTAGTACATATACTAAATATACTGTATTCAAATATAACAAAAATTTGCCAAAAGTATTTTTGTTTTGCTTTATGGTTTTACTCATTTTCCCTTCTATTTTTAGAATCCTATTTCTGAGTTGTTCATTTTGTGTGCAGAGCCTTTATAGACCTTTTCCCTTGATATCATTGTTCTTTTAGTCCTTTTCTTATATTTACTATAATTCACTTTCTAGTACCCCTTTTTCATTAGTGCTTCAGGCCTTCAAAGTGGCCTGTAAGTCTGCCTCAGCCTCCTTGTGTCACAGGATAAAGAATACCTTGTCTTTGATTCCCTCTCCTGAATGGTGGTGAATATAGTCTCAGCTACTTTTCTGATCATTCCCTCATAATGTGTGTGTGTGTGTGTGTGTGTGTTTAAAAATGGAATTCTTAATTCTTTTGTGCCATGAATCCCTTTGATGTTCAGATGAAGGCTATAGACTCTTTTTAAAAATAACATTTAATTAATATAATAAAGTATATAAGATTACAAAGGAAACTATATTGAAATGTAATATTCAAAATATATTTAGCAGAAGAAGTAGACTGAATTCCTAAAGTGACTACTAGTCCTTCATCTTGCTGTCCAGTGCTTCATTAATCAATCTTACACTACTTATAGAACCATGCCATTATCTTATATTCATTCTATGTTACTTACCCTTGTCACTGGAAGTGTCTTAGCAATGACCAGATAATTTTAATCTGGGTCATGGATTGGACAACTGACTCTCTGAAGTTCCCTTGAACTCCAAAATTTTGTAATTTTAAGGCTCCTTAACAAACACTTCACTCACCCCCATTTTAATGGACATCAACATAAACAAGTACTTCCATTCAAGTAGAAAACACAATCAAGTTCATTATGGCTATAATGAATGAATATTTAAGATGCAGAATTGCTCCCCATGAAAGAAGTTGTGTTCCCAAGGCACACATAGTACAAAGGCACTAACTTTTTTGAGTTCTTATATAAATAATTTAATGGACGAAAGGATCTTGTAATATTAGAGGACACAGCTTGGTTCCATGGTAAGAGTGATATTTTCTATGTCTATCCCACAGGCTTGCTATGATGAAAGCATTTTGTAAAATGCAAGATATAATTTAGATGGTTGTTGTTACAAATAACATAGCCACATAATCATTGTCAGCAATCACGCACTGTGTAATTTTTACTGCCTTGCATGTTGTGAAATCATCACCCATATGGAGGTTGAAAGATGAAGAAACAGAGATTTTAGTTTCTGAGTATACCAATTTATTAAGCAATGCATCCTAAATGCCTAATAAATTGTGATCAGTCCTGCTCAGCTTAGATTTGGACCCTAAATTCAGGGAAAGACAGATTTTTATGCATGAAAAATAATCAAATAAGAACAATTAATTAAAAGAAAACAATTAACCAATATATAAAATTAGGTAATTTGATTTTTAATTGGAGGAAATATTAGAGACTTTTCAAGCTGTAAGAGAGAGCTCAAACAGATGTAATTCCCTGAAATCATGAAAAGAGGTGTCTCACTCCCCTTAAGTGTCTTTTTGAATTAGTTCCACTGAGCATGAGGTCCAAGTGTTGCCCATGCCCTATTTTCCCCTCCACTCTAAAAGCTTTTCTTTGCATGGCCCTTTTATGTGAGATAATTTTCCTCATTCTACCTCTCCCTTCCCCCTTCTTCCAGTGTCTTCTTTTTTCTCACCTCAATTTTTTTTCTTTGAGATCATTCCATCATAGTCATCTCTAATCTATGTCTTCTGTCTTGATATGTTTCTGGTAATTGCCATGCTAATGATGAAGTCCTTATGAATTATTCACAAGTAGCACCTTCCCATATAGGAATGTAAGTAATTAAACCATACTAAGTCCCTTATGATTTGTTTTTCATGTTTACCTTCTCATTCTTCCCTTGAGTCTTGTATGTGAACTTCAAATTTTCTATTCAGCTCTGGTCTTTTCATGAAGAATTCTTGAAAGTCGTCTATTTCATTACATATCCATTCTTCCCAAAGGATTATAATCAGTTTTGTTAGGTAAGTTATCCTTAGTTGTAATCCTAGTTCTTTTGCACTCCAAAGTATCATATTCCAAGTATTCCCTTGCTTTAACGTGGAAGCCGCTAAATCCTGTGTGACCTTGATAGTGACCCCACAATATTTGTGTTGACCTAGGAGTTCTGGAATTTGGCTACAATATTCCTAGGAATTTTCATTTGGGGATCTCTTTCAGGTGGATTCTTTTGATTTATATTTTACCCTCTGGTTGTAGGATATGAAGGCAGTTCTCCTTAATTTCTTGAAATATGATCTTTAGGCTCTTTATTTTATCATAGCTTTCAGGTAATCTAATACTTCTTAAATCATCTCTTCTGGATCTATTTTCCAGGTCAGTTTTGATGAGATATTTCACATTTAGAATTTTTTTCATTCTTTTGACTTTCTTTTTTATATCTTAATGTCTCACAGAGTCATTAGCTTTCATTTGTCCAATTCTACTTTTCAGTTATATTCTTAACATATCATTTTTTTCAATATTTTTTGTACCTCTTTCTTTTCTCAATTTTCTTCACCTTCTCTTATTTGGTTTTTAAAACACTTTTAAAGATGTTCCAGGCATTCTTATTGGGTTTATGTTCAATTCATAATTTTTCCTTGAGACTTTGCTTATATTATCTTCTTTTAGGTTCTTGATCTTCTCTGTCATCATTTCAGCCTTTTATGGTCAATTTATTTTGTGGCTGTTTGTTTCTTTCCCTAAGTATCTGTTGACTTTTTAGTTTTTAATTAAAGCTGACATTTGTTCCAAGGATGGAGAAGGTACCATCCAAGTTTCAGGTGTTTTATGCTGTTGCCATCTACCTATCTGAAATTACAATACTTCATGAAAAAAACTAAACATCAGCCTGCACAGTCAATCTCTGAGACAACTAGGAATTCATGAAATTTGACTTATGTGTTTCTCACCTGTTTTGTCTCTGCTGTGGCATTCATGTATGGAACATATATGCCAGCAGACCTGGTCCAAGCTCCATTAACACATAAGGTAATTAGAATTTGGAAGATAAAGAGAGGCAGTGGATGATGATGCAACAGATGAGGATTATAGGATAGCATGAATGTACAGACGTAGTGGCAATTGTCTTTTGTCATGGAAAGAAGAAAGAAGCTTTAAAGAGCAAGATGTAGACTCTGAAATAAGACTATTTTTCTCCATTTTTATGCTTATATTTACAGAGCTGAGTATAATAACTGAAATATTTAGCCAATCCTTACTTAATTGAATTAAGAAATACACAATAAAGTTATCTCTGAGGAGAGAAGAATTAGGAAAGACATAAATATCAATATAATGCCTATGATGTTCCTAGTATTGTGTGAAGCACTTTAAAAAAAGTATTATCTCCTTTATTCTCAAAGTAACTCTCCAGGGTAGGTGCTATTCATTATGAAGTCAAAAGAGGCCGTGACTTGCCCAGTTAGTAAGTGTCTAAGGCTAAATCTGAATTAAGGTCTTTGTGATGCCATATTTGGCACTCTCTCTACTGTGCTCTTTAGCTATCTTTATAATGCATGACAATGATTCACATGGAATTCAATCAATGAGAAAATATTTACTAAGTCTACTCTATACATAGCATTTATATAGTGTTTACTGTATGCCAGTCACTATGCTAAGTATTATATTGATTATCTCATTTGATCCTCATAATAACCCTGAAAGGTAAATGCCCAGGGTCACTCAGTTAATGTCTGAGTTAGATTTGAACTCAGGTCTTTCTGACTCCAGGCCCTCTAGAGTGCAGGCCCCCCAGCACTCTATCCACTGTGCTACCTGGCTGCATATAATAGGAATTTCACATATGTTTATTAAGTGATCATTGACCAACTGCTAGGCACTGTGCTAGAAGTTGGGGTATAAAGACAAAAACAAATAGTCTCTTGGCTAAGTATTGCAGCCAAATTGTCCTCCCACCCCTTATCAGAGGTTTAGTCTCAGGGAGGGGACTACTGAATATTGTCATTTATGTATATATGTATATATGACAGTGTAACAATTCTTCCCTCCCTTTTCCTTGTCTCCTTTCTTCTTTTTTTGAAACCTGAACCAGATTAAATGTAATTGGAAAATATTTAACCAACTAACTTAAAATAGGATAAAATATAGCTAATATTTAATATATGTTTTTCTAAGTCAATATGTAGCCCACAGATATGTAAAGTTTAGTGGTTCCTGTTTCTACGTGATTGTGACACCACCACTAATATATAGAGCGCTGTGCTGGGAGGGATTAAATATATCACATCAGATTTTGGTTCTTATACAATATCCAATATATTAGGCATAGGACACATTCACATGTAATTATAATACAAAACACCTAAGAAAAGGGCTCAACCTGTTTAGATAAATGTACTGTGAATCGAAGGGAGACAGGAAGAAGGGACAGTAAAAGAGGGAATAAACAATGAGAAAGGGAGAAAGAAGAGAACAAGTGGAAGCCCCTGGATAGTTCTTCTGTCTCTGTAGGAAGCTGGTGACCAAAGAAGATTGATTGTCCCAGTGGCCAGAAGTCTTAGGATGTCAGGAACTTGTGCCCTCTGTTTACATGGTCTAGGCTCCAGGGAATTCCTACATAGAAGTTATTCCCAGGAGATCTCCTGCTTTTCTGTAAAATATTTGCTGATCTCAATAGAATTTATCTGTAGTGTTCAGGTTCTTTTCTGAGAGATTGCAGCAGTTTGGCTGAATTTGGTAAGACTGGTACATGATAAGGGCTGGGGAAATGAACCAGAGACACTAGAACTATCATCATAGGACTGGGGAAAGGAAAGGCAAGGACAGGAATACGTAACTGAAGAGTGACACAAAGGCAGTCAGATAGAAGGCTGAGTGAGGGACAAAGGCAGAATGCTCAGAGTCACAAAGAAGTTTGAGTGTAATGGAAAAAAGAATCCCATAAGGCTATTGTCTCTACTCCTTACACCTTAATAATCAAAAAGTCCAAAGTGAATGAAAGCAAAGACAGTATGAGACTGGTTATGTTTGTCTGAGTTGTCTAAAACCACATATTCGGCTATGGAGTGAAGAGGTCATGGAGGAGTGGAAACGGTGAAGGACAGGGGAAATTGTTGACCTGATGAATCAGAAGTAGTTGAGAATCAGTTGCTTCCTGTACTTCTTGACAAGGATCTGGGAGACACAAAAGTATAGCAATGGTGGCTCAGTAAGAGTGCAGATTTTTACTCTCATATGTCTTTGAGACTCTTCCTATCTAGTTAGCGTCCCTGCTGGTTCACTGTTATCTCTTCCTCCCTCTGGAAATGATTTGGTTTTAGGCACTTGAGTCTAGAAATGGTAAATCACCAAATTCTTCAAAACTAGATAAGAAAGATTCTTATTTGAACTGTGTATCTAGGCCCTGGCATTTACCATGGTTCTCAACACATTGGAGGGTATTCATAATTATGTATCATGTTATACTGTATTATATTGCAGCACTATATAGTCTTATTGTCAAAGGAAAGAAGCTATACTCTTAAGACTAATGGAAAAGTCATCAAATTCATCCCCCTTTAGGAGGGGAGGACAACTCCTAACATGGCCTACAGATTGTCCTTATCATTGTGGTTGACTGATTCTTCTCCTCTATTTAACAGTTTATATAGATGGTGCTCAGACAATGCACTTACCACCTATTATTCTTTGATTTTAATGTTTGTTAAACTATTTCTTAAATGTTTTCAATTGCTGCCTTTGGTTGTTGGGATGTAAACTCAGCTTCTTTGCTCTCCCTCAAACATTATTGCCTTAGTAAGTTGGAGATGATAAATAATTCATTCTCTTTTTACATGATTTTGATTTATTCCATTAGGTTATTGTACTTAAAGTGCTTTTCATTCCATGAAGATAGAAGCTTATGGGAATTGGTGGGTGACATCTATTAAAAACATTCTTAAAATGGTTTCAAACAACATGTTTTAGAGATTTAAGACAATAGTTTTGTATTTAATGATGTTCTTGTTTCAGTTCAATTTGTTGAAAGTTCACTGATTTGGATTACATTCATAGTTTAGGGATTTATTATCTTTTAAGTTAGACTGGTAATATGGAATGATATCTAGAGAATTATCCTGAGTAATATGAAGACCTGTATTCAAGTCCTGTCTCTGATGTATACTGAACATATAATCCAGGGAAAATCATTTAACTTCTCAGTGCTCAAAGTATTTTGTAAGAATGTTGTTTATGTAAAAAATATTTAGCATTTGAATTTTAAAAAATTAAACGAGTTACAAGAGGAAACAGTAAAACTATGTTAGTGGATCAAAACTGATGGGATTCTGCCAAACCAGTTCTTAGGGAAAAATTTCTATCTCTAAACATCCATATCAATAATATAGAAAAGGAACAGATCAATGAATTGAGCATACAATTTAAAAAGTTAGAATTAAAAATACCTACTTAAATACCAAATTGGAAATTCTGACAATCAAAGGAGAGATTAGTAAAATTGAAAGAAAGAAAATCATTGAATTAATAAATAAAATAGGAAGGTGATTGTATGAACAAAGATAGACAAACCATTGGTTAATTTTGATTTTATAAAAAAAGAAAGAAACCAAATTACCAGTATCAAAAATGAAAGAAGTTATTGTACCCAAAGGGAAAATTGAGGCAATTTTTAGGAGATACTTTGCCCAACTATATGACAATAAATTTGATAATCTAAGCAAAATCTATGAACATTCACAGAAATATAAGTTGCCCCAATGAGTAGAAGAAATAGAATATGTAAATAACCACAAAGTAGAAAAAAAGAAATTGAACAAGCCTTCAATGAACTGTTAACTAACCATCTCTATTGACAAGCCATCAAGAAACTATGGTCATTTAGAGCAATGCATTCTAATGACACAGATTAAATATACAATGAATTATACTAAATGACTCATAGTAATCTAATGTTTGATGAGCCCACAGATTCAAGTTTTTGATACAAGAGCTCATTATTTGACAAACTGGGTAAACTACAGAACAATTTGGCAGAAACTAGTTCCTGTCACACATATAAATATATATATGTATGCATAAGCAAGAATTTATGACCAAACAAGACATAGAAAACGTTGAATTGTAAGATGAATTTTTTTTATTATATTACATTAAAAATGCTTTGCACAAACAAAAACAAATGCAACCAACATTAGAAGAAAAACAGAAAGCTGGGGAAATTTTTTTTTTTATAGTCAGTGTCTCTGATAAAGATCTCATTTCTCAAATATATAGAGAACTGAGTCACATATATAAGATGATCAATCATTCCCAAATTGCTAAATGGTCAAAGGATATGAACAAAGAACTGTCATATGAAGAAGCCAAATGTATCTATAGTCATATAAAAATGGTCTAAATCACTACTGATTAGAGAAATGAAAATTAAAACAACTCTGAGATACCACCTGTAAGACTGGCTAATATGACAGAAAAGGAAATGATAAGTGTTGGAGGAGATGTGGGAAAATTGGGACATTAATGCACTGTTGGTGGAGTTGTGAACTGGTCCAACCAGTCTGGTGAACAATTTGGAACTGTGCTCAAATGGTTATAAAACTCTGCATTCCCTCTGACCCAGCAATACCACTACTAGGGCTCTATCCAAAAGAGATTTAAAAATGAGAGGGTGGGGGAAGGCCCTATTCGTACAAACATATGTAGGAGCTTTTTGGGTGTTGGAAAAGAATTGGAAATTGAGGGGATAATGGTCAATTTGGGAATGGTTGAATAAGTTATTGTATATGACTGCAACTGAATACCATTGTGCTGTAAGAAATGATGAGCAAGTTGATTTTAGAAAAACCTGGACTTATGTGAACTGATGCAGAGTGAAGTAAAAAGATCCAGGAAAACACTGTATACAGTCAGCAATATTAGATAGGGATCAGCTGTAAATATTTTAACTGTTCTCAACAATACAACTACCAAGACAATTCCAAAGGACTCATGATGAAAAATCTTAACCACTTCCAGAGAAAGAAATGATGGAGTCTGAAAGCAGGCAAAAGCATACTATTTTAACTTTATTTAACTTTATTTTATTTTTAATGAGTTTTTTTACTCTGTTTTCTTTTACAATGTGGCTAATATGGAATGGGCTTTGCATGGTTATACAGGTATAACATATCAAATTACTTACTATCTCGGGGAAAGGTGCAGTGGGAAGGGATGTAGGAGGAAGAACTAAAACTCAAATATTTAAAAAAATGAATATTAAAATTATTTTTACATGTAATTGGGAAAAATAAAATATTATTTGAAAAAGAAAGTTGCACACATGCTACTTGGCATTGGGATAAAAAATTCCATCAGTTTGGAGCTCTCTATACCAATGAAATCCTGGGTTCAGTCTCAATGTCAATTTATTTATTTATTTATTTTAATATAAATTTATTTATTTAACTTTTTACACTCATTTTCACAAGATTTTGGGTTCCAAAATTTTCTCCCCACTTGTTCCATCCCCCACCCCAGTACACTGAGCAATCTAATTTCCCCTATCACCAATCTGCCCTCTATTCTATCATCCCTCCCTTCTCTTGTCC